>JAKLMJ010000021.1:0-586356 GCA_022813475.1 Pseudopyrenochaeta terrestris
CCCTAACCCTAACCCTAACCCTAACCCTAACCCTAACCCTAACCCTAACCCTAACCCTAACCCTAACCCTAACCCTTTTGAATGCATTCTGTTTCCTTGTGATACCCTTACATTTGCTGTTTAGGCTCTCCAACAAGAGTAGCTAAGATGTTGTTGTCAATACGCCTGCCAGAAGGATATAAGATTACTCCAAAAACACGTACGAAAAACTGCGAAAGGAGCGTCTTCTCCTGCTATTCCGGCTTTAACCGAGCCACTCCTGTACACCATGACCAATCAGTGATATATTCAGACGCTCCTACTGTAGAGAAGCTGCGCTTTACCCGGCATCAATAACAATCGTTTGGCATTGAGAGGTATCAGACATGTTGTAGAATGAGAACAGTGAGCTTCTTGTGTGGAAATGATGTTTGTGAATGGCCGAGAAGGATGAGGAAATGTATCTATCTGGAGCGTAGAGAGTGGAGAGTTTTGTTAAGGAGCCGGCCCAGGGAGGAATGATGTTACGTTGCAAATGACTCACTTTTTCATATTAGCCTTTACCATTGGTTTTCAGATTTGCATGAATAAGTAGATAAGATGCAGCATGGCGGACTCAAATGCGTCATTGTATTACGCACGCCGACACACCGCTCGTAGAACGACATTCATGCCGCTTGCGAGCATCCTGTTATTCACACAACGCAGCTCGAGTCTCCACACATGTCCATGCGATCTCCTGATCTACGAAGCCACTGGACACGGGATGTTGAACTCATATGCGGCGTATTCTCATACCGGACGATACATGACATCTGCTCACCCGGATTGAAATCGATATAAAGTGGTACTAGGTTCCGACAAAGAAAAACACACCTTAGGATTGGCCGCGGTTCTTTATGGCTTCGCATGCAGACCTGCGATCGTAGTCTAAGACGTTTGCTCTGCCTACCAAGTTGAGCCCTATAGCGAGCATATTCTACTGTTTTATGGTCCCTTGATCCGCTGGAACGCGTTGCGTCCCCACCCGACCTGCATGTGATATTGTCTTAGTCGACGATCCCAGGTCTGCACAGACCGCCGCGCCGCACCTGCCGCGAGCAGGGCGGTATTCTCCTCTCATGTGGTCTCCATGCAATCCTGACCGGATGCTTCGAAGTGCCCAATCGTGACCCGATAATGAAAGATTCATCTCATCATGAGACAAATTCGGCTTCTCTCTAAGCAGAAAGTGAGGATCAATTAGCTTCGATAGAATTATGCTGGGACCAGTAGGCCGCAGTCATACATGTAATCAAGACAATGTTTTCACGAGAAGCCCAGATACGCCGTGCGATGTACATCTCCGCCTTATTATACGGACATATGCAGTCATACGGCCTTCCAATAAGCTGCGATCACTTGTATCGACAATAATGCCTGCCACTCTCTCTATACGATCAAAGCTGGTAGCTGAACGTTTGCCAGCACATACATGTATGAAATTCTTCCGCGGCTTAGCACAAGCACTCAGGTTCATGTTCTTTCAGAGTGTGCACATGATGCAGGCCGAATGAGAGACACGAGACCCTAACCCTGGTTATGAGCCTCAGGTCACATTCGAGTGCTCGCATCCGCATTCGTGCGGCTGATGAGACGGTACTTTCAACTCAAAATCCTCCTCTTGAGTCTGTTTCAACGACACTTCATGTTCTTTCGCTCACACGTCTCGACTGACTATCGTACATACACACGTATGACTTTTGGCAGCAGAAATCTAGAGGTCTTGGGGGGACTGGAAGCCCTTGATGCGTTGCTAGCGACAGCACAGGATAAGAATACAGCAGCGCCGCCCATCGAAGAGCCGACGGCCGGCCTCGAATTTCACAATACAAACAGTCTCCTCCCAGAGGCGTCTTTGCTTATCCTAGGATTGCTCGTTTCTTCACAAGCGACTTGAGAGGAAAGCCTTCTATCTCGGTATCTTCGCCAAGCTAGTAGCTCATGATTTGCCAGCCGTGCACGCGAGCACTTGAACTTGGCCTTCCTCACCTTCCTTTTTGGGCTGGCTTTCACTACGCCGCACAGGTACATTTCCAGCACGCAAAGAGCCTTCTGGAACACGGTGATATGACCTTACCGAGCGCACGATCATTCTGATGGTCATGCATCGATTCGGGGCGGAAAGTCTACTTCATGAGCGCGCCACTGCAGCATTCTTCCGTGGACCAGGATACGGTGGTGACTGGTGAGCGGTAACAAGAAAGAATTGTTTCTGTGCTCTGAAACATATCCGCAAGATGATCTTCAAACTTTCGGCCCCGCCTGGTCCATGTTCCAGGGCACCGATGGACGGACGGTTCCTGTAACTGCTGCCGCCCACATTTGCCGTTCGTTATCGTAGTCCCTGATTCTTCGCTGTAGATAACAGCAGATACTGTGATGGTACGGCGTTGGTTCAAGCCAGCCGGCCGATAGAAGCCACGCCGCACACATACACACGAAGCGCTTGACTCGAATTGGCAGGCACTATGTTGCACAAGGCCTCTGGGCTTGATAAACACCCAGCCGTAAGGGTTGCATGTGATACAAGGAAAATATGGGTGGCGCTGGCAAAGCAATCAATGATAGGCGAATAATAGTGGTCATTGGCCACCTTCGCTTGCATCAAACAGCAATGCTTAAGTAGCCTTGAGTTCTCCTCTCGTGCTACTACGTTCCTTGCCCAGGCTGTCTTTCTAGAATATGGCGCAAGTCACAGAGGTCATCGACCGTCCCGTTGACATGGTGGTGCGTTTACCCATACGGAAGGTCACAAATCGTTGAAGTCTTTATGCTAATTTTGCCAAAGGGCCACATCAACCCTGCTGTCCCACCCATGACCGAGAAGGAGAATGTTTTCGTCCACGCCAACCCGGTGAACTCCAACGAGCGTCTCGAGTCGTCGTCCCTTGAGCGCGACCAAGAAACAAAGGGCCCTGTCGCCTATGTTGGAGAGTCTTCCGATTTTGATAGCGATTCTGACGTGACTCACGCCGACCCGTTCGAGCCATTCGACGATCTTCCCGATGAGCGCAAACGCATCGTCACCATCCGTGCTATTATTCTTGGTTGCATTTGTGGTGCTCTTGTTGGATCCTCAAACATCTACCTTGGTCTCAAGACAGGATGGACTTTCGGCGCCTCGCTCTTCGGTGCCATCATCGGCTTCGCAGTTCTCAAGCCATTGTCTAAAGCTCTCCCAGAGGCTTTCCCGATCCTTGGTGGCAGCTTTGGTGAGTACTACAACCCACCAGCTAACTGGCTGAACTCGAGCTAGATCAAACACGCAAGACATTTGATTAATTCCCTACAGGCCCGCGTGAGAACAACATCGTGCAGACTGTCGCCACTGCTGCCGGTGGTCTAAGCAATGTCTTCATCTCTGCCATTCCTGCTCTGTACCAGCTGAACCTCATGAGCGACGACCCGAAGAAAGACTTCGCCCGTCTCATCTGCTTGACCATCGTTGGTGGCTACTTTGGCTTCGCCTTTGCCACTCCGTTGCGCAAGTTCTTCATCATCTACGTAGCTCGTGAGCTGAAACTCATCTTCCCTACCCCTTCGGCCACCGCGATGACGATCCGTGCGATGCACGCTGCTGCAACTGGCGCCGAGATTGCAAAGAAGAAGATGAAGGCATTGTCTTCGGCTTTCGGAGGAGCAATCATTCTGCGCGTTGTCTCTCAGTACTGTCCCGGTATCCTCTGGGACTGGCACATCTTCACTTGGTTCTACATCTGGGGCGGCCACAACAACCTTGCCATCCACATTGAGAACTGGGGCTGGATTGTGGAGTGGACTCCTGCTTTCATCGGTGTTGGCATGCTGGTCGGCCTCAACACGGCGTTCTCGTTCTTCGGTGGCTCTGTACTTGCGTGGGCTATCATTGGTCCTGCGCTCGTTCACCAGAAGATGGCATTCGGCAAAGCCATTGCTCCTGATGACCCTGATTGGAGTGACTACATGTCGTTTGGTTCTTTGAGTCTGGCCTCCTCCAACAAAACCACCCCGAGTCCCCGCTTCTGGATGCTTTGGCCTGGTGTCCTCTTGATGATCGTTGTCTCATTCACCGAGCTGTTCATGCAATACAAGGTATGGTCACCCTTAAAAAGTTATGATCGTCAATACTAATCATTAACTCAGGTCTTCTGGTTTATTTGCAAAGCCATCTACCGCGCTTGCTGCAAGCAGATCAACACCATCTACATCAAGAAGAACGGAACCAGCCATCCCTACCTTGAGAAGCGCTCTGAGCAAAAAGAAGAGGATCTTGTCGAAGACCCTGCGAAACCCGAAGAGATGGTCAAGGCCTACTACTGGGCACCTCTTCTGATCCTCATGGTTGTCCTCATCTGCGTAGTAATGGGTGTCCAATTCGATATGCCCGTCGGAATGAGCTTGCTGTCAGTCTTCCTGGCTTTCATCTTCTCCTTCCTCGCCATTCAATGCACTGGTATCACCGACATTACTCCCTTGACTGCCGCTTCGAAGGCTTCCCAAGTCGTGCTCGGTGGCGCGACAAAGGGTGAGGGATGGGCGACGGTCGAAGCTCAGCGTCTTAACTTGCTCGGTGGTGCTCTCGCGAACATGGGAGCTAACCAGGCTTCGGATCTTGTTGGTGACTTCCGTGTCGGCTTCCTGCTTCGAACTCCGCCAGACCAGCAGTGGCTCGCTCAAGGCCTCGGCACGATCGTAGCCTGCTTCCTGGCACCAGCACTTTTCATCCTGTTCGCCAAAGCCTACCCCTGCATCCTCGACACCGAAGCAGAGACTTGTGCATTCTCTGCTCCCTCAGTGGCTGCTTGGCGTGCAGTTGCTACCGCAGTTACTGCTGAAGAATTCCCTGTTCCCAACTCCAGTGGTATTTTCGCCATCGCCATCTCCTTGTTCGGTGGCGCGGCCACCATCTTCAGAGAGGTTGCTTACACTGGCAAGTGGGCGAAGTACCGTGCTTACCACCCCAACTTCATGGTTATTGGTCTGTCTTTCACTCTCATCCAGACATACTACGGAACAGCTTTGTGCATCGGTGCGATCCCTTCGTACTTCTGGGCTAAGAGGAACCCGAAGTCGTTCGACATCTATGGTGAGTCAAATCGAATGGTGCGATGCGGGTTTAGTACTGACAATATAACTCTTAGGCTATGCTATTGCCGCTGGTCTCATTGCTGGAGAGGGTATTGGTGGCGTGGTCAATGCAGTCTTCCAGATTGCCGGCATTTCTGGACCAGAGATGTATGGTTCCAGCATCGCTTGTCCCGCAGGTTCGTGTTGAGTAAAGAACCACGAGTGGCGTGGTGCCCCAGGAGCGTTGGAAGAAGGCAGGTGTGTGGAACAGATAGATCTAGTGGACGACGTAATGACCGGGAATGTACAAATTTGATCGCTCTTTCACATCTACGCATTAGCTCTGAGATCCTCCAAGATCTTCTTGGCTCCAATCTCCAACAAATGCACCGCAAGCTCGTCACCCAATTTCAACGCCTCTTCCAGATCCTTCACAATCGCACTTCTTCTGGACTCGACCATGTCAACACCATCAGGGCTAATCACTGAAGACTTGAGAGTCAATTCAGCGCCCTCCCAAGAAGTCTCAACACCAACAGGAGCACTGCAACCTCCTTGCAGGGTCTGGAGTAAACTCCTCTCAGCAAGACATGCCAGAGTAGTCGTACGATCCGAGAGAACGCCCAAGAACTCTAGCATAGCCTCATCTCCCTCTCTAACCTCAAGACCTAAAGCGCCCTGACCTGGCGCATAAAGCACACCATCGTCTGCTGACAAGTACTGCGTGATACGATGTCCAAGATCGATCCGCTTTAATCCCGCAGCAGCAAGGATCAAGCAGTCGTACTCGCCCTCTTCCGCATCCAGCTTGCGAAGGCGAGTGTTCAAATTGCCTCGGACGTCAATACACTTGAGATGCGGGAAGTGGCGAAGCGTTTGCGCTTTCCTTCTCACGGACGATGTTCCCACAACGGAACCAGCAGGCAAGTCTTGAATACGCTTGTATTCAGACTTTTCCTTCATGACCACAACGTCGCGCGGGTCTTCGCGCTCACAGATCACGCCTAACGAGCATGACTTTGGTAGTGCTGTTGGCATATCTAAATATCGTTAGCAAGTGTTTAGTGAATACCAAAAGGTCGTGATCAAGAAATATGAGTCATCACCCCCAAACCCAGCCCAAAGCACACACACTAACCTTTCAAGCAATGCACCACAACATCCAATTCCTTCTGCATCAGCAACTGCTCAAGCTCTTCGGTCCAGATACTTTTCGAGTCGAAAGCCGAGAAGGCCTTGACCTGGTTCTCATCGGCCATGGTGCTGACGACGCGGGAGACATATTCCGGCTCCGGAGCGACGGTTTTGAGCTGTGCGATGATCGAGTCGACCTGTGCGATGGCGAGTTGTGATTTGCGTGTGCCGATGGTGATTTTTGAGAGCACGGGAGGAGTTTGTTGGGTGGCGCCGAGGGCGGTCATTTTGGGCGGCTTTCGGTGATTGGAAAGATGTGGAGGTGGTGCTTTTGTTAAGATTGCTTAGATGTTGTTTGACATGGGTCGTAAGTTGCCCTGTCAATCTCATAAGTGAGCTTTCCTGTTTATATCTTACTGCGGCCAGATGAATGTTGGTTGAAGGCTGGATTCCAGGACTACGTGGGTTGCACAGCTGGCGCGGAAGGATTTCGGTGGTGGTGGGCGAACTTGCACAGTGCCGCCTCCGATAAAGCCGCGAGGAGTATCGTATGATCAATGATTAAGCTGCGTACGCAAGCGAAGAATCTAGACGGAATGTACGCAGATCGTAATAACGGGATCGTAAGTATTATTTTTTATGTCATCTGTCGCTAAATATATATTTCAGTTCAAGGAAATCCGACAGTAGCAAATAAAAAGTCACCCCAACGCCACATGCCCTGTACAAATCCAAGTAAAACAAGCAACGAAACGCTCTCCCTCTTCTGCATTTACATATGAGCATAACGAAAATTAGTGCTCCGAAAGCCAAACGTATCATTTTGCCCAATCTCTTTCACTATGCAACTCTTCAATTCCTCCCCGGCGCCCACTCCTGCCCCGGATAACTTGCGCTCCTCATATTCATGAGTTCAGCTTCGCTCACAGCCGCATCGTCTCTTCTGCCAGAATAGCCAGACGGCGTTCGCTGGTACACGAGCGGGCGACCTTCGTTGTTCTGGCCGACGTATCCCTGCGGTCCTGCAGGTCTCGGAGGTGGTCCTTGGGTGTAGTAGCGGTTTTGGGGCGGGTAGCTCCTCTGCTGCTGTTGCTGCTGCTGCTGTTGTGTATGCGGGTAGCTGTTCTGGTATTGGTTGGAGTAACCATACTCCTGGCCTCGTGGCGAGGCGGGCGTGTATGGTGCTGGGCTTGATGTTTGCTGTGGTGAAGTGGCCGTGTAACTGGTTGGGCTGGAGACCTGCTCGCCGTAGAAGGAACGTCTCTGCTGCCCTTGTGGCAGCGTATTCTGCATCTGCTGAGACTGAATCGGCTGATATTGCGGTTCCATGCTGTATTGATCGTCGTGCCACTGAGGAGGCGCGTGAGAGCGTATAGCGCCCAGCGCTGCGGCGGGCGCGCCTCGATATTGTTTGGTAGGCTGTCGCTGCACATCTGGGGCAGCAGCTGAGTTTCTGTCGGAGCCGTCTTGCGGTAGGCTGATAGCCCAAGGTGTTTGTTGGTCTCGATAGTCCTTAGCAGGCGAACGAGCCATCTGTTGATCGATAGAGCCAACGCTTGTCGTCTGAACGTGCGCAGGTAGCGCCTGTGTTTGCAGCTGAGGTAGTGTTGGCTCTCGTTGTGTATTGTGCTGGTGTTGCCAATACTGTGTCTGGTAGTCCTGGCGGCCCGGCGCTTGAGGGAAGTTGTCTGGCACTTGAGCCATTGCTGGCGGTCTGACTACGGATGCTTGAGAGTAAGTCGAGGATTGCCTCGTCTCCATCGTCGGTCGAGCAGGACCTGGATAGTTTTGCTGCGGAGAGCCTTGAGCAGAAGCTGGCGCGGCTTGTCCATCAGTGTATGAGCTTGGCTGCGCGCCTGGAGCATTTTTGGAGGAGTCTACTGGACTGTTGGCTTCAGGAATACCAGGCACGGAATCGCGTCCCCATTGACCTCCACTGTGCAGCCTGCGCGGCTGTGGCATAGGCTGCGATTGTCCAGGAGACTGATTCTGCGGGCTTCCGTAATAACTATACGGCGCACCCTGTTCGGCTATGGGGCTTCCCACCAGACTGTGAGTTCTCGAGTCTGGTGCAGAAGTCTGGTACTGGTGGCCGCGTCCTTGCGATGGATATTGTTGATACTGTGCTTGAGGCTGGCTTTGATGGCTATATCCAGATTGCTGCTGAGCATTGAGTGCCGCGGCCGGCGGCGGCTGCTGCTGATACGGCGAGCTCATCAACGCAGGATCAGAGTACACATGTTGAGCTTGCTGTTGTTGCTGCCAGTATTGCTGCTGCTGGCCCTGTGCATGCTGCCTCATCATAGCCTCGTAAGCGGCATAGTCACCCGGAGGCGGGTTAGTATAATAAGAAGCAGGCCTCTGCACATACTGCTGCCTCTGCGGCTGCGGCTGCGGCTGTTGCTGTTGCGGCGGCTGAGCCTTCGTGAGTCTCTTAGAAGCCTTGGGAGTCATCGCCGCGCTCTGCGGGCTAGAAGCCTGAGCTCCGGCCTGCGCATTCGCGTGCGTGCTGCTGCGAGGCGTCATCGTGCTCGAGCGACGGAACAGAGATCCGAGACTGGAGAAGCGCTTGTTTTTGGGAGGGTCGACGGCAGACGAAGGTGCACGCTGCGGTTTCTTGAGAGTTTTGGTCTTAGCGAGCGAGCTCTCAGTCGGATTCGCTGCCATGACTTTGGGAGAGCTACCGCGGGAAGAAGGACGGCTCGCGTTGGCACCAGAGATAGTGGAGCTGCGCCTGAACGTATCCATAATACCGCTCTTGCGCCTCTTCTGCGGTTGAGGCGGAGGTTGCTCGGCTTTGGCAATCTCGTCGGCGAACTCAGAGACTTGAGGATCGATGAGACCATCGTAGTTTGCATCGAGCTTGCTGGGAGATGGAATCGTGCCGAAACCTCCTGCAGGGACATCAGAGCCTCGGAAGAAGCCAGAAGAGTGCTTTGAAGAACTGCCTCCAATCGCTGGGTCCAGATCACCGGCTTGAGGGGAGCGGAGCTTGTCGTACTCACTGGGCGGTTGCATGATAGATGGTGCGCGAGATGGCGGTTGCGAAGGCTGTTGCTGCTGATAAGAGAATCTCTTGTTTGCCTGTGCAGAGTCGACACTGTCCTGCATCATCACATTGCTTGAGCTTCTGCTGTGTGGAATGTAAGACATGGGTCGCTGATCCATCTGCTGAGTTGACCGGTAGTCACGACTCATGAAGCGATCTTCTTCAGGCCGGCCGCCTCCCAGCATAGAGTTGGGTTCCATGGTAGGAATGGAAGAACCGGCAAAAGCTTCATGAGGCAGCAGAGGCGAGACGAAGTGTTGCTGGCCGTCGTTAGCAGCCTCACCAGTGGCATCGTTGAGTGGCAAAGGTGAAACATTTCGCTGTTGACTGTCTCCCAAGCCATGTCCGTCAAGTGGCAAAGGCGAAACGTTTCGTTGTTGACCGACCCCCAGACTGTCGCCTTGAGTTGGCAGAGGCGAAACAGCGCGTTGCTGACTCTCTGGATCATCATCAACAACAGAAGTCACTGGCATCCCAATCACAGATTGACGCTTCGAAGCCGCACTAGGTATAATCACAGTATCCTGACTCTGCGGATCTCCCAAGCTTGAGACCGAAGATCTCCTCGAAGCAGTATCACCAGCTCCCTCAGGTGCAGCAGCCATACTCAGCAGATCCCACTTCGCAGGAGTGACGGGACGAGACGCCTTGGTCTCCCTCGCCGGAGCATCGGTAGGCATCGGCTCAAACTCACTCAGGGGCGCCGAACCAGCTCCATCATCAGCCAGACTCATCCTGCGAGGCGTAGCGACGGGTGTGAACTGCCTTCGTCGCTGCTGGCTGGGCAACTGATCAAGAGCACTGAACTTCCTGACCGGTTGCGGACGAGTTACGGCGGCTGCTGGGGTGGCGAATGAAGCGCTGCGGCTCTGATTGTGCTTGACCGAAGGTCTTCGGACTTTGCCGTTGTCGAGAGAAGCACGTCTCGGTTCTGAGTCTGAGGCGGCAGGAATGGTGCCGGCCACGCTGGTAAGCGGCCCCGATGAGTCTGCAATCGCGTCACTCTTGATCATGTGCGCCTCTGGATCTGACCCAGCGAGCATTGCGCTGGCCGCGGTTGTTGGTGCTGACATTGATTCTGCTGCAGCGGTGGCCTCATCGAGTCGCTTCTTGTCCGCAGACAAAGGCACGACTTCCAACCCTGCAGATGGAGTTGGCTCCTGACTCACCATCGGAGGCTGTACGGGATCGCTCTCACGAGCTCCATCAAGAGCAGATTGCGTGTCCTCCCGCGCATCATCCACAACGCTCTTCCCCTCCCTCTCCTCCTCTTCCCTCCTCTCCTCCACAACCGGACTCTCAACAACCTCCCCAATCCAGCTGCCCTTCCTGGCCTTGCCCGGGCTCCCAGGGCCAATACTCTCCTGCACGCTGGGGCTGGGCAGCACGCCCAATCTGGCATGCTCATCCCTCCAGCCCGCCGCATCAGCGCTATCATCCTCCCAGAATTCCCGTCTGCGATCCTCAGCATCGGGCAAAGCGCCTAAAGTTCCCGGGGCAGGCGCAGCGTGGTCTTGAGAGTCAGTCGTGATAGCGCCCAAAGGCTCGAGGGCAGGCATTGCTTCGTTTTCGGATGGGTATTGCGACGGGTGTGATTCGCCGTATCCGGTGCCGAAAACGACGCTGGCGGGTCGGGATCTCGATCTCGATGTGCCGGAGCGAGAGGCATCGCGTAGACGGCCGAAGACAGAGCGCGGGCGCTCGGCGGCGTCTGACGCTGACGCAGAAGCAGAGGTAGGGGTGCGGTCAGTAGTTGTTGCATCGTTACTTACAGTATGCAAGCCGTCGGTCGACATGACGCCAGCGGATGTGGGCGTCTTCTCGGCATAAGCAGGCGGCGGATGCGAGTTGTTTTGTTTCTTATGCGAATCGTTCTTCTTTGCGACGTCGACAGGGGAAGCAGCGAAAGCAGGAGCGATGACGAGAGGAGAAGATGCAGCGGGTGAAGAGGAGGCCTAAAGAGAAGAACTTACATGAGCTTGGGTCCCTGCCAAAAAATGTGATGCGTGAGGTAGGAGTAGTGTGATGAGAGTGAGGAGTGAAATAGAGTAGGAGTAGGAAAAAGATTTTCATCAGCGTCGTCCCAAGTAGCTAGTAAAACATTGAAACCCTCCAAGGTCCCGAAGGAAAGAGAAATTCGGAAAGCAGATTGGAAAGAAGAGGAAACGTTCAGCGTCGCCGGAGGGTATCACCAAACCGCCTCGAAGAAGAAAAATGCTCAAACGTAAAGACTCGCCACCTTGAATCTGCGCCAGCATCGCTCGCTCGCCCGATGAAGAAGCAGTGAGCTCCTCATTTCTCATTCCTAGAAGCAGAAAGAAAAGCGAGACTCAGCATGCCATCATTCTTCGTAATGGTTCCGAGAGCCAGAATTTGCGTATGAAAATCATAACAGGCGGAAACAAGCAAAAGCGCAGGTAGCGCAGCAGGGAATAAGAGCGAAGAATTAAAAGAGAAAGGAAATCACTCTACCTTTTCACCACTCCTTCCAAACCGACTCTTTCCCTTTGCGAACAATCCCTTGGCGCCAGCGCCAGCACTCTTCATGAAGTCCTTGCCCTTGGCTTGCATCTTTTCAACATCCGCGTGGCCACCGCCGGAGCTGGTTGTTGGTGTAGTGCCAGAAGTGCTCGTCGTGCTTGCCTTACGCTCGCCGCCGATCTTGAGAATCGATGGGCTGTGCTTGTGGCTAGCACCTCTGATGGTGCCGCCAAGGCCAGAGATGGTGTTGCTGAGACCAGCCGTCTGGATGACGGCAGGGCCCTCGTACTTCTGGTTTCCGGCGTTGGCGTATTCGGGATGGGCGGAAAGCATGCCGGAGAGCCATCCACTGAGACCCGTGTTCATGTCGGCGAAACGGTGGCGGGTGGTTTCGTATGCGGCGATACGCTCGTCGGTGTTCTTGATAGCGGCAAGGTCACGGAAAGCCGGGATTTTGCCTTGGGCTGAGGTTGATGGCTGCGGTGTGGCTGCGGCTGCAGGTGCAGAGGGTGCAGCAGGTGACTCTCCTTTGGACGACACACCTGGAGATTGAGACTCGGCGGTGCGGGCTGCTTCGGCAATATCCTCAACCATCGGTGTGGGAGGCATATTCTCGAGACCACTTTGTGACTTCTCAGGGCTTTCCGTGATTGGGCTGGCCTCGTCTCTGGCCACGCTGTTGTCTTGACTGCCAAGTGCCAGCGCGGCAGTGCCGATTGGCAAAGCAGAGGACAGTCTTTTCTCGGCATCAGCAGGCTCGCTGAGCATGAAATGAGGCTCGGGTTGCTTGTCAGTCGCTGCGGTGCTGGGCTCTGAGTCCGCGACGACTTGAGTGTTCACGACATGCAAGCCCTGGTTTGACCGGGGTCTCTCGTAGCTCTCCCTGTCCTCGTCACCTTTCGTCTCTCCTACGACCGCCATGTGGTTGTACAAATGATCGCTGCTGTCTGTGGAGCGGTTCTCCCACGAAAAGCGCTGACCCAAGAGACCAGGCCTTGCTTGCGAAGGTAACCCACTTCGAGCGTCTGAGTGCTTAGCTTCTGCTGAAGGCAACGCAGATTCCCCGCTAGCCACCCTGCGCTCATTTGCAGGCGCATCCAGTGCATCCTGTGTGCGGTCAGCATCTTCGAGGATGCCCTCACGCTTGATCTCAGCCATCTTATCCGGACCGAGCGATCGCACGATGTCTTTTCGAAGTCGGTCGCTTTCAAAGTCGGTAGCACTGGTGTCAGTCGACAGACTGGGAAGCACCGTGGGTCTGTCGGCAGCGAAATCACGTGAATTGTTTGGTGAGTGCTTGCCAAAGCTTAGTGGAGCCGGGGCATCCGGTGTGACACCTGCAAAGTAATTGCTCACAGGCCTACCTGAAGTTGCACCAGCATTCGCAGCCAAGCCACGAGGCTGTGGTGTATCTTTCGACGGAGGTGTAGGGGGAATTGAATTTGCGACACTGTTTGTTCCGTCGGAAGGAGCATCACTGTTTCCGCGTTGCAGAATAGGCAAGTTGAGGTGCTCGATGTTGCCTGTAGGGCGGTGAGGTTGCATTTCGGGGACATCCACAGGCGCAGCGGCTCCTTTGTTGGCGAAGTCTTGAGTCTCGTGGCCATAACCACCAGAGGACACGAATGCTGCACCGAGTGCCTCGCCGGCGTTCTTGACAGCAGCGAGTGCACCCTGTGATTCATCTACATCCGAGTGTCTCAACTTTGTTTTGCGCGTAGTAGGCGTGAGATCGACTTCCTCGTCTGGAGAAGCCACCGACTGTCCTTTGGGAGTAGGCGGTGAGACAGGTGTGATGTCTCTAGTAGTATGATCACGTCCCCTCTCGGCGTCCAAGGACACTGGAGCAGGAACTTCATCTGCGGGCGTTGGTGCAGCGCTGACCCATTCGCCTGGTAGGTGTGGCTTGAAGCTCTCAAGTCTCTCTGCAGCCGGCCTGGGAGGCGATGTCAAGCCTAAGCCGGCATCTTGACCGCCACGCTCAGGGCTGGGAGAGAGAGGACTATCGCCAGGCGTTTGCTGCGAAAGAGCCGAACCGCCGGTAGTTCTGCGATTGATACCTGGTGTAACCTCTTCATCGGCGCCAAAGTTGCTCCAGGATGACTTTGACGACATGTGAGAAGCAGTACTATTTCTTCTAGAGTCCTCATCGATCTGATGGAATTGATCCACAATGTTGCGCACCCTGCTGCGGCTGTTGCCAGCAGGACTGCTTCTGCCACTTCCGGATGTTGCTGGCCGTGGGAAGGGGCGCGCAAATCCACCTGAAGGCGACATCATGGTGGGTGACATCATGGTAGGCGAGCTGGGGTTACTCGGGTGGGTGTCGAGGAACAAATTCTGTTGGGCGGTGGCGGCGTCTGCTACAGCCTTGTTATTTTCGGGCGAGGTGTTGGCTTCGCGAGCTAGATCCGATTCACGTAGGCTGTAGTCTGTGCCACTTCTACCTCTACCAGTGGTTGGCAGCGGCTTAACGACATCAGTTCCACTGGCTCCTGGGTTTGTTGCGTCTGGGGTCTCCAGGGGTGTCTCGACCGGCTCAAGCGTGGCCGAAGGCATTTCTGGAGCAGCGGGGTCGACGTCAGGCGCTTCGGAATCGTTCACAGTCACAGCAGACATCGGCCCGCTGAGTCGGCGAGTATCGATGTCTCCAAGCCCGGGAGTCCGTGCTGGCGAGTTGTTAGGCGAAGGCGTCTCCATGCTCCTCCTGTACCCTGGAGTGAAGCCTGCAATCTCAGAGCTGACGTTCCTGCTGTGACTGGGCGTGGGCTTTCGAAGAATGCTGGGCCTTGATGTTATCGCAGGCGCAGACGAGTCTTGCGCGGGCCTTGATCTTGCAACTTCGAGTAGTGTCTCCTCGGCGATTGGTGGGACTACAGCATCTCTTTCTTGTTGTCTCTGTTGTGCAGTTGCAGCAGAGGGTACGCGAGACATAATGGGGCTGATAGATCCAGTGGAGTTGGTATCGCTTCTTGAAACGACAGACTGCGTGGTGTCGCGTGAAATGGGCGATGCAGGTACAGAGCCGTCGCCCTGTCGATCAAACGCCTTGTGCACCACTGAGCGGAAACCCGATGAGGGCTGGTGTGATAGTCCGCTTGGATCCTCATTTGCACTCCTACCGAGTTGCTCCGCAGGAGCACCAGTTGCACGTTCAGCTGCAATATCCGCGGCGGGATCGCTGCTCTCTGTCGGTTGCTCACGAATTGCTTGAGCTTGGTGAGCAGGCATAGTTGGGGTCACATCACGAGAGCTGGACGTCATCGCCAAAGTTGCTGCGTTTGCTGCTGCAGCAAGACCAGTAGCGCTGATTCGTTCCTCTTCCTCATCACGCGGCATAAAGCTCCCGAAATCAGATACGCGGCTGACTGGTGGGAGTCTGGGGCTGCTGTCTCTTGGCCGGACAGTATCGTTTCCTGCATGGTTTGTGGTCTGAACAGAAGGCTGGGTTGGTGGCGTCACAGTCGCAGGTCCCTCAGCAACCACAGGCAATGAGTTTTCCGGTAAGTTGGGCTTATTAGACTCCTTTGGTTCGTAAAGAGGTTCCAAGCTTGGGCGTCGTCCCGATGCTGATGGCGAACCAACATCCTTCTGTATCGAGTCCATGCTCGGCCGCCCAGATTCCATTGACTGGCGTTCTTTTTGCTGCTCTTCGGCCATACGTTTGTAGATATCACTCGGACGAACAAAGGGCAACGGCTTGTCCAAAACAGGTGATCCAATAGCGGGAGTAGCTCGCGCATCAGGTGCCGGACTACCTGATCCGAGACTACTCTTCCTAGGAGGTCGTACTACGCTGCCAGGCGATGCTACTGGGCTGCGGGGAGTGTTCAAGGGCTGTGGGACTTGGCCGGGATTGCTGAACTCCCGCATTCGCCGACGGCTGTCGTCGGGACTCCGACCGTCCTGGCTCGTCACTCCATCGCCTCTGTTCGGGCTGGTATAACGCTCAGGCTCAGGCTCATAGATGGCAGTGCCAGAGCTGAACTGCCTCCTCTCCGTGTCGACGCCGCGATCAAAGCTCGACTGCCTTTGCAACTGCGGTCCTGACTGTTGTACGGCGGACGATGGTTCCTGGTATCCACCATAGTCGTCATAGTCATCATAGCCACCCCAGTCGTCTCCATCGTAATTGTTGGTCTTTGCTTGTGTCCATTTCTGCGTCCGGTTCCTGCCTGGGACGGTCTTGAAAGAGATGGGCTGCTGGCTCGGGTTCTGGCCAGGCTGCGACATGGTAATCGCGTGTGTTGTCGTGTTGCTGAGTCGGTCGGCCTAAAGATAGAACATGGTAGAGGGCAAGATGGAAGTTGGAACAGGTGTCTCCAGGGATGCTCAGCGGGGGCGATCGCGTGTGAAGCGGTGTCTATTAGTAGGAATTACGATATTAGTAGAAGCGACGTGCTATGAGCGAGGGCTGGCGGGCGGTGTTGGATGGTGAGGCGCTGGGAGTGGTATGCGGTGGATATGGTGTCGGGCGAATGATGTGTTGCCTTGACCCAAGCTTCGAAAGTCGCAGGGGTCAAGTCCAAGTCCGGTTCGGCTGATGAACAGCGGAGCGCCGATGATTGCGCCGGGGTATGATCTATGATGAGACCCGGCCAATGCAAAGGACGTGCGTGGTTGATTGATAGATAAGTGTTTCGTGATACTGTCGTCGATCATTGATATGGCACAGCTGTAAGAGTAGTATAGCATATCGCGTCACTCGCAGCAGACTGCATTGAGCGGGACGATTGCGTACGACGCTCTGCTCCGCCACATGCAACGCATGCACGCCGGCTTCACGCTCGCAGGCTTTGTCTTCGATGCGAGCTGCATCGTCTCGTCGCGCGCACCGGTGCAACGGCTGTGTTTCACTCGTCCATTACCTCGGAGGTATTCCACACCGTTTCTTGATGAGAGCAAATCTGGCTGGCCCAAACAGATACATGATACCACCAGGCGAGCCACCATCAAATAAAAGTGACAGCCGCGAAGAACATTCTGCAACATGTCGCCCGCGATGAATCCACTTAGCACGGTCACGAAATGCCACCACGTCGTATGGCTGTGTCCTCGCTCTTCAAGAGTCTCCGCGCAGCACGAGCAAGCCTGCAGCATTTCTATCAGCGGTGATAATGTAATGTCGAATATAGGTGGTTAGTTGCATGACTGCCAGCGAGATTTTGTCACCGCATCGGAGCGTCTCGAAAGTATCTAGAGGATACAATACTCCTAGCCTCCTGCAGGACTATATATTGCCTCCAGATCAAATCAGTCACTTCGAATCCGCAAGCACTCTTCGACTCGTCGAGTCCTGAAACGAGTGACCTGGCTCGAGCCTAGTCGTGTTACAATGATGTCGTCGTTCGAGGCTGCGCACGCATCAAATACCCAAGGTACCTAGGTAGAACAAAGAGCGCGTCGTGGCAATTGTACCGGTCCAAGTCTACGTGATTGCTACACCAGCAGAACTATTATCAATAGACCTTGCCCATCTGGCCTCCGACTTGTAATAAGCAACGAGCAATAAACATCGATGCAGTATTACCTAAGGCAATTTAAGGTTGCGCCACAGCCGTGTAATTGCAGGGTTCTAGGCTGGTGCATTTGATGCGCATGCTGGCTGGCTGACGACAGGCCGAACTTCTTCAACAACTCCTCCTCCGCCTCCGCCAACACTAACATCCCGCTCATACCATACCCCAAGAACACCTCCGCATACCCCAACACCAGAGCGCCGACCAGTTCGTCGAGCGTCTACCTTACATACATAACAGCACCCACAACATTCGACCTCGCCTTTCGACTTCTCAAAGACCACCTGGCCGCTAGTGGACAGCCGTACATTCGCGAACCTCTCCCTACCCTCACACGCCTACAACCGCGCGCGCATACCAACCTGTCAACTCCTCACACCGCGCTCTCGCGCCCATGCTACCGACCATGGCCTCTTCAATCCAAGACCGCACTCCCGAATTCCGCTCCATCCTCTCACAAGCCCAAAAGACACTGGCGCGCCAACGCAAAACCGGCGCCCAAGCCCAACCTCTCCTCCAAAATGGCACCGCAACACCTCCCACGCGCAAGCAACGCTCCGAGTTCGCGCGCAATGCCGCAGCCATCGGCCGCGGCATCTCAGCGACAATGGGCAAACTCCAGCGGCTAGGCGAGCTGGCCAAGCGCAAAACGCTCTTCGACGACCGACCCGTCGAGATCGCCGAGCTCACCTACGTGATCAAGCAAGACCTCGCGGGACTCAACCAGCAAATCGGCAACCTGCAGCAAATCCAGCGCGGAGCACAAAATGGAAGCACCAACGTCGGCCAAGAAGGCGAGCACAACAAAAACGTCGTCATGCTGCTGCAAGGCAAACTCGCCGACGTGGGTGTAAACTTCAAAGAAGTCCTCGAAGTCCGCACGAAGAACATCCAAGCCTCGCGCTCGCGACAGGACAACTTCGTCTCCTCCGTCTCCCAGCAATCCGGCCCTCAAAGCCACCTTGCACCCTCCGGCGACCGCTCAGACAGCCCCCTCTACCAGCCTCCTTCTCGCAGTCGTACACCAGGAGGAAGCGCGATACAGCATCAAACCGACGTCCTCTCACTTGATCCCTCCTCCTCGTCACCTCTCTACAACAACTCCCCACAATCCCAACAACAACTACAAATCATGGAAGAAGGCAGCAGCTCGAACAGCTACATCCAACAGCGCGGTGAAGCAATCGAAGCAATCGAGCGGACAATCGCAGATCTAGGCGGAATCTTCGGACAATTGGCGCAAATGGTTTCCGAGCAAGCAGAGCAAATCCAAAGAATCGACGCCAACACCGACGACGTAGTGGACAATGTCGAAGGAGCGCAGAGGGAGCTGATGAAGTACTGGGGCCGAGTGCAAGGGAACCGGTGGTTGGTGGCAAAGATGTTTGGCGTGTTGATGATTTGTGAGTCTTTCCCCTTCTCTCGCTGCATGGCTTTTACGCCCTACGATGTGTCCGGCAAAGCTGACAAGTCTCTTTTCTCCAGTCTTCCTCCTCTGGGTCCTCATAGCAGGCTAAGACGCTCCCAGCGCAAGCATCTCACCTGCATTCACACGGGCGAGGCGTTTTTCTTCTTTTCCTTTCTGTACAGATTCCTCATCTGCCCCAAACCCTGTAACACTTGCCCCGTCTTATCATATTATACATTAATGATACTATTCGCGGAGGGAAAGCATTTTTGCGAAATAAGATCAAGAACTCAGGTCGACGAGCTGGCCTCGGAGACTTGGTTTAGAAGCATAGAAAGAAAGAAAGAAACTTCCAATTTCCAGTACGAACGTCAATTGGAAAAAAGTAAAACTTTGTCTGATTCTTCGTTTGTTTTCATTCTGTGTTGTCTGAATTATCAACATTCTCTTCTGCATTGACCTATTTGCAAGAGATATTTCTTAGCAAATCAGGCAAACCAACTCGTTATCTCCATTCGCATGTCCTGTGCATCAGGACTTGGACACTACTACTGCAAGCATTTGCGCTGAGGCCTGCCCCAGGCCATTCTGAATATCCCCACTCTCCTTCTTTGGGCATCTCATCAAAACCTCCCTCCAAATCCAAACCTCCTCTCCGTCCCAACACCAGCACTCGGCGGCATGGCCACAGTCTGCCCTCCACGCGGGGCATCGTAGCTGCCAAACCTTACATCCATCCCACGAGGGACTGGCTGATACCTCGGATCTCTCCCAAGACGCGCCGGCGGCTGGCCCCACTCGCTGTCGAAGAACGAGTCGTTGCCATTTGCGCTGCGATCGATAGCCCACTCGGGCGCTTTGGTCCACTGGCAGAAGTAGTCGCGGCGCTTCTCGATGGGACCTTGCACGTAGGAGGCGAGGTTTTCCAGGACGGGGACGAGGAGGCGGTTGGTGAGGATGTTGGTGTCTGGGGCTGGGGTGGTGGTTTGCGTTTTAGGCAATCTAGAGGAAACGGGTGGAGCGATGGGCCTGATTGTCGTGGTGGAAGAGCTTTTGCGGCGGCTGGTTGTGGCGTCGGTAGCCATGATTCTCTGATGGAAATCCTCCTGGCGCGCGAATTTGTTGCCTGACCAGAGCCATTCGTCCAGCTGATCGGCATCCCACGGCTTGAGCGATGAGGTGTGGTTGACAGTCATTGTGTGGTGGTTGCTTGCTTCTGCGTTGCTACGTTGCCACTCGCGGTCAGGGCTGCTGTCGCGAAGGTCATTCTCGGATGGTGCAGCGGTTGTGTTGAACGGCATCTTCACAGAGGGAGCCAGCGTGGTTGGGAACGGGTCCTGGCCATGACCACTGAGGTCACCAAGTCCAGGAATCATGCCCAAGCCAAGCATCGGGAAGTGGTCTAGAGTGGAGCGGTGAGAAGTATCTACTGATGCCGCTTCTTGTTTTGCGGTTACTTTTTTGACCGGTTCCGGCTCCTTCTGCTGCTGCTGATCCTGGAATGGGTCATATAAGACTGTCCTTCCGATGTTGGCTTGGCTCTTCGTGCGCTCTTTGGCCTGCTCGCCCATCTTCATCACATGTTCTCTCATCGCAATGCGAGTGGGAGAGGCGTGTTTAGATGATGCCGAGGACGTAGACTGCCTCTGGGCTCTTGTAGATAGTCCAGCCTGGTGAGATGGAGAAGCACCTGACAAAGTGGTGCGATCTGAAGTCCCACGAGCACCCGGAGACTGCTCACGCGGTGGCAACGCAGGCTGAGGCTGCTGCGGGTGCTGAAGGTGCTGTGGTAAGGAGCCAAGCTGGGTCCGAGCGGATTGATCCGATAGGTCATTCATGGGGTAATCATACAGAGGCCTAGGAGCGTGTGGGATGTAGCTTGAGCCTACGTAATTCATGCCGGGAAACGCGTATGGGTTGTTGTAATACAGCGGCATGAAGTTGGACCATGGCTGGTAGGCAGACCAAGTACTCATATGCTGGTCGGCCATGTTGCTTCTAGTCGTGTATGCCTGTGCGTGGTTGGTGGTAAAAGGATCTTCCTTTACATTCTCGCGCATTGTTGGGGTGAAGTTGCGAGCTGGATTCAAGCGTTGATCAAGCTGCAATGGAAGACCTTGAGCGCGAGGCAGTGAATCGAGACTAGGCTTTGGTGGCATCGCAGCAGTACTCTCTCGGCTACCAACACTTATCTGACTTGGCTGCGAATCTTGACGAGGCATCATAGTGCTCGGGCGTTCTGGCATCTCGACCTTTGATGTGACTCTCCTCGGGCCTGTAGGCGCCGTCGAAGGTGGGCGTGTGTCAGGCATGAGAGCCGCAATCTCCTTGACGCCGAACGGACGCCCAATAGTATTGGCCTCCCGTTGCTTAGCTATCGTACGGAAGTAGGCAAGGGTGTTCTGCTGCAGGGACTGCCACGCAGTCTCGCCTTTCAAGCGATCTGCAGCCAGCTGACCTTCGATTTTCTTGCGGATGTTGGAATATTGACCTATGTTCTCCCAACCAAAGCGCGATGCCGACCACTGGTGGGCAGATACGTCTCCGTTCGGGTGCTGGATGAACTGGAGTTGCCCATCCATGCTTCCAGGGTTGCCATCCATAAATCCAGGGCCGGGAAGCTCATTTCCAAACACATCAGTGATGTCGCGCTTGCAGAAGGTGGCTTCGACGGTGGCATTGTTCTGGACTGACTTCTCGTGGAAGGTTGAAACGGCCGGCCTGCCTTTCTTGCGACCAGTGAACACTTGAAAGTCATCGGACTCCAGGAAAGATGAAGAGTCGTGGCGTTCGGACTCTGTGTATGATGAGTCTTGGGTGTGAGAAGAGATGCGGGAGACCGAGCGCGACAAAGAGCTGCCTTGAGATGGTACGCGGAAGACGTTGACTCTCGACTCGACTGGAGGCAGGTCATTTGCTTCAGTGGCAAAGTCGAAAGGTTTCCAGGCTTTGCCTTTGGAGCGAGCAGGCTGCTTGTGCTTTTCTGGCAGTACTGGTGCGGTGAGGGCGGCGTTGGTCGCTTCGATGCGCTTGTTCTGACGCTCGAGCTTGGCTGCCGCGATTGATTGAGGTTGGTCGGAAAGGCTTGATGCCATGACGAGAGCAGAGCGGCTGCTGTCGCCACTGTCGGTGCGGGTGGTGGTCGTGGTATCAGAGTCGGAAAAGTCGAGAGATGCAGGTGTCGGCTTCGCGCGCGTGTTGTTGGGTGTTGACGCGGTCGCTTCAGCGTGTTGTTGGCCGGTGTCGCGAAGGAGAACGGGAGTGCCGAGCGGGAGTCGAGCTGATAGTGAAGCAGCAGCCTGGAGTGGCGGCGGACGCTTTCGCGGCATACGGGCAGATGAGCGATGTATGCCTCGTCGAGCCGCTCGTCTGCCGTTTTGGGTTGCTTTGTTTTCTTGCATCGAGCGGGTGCGCGCGTGTCTAGCTGTTGTTGTCGTTGTTATGTCCAGCCACGCGCATTACGTCGTGGAAGTTGCGCGTCCTCTGGAGGAAGGCGCGATGTGAATGCAGCTTCCCGATACAAACGCACGACTCAAATGAGACCTCACCTCACCTCGTCTTTGTTCCTACCTGACAGACTCATCACTTGCAGATTGTTCGCTGCTTGAAGAGCTTCCACAAGCACTTCATACTACCTCGGCGGCATCTCGACACGCAGACTACAGTGATCAGCTCAGTAGCAGAAGCTCCCCTGACTCCTCGCGACACGTCCATTGTTGCTTCTGGTCCGATGCCATAGCCTCTGTCACTGCTCAGGCAGCATACTTATTCCACACGCCTACCTCCGCCTCTAGGCTCGATGTCATGGTTTCGGAGTGTCATACAATAAGCAGCATTGTGTGCATGGTGACCTTCATGGCCATCTTGATTCGGCATCTGCAAAGCAGGCGAACAATACGCTTGGGCCAGTTTCGACACGGATCATACACTTCTTGAAACGAGAGAGGCAACTGTCTCGTTCCCGGCCAAGACCCGACGACCAGGAGCTGCAACTCAATATAAGAAGGTCACCATGACCAATGGATTATAAAGACGTCGTTTGCTGAAGTCAGCCAAACATCAGCATTATTCGACGGGCACAGACCATCGGCTCGCTCCTGGCGTCGTCGGCCAAGATCTTCAAGCTCAGCTGCGTTGCTGGCCAAGTGCTTGGTCCGAATGTCTCGCCGACTGAAAGCCATGCGTCACCACCCCTTAGACTGTGATGGTTGGGACAAACAGGCCTGAAACAAAACGCTTTTGTAGAAACCACCCTTGCGCACTTTCTTCCTATTGTCGTTGTGTTGCAGTGACTGAATACCTGGCCTCATACCATTGACTTCGGCTTTTGCGGGTAATTGCAGTGCGAAGAATTGCAGGATCGCGTCAACAAACGCCGAATAACTAGCTTATTGACTATACGACCGACCTCGGGACGCCCTATTACGCCTTATTAACTGGCGACCAGCCACCTTTTCCTGGATCTTCTTCAGCTGTATCGTCGCCGTGTCTCCAATTCCACTCTCACATACTGACAAGCATAAACAGCAACGATGCGCATGCTTCAATACGCTGTCCTCTCCGCGCTAAGCACCGCCTCATCGGCAACCAACTTGTTCGTGTCAAGCTACGCCGGCGATGTTACAACACTTTCTTTAGCGGAATCCAACGGCGATTACACTTTGAACGCCACTTCTGCAAACAGCGGCTGCGGTCCCAATCCCTCGTGGTTAACTCTTGATGCCGCCCGAGGCACTCTGTACTGCCTCAATGAAGGTCTCACCACTTTGAACGGCTCCTTGAGCACCTTCACCATCAACCGCGACGGCAGCCTGAAGCATGTCCAAAACTCCACGACGATTAATGGTCCTGTCAGCGGAGTCATTTATGGAGATGCTGCAGGTGACCGCAACATCGCTCTGGCGCACTACGTCGGCTCGTCTCTGACCACGTACTCATTGGCCGCCGGAGGCAAAGTCGAGGAGGATGGGTCCTTCACTTTCTCGCTCTCTAAGCCCGGTCCCAATGCAGAGCGTCAAGACTCGCCTCACCCTCACGAGGCAGTTCTCGATCCTACAGGACAGTACATCCTTGTTCCTGATCTGGGCGCAGACCTCATCCGCGTCTACGCCATCGACCCGGACACCCAGGCTCTTACCGAGAAGACTCCATTCACCGCACCTGCCGCCTCCGGGCCCCGTCACATTGCTTTCTACAACCCCTACGGCGTCTCTGACAAGAACGCCACCACCTACCTCTACCTCGCCACCGAGCTCGCGAGCACCATCATCTCTTACTCCGTCTCCTACCTCCCCGACGCCGGCGGCCTGAACCTCACCCAAGTCCAAGAAGTCCCTGCCCTCGGCCAACTCTCACACTCCCGCATCAATGCACCCGCAGGAATCACTCTCTCGCCTGACAACCGTTTCCTGCTCCTGTCCAACCGCAACTCCAGCATTTTCACCCTGCCCAACCCTGACTCATCGAACAGCACCGCCGTGCCATCCGACTCGATCACTACTTGGTCGCTCAGCGACTCCGGAAAGCTTGGTTTCGTGCAAGCTTGGCCGTCTTACGGTCTCTTCCCGAGACACTTCAGCTTGAACTCTGCCGGCAGCTTGATCGCGGTTGGAAACCAGAACAGTGGAAGTGTTGTTGTGCTGAAGAGGGATGTGGCTACTGGGCTGATTGGAGATGTGGTTGCGGAAGCTGAGCTTGAGGGACAGATCACGAGTGTTGTGTTTGGGGAGGTAGGGGCTAGCAATGGCGCTTGAAACCTGTATACAATGTAGCTCCGTGTGGCGGGTAGCGCCATGAAGCGTACGCTAAGGAGTCTAAATGTACATGGTTAATGCAACAATATTACAGGTGTGCAAGTGATGAGACGCTTGTCTTGCAAGTGCGTCCTACCCAACTGTGATCGCTGTGTCTCCCTCGTTTGATCATGACCCGATCATGCAGCTCGCCATAAAAATCTTGGAAGTTGCTAGCTAACGCGAATACTCGAACCACACTCGACTTGGCTCTCACCTCTTATGCCGCAGGTGGCGTGTTCAATCCGCCTTCTCGACTTCTCGATATTGATCAACTTTCTCAGCAATGTAGTCCATGCCGCGGATGGGGGCCACTGCCAATGCAGCCACTGCAATCTCTTGCACGAGCTCTGAAGGATATATGGAGACTTTCGTAGCGAAATCCTGGCGTCTTAGCACTGAAACGATCACGTCCACGATCATCTTCCGCATTGGCGATCCTTGAGGTGTTGACTTCCAGACATGCCGTAAAGTGTTAACATTCGGAAGGAATTTATGGTTCCGCATACGAACGAAGAACATCGAGAGAACATGGTTGCGCAACGCGATATCATCCAGAGTATCGCCGAGCGCATAGATGTCAATCAAGCGCTTATCCCCGCTACTCTTTTCCGGTGTGTCGTCTTGTTCAGTGCCAGTGTGCTCGGCAATCTCGCCAGAATAGACCCAACCACAATATTCCTTGAAGATGGTCGACTTTGCTTCCGGCAGTCGAACGAGCTTATCCTGTCCTTCGCGCCATTGTCTCGAACAGGCCGCTCGGAAGAATTTTGACTTCGCGCAAACAGCATCTTGGTGAAGTATGAAGGGTTTCTCCTCTTTGCCGACCAGGACCGTAATAGTGTTGTCGAAATCGTTGATGACACTGTAATGCGGGTCAGATTGCTTTCCGTGAAACATAAAAAGGTCGAAATTACGTACACAATGCGCTTCACTTGACGCTGATCTTCTTCGGCATCGTCGCGGCTGTCGCGTGCACGCTTAATGATCGGATTGCCAGCCATAGCGTTGGTTTGCGATAGGATGGAAATACTCAAGTGTTGTTGTCAGTGTTCAGTGGTGAGTTCAGGTTTGAAGAGCCGAAGGCTAGCTTATGAACTCGCGCACGGCGAGGCTCAGTTGCCATTCACTTACATCCTCAGGCCGTAAGTCATATTGCGGGGTCCCCACAAGCCTGTCGCGTTCGATAAAAGGCGGACCAGTGAATATCTATCGCGGATGCGGCAAAACAGTGACGGGCTGTTCTATCGTCAAAACACTTCTTCTTATGGATGGCGGCCCAAATGATCGACAGAGGTTCCGTCAACCGGATTCGGAGTATGAACTAGTAACAATTTCGCCTCTCCCTCCTCCCTCCTGTGAGCTCGCTTGGCTTAGAGTTTCATATGTAGTCCCCTCATGTCCTCGCGCGTGCTTGCTCAACAACTGAGATTCGAAGTGTACACGAACATGTTTTACTTATTTGTCTCCGAATCAGAACGAGCCACAGATATCACTCTCTGACAACAGAATCCACCCCTTGGTGCTCCACGAAACATAGACCCAGTCTGATCAACATTGATTAGGCAAAACTAGACGTTCCTTTCTCGTCCTTGCCCATCACACGCGGCGCTTTCCTCTCCTTTCACTTCAAAGAGGATGAGCCAGAGTCGAACCGCCATGTCCTACAATTCCTCTTCCATGTAGCGCTCGACCCGTAGATCGATACGTGCGCTCAACACCGGAAGCCTTCCAAACGACGCCTCCAAAACCTCCTGGACGAACTCAGATGGCCAGGTGGTGAATTCTTTCACAACGTTTCCGCGGAACGCCGATTGAAGAGTGTAGTCAACGAGCAATTTGCGAAAGATCGATCCAGGAATTGTCCTTGCCCAGAAAGTGCTGACATTGTTTGGGTTAAGGGTCGGCTGCAGCCTGCACAAGCCTTCGGACAGTGCGGCTATTGCCCGGTTGCGCAGTTGTAGGTCGTCCAGCTGTTCTCCCAGGATGTAACATTCGAATGACGAGTTCAGGTCGCTGTACTGGACTCCGGCTGATCCGGGGAGCTCATTGAAATAAACCCAGCTGCAGTAGATTACGAAGTCATTTGGCTGGACCTGAGGGAGCAAGATAGGTCCGTCCTGTCGTTCTCCCGAGCATAGTCCCCTGAAGTATCTTGACTTGGTGCATAGAGCGTCCTTGTGCAGCATGAACTTTTCCTTTGGAACGCCAACCAGGATAGTAACGTCGCTGCCAAAGTCTTTGATCGGGCTGTGATGTAATTGTTAGCCTCCTCTCAATCATCGCGGGCTCAGATCATGATCGCCATACCCAGTACGCTTCGCAGCACGCTGATCTCCCTGGCCATCGTCGTTCAGGTCACGTTCACGCTTGCCGGTCCAGCCGCTTGGCATGGTGTTGATGTCAAGGTTGCTTTTCGTGTCGACTTGTTGAGGTAGTTGATGTTGGTAGGGAAGACAAAATTTCGCATGAGGACATGCTGAACTTATGTGTCTGCATGACCAACATCGCTCACATGCTCTTCCTTGTCCCTTCTTGAGTGCCGGTATGCATGTGGTATTGTCACGCTGAAAGATGTCGGATCTCGTGAAAGATAGCTGCGAGCATATGAACACTGCGGGATTGATCAATCTTTGGGTACGACTGTTTTGTGAATGGAAGCAAGAATCATCGCTCTACACGCTCCTCGCGTGCCACTGTACGATATAGAAATTCTGAAGTAGACAATGCATGCCCTTCAGCTTGTACTGCTTTGTAAGAGGTATCAGTATTATTGCGTCCTCGTATGATCGCCCCCACTACAATGCGGGCCGATATTCAGCGACAATCGCCCTGAATCCTAAGGTTTCGAAGCGCATGTGAGACATCGGAGATACGCCTTAACCAGACACGTGAGGTTGTATAAACAGCGCTCGAGCTTAGTCAATCGCTTGTGCGTTCGAGATTCACTCCCGCTTGATAGTATGTCGTCCATGGGTTGCTTGTGGCTGCTGACCAGTGCTGTAAACTCCAAAACTTGTGAGAAGTGCCCTCGGCGAGCAAGATTAGATGCTTACTGGACATCATCTCGTCGCCTTCCTGCTGGTTCTGAGAGATTTTAGGCAATAATCGTTGTGCAGATAATCAACGCGGTATCGAGCCTGCCAATCTTTTAAAGGATGCTGCATCTGCGCCATGTGCGCATGAGATTGCACACTCAATCACATCGGCAAATCTTGAGGTGGGACTTGTGATGATATATCAGACATCCAGCTAATATTGGCACGTGCATATCGGAACAGCTTGCTCCGGTGTCGTGAAGTGAAGCTACAAATTAAGCTCAGGGCCAGAACAGCCGAAGGATCTCCTAAAGGCTTCACTTTCTAAATATTCTTGCAGCATGTGACGTTCTACCCGCTCGGTAGTGTTCAGTCTCTTCAACTTCTTGTCTCTCAGCCTCACGGCTTACTCTATCTGGACAGTATTGCGAGTACGAACGGAAGCGGGGCGACAGAGACGCCCGATGCCCGCACGAGCATAACAACAACATCGGGGATCAACCCGGCAGGACGGCGGCTGCATGAATCCTTCCGTTGTCATAACACAGATAAATGCTGGTAGCTCAACTGTGAATCATTTCAGCACTTTTCCATCACCTCTGACACAAAGCTGAGATTCTTCCTTCGCCAATTCTCCCACGCTACCAAGGCGACAGCCATCACAATGGACACTGCACCAGTACCCAATATCACCCTCTACACCGGACAATCCCCAAATGGCATCAAAATCAGCATCACCCTAGCAGAGCTCGGCGTCCCTTACACCGTTCGCAAGATCGACATGTCTACCAACGAGCAAAAGTCAGACTGGTTCACTGCCATCAACCCGAACGGCCGCATTCCAGCTATCACCGACACTCACTCCGACGGCAAAGAGATCCGCGTCTTCGAAAGTGGCAGCATCATGCAATACCTCATCGACCGATACGACACCGAGCACAAGATCAGCTATCCCCGCGGCACCCGCGAGGCTGTGGAAATGACGGTCCGCCCACCAACATTCGACTCTTGGATCACTTGAAAGGATACTAACGTGGTGTCTTATGAAACAGAACTGGTTGTTCTTCCAAAACGCGGGTGTGGGACCGATGCAGGGTCAGGCGAACCATTTTGTTCGCTACGCTGGGGAGGAATTGCCGTACGCCAAAGCTCGGTACCAGGACGAGCTTCGCCGATTGTATGGGGTGCTTGACAAGCATTTGGCTAGCACTGGCGCTGCTTACCTGGTTGGGGAGAAGTGCACCATTGCGGACATCTGTCACTGGGGTTGGGTGACTTTAAGCCGCTGGGCTGGCGTGGAGTTAGATGACTTCCCTGCTTTGAAGGACTGGGAGGAGAGGATGTTCGCCAGGCCGGCAGTGCAGGAAGGAAGACAGGTGCCGGAAGGAGGACATCAGAGGGAGCTGTTGAGGGACCCCGCGAAGATGGCGGCTTTTGAGGAGAGGGCTAGAGGATTTTACCGCAAGCAGGCTGAGCAGGGCATGATGACCCGACAGGGTGTTTGACGCCGGTGAGAGCCTGCGTGACGAAGAGGTGAATCCAAGACTATTTATTTGATGACTTTGGGATTGGAGAGAGCGGTACATTTGTACGGTCGGCACTACTGACATTAATCAATATCTCGCCACCAAGATTTCATCCGGCTACGGTCACTCGTGCTCTAACGTATTAGCAAGAATTTTACCAGCCAAGATTCTCCTCTTCAGCATAATCGTAAACGAAAACTTGCTCCAATAGAGGGTCGGTTTCCTCCTGCAACAAGTGTCAGCTGACAGCTGGTTTTGAGTCTAGTCGCATGCCTACTTTGAGCTTGTCGTGCCCAGGCTCCTTGTCGAACTCAAGCCTTGCCTCTTCGCTCTGTAGAGCTGCATCAGTAATGTGTACATGAGCAGCCAAGAGGCCCTACGAGAGCTGACCTTGAACGTCACAGTGAATCCAGTATCCCAGATACTGTCCCTCTTGACGTTTGTCAAATTGAGAGGCGTGTTCAAAGGCTTGCCACCCTTCGGCATGCCAAGTATGAGGTCCTGGTGTTGTGCGTATAAGTTCAAAAATGCTCGTGCTCGGTCGCCTTTCTGCTCTGCCGTCACATTCTCCTTGAAACGGAAGCAAGCGATACGAGTGACCGTGGGAGTATAAGAAGTAGCCATGGCAAGCGTTGCGAGGTAGCTGATAGCACAAATTATGAGTAGACGCATTTCGCGCATGTGTAAAATCAAGAACAGCAATGTGTTGTTCAGAGGTCCAGTTCAGCTCAGCACCCGAGAGGGGGACCGGCGCAGCGATATGCAGGAACACAGCTGAGCTGAACGTTGTGCAGAAGTGGCTCTGGCGTGGGAGCTCATGCTTCTCATTATTGATGTCAATGGATGGCCTGGGCTGAGACGAAGTTGTCTGTTCATTACTCAGTGGTTTTGGTAGATGCCTCTATCCCTGTGTGAACATCCAGACATATCGACCAGAAACGGCCAAGACATTGACATGGCGAAGAAACGACACTCGTTTCATCAGATAAGAGCTTCAGTCGATATTCTGACTCGTGTCGACTTGACTGATAATGTCGTGAGCTGTTTATGGTTGTGCAGCGTAGCACACATTATGCACATTAATACCGAAGCGTTCTTGGTCCATCAGCTGAACAATCCGCGCCAGTTGGCAGGTAACAACACAGACGGCCGGCGATCTCTGTCCATAACGGAAACCTTACTACGTAAAGAGGTTCAGAACGCATTAGCTCTTGATAAGCAAGCCCACAGTCTGCTCGCAGGGTTATAGCATATTACTGGCATCTGCAGACCTGTCAAATTTCCGGTACCAACCCATCAAGATCGAGTACCGACATGTCGTATGTTTGCGCTCAGAATTCGCAAGCTATACCAAGCCTCTGATATTAAAAGGAGAGGTACATCCTAGCCTTGTACCCAACGTCGTCACGCTGCAGGGCAACGATTCGTCCACAGGTTCTTCCGTGCTGCATGGACCCGGTTCCTATCTGGAAGATCTTCGCTCTCCACGTAGCTCCAGGCGTGGAAGGAGTCCTTTCCGAGAACCGCAAAGTTGGGCGTTCGGGGAGAGAGCGGAAGAGGAGCAGCATATGCAGGGAATTCCGCATTGGAGGCCCACCTGTCCGCTCGGCTATCTTCCACTCTTGCAGATCACTACAAAAGTGCCGGTTGTGGCACGTTGTGTATTGATGTTACAAAGAACGAGTGGCGAGACAGACACCATCGAGATGCGTCGCACGCATTAGGTTCATTATGAGCTCTTCACAGGCCCAAATTGGCAAGATGGCAAAAGTATCACGATCCAATGAAGGCATGAACGAGCAAGATCGTCCCGGGTAGTTCCACTAGTGTACCCTGCTTTGATCAAGGCTTTTTGTGTACGCGAGTACAAGAGGCGCTATGCGTGTGATGCCCACTGCTGCACGGATGCGAGCATCGCGATCCCAAGAACCTGCAAATAATGTATAAGCAGGGGACTCTACATTGGCGAGCTTGAAGCGCACCTCCTATAATCAACATTCGCCCCGCTCCTGCTGGACCGCAGGCTACCTAAATCTTGATGCACAACGACCTCGTCCATGACTACTACAAGCACATCGCTCGTCTGGCTCGTCAACGATGACCCAGCGGCGGCCGTCGGGTCTAGAGATCTGATCAGGGCGAACGCAGCTGCATGGGGCCACCGAGTCCGCCGTCAGAAGCCCCGCGCTCGTGCTCGAGATGCCGCACTCCTAGCGCCAGATGCGCAGTCTGATGTATTAATCCCTCGTGTCTAGCGAGTGTTTACGAGCCTTTGTTGACCAAATCAGATCATTGAGCAACCATACCGCACATTGAAGCTAGATATCCCGGGTTCGGGCAAAAGGAAACCATGTTTGCCACCAGCACGGGTACCAAGACCACCATCTATGCTGGAAGACGAATCCTTTGGTCTACAGATGGACCATGTACTCGTACGATTTCATGCCATAGCAGGCCAAATAGGCCTTGACTGGCTGCAATCCGTGGCCGACGTCCGCGACGATCAACTCGTGCATGCCACCTTCAAAGCTCTCATTTGCGGTCTAGACAGCACAACTACGGCTCCTGCACGACAGCGCCGATGCGCTGAGATCTTGCCTGCAATAAGGAAGAGGATCTCTAGCCCCGATGCCGTACATATGAAAAATATGGTACATCTCATATTTCTCTTATCGTATCAAGAGCTGCTGGTATGGAACAATGCCAAAGCTTGGATGATGCACATCTCAGGCCTGAGTGCCGTTGTGCAAACCTTAGGGCCACAAGCATTCACAACACCGTCCGATCTCAGAACCTTCCAGCAAATTCGGCTCTTCACAGTAAGTGGGCGCACTACACCAAAGTTCCTGTACAAGACCGCCATCATGACTAACGTGCTCAAAGATTCCATTGAACTTCTTCCTCCGTCGAAGCTCTTTCCTAGAGACACCAAAATGGCACACAATGCCTTGGTCTCATGGCGTACCGAAAGACTTGCTCGATTACGTCCTGGACACCCTCACATTCATTCCTGGTCTACTTGGCCTGAGCGACCAAGTCCGGGTCGAGCCGGGCATGACGAAGCAGCTTGATAAAGGTGTAGCGGGAGTGGCACATGCCTTGAACAGTTGGCGTTGCGACAGGCTTACACAGTATATGTCGACGCTTGGCTTTGAGGACCTCGACTTCGAAGACTTGGTCGAAAGACTGAGTGATGGAACTCTGGTGGATACAGTCGTCGCGCAGTCCGTCGTGTTGCACTTCTCGACATGGCTGTTCTTGCCACGCATCGATCCCATCTATGTTGCTATGCTGCCGTGGTCAACCCAATACATCATTCGGAGCATTCTCAACATCTGCGAGGAGTACTCATACCATCAGCAAGGAATGGGAATTTTACCTTGGACCACCGCCATTCGCGTAGCCCTTTTCACCAGTGTCGGCAATGACGGAACGATGCAGTCTTGGGGTCGAGAGCTTTGCGTTCGCCTGGAGCGACGCTATTCGGTGCGACTGCTCTCGGATATTATCGCATCTCTTCCGGGTGCAGGTCCAGATGAGAAATTGAAATTTGACGACTGATGACCTGATGGTGGAAGGCCATTGCGATTGAGACATCATCAATTAATATATGGTACTTTTCTTAATATTTGCTCAGAAGGCATCCTTCGAAGTGTAACCACTTGCCACCTCCGTTCATATTTATGCCGCCGCTCCTGTCGCAAGGTCCGATCACTTTCCTGGAGCACCCAATACGCAGACTTCAGGCCCAGCAAGACTGTCCTTCAGCGCATTGCGCACCAGTTCCATGACATTCTGATCGTACGCCTCTCCAATGTGGCCGACCTGGTCAAGCGGGCAGAAGTCCTGAACGTAGATATTCCGCACGCCATCTTCGTACACGAAGGAAGTGGTTTGGGGCACCACCAGCTGATCGTTCTTCGAGGTCAAGATGGTGTATGAAACTCCTTCCTGGGCAATGGGTCCGTTGGTCAGGCGTGCTACTGCATCGCCATTGGGCAGGAGATCCGAGCAAGCATCACATCCCACCGTGTCCAGGATCGTGGTGACGAGCGGGCGAGTAAGCTGAGGGGAGATGTCCGTGACGTTGTATAAGCTCAAGAAAGTGGTTCCGTGCGTTGGAGGTGCAATGGCGAATACCCTCTGAATAAAATCTTTCACGCCGCCAAATTTAGTGACGTACAGAACCTGGAAAGCGCCTTCAGAGTGGCCGACAAGGTCGACTTTGGTAGCGCCGGTCTTGCTTTTGACTTGTTTGATGAAGTCGGCAATTTCGGCGCTCGATTCTTCAATAGGTTTGAGGCCTCCAACGAAGGGAAATCCAGCATATGCGCCGTATGTAATGCTGAATGTGCAGAAGCCTTGATCCTTCAGGTAGGACTCAAGGAGGTTGATGTCTTCGTAGGAGGTCGCGCCGAGACCGTGGAGGAGTACGACGGGGTTGGGATTTGTCGCGCTGCGGCAGCTGAAATCATTGTGTCCGGCACGTTTGACCAAAGGACTGGCTGTAGCAAGTGCGGCCACCAGACCAATGTTGAAGAGCATGTTGGCCCTCATGGTTAGATGAAATTTCCTATTAGTGAATGTGGTGGCAGTAAGACTGTGTGCGAGTTAAAGAGTGGCCTGCAGTCTGGATGGTGCTAATAGACAGAGAATACAAAAAACGGCTTGAGGCTGCTGTGTTTGGATTATAGATGGCTCTACTTAGCCCGTGATGGTCGTACTAATGCGAATCGATAGTTTTGTGACCTGCATAGTCACTCAATGGTGCCCTGTGATAGGTGCTTTGCGTTCTCCTCTTCAAGCTCAAGATCGGCAGCAAGGTCAATGCTGCAATTCCACCGGCCCACAACTAAAAGCCACAGCTGCAAGATCGTGCATCTTGAATCGTAGATATATATCAATCTATGGGTATGTACTCTCCATAGCTTCTGAAGGACCTTTTCGCAATTCTTGTCGCGATATAAGAACCATTGACACCTGCACTCCAATTGCAATTGCCACATCGTTATAGGAGTTAAGGGGAGAATTATGATCGCTCAGGGCTTCTCGCACTGACAGAAGCAAAGACAGCGGGGCAAACGCTCTGGCGAAAATTTCACCAAGTCCGTACGATCGAATGCTTACAACCACCCATTCTCATCGTCAACCACTCTCTTCTACTATCATCAAGCGTGATAGGCTCCTGAGCATCCGGGAGCTTTATTCTCTTGGTTACCGCCTCATGCTAAAGCTACTTGTATTGGCACGCTCGCTTCGACCTCATCGATTACTAGTAATCGAGCAACCATCAGGTCTTGTGGTCTAGTGGTTACGATTCTCGCTTAGGGTTTACGACAGTAATCGATTGCGAGAGGTCCCCGGTTCGAGTCCGGGCAAGACCCTGATTCTTTTACTTTTGTTCCGTTGATATATGGTTACAAATCCTCTGATAAATCCATCATTTTGGGGTGTTCTAAGGTGGGGGTTTGGTTGTGTGCCACTGTGATAGGGAGAGACAAGCAGTGGCAGTAGGCATAGCATTCAGAGCTCTGGAGGTGCCGGGGCATCCAAAGTTTATCAATGGCTTTCGTTGATTAAACTCTAGGATGGGATTTAATCATCAAATGGCATGGGTACGTGAATAGCTTTCACGCGAAGGATTTAATTTGAGGTAAGATTTACAACACTTCCCCTGCAAGTGACCGCTGGTTTCAGGTAATGATTATGAGTCGCGTTGATGTCTTTTGTCGTTCAAAAGAAGCGGCGGTCCTACGACAAGATATCAGGCTGTCGGTCAAGATGAGGTTGACGCCCTGGTCGTTCTTCGCTCGTGCAGAGTCGTGCCTCTCAACGACGTATTTATACATACAGGACGCTTGATCACAAGATTGCGATTCTACATTCTTTCATAGAAGGCTCTGGATGCAAAATATGACTGATGTAATGACCAGGACAGAACTATTCAGCCCGAGATCTCCACATGCTTCTACTCACGAACGAGGATACCAAACCACAACTCTCGCTCTGCTGAGTGTTTGTACTGCAGTATTATGTCCTATATCAACGGTTTAGCTATCTATGAATCTCAAATTCGAGTTTCGTTAATCCCACAAAAGCCCAAAGGTGAATTTGCAACGTCCTTGCCAAACCACGCCCTCTCGACACACAGCGAACACAAACAAAAAGGAAATTGCCAGCAGTGCTGGTATCGTGCTATGGAGAAACCCGGAGTCGAACCGGGAACCTTCTCCACTCAACATGAACGATGATCGTTCAATGCTAAGAAGATGTCATACCGCTAGACCATATCCCCTGATCACGTGTTAGGAATGCTGGTGCATTGTTCATATCACTTAGTTGACGACGAGCACCCGCTGAAACATACTGATGATAACTGATGACACGAGTGTAACACCTTGACTCGTCCTCCGGATCGATCTGTGGTGGTGGTTGCAATTGGAAAAGGCCTAGACTTGGAGCTGGAATTCGACACGCATGCCTTTACCAATACCAAACCCCAAGGAGCAAGTTAGTAGTTATTCTAACAATCGTGACGATTAACTGAAATGAATGAACTGGACGGACATTCCATTCAACTCGAGATGAATTAGGAATTTACTTTAAGTTCGTGTGATCGTACAGTATAGGGATTACATATTACTTTTTTAGTTCTTGGCGTCCTTCTCAGCCTTGTTCTTGAGCTTCTCGGCCTCCTCCATCTTGGTCTGGAGAACCTTCTTGATCTCGTCAACAGCGCTCTTCATGATATCCTCAGCCTCCTTGCCGTGCTTCTGGCCGATCTCCTGGAGCTGCTGGAGCTTGCCGCCGATGTCAGAGCCGCCAGGAATCATGCTGAGGAGCGATCCAATGCCGCCGCCAGTGAGAAGGCTGCTGCTGCTGCTGCTCTTCTGTGAAACCTGTTCGACCTGCTGCTTGACGAAGTTGGTAATGTCATTTGAGTTGCCAGACTGGATGGCCTCTTGCAGCTTCTTCCACAGCTGGGTGAGGTCGCCTTGGAGAAGCTTCTCCTTGTTGTTCTGAACGAGCTCCTTGAGTTGAGGGCTCTTGTCGAGGATGGGCTTGGCCTGCTCAATGCCCTTGTCCCATGCCTGGTCGCCGTACTTCTTCAACTCCTGAGTCTTCTCCTGAACGAGATTCTGGATCTTGGTGTAGGTTGACACGCTGAGACCGCCCTTGAGGATGTTCTGCACCTCATTCCAGGTCTCGTCGACCTGCTTCTTGGCCTCAGGACCGTACTGCTCGCCCATCTGCTTGAGCTGACTGTATTGAGTACCAACCTTCTCCTTCAGTTGAGGGTGGTTGTTAAGGATGTCCTCGAGGGCGTCGCCAGCCAGCTGGGCAATGCGGACGAAGGTGGAAGAAATAACTTCTGTGGCTTGTGAGGCAGACTCAGCGGAGAAGCCGTTCTTTGTGACGTTCTTGAGCTCGTAGTAGGTCTCGTTGATGATCTCGTCGACCTCGCCCTCGTGGTTCTTGCGGATCTTCTCAAGGTCATCGAAGGCCTGGTCGACATAGCCAGATGCGCCAGGGATGAACTTGGTGTAGCTAGTCACAGTCTCCTTGAGCCACTGGACAGCTTGGCCAGGCTCAGGAGCGTACTTTGTGGTCTCCTTGAAAGCAGAGTCGGCAGTAGACTTGGCGGATTTGTAAGTTTGGACGGCAGTCTTAGCACCAGAGAAGTGGTAGAATCCATAGCCGACAACGAGAGCGGCACCTGCACCAGCAAGACCACCAGCGACGGCACCGCCCTCGCCACCCTTCTTCGCGGCTTCTGTTGTTTGGAAACGAACGTTCTGGCGTTGGTTAAAGCGGACGGGCTGACGGAGTCTGAGAGCTCTGGTCGACCTGAAGGCTGTTCTGGGGGCGGCGGCGGGAAGCATGATTGTGTATGTGAGTAAGGAGTAGGGAATTAGGTTACAAGGTATTCGAGAGTAGTAAGCGAGGAAGTGGTGTGAGTGAGGAAAGAAGAATTGTCGATGAGCAAAGGGAAGAGTTCTTCAATGGTGCTCTACACGCGTTCCTGACCGATCCAATAATGCAGACAGCAACCGCGGTAACAATGACGCAGCAGCGCGAAACGTCATACATGGCGCATTCTGGCCACGATGGACCTCACTCACTCCGTGCGCTAGGAGGTGGACCCAGCAAGATACACGGATGTGACCACGCATTTCTGCAATTATGACATTCCTTCCGAATGATGAGTCTGTCATGTGATCGAATGCATCTTCACCTCCGTATACCGGCCGAAGTGAATGGAAATCCAGTCCTAGATGCACATTCCGATGAGCTCTCCCCGGATCGACACTGCGCTTAGACATTTTGCGCATTGACCAGATGTTCGATGTTCCAGATCTCTGAACGGAAGTTCATCATAACCCCAAACCCTTGACCTGTGCGTTTTCGATGCAGAAGGCACGTCGACGATATTCGCACCTCCGGATGGCTCAATGCATACCTCATGGCGCATGTAGCTTCGAAGCAGTCTCAAGTAGGTGTCGTTTGTATTGAATGAGTAACTATTCGTCCTCTCCGATGCTGACACTGTCGAGTTCTTTGAACGCTGGACAGCCCACCAAATCTGTGACTCCGTGTAACAACTTCCAACCACTCCGACAAACCACCATGACCAATTTCAATTTGCGTTGCTTCAGAACAACGCAGGATACGCTAATCATGTGACCAGCTTGAGCATCATTGTAAGCGGTGGGTTCACGCGGTACATGAGGGTGAGTATCTGCCATGCAGAGAAGTGGAAGGTCTTGTCACATAGAAAGCGGAATACGACCGCAGACCGTGGTCGATATGCCACACGTTATGACCATAATCCTACATCTCCAATTCCTCGAGAGCCCGGCAACGAGATTCGGGAGACGCATCACTGGGCTAGGAGGTACATGTCGGGTAGACCACTTGATGCAACCCTTTGGTACCAACAAGCTGGGACTAAGAATGACACCAACATGAACTCATGGATATGGCACGAGTCTACAGCTTGTTAAGGACTCACCTGGACCACAGTACAATAAACAATCGACATTGTACGGAAAGTATAGGTATACAAACAATGCAGCCTCGGCAAACACTATCCGGATACAGAAGTGCGGAGGCGTGGAGGCGTGGGGGAAGCGATCATCGCTTACCATCACCCTTAGATCGGTAGGCCAGCGATTTATTTCCGGTGGTTTCACATTGAATTTGAGATCTATTTGCTTCACTTACATCCGATTCTAGACAAAATTCCATGTCGGTCTAGGACTCGTTGCGTCAAGCAATTCCATACACCACTTCGCAAACCCATTCATCACTTGTCATCATGTCGAAGGTCTCAGTAGCCGAGCTCGACAAGCATGCCAAACCCGACGACTGCTGGATATTGGTCAATGGCAAAGTATACGATCTTACCACATTTGCGCCTGAGCACCCTGGCGGAGCAGACAGTAAGCCCTTCTACAGTAACATTGTACTGCTCAAACGTCTGACATCCTGCCATCAGTGATCTATCAATACGCTGGCAAAGACGGCACGAAAGTCTACAACGAATTCCACGCCGCCAACCTCATCGAAAAGACCCTCTCAAGTTCCGACAAGAAAGGCGAGTTCGACACCAGCACAATCACCGACACCTGGCTCGAAGCACAGAAAGAAGAGACGACTTCTGAGCCCGATCCTAACGAGAAACCGCCACTTTCATCTATCATCAATCTCGATGACTTCGAGCAAGCATTCGCCAAATCCGGCAGCCAGAAAGCCAACGCCTACGTTTCCGGCGCCTCGAACGACTTGCTCACACTAAACGCCAACAAGACATTCTGGCAACGCCTCTGGTTCCGGCCACGAGTAATGCGTAACGTCAGCACGGTCAACACTAAGATGCGCATGCTTGGCGTCGACGTCGAGATGCCAGTCTGGATCTGCCCCATGGGGATTGCAAAGCAAGCCGGTCCTGAAGGTGAGGCAGCTCTCGGCCGTGGAGCAAAGACTGCCGGGATCGTGCACTGCGTGTCCACGACAGCATCAATGGGCGTCGAGGAAATTGTAGCGAGTGGCGAGGGCAACTCTTTCTTCTTCCAGCTGTACGTCGACAAGCAACGCCACAAGACTGAGGCCGTCCTGAAACAGCTCGAGAGTCTGCCTCAGATTAAGGCGTTATTTGTCACGGCTGATTTGGCTGTGGTGTCGAAGCGGGAGGCTGATGAGAGGATCAAGACACAAGTCAATGTTAGCATCTACCAAAATGGGGCGAAGTCTGCAGTCGACAAGAAAGGCGGCGGGCTGGCACGGAGTACTGGATCATTTATCGACTGGGCGCTGTCGTGGGATGATCTGCCTTGGCTGAGGAAGCACACGAAATTGCCGATTCTTGTCAAGGGCATCCAGTCGGCCGCGGACGCGAAGACGGCGCTCGATCTTGGATGTGATGGTATCGTGGTGTCGAATCATGGAGGACGAGCGCTGGACAGCGCGCCAGCAACAATCCTGACTCTGCTTGAGATCCGACGAGACTGCCCCGAAGTCTTCGACAAGATGGAAGTGCTCGTCGACGGCGGTGTGCGACGAGGTTCAGACGTGCTCAAAGCGGTCCTGCTCGGTGCCAAGGGCGTTGGTGTGGGCAGACCATTCCAATGTTCGGTCATGTACGATACAGAAGGAGTGGAACATTGTGCTGACAGTAAGTTTTATTGCGGATGAAGCTATGTATACCTACTGACGATATCATTACAGTCATTCGTGATGAACTAGAGACGGCCATGAGACTCTGCGGCATCACAGATCTCAACCAGGTCCGCGGCGACATGTCGTGGCTCAACACGGCTGAGATGGAACAATACCTACCGCCCACGTCGGGAGTTAAAGGAGGCCTGCTCAGTGGATTGTTCAGGCCAAAGTTGTAGAGCATGAACGATCACCACATAGAGGCGAGAGTATGCAATCAAAATTTCCAAACAGCTACTGTTGACCAAGGGCTCTGCAACGATCCTGTAATATCCTGTTAGCAATATGCTTTTGCAATGGATTATCAAAATAAATTTGTCTTGCAGCTTCAATATCAGAATATTGTATTGAGTAATCAATACTGCGTAAGCAGCTCATACTCTTCCTATCATATGTTTTTGTATAATTTCTCATCCTTGTAGCTATGTTGGGGGAGGTCGGGATATAGTAGTGAATAGCAGTTGCTTACCTGAGTTGAGAATATGCTTCATAAGAGCTGCATGCTCATACAAATGTCCATCGACATAAGTGTAGTGTAGAAGACAAGTCCTGAAGCAGAGCAGCAAAGTGTGAAGATACTTTTGCATCTTTCCCCAGAGGAGCAAACGCTCACGCCAGCAAGCAAGCCCGGCCCACTCTCGTATCGATTCGCGACCCTCGACCATCTTCCACGCGCCTTGCGCATCTTCCAATGCCGCCATTCGAGCCTCCCTCGACAACTCACTCCTCGCGGACGAGCTCCATCCAGTCGGACCAACTCTATCCTCGTGCGCCCTCATCGCGCCATCTTCGACCAGAAGATGCCTTTCCCAACACCTCCCCTCCATACCAGCAGCCGCGCTCTCGAAGCCCACTAGGCCGCAGTGACACCGTAACAGCCGCAACCGCCCATCTGGTCAACAACAGCAACACAGGCAATGCCACGACACGCAAACACCGCGAAAAGCGCCGCGGACGCAGTAGTAGTCGGCGACGGCATAGACCCTGGAAGAAGCTTTTGTGGGTGAAGCAAAGCTATCCCGACAACTACACGGACGAGGAAACCTTTCTGGACCACTTGCAGCGCAACCCGCGCTTGCAGCCGTATGAATTCTGGACGCTGGTTGCCGATAGTACGATTATCGTGCAGCATGTGTGCTCTGTGATTATCTTCGTGTGCTGCTTCACGGGCATTTTTCAGGAGAGAGTCAGCCCCAATGCGGTGGTGGGGTGGGCGACTTTTGGCACGGTCGCGGGGTGGGTGTTGAGAGATTACTGGCATACGAGGGAAGAGGAAGAGGATGGGATTGGAGAGTTTGATCGGAGCGAAGGGTTTGGGGAGCTCAGAGAGGAGGATCTGGATGCTGGGACGCCTGCTGCGTTGGATGCTGGGTTTCTGCCAAAGGAGCCTGCGTTGCCTGCGAATACGGGAGGACTTTCGCGAGTGCATTCGAGGAATCCCAGTATTACTTCTGTGCCAGGGCTCTCTCAACCACAATCGCCTCTCTCTCCGGTTGGGGACAATCAACCTGCGCCTGTACCGTCGCCGACCTATATCCCACCATACAACAGCCGCCCGTCTTCACTGTCACCCCGAATGATCGAGAGGCTGGCGACTGCCAAATCGGCCATACTCATCTACTTTTCTCTGCTGGGCCTTTCACCGATCTTGAAATCACTCACCAAATCGACAAGCAGCGACAGCATTTGGGCACTGAGCAGCTGGCTGATGTGTATTAACGTCTTCACATTTGATTATGGCGCTGGACCCGAAGCAAAGTAAGTGGTTCTCATCGTTCCACAAGCGGGAACAATATGCTAACATCACTCTCAAAGATTCCCAGCTTCCCTATCCACAAACGCCGCCCTGATGGCCAGCACTGTCCTCGCCTCCCGCCTACCCTCAACAACCCATGTCTTCAGCCTGACGCTATTCAGCATAGAAGTCTTCGGCCTCTTCCCCGTCTTCCGTCGGCACCTCAAGCACCACTCGTGGCCACTGCATCTCACTTTGACAATCTTCTTGATCGTACTTGCTTCAGGCGGACTAGGAATGGTGATTTCGGGAGGAGGATTGGGATACGCCGTGCTGGGTGTAATCTTAGGCGGCATAGTAACGCTACTAGGCATGGGCGCGACGAGTTGGTGGCTGATCGGGCTGCAGAGGTATAAGAACGAGATTCACGGGCCATGGGATCCGGCTAGGCCGGTCATTCGTCGGCATTGGGATTAATTCATCCATACTCATGACTAGACACAAACCATATTCAAATTTCACGCGGACTTGTGAGGATACCAGACTCTATAAGACTCCCAGGAGAGAAGCCGGGCCTATGCTCTGTGCAACCGTTCCTGCCGTCTCAGGCGAGAGTCATGAGGCTTCGACTACTCGACAATGCACGCTGGACTCACAATTGACAACAACCAGTGCTACGAGGGAGAAAAGGAAAATCTCACGGCCGGATCTTGATGTAGAAAAGCTTCTCCCCGGCCTCTTCCCACTTCGTCTGCAAAACCTGCGGCACCTCAAATGAAGAAAGCGAGTACCTGACGTACTGCTTGGATCTCGGCAGCCGGATCAGGTACATGTACTGGACCGAAGCAGGCCGCGAGGAATAAGCAGATTGATCCGGGCCAGCGCAGCCCAGGCTGATGATGTACAATTTCGTCGGCAGGGGCGGCGAGACTTCGCGGCCGAGGCCAGCGGAGCCAGGCTGGGAGCTGATGTAGCATTTGTAGGCTCTGGTTGTGATTTTCAGGCCGCGGTTCGTGATCGAGTAGGGCTCGGAGGAATCGATGCTGCCTGTCGTGGTGTGTCTGCAGAGCGCGAAGTCGTCGGGGCTCTCTGCTAGGAGGAAGTCGGATGCTCCGCTCGCCTCTTTTCGAGCGCAGAAGACGGACGAGTCGTCGCTGGTTTTGATGATTTCTTCTTGCAGGCGCTGGAAGGCTTGCTTGCCCTCGCCGTAGAGTAAGGGCATATTGATTGCGAACAGCCCGAGGAGGCTATACGCTCGGTCTTCCACACGCGTGGTGCTACGCGCGGAAGCCCAGCTCATTCGTGTGGCGATGCTTTGGCTGTCGATGGCGGTCTTCATGGATAGACAAGCCGCTGCAATGCCCGTGATGGACGCGAGCTCGGGCACCAGGTTTGGTCCCCATTCGACCGTGGACTTGCCTGTCTGCACTCTATCCTGACATCGGCAGGGTCCCTTGTATTCGTAGTGCTTGTGCCCAATGACATCCCACTGCGCGGCGAAGAAGACCACGCAGGCTGGAGCGAGCAGTTCTTGCAGAGTCCATCCGCGTCTAAACCACTTGCATTCATGCAGCGAGCGCGGGTCCCCTGCTCGGTAATCATCCAGCCATACATAGCATTCGCGCGCAGCACTGTACCACTGGTACATGGAATTGATCGCTTCTGACAACTCGGCGCTGCTGCGCTTGTCGATGCAGCACGTGTCGATCCAGGCCCAGCGGAAGCCTCGCTGCCGTGAGATCTTGCACAAGTCTGCGATCTTCGCATAGCCGGTTTTGTGTTTGATATTCTCATGGTCTTTGCGGTACTCCTTGAATGTGACCTCTTCATCAGTCCATGTGTGCGAGAGAATCGCGTAAGGGCCGGGAGGTTCTACAAACTCCCTGAGTTCGAGCGTGCTGGTGTCGAGGACTCGCATTGTTAGCAGTACTTATGACGGGTGATGAGGCACAGCACAAGCATAACAAGCCTGCAGACCCAGGTGATGGTATGCATTGCCTAGGAGGTGTTTGAGATCAAAAGTTCACAGAGCTACTACTGTCCCACGCTGTCGTTCGCTTCTGGTGGCACAGGGCTTGCATAATGCCCGATTTCGCCTCATCAGACTAGCTTGCATGGCTACAACGTATGTTCAGAATCAATAGAAGGCAGCATTCGCAGAACAGTTGCTCTACAGCTTTGGAAAGTGAGACTGAGAGCACCCAGGCGAGTAGTCTAAGATCAACATTATTGAGTTTCATACAGCCGTTATGATCTGAGACGTAACGACAAGGATGCGGATGGTGGCGCAACATCAAATCTCGGTACACCAACGTCGGGTCGCGTGCACGCGTGCTTGTGGAGTAGAGTGCGAGGGCACAAACGGCGGTTCAGGTACCGAGTGTCTGGATCTTTTTCTGGTCCCGGTCATATCACGGTCGGTTTTGGATGTTTTAAGCACCAAGGACACATATGGTGGTCTGCTGAGACGCGCACTGAAGATTGCATGAACTGGAGGGTGGTGAAACACCACCATATCGTCGATGGAGAAGCTGCAAACAAAGAAGTACAGTAGATTAGGTATCTCGGGAGATGGCATCATTGGTACCCAAAGATCTTGTTCCTCTCTGGTTGGTACCCGCAACAGCTCTCCCTGCGCATCGCACGTGTGAAAGAACCTTGCTTGCAGCTATGATTGGGCAGCTGATTCGAGATTGGTGGAAAGGGTAAGAGAGGTCTCAAAAAGAATATCCTCTAGCACTTCAACCTCCTCTCTACTCTGATCTCTGCTTGATCAATCCCACCTCATCCATTCTAGCTTACCCGTTTGCTCGTTTCATTTCGGCGTCCTCTCACGGCCGTTGGCAGTACCGGGATGATGGGCTCGGGGATTGCCAGCCGATGAACGACAGGGGTATGACGATTCGCTGGTGCTGCGCTGGCACAGGCCAGGATGGGGAGCATCATCGTGCGTTACTACTACTGCCTTGCTATAGTAGTGATGACGGCCAACGCCGGTCGTTTGACGAGGGTCATGCGATGGACAACGAGCGTTTGGACTCGAGCAGACGGTGAGCTGAAAGTATCCAGTGCGCGGTAGCGGGGCGACAAAACGCTGGACGAGGATCCGTCTTACGATGGATTTGGATCTATGTGGACTGCATGCACGCGGTGTAGAACAGGCTTGGGCGTGTGACGCAGGGCCAGAAGGAAGGATAGGAGGAAAAGGGCGCCGTGGACAGGCGGTGCACGGAGTAATTGTGTTGTGCTGATATTACTACTGTGCGTTCCCTCGCCTGCTGCAAGCGAGACGAGGCAAAGGCAAACGACGAGGATACTCACAACGGCAGAGTAAGCAAGGTTGCCCCTCTGGCGGCAATACAGCAAGAGTCGTGTAGTGTGGGCAAGTGCAAGCAGAGACGCCTCACCGACTTCCTGCCAGCGCATGCTCATCCTCACCGGCGGCGCATTTTGAGCACGCACGACACTCGACTGACCTCGACGCTGCATATTGCGCTTGACACGCACATGCATCCATGCCCGCATAGCCCTCGCGCATATACCTCCCTCGGCAACATCAGCGCAGCAGCTATTAGGGGCGAATAACCGTCCGGCGAATATACTCGCAGCGCCGAATCAGAAGGCAAAAGGTCAGTAATTCCCGTGCGGCGGCAGCTGAGTGGGCGGTGGTTTAGGTGCAGCAGCGCAGAGCGACAGCGCAGCCCAGCCACTCTGCGAAGCTCGAGCGCTCGATGCGCACGTCACGCCCGACTCGCCAGCCTCTCGATTAAACCACTGAGCCCGCCCGTGTGCTGCCCTGGCACTACCACCGCCCTCGCTCCCACCGCGTCGCGCCTCGCTTCTCGTCTCATATTGATCATGCCTGTAGTCGCGCGCTCACACACGAAGTCCCCAGCAAGAGAATCCCCACCGACCCATACCACCCGACTCCGTCTCACCCAGCGGAGCCAGCCCGCTCGCGCGCAACCACCTTCGACCTTCTGCCGCCCGCGCATTGCGGCGCGGTGACCCATTGGCTTGCGAATACGACACACACCACTACTCTCGTCCTCGCCGCATCCACCTGCCAACTTTGTTTAGACCGCGACCCTCCGGATCGCCTGTATTAGCACTTCTCGCTCGTCGCCGTGTCGCGCATACGCTTCAGCGACTTTAACGACCGACACGAGCCCAACGACCGTCTTACCACGCCCTTAATCCGGAAACGCAACGAGCAGGCCTCCGCGTACTATCGCCAGCAACTGTCCGACTTCTCACGACCTTCGTCTTCTTCTGGTAGCGTCAACACTCTCAGGCGCACTCCGCGATTCGACGATCCAAGAAACGAGCCGCACGTGAGAGCGAGATCCGTTGATTCGCCCACGCGCAATCTATCGCCGCAACGTGAACGAGAATCGCGAACAGAAGAACTTTACGAAAGAGTACCATCGCCTCACCACAGACGAGCCGCATCTGCTCGCCCGGCCGATTTCGTCCCACATCCGGCTCTACGCATATCAAACCGAACTCACTCAGCTGTACTATACGCCCTAGAGGAAGCTCTGCGCAAACCTAATCCGTTCAGTGCGGATCTCGACGAGGAGTTGGCTCAGATGTCTGATCTGGGCGGCGGGCGTGCATCCAACGGCGGAGCGAGGACTGGTGGTCCTGTTCCAGTACCGTCGGGCACCCCGACTGGGTTGAAGACTCCGCGTGATGTCATGAGGAACAGACAAGAGAGGGAAGCTAGGAGGCAGGAAGAAGCCAAGGTTGAGGAGCAGCGAAGGGCACAGCTGGCCGAGGAACGAAGGTATAGTGCTGAGAGGAGAGCTGCTGGAACAGGAAGTTATAATGCCCCACAATCACAATATGGGTCGGATGCTGCCGCACAACAGGGGAATGTTCCGGGAAGTCGACTCAGTGGCAGCGGGTTTGTTGCTAGTGGCGCAGACTATGGTGTACCAACAGGGCGAGGTACCGTTGCTGGAGACTCTGGCTATGTGTCTGGTGGACCCACTGCTGGACCAAGTGGAAGCGGGTCACATCGACGAGCTGCGTCGAGCAGTGTTGCACAGGACCAACCGAGACCTGCACAACCAACTGCAGTCCCTCCTCGCCGACCTGTGAGTCAGTCAGCACCTGCTTCGCGACAAACCTCGAGTGCACAACATCAGCAAGCAGGAGCAGGAGCACCGTCGAGTTCAGCACCACCTGTGCAACCACCTCAGCCTCTCAACGTCGGCGAAGGTCAGCAAGGCTCAAGAAGTTCAACATTCCCGCATGCATTCGAACGCTGGGAGCAATTGTCATCGCATTGGGAAGGCCTCACTTCCTACTGGCTTCGAAAGCTGGAAAGTGACGCCGAAGACATTCAACGCAACGTTCCATCAGCATCTGCAATGTCAAGGCAGATTACGGATTTGTCTGCTGCAGGCGCGAATTTGTTCCACGCTGTGGTCGAGCTTCAACGCTTGCGTGCCAGCAGTGAGCGCAAATTCCAGCGTTGGTTCTTCGAGACTCGGGCAGACACCGAGCGTAATTCGGAAAACAAAGCGCAACTTGAACAAGAACTGCTTATTGAACGCTCTGAGCGACAGAAGGCTGCCAAACAACGAGTCGAGAGTGACATCGCAGCGGAGAATGCAAGAAGGGAAGTCGCAGAGGTGAGACGCGAGCTCATGATTTCCAAAGAAGAAGCTCGCCGCGCCTGGGAAGAGCTGGGTCGCCGAAACCAAGAATCACTGGACCTTGCAGAGAGCCTCAAGGCTGGTAGGATCACCGTTGTGAGTGGAGTGCAAGTTGTGCCATACTTCGGTGGTCCTAGCAGGACAGGAAGTGCTCGACCAGCAACGAGTGAAGGTCCGCAATATGGTGGACCTCCTGGCGCCACTACCGCAGGCGTGCAAAGTCCGGGCGAAGAGGACTACTACCGTGAAGAACACTCACCTACCAACACGGATCCATTCACAGAGAGCAAGCCTATGCATTACGATCCTGCACAGCACCAACAAATGCAGCAGCAGCCTATGCAGCATCAGCGCATGCACAGTGAGCCTGATGTATCGTCGCTCGCTGCTGGCACATATCAACCATACCCGCTCAGCAGCCCACACGGCGGCACGACAAGTGCCGCAAGCGGTGCATCCGCTCAGACGGCTATTCCAATGGCTGGTCAGCGCCCTGGCTCCGCAGGCCAACGCCCATCATCTTCAAGCCAGTCAAGTGTCCCACGCGGGAACATGCCAATTGTCAGCTCCGATGGGTTCTACCAACAGCAACCGCAAGACACCTATCTGCATACCTCCCAGCCTGACTTGACCGTTCAAGGGCAGCCGCAGACTCTGCACCAGCAATCAAGCTACATCACCAGCGAAGGTGACGGCGAATACGGCGTCGAGCAAGGCGCCAGCTACCGCCGCGAACCCCAACACTCTCCAATCAGCGAAGAAGACGACTACGATGTCGAGGCCGACGTCCGCCGTGAAGCAGAGATCGCCGCCCGCTACCGAAACCCTGTCGCCGTCAGCGGCCAGATCCTCCCCGAAGCGCCTACCATCCCCGCCACCAGCGCACAGGCAATGGCTTCGTTCGCACACTCGCCACCGCCGCAGCAGCCACCCGGACCAGACTACGAGGGTGAAGGCTACGGCGACTGGGACACCCTGCGCACCGCGCATCATCACCCGACTAGGCTGAGTGATGTGCTTGAGGAAGAGGACGAGCGCAGCTCAAGGCGCACGGCCGGCGAGTAGAGTTCGTCTGGAACGATGCGGGATGTGCTTGAAGGGAGAAGTGATCCTCAACGACCAATGACGCGCGATCGACAGAGGCTGAGCGTGGGCCACCATCCTGAGCAGGACGTCGCGTTTGCCGTCACGGTGCAGAGAGCAAGGCCTGTGCTGGTCGGATGTGGGGATGTACATTCCGGTGGCCTCGATGGCGGGCCATATTCTCGCCAGCGTGTGCGGTTCAGAGGGGTATTGAGCGACGAAGAGAAGGAGTACTAGTCTTCTAGACGTTTCTGGAGGGTGAAAAGAGTTGCATTTCTCGGGTGCATTTGCATTGGGTCCCAAAAAAGCGACGGGTGGTAAGCAAGATGTCTTTTTTGGCGAGGGTTGGATGCGTTCTATGCGTTTTCTACTGCACAGCATAGCAAGCGAGGAGTGGTTGTTCTCCTGTTTCCTTTAATTTTGGGACAGCCGGGAGAAACTAGAAGTTGAGAAAGAAGAAGCGCAGGTGTTTCTTGGGGCGAGGTTGTTTCGTAGCATTTTCCTGTTGTTTCTTTTCCTCTCTTCCTTTTGCTCTTGGGTCTGGGATTGGGTTGGGTATTGGGGTCCGACTAACAGTATTAGTCTTACATGGACCCTTTCTTAATGATGGTGGGTTAGGTAGACGAACGATGAATGCATGCATGATAAAAGGATGGGCGTGGGGATTGGATTGTACTTAAACGGTATGATACATAAAGAGGTTGTATCTTCGCTCTGCTGTTTCTCATTCTTCGCCTGACGCTCTTGAGATTCGTTGTTGTGGGAGGAGACTGGTCGTACAGTTCTAGCTCGCAAGTCTGCGAATATTCGAGAGTATTTCAGTGCTCGTACTAGCTGCTGTGACCACTGTACGTGGTTTGAATGCCGTTGAGATAATGCTCAGGATGTACGGATCCGCCTATCAGTGATAGGCCTCTACTGTCGGATATGTATCTATAGATACTAAGGTATAGTGCCCGCAGAGAGCCTGTTCGCAGACTTATGAGCAGCAGTTGTATGTCTTCTGTCCGCGTCAAGTTGCCGATAGGATGAGCTTCAAGGTTCTGTGATTGCACGGATTTGACATGTAAGACGCAGGCGTGCAAGGATGAGGTTTGTGTCTGTTGGCATCGAGTATGGCAGATGCTGGCACGATCCCAAATGTGTAGAAGTGTTCTTTGTTTGCTGCGGTATGGATGCGATGCGATGCGATGCTTATCACGTGTTTTGACGATGCAGCGCTGGCATCGCGTGAACTTTTGGCGCGCGTCTATTTGTCCCTTGGTTCCATCAACCATACATGAACACCTAGCGAGCACCTGCTTGGTCCGGTTCTAAGTCAGGAAAATCCTTTTCCTGATATCATCCGTGCTGGTCGGTGATGCATTGACTCGAGCTGGCTTTCGAGCACTTACCGAAGTGAGCTTTCACGCCATGGACAAGTCCGAGAGGCTCTCAGGTGCTTCGTCCGATCCTGTCGACACAAAGATGCAGCAAAAGCCAATGCGCCCGATGCCAGATGCTGGGCTAGATGTACCCCAGCCGACTAAATTGCAGAAAGGTCTTTTGCTCTCGGCAATACGTCTACTGGGACGCTTTCGCCAACGCAAAGGCAGCGTGCTCATGCTGACCAACGATCTGTGTGTCAAGTATGGCCGACGCCTTGATTTTGCTGAGGCCCAGACCATGATTTACATTGCGAAGCATACGAGCATACCCGTGCCGAAGGTTCATCTTGCCTTTACACATGAAGGGTGTACGTACATTCTGATGGAGAGGATCAACGGACATATGATTGGTATGGGCTGGGTCAACAGGCCACTTGACTCCAAAGCTAAGCTTCTTGAGAGCTTGAAAGGGATGATCGCTGAACTACGCACTCTGAAAACCGACAGTAGTGCGATATGCAGCGTTAGTGGTGGGTCTTTATATGATCCTAGAATGCCCTGCGTCACTGGAAGGTTTGGGCCCTTCGACGACGAGCAGCATTTCCACAATTACCTACGAAACGACATCCATGACCACATCAGTCTTGACAAAGAGGTCAAGGATCTCATCGCCTTACACGGTCAGCACTGGGAAGGCCCGACCTTCACTCACGGCGATCTAAGCAGTCTCAACATTCTCGCTCGTGGAGACAGAATCGTCGGTATCATTGACTGGGAGACCGCAGGCTGGTTTCCGTCGTACTGGGAGTACACGACCGCTTGTCAGGTCAATCCCCGAAATCCATTCTGGGCAGATGAAATCGACAAGTTTCTGGAAGCGAGACCCGAAGCACTAGCTATGGAGCGCCTGCGGCAAAAGTACTTTGGCGATTTTTGAGCGCACCGCGCATCATGGAACTATTTCCTTCTCCTGGGTCAGATCAAAAGTTGCCACTCGCGACATGTCGAAGTCCCCTTTGCCGTCGAAACGGTGCTGGTCCTTCTTGCGCTGGCAGTAAGACAGCGCCGCGTCTCGGACAGATTCCCACTCGATTACGCTTGTGCCTACCACACCTTTCGACCTCTCCAGATTCTCAAGAGCCTCTTTAACCCAGAACACACAATTCCAGCCCTCCTGCCCTTGCCTGATAGGGATCTGCCTCAGAATCTGGACGAGCTTGTCTTTGTTCTCGATCTTTGCAAGTAAAACCCGAACCAGGATCATCTGAGTAGACATCATCGTAACGGCTCGCTCTTCGAAGAACCATTCGTAGCCTCGCTCTTGTGTCACGCTCTCGCGAGCATGGAACCGCACGCCTTCAGTCTTGTCCTTCTCGTCCTTAGGCCCCACCAGCAGGGCCCAATGGTACCTGGAGTCGAATCATCGGCTTAGCCTGCCGCATGGTGTTTGCCACATGCATACGTATCCTCGCCTCCAGGCATCTTGGGTTTCCCTCCTCGGGCATAGAGCGCCAAGTATAGTCTAGGCTTGTTCGATGGCATAATTGATACAAAGCTCTAACGATATTGTTGCGATGACAGAAGCGTAGAAGAGAAGATAAAGGGGGCGAACTGGGCGGCTGGCTTGTATGAGGATATTTCGGAATGATCAATACATAGTCAGACTAGGGATATGGCCATGTCTTCCTTTTATGCGGCCAAACTCAGCCAAGGCTAAAGAGCGAGAGCGCCAACTGCTGCAAACGACTGGCTGCGGTGACAAGAGAGCAACAAGGCAATGCCTCAGCAGTTTGATCCATACTATGCAGAAGTGTAGCATTCGAGCAAGTCACTGCGATTTTCGTCCAATCCCCAACAGATGCATAATACACGAGAGGCATGCACTGGCCTGAGGGGACACCGTGAAGCTCTGGATAGTGGCGCTTGGCCAGCTCAGCCTCTGAGGAGAGTGGTCATTTAATTTTGGTGTACAATTCGGTGCACGTTCTGCTCGGAGAATCGTTGGCTCCCAAGTCTGCACTGCCGCTGCTGATAGCGTCGTGTTGCATTTCGAAGACGCGAAGTCAAGGCTTTCGTCACATACATGCCTCTACTTCCACACCATTGGATGGTTCTATGACCGCGCGGTAATGTGTAACTCTTTGTTCATTGCGGCGTAAGCATGTTAAAAGTGTTCGATTGAGTTGCGAGCTATTTCGGTAGTGTTTTTGCTGTGCCGCAATCGCAGGCGCTTACATCGTGTCGCAGCGTCGCACTAGTTGATCAGCGCAACAAGTTGCTGGATCGCCGGCACTCGAACATCTTTGGCAGAATCCCGTCGTGATGTAGTCCGGGTAGAACAATACATTGTGGACAGCGTGTAGTCTTATCGAGCGTTCACAAGGAGCTTCAACCATCGTGTTTGGGCAATGAAGTGGTGACCGAGTGTTGATGAGTCGGAGGTTAGTGTACAGTATTTTACATATCTATTCACAACAGGATCTTTCTCTTCACGACCTGTCAATCTTACCCCTCCAGTCGGAGATGTGGTCGTTGATGACCTTTGCGGCCGCATCGACGGTGAAGTTGCGACCGATGGCCTCGACAAAGTCACCCTCAGGGTCTGCAAGATCAAGTTAGCCACGACCATTGTACTCCCGTAAGTTTGGGCGAACTTACCCATCAGGTAAAAGTAGATGCTGTGATCCACCAAATAATCCTGTCCAGGCTTCACATCCGCGGGCGTCGAGAAGTACACTCTGTACGCCTTGCACACATCCTTGACCTCCTGCCATGTACCAGTCATACCCAGGATATCCGGGTGGAACTCCGCCAAATAAGTCTTGATAACCTCAGGTGTATCTCTCGCAGGGTCGCAAGAAATGAAGACGTTCTTCATGACACCCTCGCCGTGCTTCTCTTTAACCTGATCAATCATGCCGGCCATCTTGTCCAGCTCTTCAGGGCAGATATCTGGGCAGTGTGTGAAGCCGAAGTAGACCAGCGAGTATTTGCCCTTCAAATCCTCCTGTGTGAAGTCCTTGCCGTTGTGGTCGGTCAGGTGGAAAGCGCCGCCGACGAGCGGCTTTCCAATGCCCTTGTTCTCGGCGGCGATGCGAGCGCGTGCCATGCGGGCTTTTTCGTAGCGGAAGTAGAAGGTCAGGCCGGCGCCGGCGACGAGGAAGAGGAGGCCTGCTTGCCATGAGAAGGGCTGGGAGGGAGTTATGTTAGCATTTACTTCGTGGTTTGAGGTGTGTAGGCGCAAAGCCTCGGAAGGAACGTACGCCTGATCTAGCTCGTGACTTGGCCTCCTGGACAGTCTTGTAGCCTCTTCTGCTGACATTTGCCCATGGCGAAGAGACCTGGGATGTGGGAGTCTTGAGAGCCTGGGTCGCTGTCCTGGAGCGGATCTCGCGCTTGGGAGTTTGCGAGAGAGAGGCGAATGTCCGCCTGCATTGGAGGGTTGCGCATTGTCTGCAGATGTTAGGCTCTGCTAAACGCAAGCTCTTCGCAAATGAAGCTGCCATCATTGTAAAGCGATTATGTTGTTGCAATGGTAGCGAGTTCGGCGCGGTCCAGAAGCTCGAAGTTCTTAGATTCGCTGCTGCTGACTTCATCGTCGCGGATCGCGGAGAACGCCACTTGGAGAGGATTCGCCGTGTTAAGGCTTCCAGACAACGCGATTAATATTGATGAGAAAACTTCCAAACGCAACGTGAGATAAAGACCATTGATAATACTCCACAAAATTTGAATGCGAATCTTGACATTTGACGTTATCTCTGGTGTTGCATGAGCTTTCCGGATTGTATACTTGGAATCATAGACCGCATCCAAGGTGGTTCTACGACAAATACTTGCACGCAGGTATATATCACTCCCTCGAGGCGTGTAGCTATTGGTCCAGACGATTGGAGCTGAGATTTGACTTGAAAGTAGTCTTATTGTTCATTCACATACCTGAAGCATCTCCAGCACTGGGAACCTTGGACCAAGGGCTACCGCGGCATGGTCAAGACAGCTTTAATTCAACCCGAGCCACAACTTGATAGTAACTTCTCGGTATGGCACATAGACAAACTGATGGCTTTGTCTTTTTGGCTGTAGCATAGCCCACTGGCGCATCTCGTTACAAAAGCCTTCCTGGCTTTTCAAGGCTCGGGATGCACGACTTCCCACGTGGGACTCTGGTGTTGAACGACAGGCGAAAGGTAGTGCTCCTTCGGCATGACCACATAGAGTAATTCCGCAGGGACTTGACTCTGGAAATAGCGATGACGATGCAACGTTCAAACCCTGAGAGGCTGTACAACTTTTTTGGCGTGTCAACAGATTGCCAGAGGGCGCCAAGCCTCCTCTCGGGCTGAGTCAGGCTATGAGCAATCGTGAAGACCTCCATAGATATAGACAACAATACAATATCAATACAAATATTACTTATACACATTAAAATATCAAAATGGCGCCCAACTCCCGCATCATCCTTACCCGCCACGCTCAGGCCGAGCACAATGTCGACCTGGACTACACAAGTGAGGCGAACCGGCGCCACCAATATTCACATATGACTGACTAACCAACAATCAGTCCCTGATGCACCGCTTACTCCCCTTGGTAAGAAGCAGGCCGCAGCTATGGCACCTCAAGTCGGCAAGCTTCAAGACGAAGCCGAGATTGTCGTCTCATCTCCTCTGAAGCGTACTCTCCAGACCACCAAACTTGGCTGGGGTCCCGCTGTCGAGAGACTCGGTATCGAGAACGTTATCTGCCTTCCTGAGGCCCAAGAGTGCAACGCCCACCCCTGCGACACTGGCAGCGCCAGGGAAGTCCTCGAGAAGGACCCCGAACTCAAGGGCTTCAACCTCGAGGCCCTCGTACCTGAGTGGACCTCCAAGAAGGGCTTCTGGGCTGCAGACTATGAGACCCTCCAGAACCGTGCCAAGTGGGTGCGCCAGTGGCTGAGGAACAGGCCTGAGAAGACCATCGTGCTCGTTGCACACGGTGACATCCTCAGGCGTATTACCAGCACCCCCGAGGGTCCTTCCGTGTACATGTGGCAGAATGCTGAGACCAGAATCTGGGAGTTCGATCCTAAGAGCGTCGACTCTGACGACTGCTGGCTCTACCAGCGCGAGAACGTTGCTGCCGCTGGTGGCTATGGACCTACCTCTAGCGATGCTGATTTCGAGAACTAGAAGGTGTGATGAAAGACATGAAGAGATGACGGGCTTGCATAGAATGACTAGATACGGATTTGAAGTCACTACACTTGGTTTATGGCATTTTAGATCATAACTAGAACTAGACAGAATTACCATTATAGATCTCAGATCTTGATATAAAGTGGTACACCGCTAGACTCTTCGGGCTAACAAACGTTCCGGACGATTGAGTTCAATGCACCACGGAACTCCGGCCAGTGGGACAGATCCACTATACGATGACCAACTATAATTCTACTGCACACTGTATTTGACTGTATATCGCATACCCAGATCTTCAATCCTTCGACGGACTTGTGTTTACAAGACGTAGGGTTACACAACACCATGGCCAATCAATTGCCGCCACACATGCAGGCTGACAAAGTGGGGTCTTTCCCACAAGTTGCAGCCGTGCTTCTTATCACAATCGTCACCATTCTCATCACCAACCTCCTTTGGACAACACGCAAATATCAAGGACTCGTCCGCGATGCGCAAAGCTCGGGCAAAGACGAGCCTGGTCCTGTACCGGTGATCCCATACGCCATCCCAGTTCTTGGGTCGACCATCTCCTTCTCAACACAGAAAGTCGGCAGCTACTGGCGATGGCTGTCGGCAGAATGCAAAAAGAAAAGCATCAACGCTGTATCCATCATCCTCAGTGGCAAGAAGACACACTTTGTCTTCACTCCTGATGGCGTGTCTAGCACATTCAAAAGCCGAGCCCTCACGCGCTTTGAGCTTGACCGCCAGCTGGGGCGCAACTCGTTGGGCATGTCAAAGGAAGATGCTCTGAAGGCCTTTCCATCTGATCTCGATCCGAAGAAAGCGTTGACTACCGAGCGCATTCATGCCAACATGCTGCTTTCGGCGTCGGCTGTGAACACGTTGACAGATAAGTTCATCGAGGTGTTCCAGGAAAGGCTGCGTGGAGTAGACACTGGCGTCGATGGCGTTGAGATCGAGCTCTACCAATGGATGCGCGAACAAGCGTTCCACGCCTCCATGGTGTCTCTTGGTGGCACCAAGCTCACAGAGATGTACCCTGACATTAGTAGCGACTTCTGGACATGGGACGAAGGACTGGTAGGTATGCTCTTTGGCAAGCCAAGACTGTTTGCGCGTGCGGCGTATGCGGCTCGCGACAGTCTTGTCGACAAGCTCGAACAGTGGCTAGCAGCAGGCTATGCTGCGTCGACCGATGACAGCGATGCAGACTGGGAACCCAACTTCGGCGCCAGAGTCATGCGTAAGCGACACGAGTACTATGCACAGCAGAAAATGAGCTTGCGCGGTCAAGCCAGTGCGGACCTCATCTTCTTCGGTGGAATACTGACCAACGCCATACCATCGATCGGCTGGATGCTAATGCACATACTCTCCCCAACTAATCCACCTGAACTTCGATCATGGGTGATGGACGAGATCAAATCTGCCCAGCGTACAGACGGTTCGATCGATGTGCCGTTACTGTCAAAGCTTCCCCTACTAAACTCGATGTTCCACGAAGTACTGCGCGTGTACATCGACCTCCTCATCGTTCGACAAGTTGATGCGGACACAACGATCGGCTCGCATATCGTTCACAAGAACGAGATGATCATGGCACCATCATGGCTATCCCATCGCAATCCAAAGAACTTCTCCAAGCCCGATGCTTTTGACCCCGCGCGCTTCCTTGTCGATGATCCTGAAACGGGCAAGATGAAGTTCAGCACAGCTGGACTGACCGGGAAATTCTTCCCGTTCGGCGGCGGGCATTACATGTGCCCTGGACGAACTTTCGCAAAGCAAGAGGTGCTCGGCGCGGTTGCTGTGTTACTGCTGAACTTTGACATCGAGTTTGTCGAGTTTGGGAAGCGAGCGGGACAACAACAAGGATACACAAGCGCCGGGCAGGGTGCGGACGGGTTCCCGAAGCTGAAGAATGGGTTCGCGGGGAATGTGGTGGTAGGACTTGAGGGAGATATGAGGATCAAGATGAAGAAGAACTTGTGACCCTGAAAGATGATAAGTACAATGGATGCCAGCAGAGCGCTAGATGAACCCCAGAAACGCCAATGACACCCAACTCCTGATATCTGGTCGTGCCCCACTCGTACCAATCGTTATATCACCTTCAAACCAATACACGCTATTACACCCCTAAGATCGTTTGTTCGACCCGTTGGCACCGAGTTGCGGTAACGGCACGGAAGTTTCGACGAGGCATGGCGTTCTGCAACATACAGCACGTCAATCGAGCATACCCGCTAGGTGGTTGGGCCCCATGCCCGCAGTCATTGGAATCCAGTCGTTCGGCCATTCGTGTCCTGCAAAGTCGTCTCCGAACATGATACCGATTCTTCGTCGTCGGAAACGTTGCTGGTGATGATAGTGGGTTGGGAGCTGTTGAGCGTAGTACTGGCGTCGACGGTGCAAAGGCCCTGCATAGGGTGTCAATCAATAGTTCACGGTTGACATAGACAGTGTCGTGCATTCACCTCTTGCAATTCGCCATGTAACGTATATACCGAAGCAAGCGATAAATGCTGCAAGTATACCGAAGATCAATGAAATTATTGAGGCTTGATCCATAGCAATCCGAACGGTCACTCAATATTTGCCTTGCTGGTGATCTTTTGCGCTTGGGAACGAGACCAACAACGGGACACGAAATTCTGTCAAGACTGAAAACAGGGTGCTCAGAGCCCATTTACATACCTTTGAGGGCCAGGGGGCATGCCTAAGCCCCGCCGGCCGCAATGATGTAGAAGATGGTGTGATTCGACGACGGTAGATCAGACGACAGTAGACTAGTCCCACGTCGGTCCAAGAGGGCCATGTTGCAGACATGATTACAACCCTCTACATGCGCGTGCGTTGGCCACGGCGTTGTGAAATGGACTTATGACATTCAAGCTGGTCCCACTTGTTTTTTGTATGTACGTGGAGTCCTCAAATCGTGCGTGATAACGTCTCTAGTTCGCTGCATACAAATTGATCATAGATTGAAAGCCTTGATCAATTGATCTAAACAATATATCTGAGGCATATATCCACTGCTCAAATCTTCCCGTTATTTCAGATTGAATCCACTGTGGATGAGAAGATACACCGTTTCAACTTTTTCTCATCTGGGAAGCTGGTTCGCCCTTGAACTTTTCGGACATGGCTCTATTGACCTTCGTGCTGGAACCCAGGAGACAGATTGCATTATCGAACACAGCACCGTACGCTAAACTCCAGAGATCTAGATCAAGCGTATAGAGCAGATTGATGAATCTCATGCCTGCGGCCATCGGGCAACCAGTGACCTCGCCACTCCATATCATGCTCAAAGTCGTCCTCGAACATGATACCAAGCCGGCGTCGACGCCTTCGGTTCGCCCGCAGATTGTACCTGTGATCGTTGTAACGTGGAAGCTGATAGGGGCGGTCCTCTTGAATTTGTCGTAAAGGTCCTAGCCGAGATGTCAGACGATGATGTATCTTTGTGCTCCCGACCTTGCCATTTTACCTCTAGCACTTCTCCACGCTATATAGATACCAGCACAGGCAACATGTATAGAAAGGACGCCAATGATTAACGATACCACTGAGTCTTCTTGCATGCTCAAGACGGATCAATTAGTGTTCCGAATATAATAGCTGGCTTGTGTTGCAAACGTTATTTCGTCTTTCATCTAGTGACAAACGAAGTCTCGTACAAGGGGTGATGACGCATAAAGCCGAGTAGATCTGAGTGTCGATGCAGGCAGCAAGAATGTTTCAGACTAGATGTACGGCTGGATCGATGCAGGCTCATGATACGGTCAGCACGTGCATGCGAATAAGGTGGGGTACGGCGAAACATCCAATACTTTGACGCAATCGCTCGTTCTCAATAAGTAGCATTGCAATCATGTAGTAAAGTCTTAATAAATGGCCATATAGTACACATAGGGAGATCCGTATATAGCTTCTTGAGGACACCCTGATTCTATTTTGCTTAGAGTCTTATTAATGACATCTTGTAAGACCATGAAAACACCCGATACGACCGACGACTCAAAGGTGGTCAGCCGAGCATGCCAGCTAGATGGTCGGTCCTCGTGTCTGTTTCCATAGGAAACCAATCTTTGGACCAGCCGTGTCCTGCAGAATCTTCCACGAACATAATCCCGATGCTTCGTCGAAAGTGTGCTTGATGGTTGTACATGGGAAGCTGTTGGCGATGTAGCGACCGCCCTGCCATAGAGCTTAGATTATATTTTTTTCTAATAAAATTTCGATGATAGCTTACCGTCTGCGACTTTCCAAGAGACATGAATACCGAAACAAGCGATGAATACAGCAATCAGACCAAAGATCAATGAGACAATCGCGTCTTGCCCCATATTCGAGGAATAATTGACCTTGCTTGTTGTGTTGTTGTTCAGGGTAGAAGATCAGAATCATGAACAGGACTAGAAAGATAGCATCAACTTGAAGTACAAGGCCCACACAGATGCACTGTCCTGTCTCACTCGTGTTACGATACCAGATTGTGAATTGCACGCATGGCCCCGCTTTCTAGCGCGTGCGAGCGGCGTCCGCATCCTTTATATGTATAATAATTTTCTTATAATAACTCTGAAGAAATATGAGTATGAATTAATGGAATACATCAAATTCGATAGTATTCAACATCTCGAAAGAATTTTCTTGGGTTTATATGAATTTTTGAAGTGGCCTCATTCAGGTGTAATAATCATGCCGTGCGTAGACTTACAGTACTAGTGATTAGTACTGTATAGCCTTGAAGCTCTTCCCCAGATCTTTGCTTTGCCTTCCCCAGCTTTCTTCACAAGGAGATGGAAAGTTTTCGAAAAGAGCATGGTATTCATTGGTAAGTGTATGATGCGTGAGGGATGATCCTGAAAACACATCTCCGAGTCATGCCACCGCATGTGACAGAGTAGGTTCGTTCAGAGAGGAGGTGCTTCATATCGTTCTTTATGGCATCAAGCTTCAAGGACAAAAGCCTGATCGTTGATTATCGAAGGGCGCTGTTGTCTGATCGTTGAAGGTGCCCAATGGTCCTGAGCATTCTGCAAATTCACGTCATCCATCTCCGTCCATTCAATCCAGCCTTGGCGATAGCATTGGACTTCTCGACGTTGCCCGTGAAAGTATCTGGGAAGGCCATGATCGTTCCCGCGTTGGAGACATCTGCAACGACCTATCAGAGGGTTAAAATAGAGTTCACTTTCTAATTTACATCAGGATCCCATACCACGACTGCATCGCCATGCGAGTCCGATGCCCAACAACGTTGTCAGAGTACGGACAATGCCAAAGACTATCTGGAGTGTACTGTCGATCTCCATGTGATCGATATGGGAGGTAACAGTGGATTTCGTTGAGACTTCTCTCATATAAGAAACTGATGCGTAGATGTATCAATGCACTGACAAGAATGTACAAAGTCGATGGTGCAGACTTCAGAAAAATGTGTCGTCGAAGCACTAGTGTAGTCCATATCTCCAAAGACCTTATTTAACAAATCAAAAGATGCTCAGGTCACTGGCGCAGCCTGCTGAAGAGAAGGGCCCGGGCGGAACGGCATCCCTGCACCTGCACCTTGGGCCATGTGTAGAGCGAACACCCTTCGCGGATGCTAGCCACCCCTGCTCCAAACACGGTCTGTCCGCGCGCCGGCTTGCAGAAGGTAGTCTGACAGCAGTTGTACGTGATCCCGAGCGCATTTGGATGGGCGAGGGCGAGATGGGTACGTGCTTGGTTCAACCCCACGATTTCTGTGTATGTAAGCAGGCACGGCCGGTATGCTCTTTCATTGGTGCAACTCAGCCAGTAATCAATACAGCACGCGTTCCGTTTGACGACGAAATCCAGAATGATCTTTCGATAAAGAGAGCTTCGAGAACATTTACCCTGAACTACGGAGCTCGAATCACCCCAATACCGCGTCTGCTCTGATCGCCAGTATGCCTCACACTGGAGTGATTAACGAGGTAGAAGGTACTTTGGCGTGATGCCGTAGTGCGGCCAGATTGACAGTATGTGCTGGCTGTTATTAGTGACACGATGGTCGGCACCAAGCCCGGTGTAAGATCGTCCAGGACAAGTGATGGAGTGATGCAGTTGAACATGACTACCGGACCGGGCTGGAGTCCGCAATGTCGGTCAGCCGTACCCTCACAAGCGGTGGCTGTCAGCAGGGAGAGGTTGGCTTCGTGTGAAACGGGCAAGCGTTGTTGCTCAAGACAACATGAACGCAGTAGCACAGACACGGTATGGAAATATGCTAACAATGACTGGTATAGATCTCGAGATCGTCCGAATATTGTATTCCCAGATAATGACAAGATCGAACATGGTGCAGTTGTGCGATGCTGCGATCTTGTAGTAGAGGCTTGCCCGCATCACTAAACCCCCATAACGCATGAGGTCATCCACATCCAGACCTTGGGAGTGCCAATTGCGCACTGGTACATGCCTAACAGAAATCTTCAACAAACAACATCCGCCGCTGCTGCAAAACAAATCGATGGTCTGGATGACTTGTGGCGTGGTAAGAAGGCAATCCAAGACTTCCCTTTGCTCTCGAATCCTGCTGCGTTCTGGGAAGACTCAGTTCTGCATACTTTGAGAGCCGTAAAGTAGAGAAGCGTACCTCGCACAGCATGCTATGTCAAATACAGACCCAGACAAGCAAGAAGTGTTGCCAAGATACCAAAAAGTATCTGGAGTGAGTTGGGAAGATCCATGGTGTGTTTGCAGAGTATAGTGCTTTTATTGTGAGATGTTTCGCAGTGACGGGAGCTGCATCCAATGGAGTATGCTTAAAGCACAAAAAAAGAATGTGCACAGCCAATCAGAAATGCAGTCGTAGGGAAAGTACACCTGCAGGCTTGCGACGATGCGAACGACTCGCACTGGACGAGGAGCGGTGACTGATCTGTTCACAGATTGAATTGTTGTTGGAAACGAACAATGAATTCGTGCAGGTCAACGTTCTTGGTGCAGTGGATTTTTGAGGGTAAAGATGCTGAGAGGTATGACTTCTTATGTCTTCTCTCAACACGAGTGGTCTCACGGAATGGCAGCTCAGATAGCCGTCGTCGGAATCAGCTACCATCCGCTCGGCCAGCCATCGTCGTCCCTCGCAGCCACCTTCCTGGCCTCCTGGCTAGCACAATATAACTACCGCTGACTGCTACTACGCCTCTAACTCTGCACGCACTGCGCCTCATCGACCCCGCTGCCGCATGTCACCGGTAGCCTTAAATGCTTTGGCCACCAAACTTGCTGTCGTACGACGCACGTTGCATGACCAGAAAGCGGTTGCGGCGGACGAAGAAGTAGAGCTACGCGCTTACCATTGGTGTCCGTTACCGCTTCACCTATAACCTCCGAGGCACTATGGCGAGCCATGGCCACCACGCAGGAGCGAGCTCACGCAGGAAAGCCTCAGGTAAAGCACCTGGCAGTTGAGGCTGGCATGCCGCCGTGAGGACACTGACTACATGTAGCGTACATTGCATACATCGAAAACAAGGAAAATAGATGCTGAAATTATGATTCTCAACTATGAGTACCATGGTGCAAGATACTCCTTTTCATCAGCCACAGTACGACTGTACTGTCCGTGATTGCGAGGAGTAACCTTATACTGAACGTAATTTGTACAAACGATTGACAACGAATGATTGCTTCCAAAACATAACATTTCGGCGGCATCACATCTCGGCGTAGAAATCTCGATTATTGACAGCCGCCAGGGACTTCAAAATTGTTGACCAGTGATTGGTTTCTGCCAGTGACACTAGGAGCTGTGCCAACTTTGATCGTCCATCTCAATCTGTTCGATCTAACCTTGGAGATGCGTTTACACTTTCTGGCCTTGCCCACAGCAGTAGCTTGCATACAAGTGATCATCCTGACGATACACTAGATCATGAGCCACCAAGGTGCCTTCAGTTCCAACAGCTTAGTACTCATGTGGTGTCACATGCTCGATAGCTCACTCCAGCTTGTAGCGACAGAGTCCAAGTTCCAGGAAACCCAATTTCCTGGGGACCAAACATGAGGTAACAAGACTGCAAGAGGGCTTGACAGTGTGACAAGATTCGCTACATGACAAGTCTCGTGTTGCCTCTACTGCCCACCCAAAGTGTCTCCTCTGTGAGTAACGCACGACGATGTAACCATCGATCGGGCGTATTTGGCAGATTGGATGCTCCAAATGAAAGGGTTGGATGTCCTTCATCTGACGAAGCGTGGCGTTGTCGTCGGCGATCTGTGAGTACTATGAGCGGACCGACACTTCACCTTCACTCGCAAGATAGCGTATTGGCAGACCTGTTGTGGCTTTCCAAGAGATATAGATGCCGAGGATTGTAGCTAACAATGCGAGTAGGCCGAAGGTGAGTTGTAGTGTATTTTCCAAACTCAGACCCATCTTCTTGCAAGCGCTCGTGGGCGTACACTGATCGATCGATCACAGTCACCGTCGGAGGAGTGTTCGGGGTTGTCTCATTCAATTCAGCCGACGGAGACTCAGACTGAAGTGTAACGACTTGTTGTCAAGATCGTGTGAGCAAGGGAGTGGCCAAATGGTACGAAAAATGATATGTAAGTTGGTCTTTGTATGGAACGATGTTTCCACAGCTTTGAACAGTGTTGAGTTTGAGGAGAATGGCGTTAGTATTTCCGAGAAACAATTTGGAAAAGGGGAAGACGGAGAGGTTTGGGGAAATACTTGCCTCTCCTTTAAGAGCTTGCCCACATGCCTCTATGCAAGATCAGAGATGGCCCAGATGGTGTGCTACACGTGACCCGTGACACCTAATCCTCTATACTGTGGGCCTGTCTAGTAAGCTGTATCGCGGTCCGCGATGCATGCCCGGGACGCTGAAGTACCTCATCGCGACCCCCGCGGCCCTAATCTTTCTGCTTTGCGTCTGCCCAGGGCAGCAGCCAATAAAGTGGAGTTGCCATGCTTTGCGACCCATGTTGCTGGTTCGGTTCAAGGTAAGTGTCCTCAGCTTTGCGCCCGCTTAGAAACCACGACTCGCCTGAGCCACACAAACGTGGGCTTCACCCACGCTTCTGCCGTTGTGGCTTGAGCAGGGTCGCGCCGCGGCGTGAGCATGCCGAATCGAGTCTTCAGGCAGGAGCAGGACTATGCGGAGGAGCCTTGCTCTTGAGAACTGAAGCGAACGCCGGCATCTCTGCCTGGGCAGTGCAATACAGTCCAGCTCGTGCGTTTTATCTTCTGCTTCAACCAGATTCTCCGATTGGCTGGTAGCGGTCCCATCCATTTCAGCGAGATTTAGATCATCTTGGCAAGTACTTCATATTCCAGCTCCATAGCCTTTACGTGGTCTACCCAGAGCTCCTGTAACACACAAGCGGCAGGTAACGGCTTTGAAGCATCATCGACATCACGGAAGTGGAAAATCTGCCAAATACGCAGCACTCAGTGCCCAGTGGCTAGTCTGCAGTGTCCAAAGGTAACAGTTCGGGTCACTAGCAAAAACAAAACAAAGCGCGCACCAACCGACGGTAGATAATTGGCAGTTTAACTCGAGAAATGCTTAGACCTCTAACAAATGATTATACGTACACCATCTTCATGCAGGACCGAATCGTACAACGACAGCCGCCAGGGAATGTACATCTCACTGTTTTAATCACCTGGCATATGTTGTGGAGGGGTTGGAAGGAGATATGAGTGTTCGGATGAAGAGACAATTCTCATGATAGCGGTGCTATGGCAGACAACAGTAACCTCGAATCCCAAAACGGACCGCCAAAAACGCTCATAACAGCTTCGACTCCTGGCTGGCTCTTTGTTATTCACAATGGTAACATTCATCATGCGATCCCGGGTTTCAAGTGGTTTTCCTCTTGTGGTGTGCTGCGACCCAACGAGTCCATACGGTTTGATCGACTTATGGTCATCGACCCACCCCAACATGGCATCGTCGATATCAATGAGATGTGTCACGCCTCTAGAGTACTAGAAATCAACGAAGCGCCCTAGTGGGCTGGTGGGCTCTCATGAACGCGGCCGTTGAGAACCTGTGGTTGGGCAAGTCAATGCCATGCCCATATTCTTCATGACAGCCACAGCGTACTTTATGCGAGTTTCGGTCCCAAAGTTCTTGTATAATAACGATGACTACATGGTTGTTACTTCGTCATCCTGGATTCCTGGCCAGAAAGTTTCGTTCGTGAGAGTTGCTCGACGATAACACCATCGTTTAGGTACACGGGGTCTTCTGGAGGCAAGAGATGCATCATTATCTCTGGACGAAACGTAACGAGGCCGCCGACGAATTGCAGACATCGTGTGTAAACCGACATTATTCTTTACGTGTAAGCCGACCTTATGACACACCTGTTGAGACTTTCCAAGACACATAGATACCGACGACTGCAGCCAGCAATGCGAGTAAGCCAAAAGTAAGCTGTAGAGCACTGTCCAGATTCAGGCCCATATCTATATGATGATGCGGCTGTTTCGAATGTTGGAACGAAGGAAATAAGATAGTGATTTCCTCGGGAAGAGGGCGTATGGACGTGTGTTCGATCTGCGACGTTGCACCAGGCCTGATGACGAAGCCGAAGTGGACGGGGAACGAGATATCCTACAGCTGACGGAGATCAAGGCGTGACTGGACTATTTCGGTGATGGGCATATGTCGAATGGTCGACCCGTGCATGCCAGAACGTAGAGTCCGGTATCGAGGTATACGTTTGTGAGGTCCGCGAGAAAAGTTTTCACGCAAAGGAAGCAATAGCAAACGATGCGGCCTTTGAGCAAAGAGCTTGACGGAATGCCCATAGATCGTATGTGACACAAATTGAACTTTATAAACATCCGGTCAACACAGCGCATCTACAATTCCAAAGCCGCATTGATCATCGCAGTACAGGCCTTCGAGGACTGCTAGCGTTATCTCGGGTGCGGACGCCGTGCGCAGCTCAGCCACGGGACAAAAATCTGTACAGGGATCCCGCATGGCAGATGGCGTTCTTGCGACCACTTGTCTCGTCTATCCAGGCTGACAGCGCCCATAGTGCCATCACATCTCCCAGCTCGCCGCCCCAGACTTCGCATGGACAGTGTGCGTTGGTGCGCACGGGACGCTAGAGCTCCATAAGGAGCGGGCGGCGAGCTTGTAGGCTGTTGTGGTTGGCGAGTTTCGATAACGCATCACGGTACTGCTCGTTCGCCCACATGAGTATCGGAGGCTCGCTATTGCGACGCAGAAGAGCCTGAGAGATATGACATGGCGTGAACTCCTGTGCTCAGACTTCAGCACTCCGACACACCGCTCGCCCGCTTGCGTCGTACCGTATGCTCCGACCCACGTTGTCCTTGAACTTGCTACGGAGGTACCCGCTTTTCCCTTTTGAAGGCAGGAAGTAGCACAAACTTAATCTGAGGAAAGACATATACTCGTCCCTAAAATAAAAGTATGCTACTCTGTCACTCCGCATGCATATATCTCCCAGACCCACACCAAGACGGGCCCCTAAGGGATATATGCGTCGTCATCTTGACATCCTAACCATAGGACCTCTTCCATATACAAAGCTCGACGATGACAGAATCGACCGGATGTTGTGGGCACACGTAAGGATGCCGAGGGAGCAGAGATGTGGCTTGTCTGTTGCAAATTGCGACTTCGCCCACGACGATCTAGCGATAACATGAGTGATTAAAATCTTAACTGGAAGCCGGTGGAGAGAATAGCTACATACTCATCGTAAGCTTCCATGTGATATATGTGCTAACGATCGCAGTGAGTAATGCGAGGAGTCCAAAGACAAGCTGCAGCGCGCTGTCTAAAGTGAGACCCATTTCGTCATGCGACTTGCGGGTGCTGCTGCGCAAAGTCGAATGCTACTCAGAGACAACAGTGTTGATTGGATGTTTTCTTCTCAGTTGCGACGAAATGGGATCGAAGTCAATATGCAATGAAAGGCCGTCGATTCTGCAAGTGTATTGAAGTGAGTGAATGTTTCGAATGTGTTGGCAGTGAGCGGAAGTATTATTATTGTTATGAGTATCACTAGCGAGCAGCAGGTATTATCTGGTCGCTCAAGCCCGGAATGGCCGCTGTCCGTAGCCCAAGGGGCTAACCATAGTAGAAGAAGGCGACTGGCGCTGCTTCAGATGCAGAGTCCCGAGCAGCAGGGCACGACTCAGCCACACGCAAAACGATTTGTACAGGGATCCCGCATGGCATGTGCTGCGTACATGTGGGGTGAATCTCTTCGCGGATCTCTTCGATCTTTGGCCTTCACCCACTGCTGTCGCCGCCGAATCCTGCTTAGGACGTGTCTCGCCACCGATCTTTCTAATGATTAGCGTAAGCTCACTGCCGTTTCTGCTGCAGAATCCTGTCCAGCATACTGCTATAGCTTTATACAATGCGGCTAAACGTGGTTCGTTTGTTCTTCGGCATTCACCTTTGCTCCTCGCGCCGAGGACTATCGATATGCGATGTCGTTGATCTCATCTAGAACAAATTGAAAACACGTATATCGATTGACTTCTGCAATCACGGGCGACCAAGAAATTCGTTGCACAGGACGACGTAACAGGACATTGAAACGTGCCTATCACGAGTAATCTATATCTCAACCCTCACCAAGACGGATCTGCTAGCTTATGTTTCCAAGTAGCTTTGAGACACTCAACTTGCGCAGTACGGCATTGCCTCTATCACTGACCAACACGGAAAGATTCGTGGCCAATATTTTGAGAACGCCAATCGTTCAAAGAAAGCTGCCTGACAGAATCTTCAACGAAAACCATCCGTCGTCGCGACCAGACGAGCCAGTCCTCTGAGGGATTTGTGACAATATAGGACGGCAGACCGGCACTATTTTGTTGCCTCCGCTTTTTGTTCCATTCTGACACGATACTTAGCCGTCGTGATAAATGAGACCGGAGTAAGATATACTTACCTCGCGCGCCATGCCATGTAAGATATGATCCCAGACATGTAAGAAAAGTGGCCAGAACACCAAAAAGTATTTGGAGTAAGTCAGGAAGATCCATTTTCTGCTGATCGAGTTGGGGTTCTTTATTATTGGATGACTCGCGTTGGTAGGGTCTTTCCGCAGTAAGGCAGAGCTGTAACACAAAGCTAATTGTTCGGCCGATCAAACGTTGGCCTTGAAGAATCTACTCGTGCTTGGCTTATGGTATCAGCAATCGGTCGGTAGTTATGATTCATATGTTAGGTGTGAGGAGTGCGGAAGAATGCAGGAATACAAACTCAATAGTGAATGCAGGCTGGGGAACATCTCTTCTTATGCTACTCTGGTCTTGAACCTAGTAGCTGGGCTGTTATGTACAGTGTCGTAGACGGGTGACAGTGTGATTCGCTGAGCCGGGCACGGACAGCCAATGCCTGTACTGACTCCAGCGCCATGGCTCGACAGATCAGGAAGACTACACTGTAGTGAGTTGGACCATGCAGACACTCTAAGCCAACTTGTGTCCCTCTATCATGCAAGTGAGCCTTAGGTATTTTAGAAGCTGATATCTATGTGGACTTTCATGTTCGTAATGCCAATAACAAAGGACGTACTTTCCCATGTTTGGTGGGCTAGCTTGGAGAGATAAGGTACTTCGTCTCAGAAACCATGATGCTCAGGTAGTATAATCGCAACCATTCTGATCATAACTTTCTCATTCCCGTCTAACGAACATCATGCAACTGCTTTCGACCATGGAATATGATATTCAGAGCCACACCGAATTTCGCGCCCATAGCACCTTAAATTCCTAGTTTAACCTGGACAAGATCACTCTATTTGTTATACGCGATTTTTTCCCGAAGAGTATCGCAAGTGTACTCGATTGCTAAGCACGATGAATGCAGTGTTGCTGGCTCGCAGTGATATGGCATCATGTGTTTCTCCTCGATCTCCCGAGATCCCCGTATAAATGACTGAAGAGTCCCAGACCCTGATCGCTCTCGGGGATATTCGAGGAGAGGCTGGGTACAGATGTATGTATCTCGGTCATCATAATCTTAATAAAAGCAGTGGGAGGCGTGGGACTGCAAAGTTTGAGTTTTACATGTCACAACACAGACATGATTTGAGGAAAGGTGACCAAGTCCCGTTGAAGGTTAGTAGGCCGATCATCGCCATGTATAGTCGTTACTCAAATGTCTGCACATACATCTCGGCGGAAACAATTACTCCTAATGTGCACGAAGGCTACAGTAGAACTTTGGTAGTAGGGTAGCAGACATCGAGTACGCCTAGTTATCTCTAAGGGATGGTATTTGAGGTCTATGCCTATGTTCGTTGATGATAGCATAATGATAAAACGAGACATGTGCGGACTTATGAGCCAGTACTGTATGCTTACATGGGACGAAGGCACACACTATACCAGCTAAGAAGCACACAACTCAATGTCCTGACGACCCAACCAAAGGACTTCCTCCATATACATTGCACGACGATAACCATATCGATCAGACGAGGTTGGCACTTGCGATGCTGCGAAAGGAAGAGATATGTGATCCGTCGGCTGTGAATCGCGACGCCGTTGACGACGATCTAGCAACAACATCACTCGATTAGCTGGCAACTTTACGCATCGAGGAGCACCGCATCTTACCCGCTGTAAGTTTCCACGTGACGCAAGTGCCGATGACTGCGGTCAGAAACGCGAGGAGTCCAAAGGTAAGCTGTAGAGCGTTTTCCAAGCTCATAGTCATGTCCGCTACAATAGCTGAGATGGTCTTATGATGGTTAGCTGAGCACAGAGCAACCAAGAATTGGAGGAATACCGGTAAGTTATCGTCCCAGAGATCGGATATCTAAAGCGGTAGATGTTGTACTCTAGTAACTAGGATGGGAGTATGATAATGATCAACGCGAGATGTGTGAAGAAAATGATGAGTCGAATGTGTTTATGGTCGTGCTTTTAAAGCAATGAGATGTTGAAACGATGACCAGGACGCTGCACTATAATCTTAAGACTTCAAAGTCATGAACGGAACATTTGAGTTTAAATACGTAGGTAATGAGATCGAACCGGCTCTGGAATTGCCATCGAGACTACGCTGCGGCGAGCCAATTTTGGTCCATTGGGAAATGTGCATGCAACCAATGAGCTGCTGAAAGGCTTTGAAGGATGGAGATGAGCGAAGCGGAGGGGAGTGGAGCAAAGCTGAGCGAAGCGGAGCACAACTGAGCCGAGCTGAGCAGAACAGAACTGAGATGCGCTGATGGGGATTGAACTTCAAGACCGGATGCGATTCTTGTTCGAGGGGGACTTTAGCCGACTGAGCAGTGGTATGATATGTCGGTGCTCGAAAACGGATTGCCCTGCCGACGCCCATGTCAAATTTGACCTTATTCATGCACCTCACCCATGCGATATGTATGCTTCACAACAGAATCTGCAGCCCAAGTAGCTACGGCGGCAGCAGCAACAAACCTGCCTCAGGCTATTTTGACATGAAAACAGTGTTTCTGCGATGAGTTTTCGCAAGTGTTGGCGCGTTAGAAGGGCTGATCCACCCCATGGGTTTGACTAGTGCGCATTCGAGAGCCCTTAGGTGTGACGGCGATATTTGATCTGATAAGACTTTTCACATTTACTTCTTCCGTCGTAGACTCTCAAGCCTTCCCATCAGTCCTATACACCAACTTAACACCACTGACCTTGCCCTCCTTCAACTGATTGAGCCCGTCAAGAATGCCTTCAAGTCCTCCCGACCCAACCTTAGCAGGGTGTACAGTCAACTGCTGGCTAGCAAGAAGCTTCGTAGCCAAGTCCCAGAACTTCTTCGCGAACTCAAAGTCCTGCGGTTTGGCAGGGAACTCCATGCCGCCGGCGAACTTGAAGTATTCGCCTGTGAGAGTGTAGCCGAGAGTTTGCTGGGAGGAGTGTTAGTAGACATATGTTTTGGGATGCAGAGATAGAAGAGGACTGACCTTGTTCTCGACATCTGAACGCTCGTGCTTGGTGGGGAGAAGGTACGAAACCTGACCACCCTTCGAGGAGATCGCCTCTGAGCTGATCTTCGGCGAAGCGCCTTCGGAGATGCAATCAAAGACCTTGGTGAGTTTGTCGTTGGTGTACTCGCGGATCTTCTTTGCACAGTCCGGGTCGTTGTAGTCGAAAGCCTCCGCGGCGCCGAGAGCTTTGACGAAGGGGAAGTTGCGCGGGCTGCAAGTCGTGATGACCTGGCAGCCAGAAAGAACAGCGAATTGGATAGCCAGACTGCCAGTCGCAGTGCTGCCGCCGTAGATGAGGAGAGGCTCATTGGCCTTTTGCTCGCCCGGGAGCGGGAGACCCAGACTCTGGTACAGGCCTTGTCCGACAGTTGTCACGCCCACGCCGAGCGTGCTGGCGTCTTCATCTGAGAGGTTATCCGGGAGCTTGCACTGGACGTCGCCTTTTGCTACGGCATACTCGGCGAAGCAGCCATCCTCTTTCTCGACTGCGTTCACGCCGTGGGTAAAACCGGCGATGCGGTCGCCAGGTTTGAAGTCTTTGGTTACTTTGGAGCCGACTTGCACGACGGTGCCCATATAGTCGCAGCCGACGGTGCAGCCTTTGCCTTGCTCGGCGAGTGCGGGGGCGTGGATGTGCTTCCTGTGAAGACGGAGGGTCAGTTTGTGCGGGATTCAATTGTGGAGGCTATTCTCGACGGCATGACTTACCAGTCGGTGGGGTTGAGGGCATTTGCGCGGACCTTGACGAGGACGTAGTCGTCTCTCATTTTGGGCAGTGGGACTTCCTTGATCTCAGGCTTGCCTACATCGACGACCTTGATGGCCCTCATGGTCTTCGGTAGATCGGTCATGTTGTGTGATGTGTACTTGAAAGAGTATGCAAATTGTATTACTTGCAGCCGGAGTGGTAGAGCTAGTTAATGGTGGAAGCAGGAAGATGAGAAGTGACAAAGAGATGCAGAGGAGATGAGCTATCAACTTAGCTGTTCGTTTTGGATAGCTTTTCCACTTTTCCAATGGAGCTCTCGGCTTACGAATCGTGCAGATGATCGTACCTCCTACCGGCTGTGCGGACTAGGGTGTCAAGTAGTGCAAGACTGATCTGTCAAATCTGGATGAAGTCAAGGTGTGGGTCCAAGCCGAGGCCGAATGGAGCTGTGCCTATGACGTTGCCATGTATACCACAATGGCGTAGTATGGTGCTGATCACCAGTTGTATGCAGTGTCTTACATGTATAGATGAGTATTCGACAAAGGCACTCGTAAGTGATAGCAAATTGGAAAGAGTATTGAGGTACTCGCATGCACCGAAAATCGAATGTTCGGCTTATCATACAAGAAGAAAGTCACAATCTAGCATACATTAAGAATTCCTATACCCAAGTACGAAAGCCTAGCAAGGCCAACCCAGAGCGCCTGACCAGTTCATTCCTTCGTCGTCACAATTTCAATCTCTTCAATTCATTGTCAAGTCCATCAGACGTGTCCGGGAGGAGGTCCCTTCGGAGGCTGATATTGCGAACCGTAACCACCATAAGCAGGCTGCGGCGATTGCAGCTCGACATCGTTGTTGCCTCTGTTCTGCGAAGCATCATAGTACGAAGGCGGCGGGTTGTTGCTGTTGTTGTAATAGGGTTGCTGAGGCGCCTGGTACTGCTGCTGTTGCTGGCCGTAGTGCGGTTGCGCATTGTATGTTGCTTGGCCGTGGCCTGGAGGTGTGCGACCCAGAGCCCAACCTGTGCCACGGTAGGGAGTGTAGCCACGCTTTCTGCGACGACGAGCAGTAACGCATCTTGCGGGATGTTAGTGGTGTTGTGTAATGCACAGTGGATAGCTGAACTTACGAGAAGAGGAAGAAGATCAAGAATGCACCGAAGATGATCAGACCCAGAACGAGCCAGCGAGCCCAGGAATTCCAGGTGCTGTTTCTGCAGACTGTTCGGCCATAGGCGTTGACATAGCAGCTGCGAGCCATTGTATTAGTTTTGTGTGTGGTATTGCGATAGAGCACGCGTGTTTAAGACGAAGTTGGGGCGCGACGAGAGTAAACAAGTATACAGTATACTCGCAGGTCAAGAAGAAGATGACGAGATAGCGATGGAAACATTCGCGAAACAGGGCGTGACTTACTCATTACCATAATATTGCCGCGGGAGAAGCATGATGTCTCGTGCCGTCCAAGTAATGTCCAAGGCTTGTCGCAAGTGGCAACCAGTAAGCAGTGGAAGTCGACCCACTGAGTTGGGGGCCGGTGTGTTTTAGTAGAAGATGGTACCGTTGTCTGGAGAAGGAAGCAGTGACGATGGCGATGCGAAAACAGGGTACTGTTGCGATGGATAGTGCGGACAAGCAAATGGAGCGGCGAAAGGCAGTGGGAGCTCAGGCGATTTGTAGCAAAACGATGACGAGGACTGCGAGCTGCTGATCTTGGAAGATCTTGGCTCTTTGTTGCTCAGCCACAGCGCTGATGGCGACTGCCTTTGGATGGGAACGAGTGCGAGGATTATGTCATTTGTCAATGCGTCAATATATCAAATACTGATATATTCTCTGCTGAGGCTCTGCAATTGTTGCCATGGCCTCTCGCGCATGTCCGTATGCTCGCCATAGAAGGCAAGGGATTGGAGTGGTACATGCCAGAAGGATGCGAATTCTTGGAGAAGCCGAGCACGGTACCTCCTACAGCCTTGCGCAGCCTTGCCAATAAACGCTAAGACTCTTCGTCATGGCCCTTTTGACTCGCAACGTATCTTGCTGCTCTTGCCACAGAAGGACAATATGTCTTCTGTTATGAGTGAGAATCGCACTATGCAGCCTGCAACTTCAATCTAGAGCACATTCGTGACAGGTCATCGTCTGAGCATGTCGCCACGACGCGTCCACGTCTGCCCTGCGCCTCCACTTGCTCAGCAAAAGGCTCTCGGCACACAGATCACCAGTTCAAGGCCCACTCCTCTCCGCAGCCGCAACCGCAGCCACAAGATTCCAAAGAAGAGCACAGCCACAGCAGCAGCAGCAGCATCCTCCGCCCGCCGCCCTGCCGGCTCGGCTTCGAACACGAGAACATCACAAGGCGCGCAAATCGGGCGTAGCCGCGTAGCGTCGTCCCAAGTTCAGAAAGCCGACGATCGGATCTGCGGCCGGTTAGCAGCAGAGAGAGATGCTGAGAAAGCTGCTGCCCCTCCCCTTCTCTCAGCTCCAGTCCAGATAGAGTAGGTGAACTCAGCGCAGGCTTTCTGGCAGGATGAGACAAAATTCGGCCAGCGCATCGCGCGTCGGCCCAGCTGCACAACGCGTGCGGGATGCGCTGGCATGCTGCTGTGTCGGCGCCATCGTGTCTGTGCCTTTTTCTCTGTGTTGGCAAGCAGGGGAACGTATTTGGATTAAGGGGACTGCTTCCTGCCGTTTTCTGTTTTCTTCTCTTGCCTTGTCTAACTTATGTGATGTTCTTGTCGCTCGTGTTGCAAAGTTGTCACGTTTGTTTGTACTGCTGTCTGCGATGACGAGCGGGGCAATGCGATGCGCTGCGCAGCGCCGAGCTTCTATCTTTGGTTTCACGGCGCGCGACTCTCGAACTATTGGAAGCAAACGCTTCTAAAGGCTTGTCGCGAAAATCACAGGATGGAAGGGCGACACCCGCAAAGTACATGTCGCCATATCATACACGATCGCACCAGGAAACAGGAAAAAGTCAAATCGCCAGAAATGGTATGCTGAAGACGTAGCTATCGTGGACATTCATACCGCCGTAACTCATGCCTCGTTCCTCATCACGCGCGACACAATGCAAGGAAACAAAGAAAATCGCCGAAAAGTCGCCAGGACACATGAAACCAGAAACACCTTTCCTCCTTGGCCATCGCTGGCGCACAGCTCTCCTGGCTGTCTTCCGTCTGATATTTGGGGGGTTTCGTTAGCGAGCGTGAAGTGGCAGCGCCTCTGCCTTTGCGGCTTCCGTGAGCTCGCACCACAGTCGTGAGTCCGGTCGTCAGAGATTGCGATCGCGCGACTCTGCCAGCCGCTGGATCGTATGGTTTCCTACTTTGTGGATCGCGCGATGAGCCACTGCAGAACAGCATCAAGGTTGGTCTCTTCTTTGGCACTGATGCCATAGCAGGATACCTCACGGTGGGTCACACGCTTCAGATCCAGTGAGTCGATTAGCTCATCCACCGTGAGGTGGCCGCGAAGGTCGGATTTGTTTCCCAGGACCAACAGAGGAATGCCCTCCATGGCTGGCTTCTCCAAAAGGATGTGGAGTTCCTCTTTCGCTACTGGCAAGGCCTCTTTGTCGGCTGAGTCGACGATGAAACTGCAAGCAGTGAGCAAGGACACCAGCGGGAAACCGTTCTCGAAGACTTACACGATCGCGTTCACGCCACGGCAATATCTTTCCCACATCGATCGGAACCGTGGTTGGCCACCAAGATCCCAGCTTTGGAAAGTGTCAGCTGCTGGCAGTACATCTCAGCGGACAAAAACCAACGAACCATTTGAGCGTGACATGTCCTTTTTGAACGCGCTTCATGTTGAAGCCTACAGTCGGTATTGAGCTGGTAGTTCTGTGAGCAGGTAACTTCGGTGCAGTACTTCCAACATTTGCTTACTCGATGGTGAACTCTCCGCCCTGTGTATTTGAATCAGCCGATGCAAGAAGGTCATCAACTTTTGTCAAGTCCTTACCGCTAACACACGCAATAGCGAGGTCTTGCCAGCATTCTGGAGTCCGATCATGGTGATGTCCATCTCTGTCGCCCTAATGAGGACGGCATATTAGCTTCAGCGACAACACACACGCGATCGACCACACTGTCCGTCCGGTGGTGTGATGTGGCGAGCATAAGCAGCTTCAGGCGGCATCCGACGCCAACACGAACATGACATCAAGCGACAAGAGGAGGACGACACGATCACTGTCAACACATACCAGAACAAGCTCAACAGCCAATCATACAGGCGCCTGAATATGCCCACCATGGCGGGCAGACCAACGCTGTCCCGTCCGTCGAAGTCAGTGCGTTTGCAGGAGCTAGAAGCAACGTCGAATGTCAACCTTCGCCAGGCCAGTCAGAGGCAGTAAAGAGGTGGGCGAGCGTAGACGGCGGACTGCGGCTCTGGACGGGAAGATGCGCAACAAGTAACTCAGGGCACCCTGGCCTAATTTTTGCTGCCGGTTGTTTTGGAAGACCGCAGAGGCGCGAGTGGACAGGAAAGGTTCTGGAGAGCTGCCTTGGCGGAGCGCCTGGTTTGCAGCGTGATGAGCGTTCGATGCGGATTGCGGGGCCACGGTCGACTTCGCTCAAGCCTCTTCTGGCGTCGCGGTGGATTTTGGAGCTCTCGGGCCGAGCAGGACTGAAGACACTAGGAGGAAGATGGCAACGCGAGGCAGAATTCACGACTGAGCACACCGCGGCAGTTGGCTCTTGACGTGATAGTCGCGCGTGCCGCTGCTGGCGCGTTGGATCAAGAGGGCAGCAGTGGTGGTGGTGCTGGCAGCAGTTATCGCTGAAGCAGTGCTTCGGAGGGGAGCAGTAGTACTGTAGTAGCAAAGCAAAGAAGTCCCGCGGTCAGGTGCTCGCAGTTTTCAGCCTTGCGGTGAAACAGTTGAAACTGTACTGCCTGCAAACCCCGGTTCACTGCTCTCGATCGCCCGTTGCGTCGTTCTTTGCTGCCGCACGAGCCGCGCAGTCTCGCCAAGTTCTCCCAGATCTTCTTTGTGCGGCGCTGGTGCTACGCTGCGGCGGGCTGGCAGAGGCGAGGCAGCACTGTGAGATCAGGTGTGACAGGCAGAGCGAACGGCGCAAGGCAGAGCGGGAGCGATGCAGCGGTGCGGCACAAGCCAGAAGCCTCTCTCTCAGAAGCTCGAGCGGGTGCAGTAGACCCGCCTTAGTCAGAGTCCGCCCGGTTGGCTATAGCCTGCAGTAGTACATTGTGCTGTACGGCGGGAGGTGCATGTACGGTCACGTGACTCGAAAGCGCGCCTTCCCGCCGAGGCCGAAGCTAAGGTGCAGGTTTGCCGGAGCTTCTTTTTTCTAAGACCGAAACGACTTTTAGAGATTTAGAGAAAGGCTGGCAGTGTTGGCTGGAGCATTGACGGGAGTACGGGAGTGCAAAACAATTACAACACCACAGAAACATACTGCTTGACATCGCGCATATGCTCTAAGCATAATATATCAACAATCACCTTCCCGCGCACACACATACCCTCGAAACCATGGGCCCTCCGGAGCCGATGAAACGCAAATGGGGCACCGAGTTCGACACCCTTAGACGACACGCCCTGTTCAAGAACCCGCCTGCCGACAAGACCGCATACCCTTCATTGGCGTCTGCGATCGATCCTCACGTCAACTCCTTCAACGCAGTCTTTGCGCCAAACGGACAGCTCCACCACGCTCTGAAGGATGTTGGAACCAAGACCTTCCTCGACGGCGAGCCTAACGCCGAAGGACACCGCAACAGGCTCCAAGTGCGCGTACGAGAGGTCTTCCTCGAGAAGAGCATGCTGCCTGCGTCAAACAAGCACGAGACGACAAAGCGCGAAATTTTGCCGGTGGAGTGCAGAGAGCGCCACTGCTCATACAGAGGACGTTTCCGCGGAAGATTAGAATACAGAGTCAACGATGGACCTTGGAAGGAGAGCGTCCGCGACTTTGGCCAAGTGCCAATTATGTTGCGCTCAAACCGATGCCACTTGGAGGGACTTTCGCCAAAGCAGATGGTGGACAAGCGTGAGGAGACGGAAGAGCTTGGAGGATACTTCATTGTGAACGGTAACGAGAAGCTTATTCGTATGCTTATCGTCAACCGAAGGAATTACCCCATGGCGATCATTCGTCCTTCGTTCGAAGGAAGAGGCGCAACCTACACCAAGTTCGGTATCCAGATTCGATCCGTCCGACCCGATCAGACTTCGCAAACGAACGTGTTGCACTACCTCAGCGACGGCAACGTGACATTCAGATTCTCATACCTCAAGAACGAGTACCTCGTCCCTGTGGTCATGGTTCTCAAAGCTCTGGTTGAGACCAACGACCGCGAAATTTACGAGGGCATCGTTGGCCGCGCGATGGGCAAGAAGGAGCTCGAGCAAAAGCAGTTCGTCATTGACAGAGTGGAGCTGCTTCTTAGGACTTACAAGGCATACAACTTCTACGGCAAGTCCAGCACGCGCGCATTCCTCGGATCGAAGTTCAGGCCTGTTTTGAGAATGGCGGAGGATGTGAGCGACGAGGAGGCTGGAACGGAGTTCCTTCGCAAGATTGTTCTGCCTCACCTGGGTTCGCACGACGTTACTGAGGAGAACGACACAGACAAGTTCCGCATGCTGATTTTCATGATCCGCAAGCTCTATTCGTTGGTTGAGGGCGACTGCGCGATCGACAACCCCGATGCGGTCCAGAACCAGGAGATTCTTCTTCCTGGTCTTTTGTACGGCATGATTATCAAGGAGAGAGTCGAGGAGTGGATTCATTCGATCGGTCTCAGTCTGCGTGATTGGAATCGCCAGCGCCAATACCCTGCATACACCACCAAGGAATTCGAGAAGGACTTCATCACCAAGATCATCAGAAAGACGAACGAGAACCTCGGTCAATCTTTGGACTACTTCCTTTCGACAGGCAACCTGATCAGTCCCAGTGGTCTCGACTTGCAGCAAACGTCTGGTTTCACCGTCATGGCAGAAAAGATTAACTTCTACCGTTTCATCAGTCATTTCCGCATGGTCCACAGAGGTAGCTTCTTCGCTCAGCTGAAGACCACTACCGTCAGAAAGCTGCTGCCCGAAAGTTGGGGTTTCCTGTGCCCTGTCCACACTCCTGACGGATCGCCCTGCGGTCTTCTCAACCATTTGGCGCACAAGTGCTTGATCACAACTGGCAACACCGACGTCTCAGCGGTTCCTCAACTACTGGCACAGCTTGGCGTCGTTGAGAGTTCCGCCGCAACCCTGGAAGAGAACGTCGTCGTCCAGCTCGACGGCAAAGTCATGGGCTTCTGCTCGCCCAAGCAGGCCAAGATGATCGGCGACACTCTCCGCTACTGGAAGGTCGAGGGCAGCCACAACGTTCCTGCCCAGCTTGAGATTGGCAACATTCCTGAGTCGAACGGCGGTCAATACCCTGGTATTTTCATGTTCTCCCAGGCAGCTCGTATGCTTCGTCCGGTCAAGTACTTGCCTCTCGACAAGGTGGACTATGTTGGTCCCTTTGAGCAGCCGTTCATGTCGATTGCTTGCACTGAGCCTGAGATTGTGTCTGGGGACAACACTCATCTCGAATACGACCCTACGAACATTCTTTCTATTGTTGCTAACCAGACGCCTTTCTCGGATTTCAACCAGTCTCCTCGAAACATGTACCAGTAAGTTGACTAATTGCTGCATCAAGTCATTCGTATACCAATGCTAACTCTTTTTAGATGTCAGATGGGTAAGCAAACTATGGGTACGCCCGGAACTGCCCTGAAGTACCGTACCGACAACAAATCATACAAGCTCCAGACTGGCCAGACACCCGTGGTCAGGCCTCCTCTCCACAACGAATACGGACTCGATAACTTCCCCAACGGCACCAACGCAGTCGTTGCTGTCATTTCTTACACCGGTTACGACATGGACGACGCTATGATTCTGAACAAGTCTGCTCACGAGCGTGGTTTCGGTCATGGTACGATCTACAAGACCAAGCAAATCAACCTCGCTGAAGGCCAAGGCCGCGGACGCGGCAGTGCTGTCACACACATGTTTGGTTTCGCACCTGGCGGTCTTGTCAAGGCACAATGGCGGGCTACCCTGGACGACGACGGATTGGCCGCAGTTGGCATGAAGTTCAAGGAGGGCGACATCATCGCGGCATCGCACACTGTGGTCAAGGATCCTCAGACCGGAGAGTACATGAACCGCGATGGTATTACTCACCTCCACCGCTACAAGGATTCCGAACAAGCCTTCGTTGATGAGATCAAACTCATTGGCAACGAAAACGGCAGCAACGAGCCTTGCCAGGCTGTCAGCATCCGTCTCCGCATTCCCCGTTCGCCAGTCGTTGGTGACAAGTTCTCTTCCCGTCACGGACAGAAGGGTGTACTCTCACAAAAGTGGCCTACACCCGATATGCCTTTCTCAGAGTCAGGCATGCAGCCTGATGTCATCATCAACCCTCACGCTTTCCCGTCTCGTATGACCATTGGTATGTTCGTCGAGTCCCTTGCCGGCAAGTCCGGTGCTCTCCACGGTATGGCTCAGGATTCCACACCTTTCAAGTTCAAGGACCAGGAAGGTCAAACCGCCGTCGAATACTTCGGTCACCAGCTCAAGAAGGCCGGCTACAACTACTACGGTAACGAGCCCATGTACTCCGGTATTACCGGCCAAGAACTCGGCGCCGATATCTACATCGGTGTCGTCTACTACCAGCGTCTCCGTCACATGGTCAACGACAAGTACCAAGTGCGTACCACCGGTCCCGTCACCCCACTGACCGGTCAGCCCATCAAGGGTCGTGCCAAGGGTGGTGGTATCCGTGTCGGAGAGATGGAGCGCGACTCCCTGCTCGCTCACGGTACCGCTTTCCTGTTGCAAGATCGTCTGCTCAACTGCTCCGACTACACCAAGGCCTGGGTCTGCAAGGGCTGCGGTTCTTTCTTGTCCACACAGCCTGCGGTCGGCCAGCTCGGCCGTCGCAGACCTAATGAGGCTCTTCGCGTGCGTTGCAGAACGTGTAGCCACAAGGTCAAGGGCGAAGAGGCCAAGAACGACTGCTGGGAAGACAAGTCTGGCCAGAAGTGGGCTGGTGGCGAGGACGTCACTCAGGTCGCTGTTCCTGGTGTTCTCAGGTACTTGGATGTTGAGTTGGCTGCTATGGGTATCAGGCTCAACTTCAAGGTTGATCCTTGAAGTGGATACTTATACTCTGATCAATAGGAAAATGTGGTGTTGTATATCTATGTGGCGCTTGTACTGGGCATAGCGGGGGCGTTCTGTTCTTTGTAAAAGGAGTTTTGTTGTGGGACATATCAAACTATCGACCGTATATATTCTGTCTAAAATTGCGTCGACTCCTTGAAACTCTCCCATCCGCATAAGATCGTTCACGAGTATGAGAGGAACAGACTGACGGATGAAAGACTTGTTTGGAGATACCACTAGCGCTGCCTACTCGCCATCCTCTTCGTCAGGATCTCAACCTGCGTCTGCCTAAGCATTCTTGGATACTTCCAGAACGGCACGCTCCACATGAAGAACACCAACACCCAAAGATACCCAATAAGAGATCCGATGTAACTGCCTTCGATCCGCTTCAGCTGTGCCGACCACCCCATCTTCTTCGCCACTCTCCGCACACCGTTTTTGACCGATCTCTCAGCCGTACAGCCTCCAAAGTTCAGCATATACCACGCCACCTCCCGCCACCAATCTCTATACCCGCCTTGCCAGGTAATGAAGGAGTGGATTCCTCCTGAAAGTGCGAATACGATCGCTGCTATGAGAAGGTTGCACGGCATCGATCGTGGTCGCAATCCTAACATATCCACTGCAACGAACCGTCCGATGTTCCTGTACGGCCGTGCTGGGAGCCGGTGCCAGAACTTACTCCAGAAGTTTGAGATCGAGGTTGCGTTCCACGGTGAGCCGAAGAGGGGAGGCCAGTCTCCGGGACTGTCGATACGTAGCATGACGACAGAGAGGAGCGAGAGGAGGGCGTTGGCGCCATCGAGGAAGACGAGGGATTCCCAGATCCAGTAGATCGACGTGTGAGCTCGGATCACGAAGGAGCGAAGCGTGAGAGCGCTTGAGCTTAGGACCAGCAGGCTGGATTGATGTCTGTTGACGTCTGAGGGCGAAAGAGGGCCAATGAGGAGGTCGTGGAGGTGAGGGAGGAGCGCGGTGTGGGCGTAATAGTAGAATGTGAGTTTGACGGCTCGATGGAAGATGAAGTGGATCAATGAGCTAGAGTTGCGAGTTTCAATTGCCTTCGGGAGGAGGCGAGGATTGCCCCAGAGGCGGTAGGTTGATGAGACCTCATGCCGATAATATCGATATGCCCTGAGACCAGGAGGAGGTTTTGAGACCGTTGCTTTTTCGATGTAGAGCAGCGAGATCGAGTGTAAGACGTAGAGCAGTACGGACAAATTCCAAAGAGAGAGCAGCTCACTTGAGAACCAGAATTGTTGGTGTGATGCGAGGGACAGCCATGATGTGGCAAGGAAAGGGAGAGACAGGTATCTGCGCTTGACACTGTTGTCGGAGTGTAGGATGATCCCGAACAGAGTTGCAGAGAGCAGTAAAAATATTGGAGGGACTGTGCAGGAGTAATGAACGTGATACATTGATCCAAAGTCGATCAAGAGATTTCAAGAGACAACAATGCTCGCAAAACGATAACAGGCTGTCGAAAATCGGAATTAATTCAACAAACCCCCAAAAACCAAGAATGATGGCGGGTCAAGATGCTATCTTGAGTGTTGAGTGGGGTCTTCTGTCACAGCCACGTGGTGGGTCCCCAACATCTGCTCCACCAGAACCCAGTCCAGGGGGATGCGGATGTGGTAGTAGCTTGAATCCTTCTTCGAACTACACGTGCGCCAAGTCTTCAAGACGGCAAAATCATCAATGAGCATTGAACACATGGCGTTGATGCTTCGCAGTGTGGACTGTCCACTTAGAATCACATATCGATCACGAACAGTGAGTATAGACGGTTGTACAGCGTTTTCACGGCTTTTGAATTGGCAATGCTATGGTAACGAACGTGCTAAGCTATTTGCCCTCCAATAGGCTGTTCTGTCAACCTGCTTCCAGTGACAAGGTCACAAGCTCGCCCTCATCGTCGGGCTCTTCTCCCTTGCGAATTGTAATACTCAATCACAATCTAATCGCCGCGAGCGCGGAGAGCCTCAGCGATCTCATCAATGGTCTCTCCACTGATGTTGTTGAACTGAATAGCGTCGTTGCCCATGGGAACAGGGTTACCCTCGTTGAACTCGCCAGTGATAACGGTGGAGAGAGTCATGCAAGTAGAGGGCAGACCGGTGACAAGAAGGTCTGTAATTAGAAGTCAGATAACTTGATTCGTATGACACCTCAGGGACGCGATGTATGACTTACTGCCAGGCTCCGGAACCTCCATTCCGATGGTGGCCGATCCAAGGTCGTCACGGCACAACTCCCAAGCGAGCTGGGTGCCGTACTGAGCATCATCTTGACGCCTGACCTGCTTCACAGGCTGGCGAATAGACGAAAGGTCTCTCTTCTTGCCGTTCTGGATGGCGGTGGCAACTCCAGCAGCACCACCAGCAATGCCGCCGGCGGCGCCGGCCCATGCAGCGGCAGTGCCCATGTTGATCGAAATCACGACTGGCGCGATGAGGAAGCCTGCGTTGGTGACCTGGACGAGGCCAGTGGTGGCAGCAGCGAGGGCGACTTGCTTAACGGAAACCATGTTTGCGGTGATGTGATGGAGTGGTGAGGAGAGTGAGTAGTTGATGTGTAATTGACTGTTGTTGATGAGATGTTGAGTGGAATGATGATGGAAAGACGACTGGTTGGCTGTACTTTCGACCTCTTCTTATACCCTCATGGCCTTCACGAATCGATAGATGTTGAGGTCGATGCTCAGTAGTCTCATCCTTCGGGATGGTGTTGTGTCTTCCCCGTTCAGCTCGCTGTTGTGTTGGGGAGTCATGAATCATTCGATCCTCCTTGTACGGACAGCAGTGCGACAAGAGCGACTCTGGGTGATGCAGGCATACGATGCATACGTATGCGTCCAAGTTGAAGGATTCAGCACGTTCACCAACGCTCTCAAGGATCGATCATGGCTGAAGGCTGCGCTTGGCCTCCGTGGAACTTGTTGTCCATGGCATATGTTGGTCTGAAGGGATCGAGTGGGCCTTGAATCGTGTGGCGCGGAGAATCGAAGAACTACAGCGGCCAAACATTTCAATCCCCTACTCTGGGAGTATCTGTCGTCGGTATCGACGATAATCATGGTCTGTTGAACAATTGGCTGCACGAGAACAATAGACAGGATCGTGTTCCAGAATGACTGTCTGGGTCGCATTGTGCCCAAGCCATTGATCCATATCGGTCGACCTTGCCAATTCATGACTTCCACTAACGCCTCGCAGGCATTCACGAGACTTGACGCGTGCGAGGGCTGAGTTGAGACTGCACTTTCCACATTGATTCGTCTTTGGTTGGGCCAAGGATTCTTGCCATCGCCGAGTTGCTGATCAGTTCGAACGCCAGGCAATCTGGTTTCAGGAGACAAATTCGGTATGATCCCTACCGTTAAGACATATTTACACTTGTTGGTATGATGATGTACCCAGGGGGAAGACGGCGTTTGCCGTAACATTTGGTGTGCCAAGGAGAGCCCTTTGACGTCCTCAGCGTGCTGTCCACCGGACGAGAGCACTCAGCGTAGCAATACCAAAGATAGCGGTCGCTCGCAGTTTTGCGTGACAGACGTCACATCAATACTGTTCGAACGAAGGATGCGGAAGTTGACATGCTCGCACGGGCTCAGCTGAATATCCAGTAGAGTCCACGGTAGAGTCGAGTATGAACGCTTCTGGCTAGTAGTAACCAGTTAGACGAAACGTGCCTCCTACATTGGAGATAACAGATTGATCAAAAGCATCCTTGCAGTCTGTAGGAAGCTTGGCGTTGTAATGCCTGTACCCAAGCATGGGGTTTGTGCGGTCGGGATGTGGGTCTCCTGGACGACTGTGGGGCAAGTACAGCAAGGTTGCTGAATCCTTCAATGGGGCCGATATTACCCGAGAAGGAACACTCGTGTTGCGTGTAAAGTTGATCACATTACTCGTTCAAGGCTGGGCAGTCCCTGGAGATACCTCAAGCAGTCATTTTATTAGCGCTCCACTTCGCAGCATGCAGGAAAATGTCGTTGGCTGTATCACAGTCCTCAATCTGCCCATAATAACCATCTGAGATCTTTCACCATTACACTCTGGATCATATATCTCCTCGAATGATCATGAACTTCAAAAATGGATACACAGTGGAGTCGGATTGCGAAGTCGAGATGCAGTGTCATGACAGATACCTCCGCGATGCTGTCTTCCTTGACATTTTCGGGAGCAAGATTTTCGCGCTCGACACTCCAGGCTTGTTCATGTCATGGAGCATGCGACGCAGTCTTTTGGATGCGACCGGCGTCCCGGCTGTCCAGATCCGCCATGCTGGGAATTTCTCTCTGGAGCAATGGACCATCGAGGATGCACACGGCAAGCCACTCTGTTCGGTCAGAGGAACCAAGTCGCCTACGAGAGGTGCGACCATGATGGAGGCTAAGATATTCGCCGAGGATACCGCAGGTACTACCATTACCCTAGAATCTGTTGACCATGCGGGTACCATGACGACATTCATAGCGAATGGCGTCACTGTCGCAGAGATGGCCCTTGTGCAGAACAATGATCTTTCATTTCTGAACCGCCGCGGACTTGACCGGTCAGCCTGGAAGCTGAAGGTTATGAAGGGAGCCGATCTGGCATTGATAGCGGCACTAGCAATTTGCCGAGCGGAGGTCTTGCACGCTTGGAGACGGTGATTTTAGATCATATTACTCGCGACGGCAAATTGTCAAGGTTTCGTTGTGAGAGTCGTTTAGGACCCGTTTGAACATTTGTTCGCCGGAGAATGAGCGGCAGCGGAGATTGACACTATAGCCAGCATCGAGAGAAAGTGTGCAGACTAAGTAAATAGTTAGCACTGCAAGCATCTCAAGCGGCAGGCGTCGAAAGTAGAGACACGTATGGCATGAAGAAGTGCATTATATTTATAGAGATAGAAGCGTTTACTTCTTTGCTAGCGGCTGGTTTATAGCTTGAACAAGGTTCACTCCGTGGTTTGTATGGAGACCTTTCTAATGTCATGTCGCAGAGACACGAGGTTAACACTACCCATAGAAGATAGAATTTGCACAATGTGATCGTAACATTCCTTTTGTAGGTCTGTTCGGGTCCAAAAAGAGGCACTGCCACCGCTGACAGTCCTCATGCTGTCTTCAAGTCGCTGCAGAGCATACGACAGCGGAGTCTGCCCAAATTTGTCAGGGGCGTTCACATCGGCGCCTTCAACACTGCACAGCAATCGGACAGCATCAACGCTGCCAGCCCGAATGGCAAAGTATAAAGGACCGCGACCGTCACGGTCGACCAAGCTGAGCTTCGCGCCTTTGTTGAGTAAGAGATCAATTATTGAAAAGTAACCTCCTTCAGCTGCAAGAGATAATGGTGTCCGGCCTTGGTTGCAGACCGAATTTGGATCGCAGCCATGCGCAAGGAGGGCTTGGACAACTCTCTCAAATCCTCTGCTAGCAACGTGAAGCGGGGTGTGACCAGCATGTGTCCTGGAGTCGAAGGCAGCATTGTATCCGAGGAGTAGCTGGACGATGGATTCGTGACCTCCAGCAGCAGCATACGTAAGCGCAGTCCGGCTTTTCTCAGTTGCCAGATCAACCTTGGCATCGCGCTCGAGAAGTAGTCGCACAACCGATTCGTGGTTCTCTCTGGCGGCGTATGACAGCGGAGTTGCCCCATCTCTGCTGACGGAGTCGACACTCGCACCACAGTCAATCAACAATCGTACTATTGATTCGTGACCCCCTGAAGCAGCATGCGAGAGCGGAGTGCGTCCAAAGTCGTCTTTCAGCTCGATATCGACATGGTATGAAAGAAGCAAGTCCACCACTGATTCGTGGCCTGCGGCGGCAGCGTGAAAAAGTGGAGTCCAACCATCTTCATCTACCGGTTGAGGGGAGAAACCATTGACGAGGCACAGCTCCGCAAGATTTCGAAGGCCAAGTTGTGAAAACCAGTGCAGGATATCGAAATCAGTGTGGCGGCTGTAGCGCCAGAACCAGGCTACTACCCATATAGCGGATCTTGTTCCAGAGCTCTCAAGCAAGGTTAGCAATCTAGCGCGAAGAGCAGTTTCTTGAGCGAGTACAGTGCTCCAGTGAAAAGGCCCATGATTAACAGCATAGTTTGCCAATGCGAAAGCCTCAATTTTTGTCGTTGCATGCTCTGCACCGATGATAGATTCATCGACAGCCCGGTCAAAATCTTGCAACGCCAGGTAATTGAGGCATGTTCTCGCAATCTCACTCTCAGCCTCAGGAAGCCAGTCGTCCTGTTTTCGTAGCAGGTATTCTTGCGTGGTATAGTGGACGAATCTTACGACTTCGCTGGTCTCGTCAATTGTGATCAGCCCTGCGCACACCATAAGAATATCTTCGGCCTCCAGGCAATTGTCTTGATCTAGCTCAGTATCTTCGGGATCGACCATTAAAGCGTGTTGTAGCTCTATGGTCTTGAGCGGACGCTTGGTACACAGTATCAATGACAGTATTTTTCTCGCTGAATCTTGATAGTCCTTGTCTTGGCCAAAAATCCGAAGCAATGCGTCGCCATAGGCTTTATCGTACGCATCAATTCCTTTGGGCAAAGCTTGAAGATCCTGTTTGATCATTTTGACTTTAAGCCTCGATTGGAACGAGTCCATCAACAGTCTTGCGAGAAGGAACCTATGCATATTAGATTGCGCCAATATGATTGGTTGCGAGAATGTGACATCGAACATAAAGACTTACATCCCCTCTGCTGCTGCCACGACACCCTTCACAAGGTCTTCAATAAGGTCAGGTTGGTTCTTGACACGAAGAGTCTTCGAGCGGGATCGTGTGTAAAGCTCAAGATCGTGCCTCGATGCTTTGACCTCAAGCAATGGCTGAGTTTCAAAGATAGGATGAGAAGAGTTCACGTAAAAGTCTCGTGTGGTGGCCAGGTAGCGGACTGGCAGAGAGTTCTGTAGATCTCTAATCCACGAGAGGACATCGGTCCGATGGCGATCGTGGCACTCGTCCAGAGCATCAGTCACGATGGTAAGTCCTTTACATTTCGTAAGCAGCTCTTGGAGTGTGAACTTGATCTCTTCGGTAGTTGGCGTGTGAGCGTATAGCTTGTCGACTGGTTCTGGGACGCCCGAGAGAAAGTCAACAACCTGTCGTAATGCTGTTTCAAGCGTATGTCGCAAGTTCTGTTGTTCACTACTCTTGTAATCGTAATAAATGAACACAACTGGATGTTGGACAGATGATGCTGCTCGAAGATGTTGTTCAATGACCAAGGCAGCCATGATCGTTTTGCCGGCACCTGGCACCCCAGGGCAAACGAGTGTGCCATGCGATGACTTGGCCCAGTTCTGATACATCTGGTTGGCGAGGAACCAATCGCCTGTGCCGTGGTGATGTTTCTTGATTGCATCACTATGCTGCTGGAGATAGTCTTTGCTGCAGATGTGGTTCAGTAGCTCTTTCTTTTGGCGGAACGAGGTATCACCGCGGATGGTGGTAGTATCATTCTTGATAGCAGCAGTATTGGCTCCTAGAGTGCCAATATTGATCGCTATATCACCTAGAGCGGATTTGATCTCGAGTGAGAGTTTTCTACCAAAGTCAGCCTGACTCTTGGGAAGACCGGATGTGCTAGACGACTGACATGTGGTCAAGCTCCAAGGCCATTTCTATGAGCGCATTCAGTCGCTCAATCCGAGATAGTAAGTTCTTGACGTCGTCCTTGATTTGCTTCCAGACGAGTGTCTGTCCAAGTTTGCGTATGCCAGAAACAGGCATCAACCTGATTTTGAGTTCTTGTAGAGCGAACGATAACTGATCGAGAGGCCCGTTCCGGGTCACTAACTCTGAGACGGCATGCAACCACAGATCATTGGGGTCGTCTGCATTGACAAAATCGATCAGAGTGGTGAGCATACCCGAGAGGTGGGAAATCTCTCTGACGAATGTTTTGCGCTCATTGGATGCTTCTTTGGCTTCTTTGATGTACAGTACAACATCTTTAGTTAGCTTGAGTAATGCTGTGATGCTTAGGGTGATGCTCAGCGGGTCCATAATTTATGGTAATTCTTGTATCAACGTGCGGAAACTTGAGAAGTCGGCGGAAAACCACCAAGGGTCTTGAAACTCAAATTGAAGGACGACGGAACATTCAAAGTGCTTCCCCCAAGGAGGATCAGTAAGGCCATGTAAACGCCCGTAAATCCTTGGTGGCTATGCCCACGAAGCGAGCGTCACAGTAGCCGCCCGCACGCCAACTTGCGAGCTGCACCACGGCGAGCGTGCTGTGTCAACAAATGGCGACTAGCACTGTCTTTTAGAAGCTAGTTACATCTACTGTGATGAGAATGTTGTCGCGACGATGCTTACCCATTTCCAGCCAAGTTCATGCCCTCCAAGTAGTCACATCGCTATCATGGCTGTGTTGCTACCCCACCATTTATAGATTCGGAGTGACCGCCGGTTATGTAGAAACACCAATGGGCTGCTTCACTCGGACCTTGAGATGTTGCACTCAAGATCCAGGTGGTGCGTTGTCTGCCGATCGTTAAGCGAGCAGGACGATACCTGACGTATAACAAGAAATGTTTTCATCGTCAGGACAGAATCTAATGGATCAGACGGGGAAGTGCTCCGGTGTCCATTTACCACATGCTCGGACATTTGCGTGTCTGCGGCGAAAGTGCCAGATGCGTGGGTAGATGCACACATGGTGGCAGGGGAAGTGGTGGCAGCTTTTGCAGATCTCAAGTTTCTCGCTGCCGTGCCGCCTGCCATCTTCGATCTTCAGCGAATGTGCGCGCTTCTGGGCTAGCGAACTTTAGGTGTCACTCGCTTAGAGCTTGTCTGACCTCATGCCGCACTACACCCTTGTCGTCTGTGACACCCTGCCCTTGCCATACGCCAACGGCCAGATGAACGGTGATGGCGTGGCGACATTACCGCCAGCATGTCGCCAGCCAGGAAGACCAAGATCTGCCTTGCTGTGCAGACGTCGGCGTGCAGACAGCCTTGTCGGCGCCTTTATCTCCCTGTTTCGCAATCAACAACATCTGCACACAGCCCTGCCTTGCCCTCGGTTGGCGTGTCTTCCGTTCTTAACTCGCACCATCTGCCTATCTGTACCTGCTTGCGCGTGGGACGTTGCCTCGAAGCGAACCCGGAATCTTCGCCTCCGTGAAGACTTGCGCTTCTCCAAGCGTCTTATATCTCCATTCGGGCACTCTCTCGTACTTTTATCGCACGCCAAGTTGACCTAGCTTGGTCACGTTGCGACCTAGTGATCGCGCTTGAGCGGTCTTGCACTGTTCCCCACCGCACCACTTCTGCAGACTACATGCGCCTGTAAGCCATGCCCGAGCCAAACAAACAGCGCAGAGCGTCCAAGTTCCGCGAGGTCGGCCTAGAATACGAGTTCGCCGCTCCTCCAGTCCCAGAGCAGAGAGCCACGCGGCGCCCTGCTGTACGCTTTGACAGTAAGCCAAAGGTACATCTCTTGAAGCACGAGCACAACGACAGCCCTGAGGCCGCACAAAACGACGAACGAGCAGAGCCTTCTCATTCATCTTCTGGAGCGACGGCGCCCACTGGCCAGGCCAATTCGTCATTGCTGGGACGAAACGTGCCCTTGATGTTTCGCATCGGAACTATCGCTCTGGTCGTCGCCTCGCTGGTTCCATTCCTGCGAGGCTCACCTTTGGGCTCCACTTCTCCTCTACCTCTACAGGGCGTTGAAGGTGGTCCTATACCCCGCGATGTCAAAGCAGATGAAGGCGTCATTCTGGTGCGACAGGATGACACTTCCACCGATGTCTGCTTCCGATGGGCACAGCAATCCGCTTTGGTGAACGGAACGCTGTATCTATATGGCGGACAAGCTTCGACGGAACAAGGCCAGGACCAAAATACATGGAACAACAACTTCCTTACACTGGATCTTACCCGGACGTGGAACATCGCATCGCCGTCTTTGACTAAGTTACCACAATCGTCTGGCTCATCAGCACCCCCAGCTGTCGCACTTGGATATTTGTGGAGCTCACACGAGTCTTTGTTCCTGTATGGCGGCCAATTCTCTTGGAAGCCTGCTGAGTCTCCAACAGCATTCTCCACATGGGAATACAGCATGGCCTCACAAGAATGGACCAACCACGAAGATCCCAAAACATCCAAGGGAGAAAGTTCCCCCAGCGATGGCGACAACGTGCAACGTGCTTCGGAAGGAGCTGGTGTCAATGTGCCATCTCTTGGCCGTGGCTTCTACTTCGGAGGACATCTTGATGGCTACACAACTCAAGGCTGGTCTCAGAGCGTTCCGAGAGTTTATTTGCAGTCGCTTCTCGAATACACATTTCCTAGCTACAGCAATGATCAGGTGGAGACCTTGAGCGACGGTAAGACGGCGAGCGATGATGGCATTTATCGCAATATCACAGAAGGTGGTATCCAGGACAAGTCTGGATTCACCAAACGTGCAGATGGTAAGCCATGTTTTCATACCCAATTGAGGTTGATCCATACTAACAGATTCGCCAGGCCTCTTGATCTACATCCCTGGATTTAGTGAAGAGGGAATTCTTCTTGCGCTCGCCGGTGGCTCCAACGAGACTTTTGTGAGTATGTCTGAAGTTCATGTTGTGCAAGACCAAATAGCTGACGCTTGCAAAGACCCAAATGAACAACATCGATGTATACGACATTGCGACCAGCGCATGGTACAAGCAATCCACCTCTGGCTCAACACCAAAGATCCGCGTCAATCCTTGCGCAGTCACTGCGGCCGCACCCGATGGTAGCAGCTACAACATCTACATGTTCGGTGGACAGAACTTGACACCTGCCGGAGACCAGACTCAATATGATGACTTGTGGATCTTGTCAGTGCCATCTTTCACCTGGATTGAAGTCGACATGGGAGGTCAGTCCGTGCCTTACGGTCGCAGTGGACACACGTGTGACATTTGGAATGGACAAATGGTGATGGTCGGAGGCTATGTTGGCGACCAACTGAGCTGCGAAAGCCCGGGCATCTACGTCTTTGACTTGAGCGAGCTGGAATGGGTGCAACAGTACACAGCGCTCAGCGCTGGATCTGCAAGCTCTGGAGGCAGCGACTCTTCCTCTGCTTCTTCCAGCAACGACTCTCCCGACAGCAGCTTCAACTCCACTGGTGCTAACAACCCTTTCAACCAGCACCGCGCGCAAATGCACAATGGTTCGACCTTCGGCGGCCTCGAAGGCTCATACGGCTATCAGGTTCCCGATGCGGTCATCAAAGTCATCGGAGGAGACAGAGATGGCGGCGCCACGGTCACCACTCCTGTCGCAACAGCCACCGCAGGCCCTCTCGCAACTGGCAAACCTGTCACTTACACTGTCACCTCGGACGGCGCTACCGCGACAGAAACATCCGGAAGCACCGGCGGCACCAATGGAAACGGCTCAGGCACTGGCTCGAACTCAAACTCAGGCGACAGTGGACCCAACGTCGCTGCCATTGTCGCCGGCGTAGTCGCAGGTTCTCTCTTCCTCCTGGTCTGCTACCTCCTCTTCTGCCTCTACGTCTACCGCAAGCAACTCGGCCTCTACAAGCGACACGTCGAAATGTCGCAAGCTCAAGCATGCGGCGAGAAGATGCCTGCCATCGCTGGTCTGCTGGCCACTGACGAAGGTGGTAAAACGAGCTCGGAGCGCAGAAGTGATGGCAGTCCTTACCTTGCTGGTAGTGGGGAGGGAAGCAAGTACAGCAGTAGTAATCGCTATCCGGAAAGTGGTGAGGCGAGCGGAAGTGGTAGTGGATATCAATCCGGTAGGCGTGGTAGCTCGACTGAGGATCTGTTGGCTGGACAAGAGCCGACTTTTGTGGGAGTTTTGCTGAATCCTAGACGGAGCTTGAGAGTTGTTAATAAGGACTAATGGTGATGGGGATGTAATTATGAGATGGATGCGATGCATTGTGGTTTGGCATATTTATTGAGATACCCTTCGCGTACATAATGCTAATGCATTCATAAAATTGTTGACTGATCATTATCCATTTCGAGATATCCCCTTGCCCCGTTCGCCATCGGCTTCAGTGACAAGAGTGCTTTCGGGGCTGACTCGTACGACGTCGAACATAGCAGAGAGGAAGCAACGCAGCCACATGTGGCTTGGGTGAGCTCGTCGAAAGTATGATCGATAAGAAGTGAATGGTGAAACGCTTCATTTCACCCTCACTCGGAATCAGTGTGTAATCGCCTACAGATCACTTAGAGATGGTCTCAATGTATCTTCCTGCACTCGGCAGCGTGATCCCGTTACGAAGCGAACTCATGCTATGATATAAGCTCGGCCTGAAAATCACCGCGACACAGGAAGAACTACCGGATAGAATCGTGCTGCCTTATTGAAGGTCCCCTGTGGTGCCACACGCTTTGGCCTAGGGACCACGTAGGAGCTGGCATGAAGCTGGCGGCGAGGCTGAAAGTTGCTCTGCCGTGCTCATGCTGGAATGTATGGTGCGAAGCGAATGATTGATAATGGGACTGGAAAGATATTCAGGGCACGTAAAGCGCAGAGGACACTGAGGGAGGGAGAAGGAAAGATGCAAGTTCGGATAGTAAGAGAGCAGTTTCCTCATCATTCGTCTCGCATGTTGGAGTCTTTCATGCAGGATGCAGCATATAGTTTGGGTCCGATGTCTCAGCAGGTGTAGATTCTGGAGTTCGCGCCGCTCTGTGTGCGTTAGGGGCTAATGAACAGGCGGGCGTCGGCGGCCAAAAGCAGCAGGTGTAGATTCTAGAGTGCGCGCCGCTCTGTGTGCGTTAGGGGCTAATAGATCAGGCGGGTGTCGGCGGCGAGAGGCGCCAAGCAGAGCGTGGCGAGGGCGGTAGTGAGTACCTGTGAACTGATGGCCAATAGTAGACAGCACAGGAAATCCTTTTTGTTTGAAGGCGGCGGTCATTGCGCAGCAAAGCAAGTCATGCATCTGCCATATATGACCTTCAGTTCCTCGTTGTAGGAATAGCTAATGCTACCTTCAACTATTCTTCCATGAAATTAGATTGCCTCCTCACAAACACCCGAACAGACCGTTGTTGAGTGTTTGGACGCTTTTCGAGAATTGATCGCGTCCAATCCCAGCAGCGTCTGATTACGTTCTGCGCTCCCACTGAGCCAGCCTGCCATAATTGATCCAGACTCAACACGCTTGAGTCTTCAATTATCCTACTCATGGAACTGGACAACACCTTGCAACTCATCTTTGGACTTCTCGCTCTACTCGCGACGATGCTAAGCTCATATTTTGCTTGGAAATGCACGACAGGTAAGTCACTGTGTTGTCAAGAAGACACTTTCCAGCAATATGACGTCTATATCATCAAACGGACAGGGCGTTGGTCGAATTCTTCGATTCACGCGATCCTTGAGGGAACTCCCATACTTTTCGATGCTTTCCAATGCCGTTACCCCTACACACGTTCGCGGATCCCTTCATGAAAGGCCATTGAGACATGATGAATCACTGACACGCTTTCAGGGCGCAGAAGACGATCACAGCAAGCTTGTTTCGATAGAGCGCAGCCACGCGACAGCCTCGACAATCCGATGACCACTCTGTTCTATGGCCGACGCCGCCTGCTACTCATCGAAGATGCTATTGGAAGCTTTCCTGTACAGCAATGGCACTTAGGGGGGACACTTCCTGCACTAGGTCACTTCGACGATGGGCTCGATCGAGAGTGAAGGAGAGCTTGATATCTGTGCCAGCCTGATGCGGGCGCAGCTGGGTTCCAGAGTATCATATAGTGGTCAGCCTATGGTCAATACAAGCCAGAATTGATGTAGATCAGTCAACGTCTGTCCGTCAAACCTTACGCATTTGCCGAAATATAAATACGTCCAGCGCAGATCTCATCTTTCGCAAGTACAAATAGCAAAGAGGTACTGTGAGAGACCTTGCCGGCTTCGACACAATATCTGTAGCGCTGCAATCCAATCTAAGCTTTCGGAGACGCTGATGTTGGTGGACATTTGACTCTTGGCGCTTACAACGTGCTATGAGCATCCTATCCAACAAGCCGGACGGTATCAGTGTGATCGACTTACAACTGTTCTCAGGCTTTCAGGCACCTGTAATGGATCTTGGCGGGTTGCACCGCCCTTTTCCACGCGTGAGATCATTCCCTACTCCAATTGGCTGGTTGTTTCGCTTCCGCAGTATGGAACCCCTCATCATGCAAAGATACCTGTCCTGCATATACCTCGCCCACCGCCGCGCATCCCGACCCCTTCGTTTCCTTCATCTTACTGGTATCAAGACATAAGTTTCTCTCAGCATTGTTAGTGTCAAATTTCACTCAATTTCCCAAACCCCAAATCATCACGCTGCAATCACCATATACTAAGGGACTTCTCACTCATACAATATTCATCGTACCTATATCCTCCTATACTTATCATGGATCTCGGTAATCGTCTCCAGGCTACAGAAGTCATCATCGGGACTCTCAATTTCGTGGTCGCAATGATCAGTGCCTACCTGACATGGCAAGCCGCAAAAGGTAGGCCACAGCTCCCGACAAGCTTGTCTTGCGGGGAGTGCTGACAATATTTCACTAGCCCAAATCAGGTTCTTGGAGCACCACATGCAGGTGCTACCCCTGCATGTGCGTCCAACCCTAGCGCCAATCGGTACTCACCCACGCGGAGCCCCAGCATTGCCAGCACATGGCCACGGGTTCGAGTCTCGATGTCTGATCGCATTCATTAAACATATGACCTTCAATGTTACATACTGAGCGACGACCATGTTGGATAGAATGCAGGTAAATCCGCCGTTCCTCGTTTCTCGCCATCTCTTACTGACTGTACCAGTTGTTTCGACCCGAATGTCGTTCCTTTGTGAGATATGGGATGAGTAGAGCTGTGTGCTGAGCAGATCTATAGCCTGCCATGTGACACACAAAAAAAGAGGAAGAATTTCTGTTCAGCGCACTTGCGAGGCTTTCAATTCATGTGAATGCGAACCATGGAAAATGCTATTAATTCTTTTACGATTCCAGCCTTTCACTTGCGTCAAATAGGTGCTGTGGCAGCCACGGTTGGCAATGCCTCAACGTGGCCAGTGAAGTCGTTCCTTATGGCTCGTTTGATGTATGTAGAGAGATCGAACCGCTTTTCTTGTTCGTATCGCAAAAGGCCTGAAGTCAAGGTGTTCTAAAAGCTAAGATGGGGTCAAAGCGGGTCTCTGTGGGATTAGCTTCACGAATGTGCATTTTGAGTTCATGCGGGAGCACGATGCCAAGGGATCATCACAAACTAGCATTCGATCCTTGCTCTTCTTTCTGCATTCGTGAACAGTAGAGATTGACATGATGTTCCCGCTTACATGCCCAAGGCTATGCAGTTGGCTCTTGACCGAGTACTTGTACGCTACGCTATCTACTTTACGACTTATCAAGCTGCTTGAGACTACGGAGGAGGGTACGGCCCAGGTCCTAGACACAACGCTTGGCATGATCGCAGCTTTATAGGCTCGGCATGAATTATTCCGTACTGCGTGCCCTACGTGAGGAAGAGCGTCATGCTGCAACATTCCCCTCACTGCTCCACTAGATATTCATTTATGGTTCTTTGGGCGGATAAAAGAAAATATGTATATACGCCCACTGAGACCATGGTGCACCGTCCTCATCACTTTTCCTTAATCACATGGCAACAATGAGGTTCTTAAGACAGACTTTATGTCTGCTTTCAGCGTTCTTGACCCTGGTCGCTGCGGCACCTCATGGTAGGCACCACGAGATCAAAGCGGATGACTTCGTCAAAACGGACGGCTTACGCTTCAAAGACAACTCTGGGAGCCTCTACTTGACTGGTCTCAACTACTGGTCATGTTTGAACCTTGCCGCCGACGACTCTGCAGGCGGCAACCACTCGCGCTTCATTACCGAGCTGGACCAAATGGCCAGCAAAGGTGTGAACCATCTGCGCATCATGGCCGCTTCTGAAGGAGCACCAACATGGCAGCCATTCCGCATGCATCCTGCTTTGATGAACTCGCCGGGCGAGTACAATGAGGATATCTTCGTGGGGCTTGACCGCTGCCTAGCGGAGATGTCGAAGCGCGGGATGCGTGCAACCATGACCCTCAACAACGAGTGGCAATGGTCCGGCGGCTTTGCTCAGTACGTTTCTTGGGCAGATGGGGACTCTGAGATACCATATCCGCCATCTTGGAATCTTACTGCTCCACCGCAGCGTGAAACTCCGGGAACTGGTTGGGGAAACTACACCGTCCAAGGCGTTGACGCAGCTTCGTACAACAACTTCACCAACTACGCCAACCTGTTCTACACCAACCAGCAAGCACAGAAGTGGTACCAGAACCACATCGACAAGGTCCTCAATCGCGTCAACACAGTCAATGGCCGGAAGTACAAGGAAGATGCCACCATCATGACATGGCAGTTGGCCAACGAGCCTCAGCCCGCGATCGTGCCCAACGAATATCTTGGGCCATACAGTCTTGAACTTCCTCCCGCACCATCTGACCCGCTATTCGCTTGGATCGAGTCTACTTCGACTTACATCAAAGCTGCCGCTGCCAACCAGCTGGTCAACGTCGGCTTCGAAGGCAAGCAAGGAAAGTGGTATTTCCAGACAGTACACAATTATAGCACAGTAGACTACAGTACCACGCATTGTTGGGTGGAGAACTGGGGCGTATACGTCTCCAAAAACTCCAGTAGAGCGAACCTCGACGCCGCAAAGACCTTCGCCTCCCAATTCATCGCCAACTCCTCCCAGTGGGCCGCCGAGATCGGCAAACCAGTCTTCCTCGAAGAATTCGGCATGGCACGAAACAACTGGGAGAATGTCGACAAAGAATACACCTATCTCAGCTCTGCTGGTACAAGCAACAAAGATGAGTACTTCGAGGTAAGTTCCCCACCAGCAGTCGCACCTGCCTTTACAGTCGAACTTCACTGACACACCCACTCTCAGACAATCATCGGTGCAGCCATGAATGAGTTCAAAGATCCAAAGGGAGCCTACACCGGAACCTGTCCATGGGCCTACGGCGGTATCTACCGTCCTGAGACTCAACGTGCGAATGCCTTCGGCGACGTCTGGGCCGGTGACCCTCCACATGAGTCTCCAGGCTGGTACGATCTGTATGATACAGACGAAGCGATGAACATGATCCATCGCCAGCAGCTTGATATTGCAGCATTCTTACACAAGGGTAAAGGTGGGCACGGCAAGGGTGGTCCGCATGGCTGGAATGAAGAGGACTGTGACGAGTGAACGGATGGCGTGCTACGCCACGAACATAGTATCAAAACTTGAGAACCTCACAATACCACAACGTCACAAGCACCAATGTTATAATAACGCAAAGTTTTGTCATTCGTCCGCATGTCAGGTTGATGCCAGCTAGTGTGCTCATCCTGAGTAGTAGTCTGTAGTGTACAACGCATCGCAAGCAAGGTTTGTAAAAAAAAGAAACATAAACATTTCCCCCGGTAACGTGAAGTTATGCACAGAGCATTGATGAGAATCCATCCCTCACATCATGTCGGACAGTCCAAGCGCCAGTGTTTAGGCATATTCGTGGACCGTCCAGAAGAGAGAAAGGAGGAAGAAGAAATGCTTTTTTCGGGGAAATGTTTTCGGTCGCATAGTAGTCGTTTTTTTGGGGGATTTTCTTTTTGGTTGATGAACGTTACTGGCTGATGATTTCTGGTGATTCTCGATGGTGTCTAGCCGAATGTTGTGGATAATCCAGCTTGGACAAAGGAGAGAAAACAAATCAAACAGCCAGTAGGTGTGGGTTGGTCAGCTCAGGCAGGACGCAGGGGTTTTCCTACATCATCTGCTCCTGCATAGAGCCAGAGGGCTCCATTTCCATGGGAGCGCTGGCCTGGTTGGTGTACTTGACGTACGAGAGGCCGAGAGGACGGCCGCCGTACATGTACTGCTGGAACTTCGTGATGGCGGTAGAAGCGTCGTCCTGGGAGTTGAACTCGACTACACCGGTGCCCCGAGAGCGCCCGTTCGGCTCGTACTGGATCTCAGCACGCTCGACTTTGCCGATGGTAGTGAAAAGCTCGACCAAGTCCTCGTTGCTGGTGCTCCACGGCAGGTTGCGGACGTAGATGGTGGGAGACGGGTCCATTCCAGAGGTGGCGAAATCGGTGAAGGGGTTCGGAGCAGCAGGAGCAGCAGCAGGAGCGCCGCCATAACCACCAGCACCAGGCGGGCCTCCGTAGCCGCCAGGAGGGCCGTATCCACCAGGAGCGCCGCCGTAGCCGCCACGACCATAGCCGCCTGCGAAACCACCACGACCGCCGAAGCCTGGGCCAGGACCATATCCGCCGCGACCTCCAAATCCGCCATCGAAACCACCACGGCCACCATATCCGCCACCGAAGCCGCCGCGACCGCCAAAGCCACCACGGCCGCCAAAGCCTCCGGCGCCGGCGAAGCGGTCCTCGCGAACCTCGAGAATACGGCCAGACCAGTCGTAGCCGTTGAATTGCTGGATAGCGTTCTGGGCGTCTTCCGGAGTCTCGAAAGCGACGACACCAGAGCCCTTGGGAGATCCATCAGGAGCCATGTGGACGTCAGCGCGGATCACAGAGCCTGTCGAAATTATTAGTGGTGTTCGAGCTTAGTCGTAGATGTAAGAAGGTACTCACCACCTTGACGGAAGAGATCCTTCAGGTCCTGCCAGCCGACATTGTAGGGGATCTGTAAGAGTCGTTAGCTTGCGATTTCTTTCTGCGGTCAGAGTGTGAACGTACGTTGGAAACGAAGATTTGGGAGCGGCCACCCATGCCGGGTCCACCGTAGCCTCCACCGAAGCCACCGCGACCTCCAAAGCCAGGTCCTCCGCCGAAACCGCCACGAGGTCCGCCCATGCCACCACGGCCAGCTCCGCCAGCGTTGAAGCGGGGCTCAGTCTCACGGTCCTGTAGATATGTCAGCGGTGTTTAGCATCGTGAGTGAGGAACCGCTTACCTCGCGAACGTAGATGAGGCGGCCCATGAGGTTCTTGTTGCTCATGATGTTGATCGCGTTCTGTGCCTCGTCCTTGGTAGAGTACTCAACAATACCACATCCCTGCATCCAAGCAAAACCTGTGTCAACTGAAGTCCTCGCGCCAAACGTGTAGTGAAGTAAAACTAATGTGTGTAAATGTGGATAGGGAACGCTAGTAAACCAGCCTGAATCTTGCTAACCTTGCTCATTCCATTAGGCAGTTCGAGGACGTCGGCGTAGAGGACTTGACCGGCTGTGAGGGAGGTTAGTACATGAGAGTGAGCTGGTAGAGCGGATTGAGGAGTCTGGTATACCTTCGCGCATGTGGTCCTTGAGGTGGTGCCATTTGACGTCGTAGGAGAGGTTGCCGACGTAGACACGACGGTCTTGCTGCGAGTTCTGGCGGTCGTCCATGTTGCCTTGCGGGTGCTCGCTACGTGAGGGTCTACGTTCGCTACGCTCGTAGCCGTTGGCAGGCGAGCGCTGGTCGCGGTAGTTGTTGTTGTTGGAGGTGTTTCGGTCGCGCGAGGGAGAGCGCGAGCGGCGACCAGCAGCGTTGTTGTTATTGCCGTAATCTGGCTGAGGAGGGGGGGTTAGCGGCTTCTTCCAGACAAGTGATTGCTTCGCCATTGCGACGAAGTGGTAGTAGTAGAGGCTCTGAACAAATTGAGCCACGTTGATTGTTTGTCGCGGGAATACGCGGGAATTCACATGCGGCCAGAAATCCAGCAAAGCCCTGGAGCTAATGCCTGGGAGTACCCGCCAAGAAACGCTCTGGCTCACCAAGGAAAGGCAAAGACGTCCTCAAAGGTGGCCAGCGACGACGATTGAGAAGAACAACGAATGCAGCAGCACATAGCGTGATGAGTGCCGCGGAAACGCAAAGACGTCCTCAAGGGTGCACCACTACGCCGGCTCAGAAAAGCAACGAATGCAGCAGCACATAGCGTGATGAGTGCCGCCGAAGAGCAAAGGCGTCCTCAATGGTGCACCACTACGCGGGCTTAGAAGAGCAACGATTGCAGCAGCATCTAGTGTAGAGAATGCCTCCGAAAGGCAAAAGCGTCATCAACGGCGGCCAGAGAGGCGGCTTAGACAGAGACGGAATGCAACAGCACGTAGCGCAGAGAGTGCCTCCGAAAGGCAGAAGCGCATTCAATGGCGGCCAGCGGCTTTGCTTGAACGGACCACGAATGCAGCAGCACATAGCGATAGAAGAGCCGCCGGAAGGCAACGATGTCCTCCGTGGTGCCTTGCGAATTGGCTTGGACGGACTACGAATGCAGCAGCACGTATCGTAGAGAGTGCCACCGAAAAGCGACCATGACCTCGAAGGCACCACGCCAGTCTGCTTAGACGGACAACGAATGCAGCAGCGCGTAGTGTAGACAGTACCGCTGAAGCACTTGCGTCCGCTCTGAGGAGTCCAGCAGGCCCAAGAGATCATATCAGCACCTCCCGCCCAATCGCAGGCTGCTCCCTAGCCAGAGACCGATGCACCGAAGCACACCAGCGAATTCAGTCAAGGTCATACCGTCCTGTCCATTCAAAATGCTCAGCCCGCAACATCAGAGAGCATCGGCGAAGTCGCAGACGTTATAGCGCTCTCTCTTCGCGCAGAGTGGGGTACGAACAGGGCTTCCCATGCGACAAACATGCCACGACACTCGAGAGTATCGGCAGGTATGTAGTCGTTGCAGCGGCTCGCTCGTCCCGGAGACGAAGGTATCGCAACGGCTCCTCTTGCGACAACCATGGTACGACACCGGAGAGCATCAGCAAGATCGGAGGCACTACAGCAGCTCTGGCTTCTCCCAGAAGGAGGTGCCGCCATAGCTCCCCTAGCGATGACCATGATACGCCGCCACCTGAGAGTGTCGGCAAGAACGCATAAGGACTCAGCAGCTTCCATTCGCAAGGATTGGGGTGATACCATCGCTCATATTGCGACAATCGCGCTACGACAGCCGAGAGGATCAAGGCGGCATGCTGCACACTTCTCGAGAAGACTGAGGTACTACCAGCAAAGGCGCAAGAAGTCATGGCGAAATAGGAGCAAGCGAGTCGTGACTGTTCCCAATAGCAAAGACAACCAAGGCAGACGCAAGTGCTAGCGAATAGCAGCACTTGCGGATATCGAAGTGCAAGCACGACATAGATCTCTCTCGATGGCAAGATCACCAGGCTAGACACCGTGCAAGCTGGTAGCAGCATTTGAGGCGCAGTCCAAGCAAGCAGATCAAGGCTTTGTTCGATGGCAAGCACACAGGGCTGGACACCATGCAAGCGTACAGCAGCTCTTGATGATGAACAGAAGCAAGCAGGAAACCACTTTTCCCCAACGGCAAGAGTCGCAGGACGGACGCCATGCAAGCTGATAGCAGCACCTGAGGATGCAGAGGAGCAAGCGAGCGTAGCCTTGGTTCAATGGCGAGAACACCAGGGAAGACACTATGCAAGCACGTAGCAGCTCTTGAGAATAGAAGAGGAGCAAGCATGTCAAATTCTCTTTCAATGAAAGAGACCGCCAGAGAAAACACCATGCAAGCTGGTAGCAGCACGCAAGGAAGCAGAAGAGCAACAAGCCAAGTCTTCTTCCAATGGCAAGGACAGCAAGAGAAAACTCCGTGCAAGCGGGAAGCGGCATATGGAAATGCGGAAAGACGATATGACTTGGCCTTGCATCCGCCTCTGGGAGTAGAGGTGCTACCAGCATGGCATGCTTCACAGCGCTCACGTGACCTGGGGCTCCGCTGAAGTGCCGTCGGCTTTGTATCGGGACACGGCGAACGCTCTGGCTTTGCAGTAGAGGCATCAAGCCATGGGAATGAGGCTTCTAGTAGCCACAGCATGTCTGCATGGCGTAGACAAGCTCAGCATGTAAGGCGGGTCTTGTGTCGAAAGGCCCTTGCTGGATGGAGTGAGGTGAAGTGCATGCCAAGCCTCTAGGGCTGGAGTCTGATGGCTGATCAACATTGGCGAAAGTGGCGGTTGCCGATGAAGGCTGCGCCAACGGGCGTGTTGCCATATATGAGGCTTGCAAAGACTCTGGTTGAACGCCATGCCATATGGCATTCGACGTACGTGGGCGGGCGAAGGGTAAGCCGCAGAGAGGCGGATGATGGCTTATAGATCGACGGTGACGACGACTGAACATCGATCGTGCAAGATCGAGACCGCACTGCAGAGCAGAGAAAGCATTGCCTGCATTGAAGGCTTTGCATTGAACATGCATTTTGGACTTGTCCCATGATCTGGGAGGTGTATGGTATCTTGAGGTGCTATGGCTAGCCCGTCCGAATCTGCCAAGACAGTCCGCCATCGCCAACCAGAATCCGCTCGACCATGTTCCAGTACCAGACTCAAAGTGCTGGTATCGTCCTCGCGCTTCTCTGATGCCGACGATATATAGAGCTATGGGCCTTGAAGCTGCCTGCCTTCAACCGATATCCGCCCGATATCCAGCACAGCCGCCATATCAAAGCCAAGTTCCCAAGATCCGACATGTTCTCCAGCCAGCCTTCGCTTGCGAGTCCATCTCTGAGGGTTTTCTCTGTGCAGAGTCGATAACAGGTTTGCCTTGGATGCCCGGTGGGTGTCTCTGCCGTTGCACGTAATGGTGTGGCAATGACAACATCTGCCATGCATGTACTGTTTGACACACAACTTGTGCAACTTGACGTTCAGTCAAGTTGTGCTGTATCTCCGTTTGCCGTTGTTGACTTTGGGCATTGCGGTTGAATATGTCACAAGCTCATGTACTGGAGCCAAGTCATGAACAAACGGTCGTGGACGTCGACGACTGCAGTTGAGGCTGTCGTCGGCTAGTTCAGTTGTACTCTGCCAAGGAACAGCTAGCCCTCATATGAGTGGCAGCCCGACGGAATCTTGCAGGTTGATGTTGTGCCCATATAATGCAAACGGCATACCGGAATCTTGCAGGTCAAACACCAGCAGTCCATGCCACGCAATGACGATGCATTGGTGGTTATCTTTGCTTTCTCCTTGTCACTTGACTTGAGTCGAGGCTGCTGTTGACCCGAAGGCTTTCGGAGTCACGGGTCGCGAGGTGTTTGGCCAAGGTCGAGGAATGGCTGAAGTGACCTCGAACAAACAACCCCGTGCACCCTGATGCTTTCGCGTGCGCGATAACATGTGCGTTGCGATACTTCTGATGCCTTTTGTTGCGAGGTATTCGGTTTGGTTGGGTGTAGAGTGGGCTGTCGCTCAGGTGTCTTGCTCAAGTGAGCCTGCAGCGTCACCTCCAGCACTTTCCCGTCGTTTTTGAAGTTGTTCTTCGTCTTGCGAGGATGCTCGAGGTCCTCCAAGTCCGTGGTCGAAGGTCGGCGCGTCCAAGGCTGAGTCCAGTGTCCAGAGAGGCGCCATTTAGGCGACGATGTCACGTATCACTTGTCACGGGGGAGGAAGGTACTTACGCTGCGAGACCGGCGGTAGCTGTCGTCGGCTATGATGGTGTAAGCAATGCGATCGCGAGGAGAGGTTGGAGATGTAGCCAAAGTAAGGCGCGTGAGTGTAAGAAGTGGTGAGGGAAGGGCAAGCCACGGCAGTGCCAGCTTGTGACGGCGAAGTCACCAGCGCAAGCTTGGCGATCAGGACAGCGTGAGAAGGGAGGACGCGCACTTACCCATTGTGACGAGGTGTCCAGCAGGTGCGGAGGAGAGTTGCGTGTGCGTGTTCGGGTCAAGCAGCTGCGCGCAGGCAAGCTGTCTGTGTCTGGGAGCGTGGGACAAGGATGGGGCTAGCGCAATGCGTGAGTTCGGCGGGCACACGGGTGTTTGGTGAGCTGCTAGGGGCTGGAGCTGCTTCGGCAAGGCGCAGGTGATGGCGAATAAGCGCAGGCAGGGCAGAGAAGTGTCGTTCGGGTGTGCAGAGCAGCAGTGCAGTGGTCGGCAGAGGAGTCTGGTCGCGCAGGCAGCTTGTCTTCGCGCCCAGCGCCCGAACCGTCAGCCCCAGCCAGCATTGCCGGCTGTCGATCTGTGCCGCCGCCCAACGTGCTGGGCAGCGAGCCTCTCAAAGTGCTGTCGACGGGCCTAGCACGACTCTGCCTCTACCACTACCCACTGCCCGGGCTCCATTCAGGTGTCCGTTGATCGCTGCATGCCCGACTCCACCACCCACACATGCTACAGGCCTGCGAACGACAGCTTCCATGGCCCGTCACAGGCACGGCAGCCTTTCAGCTGGCCCACAAGCACAGCCATGCCTGCGCGTGTCGCTGAGAAGGGAAAAAGGCAGGGGGTCACTTACAGAACAGCTGACGCGTGTATGGGTGTAATTGACGCGAGACGAGGTCTCCTGAGTCGATGGTATTGGTGGCGAGTCGTGTTGATGTCTACCAGTCGCTTTGAATCACAGCACGACGATGGTCACGATGCAAAGTTCCTTAGCCTGCAACGGGTACGCGGGGCGATGCTGACCACGCCGTGAGCTTCGACAGCGATAGAGCGATCTGGACGGCCATAGAGTATCGTCTTACAGCATGACAATATTGAGCAGCAGGCAAAGTAAGCGTGTGGACTCGGCGATCACGCTACGGTCTTGGTCGTGAAATGCTTCTCAATAGCAGAGATGACAAAGCCGTAGTTGACTTTGCCTTACCTCCTATCGACCCAGAGCTTCCAAACCAAAGACGAAATTGCCTCATCCTCCACGATCCACTCGAACGACTCGGACTCGATCACAGCAACACTGAGTAACTCACGAGCCAACTCCCTTTCCCACGCACATGCAACAATGCAAGAACCCCAAACCACCTCCCCACTCCCGTGCATACATGCATGTATGCAAGCAAGAGCCTTGCCTGAATCATGAGACGAAAACAATCAAATCATGATACGGAGGTATTCGTGTCCATGTCAAGATAAGCTAAATATCACATGCGCGGCGCCGACGCCACTGAGACGATGATGTGCTGCAGCGGTTAAGCCGCGGCTTCAAATGTAGCCTCGTGCATGAACCTAGCATCTTCCAGGCCCTTACACCATCAGGGTTGTCGTTGGGAACTTGGAAGCATGGGACGAAAGGTGGAAGACCTGAATGTCAACGGCCGCTGGAGGTTTTGCGATCGAACTTTATGTTTCTGAGAAGGAGCATATACTACTGCTGGATATATATTGACCGAGAGTTGACTCTATCTTATTCTTGCAGGTGGAAATTCTGTTTCTGCTAGCTGCACTCGTTGGTAATGCTAACTTACTTGCGAATCGTGCGGATTCATGTCTCGATCAATTCGACCGATCCAGAGGCCTTCGAACACGTTAGACGACAGCCACGTCAGTATGGAGAATTGTATAGTTCTACGTGTGAAGCAATACTGTTTCTACTTGATTGCATACACGTAACCAACATATACACAATTCTATTTGTTCTTTACGTTTCAGTGAAAACAAGGTGTGCAGAGCCGTCGATTCCACCTAAGCTTGTCCGTTTTTCGAGCGTCGAACAGGCTTGACAGCAATTAAAGGTTAAATCACTTACACAGCCACTATAAGCACTCGATGCCCGTCGTACTTACATTTGCACTGAGATAATCATCCACAGTAGATACTGATCATCATTCAAGGGATATACAAGTCAAATACCACATCAAGGGTATCATATGACAACCCCAGACCCTAATCTGATGCACTGAGCTTGAGTTCAAGTCAAAGTGCATTCGATGTTTTTGGCGGAATGGCGCGGGAAGCATGTGATCCCCTCATACATTTAGCTTGGGAGGCATTCGATCTCTCGAATCAATCTGCCATTACACCTATGTACGTGTTAGAATTTTGGTTTCCAAGTTGTCGGATACTGGTCTCCGTCACGCGTGATACGCTGTGCTCTTGCGGAGCATGATCGATGCACGTGAGAAGGACCAGCAACGAGCTGGACCCAGTCGATATCTGTAGACGCGAGAGCAACATATCAAGATTTACCATGATATAGACTTCCCATATTCTCATCTGAAGTATAGCGAATCATGTCGCGTGTTCCATTCCCTCAAGCATGTGAATTGCGGCTCTGGTGGACGGAAGGAGCCGAATGCTTCAAGCGTCATTGCAGCAGCCGCCTCCGGGCGATCAAGTGTCGCTTGCACAGCAGTAAGGCAAGCAACATCACCAAAACAACAACTCACACACCCACCATCATCTCACAACACCAGACCAGCTCAATCAAACAACCAGAAGCACAGCATAGGAAACCTGATAACTCCAACACCTCACTCGACCACAACCACCACCAACACAACCCAACCATGGCCGACAAAGACCTCAAACACCTCCTCCAACAGCTCCACTCCATCAAGCCCGCCACCCTCTCGCAAGCACCCGCCCTGCTCTCGCGCGCCAAACTCGCCCTCCTGCGCCTCAACGCCTTGATCCCCTCAGACTCCACCTCAGCCGAGCACCTGCTGCTGGCCCGCGAAACGCTCGAGCAAGGCGCCTTCATCAGCATCCGCCTGCGCGACACCGACGCTTTCACCCGCTACTTCCAGCAGCTGCAGCCCTTCTACACCCTCCCATCCACATCGCGCTCGGCCTCAAGAAAGCAGAGCAATGAGAGTAAGGTTACGGGTCTGTACTTGTTGCTTCTGTTGAGCGTGGGCGATTACGCTGGTTTCCACACGTTGCTTGAGGGTCTGGAGAGTAGTGACGAGGGCAAGGAGGCGGTTGAGAAGGATGAGTTTGTGAGGTATCCGGTGAGGTTGGAGCAGGCGTTGATGGAGGGCAGCTACGATAAGGTTTGGAGCGAGATGAAGGGCGAGAGGGTGCCGAGTGAGGAGTTTGCGATTTTCTCCGAGGTGAGTTGTCCTTGCTGAGAGCAGCGTGGATTGTTCTTCTTCATTAAATTGGTGGAAATGCTAACACGATTAACATCAGGTCCTAATCAACACCATCCGCTCTGAAATCGCCTCGTGCTCCGAGCGCGCCTACCCCGCTCTCCCCATCTCAAACGCAAAGAACTTGCTCTTCCTCGACTCCGAGGGTGCCGTTGTTCAATTCGCCCAGTCGCGCGGCTGGGTGGCTAAGGACGGCCGCATCTACTTCCCTGAGCAGGAGGCTGAGGCCCACGCTGCTGAGAGAGATGTGATGAGCGCGAGCGGAAGCGTCATCGAGAACACGCTCGGCTATGCCAGGAAGCTGGAGACGATTGTATGAGCGAGGATACTGTTTGGCCCGGGTATTGGCTTGCATGTATAGATAGACAGGGAACATGAATGAATCAAGATCCCATGACACTTCGGATGAATATGGTGTTCGCCAGCGATCCTACCTCCTAGTGCTATGCATTCGTGAATATGCAGGGAAACAGCGACAGCTTTTGGCAAATATATACAGCTAAGCACTGCATCGAGTGTATGTAAATCCTTCTTTCACGACAATCACCTACGGAAAGCTAGACCCAAGGCAGCCACGAATGGAGCGTTTGCTTAGCCATACATCAAATGTCTCTTTTACTGCCATGACGCTCTTACACCAACACATAACAAGCGCAGCTGTGCTGTACCCCGCCTCGCTCGCAATCTTAACGAGTACAAGACCGCCCAATATCCTCCGTAATCACCTATCCGCCACTCTGCATGAACTCCCCACCTGATTGACGACCATTATCTCGTCGCCTAGGTACGGCAGTCGAGCTCCGCGGCAAGTGAGACAGAAAGCCGTTGCTCATTTTTGGCGCATGACGCGCTCGCTGCTGTCTGAGGAACGTTGCTTGGGGGTGGAGAGGAGAGGGGAAGACTGGTGCGGACGTCCATTATCATACGAGTGTGGTGCAGCCATTGGGCTAGTCGATTGTCCTGGAAGGGTCGCTTGTTGCAGGAGGGCTACAGATCTGGAGGAGATGGTCGAAGAGACGCTCGTGTTCGCGATGTGAAGGAGCAAGTGAAGGCCGTCTTGCAGCGTTCGGTTTGCGCCGCTCTCCAGACAAGCGCAGAAGATTTACACAGAGGGCCAGGAAGTACAATTGGAGCACGGAAGTCATCACTTGCGGTACAGAGAAAATGATAGGATTGTCAAGCAGATGACATGCACGGTGAGACTAGTCAAAGTCGCCGTACATGTGTTGGATTGTCAAGAATCTACTTGGACTCGTCGAAGACGTAGGTGAGGTGGCAGCGACCGCAGTACTGGCGGTTGTGCATGGCAGCCATGAAGATACCGGCACCGCACTATCGAGAATTTGTCAGCACGTGCTCTTTCGGTGCAAGGAATTGTTCTCAAACTTACGGTCTCGGCGGGGCACTCGCGGCGCAGACGCTCGATCTTGCCGTCACCGTCAACCTTGTAGTACTTGAGGACGGCGAGTTTGGTCTTTTTGCGCTTGTGCTTGATCTTCTTGGGGGTGGTGTAGACCTTCTTTTTGCGCTTCTTGCCACCACCACGGAGGCGGAGGACAAGGTGGAGGGTGGACTCCTTCTGGATGTTGTAGTCCGAAAGAGTGCGGCCATCCTCGAGCTGCTTGCCGGCGAAGATCAGACGCTGTTGGTCAGGGGGGATGCCCTCCTTGTCCTGGATCTTGGACTTGACATTGTCGATGGTGTCAGAAGACTCCACCTCAAGGGTGATAGTCTTGCCCGTGACTGCGCACGCGGTCAGTATGTTTCCCTTGTCGCTTTCATCGTGGCCTTGGACGTACGGGTCTTGACGAAGATCTGCATAGTTCCTGGGCAACTTGCCGTCCTTGGGCTGACAGTTGCAGATGCTTGAACCAGCAAAGAAGATATGGGAGGAGCGAACGATCATAATCAACGTGGGAAGGCACGCCAAGAAGCGGGACGTACCGCTTGCCGACTTTTTGCGGTGGGCCCTGCTTTCGCTCTGAATTGATGCTTCAAGACTTTGGCTTCGCGACTCAACATCGTATCCAGAGATTTGACTTGAGGCAACCGAGGCTACATGTTCTCTCTTCGTCACTTCAGCCTATTCAGACATAGGTTTGGTCGAACTCATGCAAGACTATGTTGTTTATTGAAACCCTGCCAAAAGATCGCAAATGCATTCCCAGATCTGGATGAGCGAACTCGGCGTTCGATCAAACCGCATGTTCAACTAGATATCTGTGTCCCTCCCACAAGATCACAGGATCTACAACATAAGCTGCAGCATTGGCGATTCCTGATAGCTTGGCTGAAACAACGACTTGCCACTATGTAGTACAACCATCTGCTGACCATCTTCCTTTGCGGCTGAACAGTAGTCGAACGTAAGCTGGGGGATCGAATCGAGGCAATGCTGTTGGCTCACTGGAAGAAGTCATTTTCGCGATGGATTTATAAAGTGGTAAGCAATTGAGATTTGGATCTAGTCGTTTACTCCTAGCAACACCTTGCTTCGATGCAGACGTAGTCAATCAGAAACACAAATCACTGCAGCACTTCTTGACGATCTCGAACAACGATGGAACCGGGACGATTTCTGACAGCGATGCTACACGTCGACATCCAGCAAGTTGTAGTCGTTGCGCTCGGAGCTATAATCACACAGACACTGATCAGATACTTTTATCACAAACAAGTACTCCCAAGCGGATCTCGTGAGCTCGATGGCCCACCAGGAAAACCACTGGTGGGCAATCTCCTTGACGTTCCCTCGTACCACAGCTGGTTCAAATTCTTCGAATGGAGTAAGCAGTACGGTCCACTCTACCGACTCAACCTCGCAGGCCAGACTCATGTCATTGTGTCTTCTGAAGACATCGCCAACGATCTGCTTCGTGAACGAGGCAACATCTACAGCTCTCGAGTTCAACTCCCTATGGCAACGGAATTGCTCAGCCGTAACCTTCGCCCACTTCTCATTCCGTATGGCGAGACGTTCAGGCAGAACAGGAAGCTGATTCATGCATTGACTAATGTCAAGATCAGTGAGTCCTACGAGACACTGCAACAGGAAGAGAGCGTGCGCGCTGTTCGGGACCTTTTGCATGAACCGACGCGGTATGAAACTTTGTTTGAACGGTATTCTGCTGGCCTCATTCTGCGTCTGGCTTATTCGAAACCCGTCATCACTGGGGATGAGCCGGCCGTGCGACGAGTCCTGGCCGTGTTACACACTCTAGAACGCATGCTCAGTCCAGGCGCTTACTTGGTAGACACCTTTCCAATCCTCATGCGCCTACCGTCATTCCTTGCGCCTTTCAAGCAGGAAGGTAAGAGGCGACATGAAGAGGAGATTAGCCTGTTTAGGGATCTCTTCCAAGAAGGAGTCGACAGCGGCAAAGACAACTTCTGCACCAAGTGGTACAACAATCGCAAAGCCTACCAAATGTCAGATGACCACGTCGCTTATGTCATCGGGACTCTCTTTGAAGCTGGAGCCGGTACGACGACCGCTGCGATGTGCAGCTTCATGCTAGCAATGACCCTGCACTCGAAAGAGTATGCCTTATTGCAAGAAGAGATCGACGCAGTCGTTGGCCCAGATCGCCTCCCGACTCTCGACGACATGCCGAAACTACCTCGAGTCCGCGCCGTGGCCAAGGAGGTTCTGCGCTGGCGACCAGTGACCGCCGGCGGTCTGCCGCATATGCTGACGAAGGACGACACCTACAAGCTGCCTAACGGAGAGACAGTCTTCCTCCCAGCCGGTACTGCGGTGCATCCAGTTCAATGGTCGATCCACCGCGAGGCCAAGCTCTATCCGGATCCTGAGAGTTTCCGGCCTGAACGATGGCTGGAGCCAGGCTGGCCCACCTATAGAGAACCGCTGGATAAATATCCCACCCTGCAGAACTTTTCTGCGTTCGGGTTCGGACGCAGGATCTGTCCAGGCATAAGCATCACGGAGAGATCGATGTACACCTTGATCTCGCGTCTGGCGTGGGCGGCTTCGATTGCTCCCAAGGTTGATGCGGAGGGCAATGCTGCGCTGCCGCCGGAATATGACTACGTTAAGGGTGCAAATGTGAGTTGTTGCCTCCTCATGTTGTAGCTGCCAGCATGAACTCCTGAGCATACGCTTATGACTATATCGCAGGTCCAACCCAAGCCGTTCGACTTTGATCTCAAGCCGAGGCCGGGCAGGCAAGCTGTAGTGGACAGGGACTACGACGAGATATGGGCGTCGAAGGTGTGAGCACTGACTCGGGAAGCAACAGCAGCGAGAACTGCTTAGCCGCATCAATGCGACCCTAGATGCCTTGGACGGGAACCATAAGACGATGCTAAATATGCGTGGCTGTACGATGCATGCAAATGCTGGCACCTGTGTGTGGCGACCCTCATTTGAGCCTGGTTGAGATGTTGCTTGATCCCCGACCAGGTGATGCTTGCACTTAGCAAGTGCACATACCGCAATTTGGCTGCGGTGACTGTCAATTATTTTCTCCCGATATTTCGGTCGAGCAAAAATGTCCTTTGCAGATACACGCCAAGTTGGATCTAGGCAGCAAATTCTTTGGACGATGCAATTATCTATAGTATGCGCCGCGCCGAGAGCGAAACAGCATCTTGCATCGAGGCGATCTCCATTGCGCCGAGATGTCCCACCGACAATGGTCTGGTTGCTGAGGTAGCGAGCAGTGTTGTATTGTCGTCTGTCAACAAGTGTAATTGGATGTCTCGTCGACACACAGCTAGCAGCAACAGTGCAATTATGTGCATATGGCAAAGTGAGCACACATGATGGATATGGCAAAGCGGACAATCAACACGGCGCACTACCGGCGGCTACTGGAGGGCGCTAACAACAGCAGATCAAGAATCGGACGCACGTGCAGGCTGTGCGCAGAGCACCAACGACGTTGTCGTCATGCTATGAAGGAAGACTTGGGGGCGGTCGGGCCACCTGAGCGATCATCCAGATCTTTTCGCTGTGAGACGCTGTTCCGGACGTTGCTGCCGTCGCAAGCGCGCCCGGCCCGCAGCTCTTTCCCCATAGCAACCGCAAAGCTGCCTCTGTTGATATACGCCAGCCAGCGCCCGCTGGTTCGGTCTAGCTGCATCTCTGCATACCAAACTACTCCAACCAAAAACCTACCACCAAGAACACACACAAACTACACTGCGAATCTCCTTAGGAGGCCCTCAAATCTACCTGTACATACTGCAAGCGAAAACCCAGGCGGCTTCACAAGCCTACTAGAACAGCTCTCCATCAACAACAGGCCCGTGGGCCGTCTGGTATAAACACAGTCAAGACGTTTACGTTTGCGACTGGGACAATCCTAGGATAACTACCGCGCCCGGCGGCTGCGGCCTTGCACTGCGTGAGGTGAGTGCCATACCATGGTGGCGGCTGGCGCATTCGTTGTCGCATTGAGAAACGGCTTGCGACAGCGATGCGCCAATGCGCCTGATATGTTGCGCATATCGTTCCAGCAGCTGACTCGAATCTAGTAACCGGAAACCAAAGGAGCCATTGACTTGGACTTCTCAACATCGACGACAACTATACTCCGGACTCTTTTCATCTTTGCACCACCGACGGACGATTCACGACTTCGCCCGCAACAATGCTGTCTAACAACCACACCTCGAGCATCGCCCAACGACGACAACAACACCGACGCCAACAATCTCTCGAGGTCCCCATACTTGCCCAACCGCTTCCTGTGAATCCCAGACTCCGACACTCAGTCGCCTCCGGCCACCGCCGTGGACTGAGTCTCGAGAACGTCTCTTCACCAACTGGATTCCGCCCACTTCAGAACCAGGAGCAATTCCAACAACAGCCTACACAACTGGCTATGGCAAGCAATACTAACCTAGGACAACCTTATCCCCAATCGGATACACAGCATTACGTGCAAGATACGCAGCAGCACTTTACCAGCCAGCCGGGCTTCCCAGCCCAGGACTTCCAGACCCACCTTCAACAACAATTACATGGTCTGCCTACCGCCAATACTCAGCAACCCCTTCCTTCGACCGCCAGAGACGCAAAGATGCAGCTTCAAGAGCACATCGAATGGTTCCAAACCACCTATGGCGAGTCTGCACCAAACATCACCATCTCCACATCACCAAACACCTTGGTCCAACCAGCCAACATGGCAAGCATGTCATTTTCCTCACCGTCTCAGCAGACGGTGGCCCTCATGCAGACCCAACCTTTGGTTCAAGGTCAATTTGGTCACGGTGTCGCCACAATGACCCACGCACACCCTCACACCGTTCCAAACACCCCTCAACAGCCTTGGTCAAGTCCGCCCCAACCTCAGACGAAGCACATTCGCTCCCAGAGCTTCCAGGTCGACACCGCTCCAATGCCTGCTTCATTCGATGGCACTGGCGGTGATTTCGTGCTCTTGGGACAGACTTCGTTCAATGGCCAAAACGGCTTCCCTCAGGACAACTTCGGCGGCTTCGGCAGCGACCACAGCTACCCTTCTTCCGCTTACTCTTCATCTGTTGCCGACCCGGCATCGCCTCATGCGTTCAACACGCCACACATGCCAACTGTGCTTGAGGAGCCTGACCTCCCAGGCATGGAAGGTGCCCACTTCCAGCAATCCTTCATTGGACACCCTCACCACCCACTTGACGTTGCAGCCGGTGCCCACAGCTCCGACGATGACCACTTCCTTTACCACCCTCACGCCATGTCTCCTCGCAGCGCGGCCATGGCCACTCTTGGTGGTATCAACGCCAGCATTGAGGAGACTGGTGTCAGCCCCGAGGAGGTCAACCAGTACATGTCAGAGCAGGACCCCAAAGACAACAAGTGGACCTGCATGTTCCCCGAGTGCAACAAGCGCTTCGGTCGCAAGGAAAACATCCGCGCTCACGTTCAGACTCACCTTGGCGATCGTCAATTCAAGTGCAACGACTGTGGCAAGTGCTTTGTTCGCCAGCACGACCTCAAGCGTCACGCCAAGATCCACTCTGGTATCAAGAACCACGTCTGCCCATGTGGCATGAGCTTCGCTCGTCAGGATGCCCTCACTCGTCACCGTCAGCGTGGAATGTGCTTTGGCGTGCTTCCCGGTTTTGAGAAGCAAGAGGAAGACCGCAAGAAGCGCGGCCGCCCACGCAAGGAGCGCCCTGACACCGAAGCCCGTGTCGAGAAGGCCACGAGAGCCAGACGTATGGACGCAGCCAATGCCGCACACGATCGTGCCGAATTCAATGCCCGAGTAAGCAGAAACCAGGCTGCAAACGACATTCTCGCCGCTGCCGACGATCACTATGCTAGCGCTAGCTCTGATTCCGGCGCGAGTGAGTGTAGCTTTCCCGTCACACCGCCCGACACGCAGTCTGACATGTTTGAGGACCTGAACTTCGCCGACTATGTCGACCCTAACGCTGTCACCATGGGCGCCGACGTCTTCGACTTCTCATCCGGCTCAGTTGCATCTTCATGGCGCGCCGACACCCCTCCCACCTCACCGCCGGTCGACTACTCATCACCTCTCGACTCGCTCTCCTTCCCGGCCAACTACGATGCGGCCGAAGGCGACCTCCGAAGTGATTTGATGACCTACTTGCAAGTGTCATAGGATGACATTTTCTGCGAGTTTGTACGACAAGGCGAGAAGTGCGGAAGATAGAACGGCACGCAGGACATGCGGTCACATCACCAGATTCTGCACGCACACACGACATTCACGACGGTCACGCTTGCTTTTGGACTTCAGCGCTGTTTTTCATGCGAGGAGAACAAAGGAAAGGGTATACCCACAACACGGAAATGGGCTTTTTTATCACGGCGTTTATTTTTGCCAGCTGATTTGCTTTTTGAATCTCGCTGATTTTGACTTTACACCTTTTCTTCTCTTGCACCAAGACTGCTCTTTGACCCGCTGGCTGGATAATTTGTGGAAAGACTGTCACTACAGACGTTCTTCTATGTTATCGCTGCGATTTTTGGCGCTTTCTTGATTGCTCTTTAGGCAAACTTCTCATTTTGTTAGTTCCCACCGTCGCCGACTCGTCTTGGCTAGATAGCAGGGTGTAATATAGAAATTTTGCTTGGGTTTTTATCCATTTTTGACCTCTCTACCAGACTCACAGTATCACCAAGCGAACTCTTCTCTTCCACACTGTGACCATGCCTCGGGTTCTTCAGCAGTCAACTGACCTCCTAGATCCATTCTGTCTCGCAAGGCGTCCTAGTTGCCAGGCTACAGGAAAGGTCGATATCGTCGCCAGGGACTAGAGCTGAGATCTTGTCGCAGAGCATGCAAGACAAGTGTCTCTGCTTTTCCTGTGGAACAAACTACTTGACCAGGGTTCGGAGCAATAGCAACGCTAGCTTGCCATGTACAGAAGGGCGGTGCTGACTCACGCTCCGAGTCCGACGTCGTACTGTCAGGATGAAGCGATCAATTTGCTCACTACTACTGTACCAATGGTGGGTCTCGACTCGGGACGCGGCGAGGGAAGTGAGGCTGACGTCGAAGGATTCGCGGATCTGATAAGCTGGAACCTCGTCTCGTGGCGGTACTTGGTAGGATCTCTTGGATGCAGGACTTGCGGCCGTAAAATGCTGGTTCCTCTCTGTTCTCGGACGAATTACAGTATACTAGCAAGCGATGGCGGTGTCCGAGTATTGCTCAAGGCTTGTTTGATGCTCCGGTATGGACTATTTGGGAGATGACGGACTCGCTTGCCATGGCTAGTGGGGATTGCTAAGCGTGTATGTGCATGTGTGAGGCTGCGGCTGTTCGTGTTAAGACGGACATGGGTCTTTGCCTCTGGAGTTGTATGGAGGCGGTATAAGTATCGCTAATATCTCATTTATCTGTTTGCCTTGGATGCCACTGTCGTTGACATTCCCAAGTTCATAAGAACCTCCAAGATGGCACAGGAAGCTCTCGTTCACGTCATTGGCAAGACCGACACCACAGAACATCACACTGTTGCTACCGATGCATCTCTCCTACCACCTCTCGCCGCCAACAATATCCGTCTCCAGACCCGGCTCGTCAGCTTGACTGCCAACAACCTCACTTACGCCCGCAATGCCGCTATTGCCAATTGGTGGGATGCCTTCCCAGTCCCTTCTTTCCTCCCCGCTCCCTACAACGACACAACAACCTACGGCATCGTCCCAGTCTGGGGCTATGCAGAGGTCCTCGAAAGCCACATAGCAGGTCTAGGAGCTGGCTCTATCTTCTGGGGATTCTGGCCTTCCTCCTCTCTGCCCATCGACTTACAGCTCACGCCCAGCCTGCCAGCAGGACACTACATCGACACCACTCCCCATCGTCAGGCCATGTGGTCGTACTACCATCGCTATACCCTTGCTCCACCTTCGATCGACCTCAAGTCCCAATCTCTTGCGGCGCAAACGGTCTTCAAACCCCTCTTTGAATGCGCATCCTCTCTGAACGCTTATGTCCTCGGACCCAGCACCACGCATCCAGCGCCAAAGACTTACTCCTCTCCCACTTGGCCGCTCGCAGATGTGAGCAAAGGAGCAGCAGTCATCTCTCTCGCAGCTTCAGGCAAGACTGCTCGCGCTTTTAACGATGCCGTCCTCAATACTCGGGCTCCAGGATCAGGGCCGCAGGCTTTCTTGGCCATCACAAGTAACCCGTCCAAATTTTCTCTTCCAACGCCAGAGAACAGCACCGTGAAGACAGAAGTCCTCTCCTACGCGTCTGCTCTAGCAGAAGGAAGCACAGAGTTCCTCACCTCCCTCTCCCCACCCATCTCACGAATCGTGATCGCAGATTTCGGCGCCCGCGACAACTGCCTTCCAGCTCTCATCGCGCACCTCCGCGCCAGCCTTTCAAGCGAAGTAGAAATCGGGGTGGTGGGCGTTGGCGCCTCGCCAGCTCCTCTTACTGACGAGTGGGTGCAGGGCTTGCTTGCGTCTATGGCTGTGCCGGAGCGTGTGCAGATGAATACTAGTGAGGTAAGGGAGGTTGTTGTTGAGAGGATTGGGGAGGAAGCGTATTTTGAGGGCGTGAAGAGGGAGTGGGAGGGATTTTGTGCCAGGGGTGGGTGTGAGGGTGTTGATGTTGTGGTTGGGAAGGGAGTGAGGGAGTTCGAGGATGGGTGGAGGAAGTTGTGTGCTGGCGAGGCAGGGAGTGTGGGTGGGTTGGCGTATCTTTTGTAAAAGGTGTAAGTGGAATCGGCACCGGCGGGTTGAGTTGACGATGTGGAGGTCTTGATTTGTGTCAATGGTGTGGTGTGGTGGGTAAGCCTGAGAAGGGTGCTTTTCAGTATTTGTGAAGCGCTTCTGTACATGCAGTAGCTACTTTGCAGCTCCATCTACTTCTCGTATGCACCTAATTCTAACCCTTTTCGGTTTACACCATGCAAAAGAATACAAGTGTCATCCAATGACACGCCCAAAACGCCTCGCTCGCTTAGAAACGCTAACAAGAACAAGAATCCCATGCCAAACACCCCAAAAATGCCATCCATGTTGGAACACGCGAGCCGGAACAAATTGTCCAAAATCCTCTTGATCAGACAAGAAGTCCGAGTCGCATGTTCTCAACCATCCTACCACCAACGCCCTTAATCCTGCCCAACTGATTCAAACTCGCCACACGACCGCCCTCAGCCTCCTCACCAAGCTCCAAATCGCACAAGCAATTCGCGATAGCCTCTGCGCGCTTCGCTCCCACGCCCTTGAGCAGCTTGATTTGACTGACATCGCGACTGTTGATGATGGCCAAGAGGTGCTTCGTCCGAGGCGTTTGCTCGACAGGTCCAGAGCTGGTTGTCGAGAAGACGGCTAGATCGGCGAGTTCGTCTTCGGAGTCCGCGGGCGCTTTGATGCGAGGTTGGCGGACTTTGGTGCGCGGGCGGTAGGTGAACTCTTCGTCTTCGTCTTCTGATGGGGCATCGGCTTCGACTTCGTGGTAGCTCATGTCTTCATCGCCTGCCACTGCGGCGAATTTGCGGATGGGTCGGGTGGCTGGGCGGGAGAGGTGTTTGGGCGCTGGCTCGACGACGGGGATTACTGTGGGAGCGCGAGGAGATGCCCGTTCCTCGGAATGCTTCTCTCGCATACGGTCTTGCAGTGCGACGATTTTGCGCATGAGTTTCTCATTTCCTGGAAAATATGGTTGAGCGAGCTGATACATTCGCAGAGCGCTGGCGTCTTCGCCTCGGACTTGGTGTTGTTTGGCCATGAGAAGGTATTGGAGTCCTTCTGCGCGCTCAGTCTCTTGCCCTCCTACGCGCTTTTCCAGAGCATCTAGGCGTTTCTGCACTTCTTCGGAGATGGGCTCTGGGTTTGTCATGGTGGTGCTGTCGATTCGTTCCGCGAGAGCTTCGGTGACTTTACGTTCGATGAGCGCTTCGATTGCGGATTGCGACATGCCTGCTTCCACCTTAGGAGGTGCTGTTCGCGCCACTTTCGCAGGACGAGCGAGCGAGGAGATAGAGTCGGGATTCGGCCGCTTAGGCGATCTTATCGATGGTTTGATGGTCCTTGAAGAGCTGGTGTTTGCCAATGGCGCAGGTTTTGAGGGCTTGTCGGAGAAGACTGCAAACGACTTTGCTGGCCTCGAAACACCATTGCCTACATCTTTCAAATGACTGCTGTGGGAAAGGATCTTAGGACGCAATGGCTGGCGATTCATTGCTGGCGCGCGGACTGATGCTGCGCTTGTGCCGTCCAATTTGCTCTTGCCCTCGCGGAAGAATGGTTGATTCTCGATTTCGTTCGTTTCAATCTTCTTCGTTCGGTTGGCGAAGTTGAGTGAGCTCAGGGTGTCGAGATGGTAGCTTTTCACAGGTGCCAGATTCAAGACCATGATAGTATGCGATTTGTTCTGGCCGAGAGCGAGTATCCGGGTCATCTTGCTCTCGCGGTATGGGATTCGGGACTGGGATTTGCTGATTGCTTCCACACATTGCGCAAGTACAAAGAGTGACTTGTTGATCGCAGAAGACTCCACCAGTCTCTCCTTGTTATTGTCTGTTCTCCTGTTGTCTTCTGATCCAGCCAAATCGATTGCGCTGACGGTGCTGACGCGAGTCTGCTCTCCAGTCGTCTGACTTACTTTGACGCAGAGGATTGCGTGCGAGCGAGATGAGTGCGCATTCAGTTTCGTCGCTGAGGTCGATCGGTTGACGTTGGCTTGATCGTACAATTGTTCGAACTCTTTCAGGGATGTGCAGGGGCGCTCCGTCAAGCCCACCACGATCGCCTTCCCCTTCTCGTTATCCCGAATAGGTAGACCTGCGGTTGTGCGCTTCTCGGGTGCTTCGAACAAATCGAAAACTTTGTCATTATAGATTTCGTAATAGCTCATGGACACGTGAACAGAAGATTCGCCAGCACTGTCTTTCTCGACCTTGCGCGCCCGGCGGTAAATGCTGGAGAGTAGTCGGGGGATGACGCCGCGATCTTGTAGCGATTTGCCGCCGCGCATGGTGTGTGTCTTGCCCGTGCCAGTGACACCGTATGCGAAGATTGTGACATCGAAGCCCTTGAAAAGGTGTTTGACCGTCGGTGAGACTAGCCGTGAGATCAGCAAGGAGTTACAGTCTGCCGCGACAGACACCACATACCCTCGTTGTCAAAAACCTGCGCCTGCGTGGCTTCCTGCGGGTACACGCTGTTGAAGTTGAAGGTAAAGCTCTCCCCTTCATTCTTCGGGTTTGGGATCTTGACCACGGTCTTGGTATCCGCCGACTCTGCTCCTGGGGTATGCGCAGCGTGCACAATCACATCCTTCTCGATCTCCGCCTTGAGCAGAGGACGGATACGGGCGACCACGCGAACACTCATTGTATATGTCTTTTTGCTCTCCTGCGCTTAGGTGTCGGTGGTGGGAGCGAGTTCGAGGTGGTTGAATGATGCTGAAGAGAATTAGCCTGTGGGTTAGTACATGCTCCGAGCAACACGGTCGGGCAGGGATGGTGTTGCAGTGTGCGCAATTGCGGTGTGGCAGGGTATATGCAGGAAGCAGTATGCCGTTCGCCGCACTGTGATGCTGCCGTACCGTTGATTTTCCCGCGTTGGCCTAGCAACAGCCGCTGGAGAGTTGAAGTGTCACAGCCAGCATGGCACATGGCACTCTTCTACTGCAGTCTCTGGTCATCAATGAGGTGTGCAGCTTATATCCAAGTTGAATTCGCCAGGCTACCTTGTCGAGATATGTTGGAATGCCGTCACCGATAGGATACATCATCATCGATGGTCGAGGCTAGATCTTACAGTGCCAGCTCATGCGTCTGCGCATGCCTCGGGATCGCACTGTGCCAGTATCAGTGGACCTGGATGTAGGCCTCAACTACATCTCTTGGAAAGAATAGAGGACACTTACTTCGGAGCTGCTGTTAAAATCTACCTTCAGCCTTGGTCTATACCACCATGCCACTTTCCACTGAGCTGCCGCGTGCGAGTTTCTGACTAACCACTGAAAGCTCGCAGGTCGTGTTTCAGCGCGACAGCCAATCACACTTCACGCTGCCGACCTCAACACGCATTCTGAGGCGTAACCGCCAGACAGACTCAGACGCTGCTATTGTATGCTAATTCCTCTCATTGTCCACCAATCTCGCCTTGCACCGCCACGTGAGCTCAAACGCTTCGCTATGGCTCTGGAACGTGCCCAATATTGCAGCAGTGAAGGCTACTCTCATCGCTACATTTCCACCGGTGAGCTTTCGTTACTATTGTCTGCAATTTCTTACCTCGACTGCTACCTTCGTTACTGCAGATTCTCATGATTCTTGACGTACATACGTTTCCTTAAATCTTTCCCAAGAGCTGGTCTCTCGTTCTACTGCGACGCGAAATTGTAATCTCATCAACTTGCCATCAACAGTGCCATGCCATCACTGATCGACGTCTTGATCATCCTTTCCGGTATATCTGCAGCTAAGGCTGGTCCCCTGCGCAGATATGTCAACACGACTTCACAGGTCCTGGATGCGATGACCGGCGTTGCTTACCAGCCATACGCCGGTAGCCCTTCGCTTTCATTAGGCCCCGTTGAGGGCATCACCACACTGCCCTTCTCACAATTTGCGGAGACGCCGGCCGATGCATCTTCAGCTTCTTCTCAATCGATCGCGACATCAACCGCCGATGCAGTACTTGCCTTATCCCAATCACTCGGATCCGACAGCCCTCGTCTTGCCACAAGGACCTCAACCATATACGTGACCAAGACCAACAGCCGACCCACGTCCTGCTCGACTCCTGAAAGCCAAAAGCCCGATACCACAGTCACAAGAACAACAACCGCGTATACCACTGTGCCAGCGCCTCCTCAAGTTGCGGAAACACATTCTTCCCAAGCCGTGAGATCAAGCCAGGCACAAAACGATGGCATGCCCACCTCTTTCTGGACCTTTGGAAATCCACATGCGGGTGTCACCGAAACGAAGACATCAATCACATACACCACTGTCCCAGCGCCTCCACCGATCGCCGATTCGCAATCCTCGCAGACAGTTCATTCGAGCCAAGCAAAGAACACAACGGCCACCTCTGCGGCAGATTTCAGTCCAACGTTTGTCTACGACCCATTGACCACATCGACTGATGCGCAAACAACGGACTCAAAGCACAGCACTTCCGCTTCCACAACAAGCACGACAGAGACATCGACCACCTCAAGCGCCAGCAAAGTCGACCCCACCAGCACGGTCGACAACCCATATCCATACCCGCAGGCGCCTGACACCACAACATCCACTGCTACATCGAGTCAGACCAGCGATACCCCAGAGTCTACATTTGACTCTTCACCGAACAGCTCTGCCCCTCTGCCCGAGGTGGTGGATGGCGGGGCGTCTCCGACAGAATCACAGGGCGACAGAGCTCCTGGTGATACGATTACGTTGCCTGGTATTACGATTGTACCGCAGAATCCGAGTGTGATTTACATCACGGTGACTGATCCTGGCGCTACGACGACGGTGACTGCATGATAGGTTGGAGACATGGGAGGAGTCTGGGTTCATGGTTGAGTGGCAGTCAAACGCAGAGTGCAATATCATTGAGCATGCGGCACTTACAGAGTACATGGTTCGCAAACGAGGGCATTGAAATGGTCAAGAGGAATCTGTGCTGGAAACGTCTTGCATTCTTTCCTATCGCTCTCATATTTTCTGCGATCGCCGTGGCAGTATCCCTCGATACAAGAAAGGTCGTTTCAAGCGTTGAAGTCATATCAAATAACCAATCTGATCACTGCTTCTCACTCTCATCGTCATCAATTTCCCCTGCATCCCGCCATTCATCATCCGATCATCACCACAGTTGTCCTTCAGTTTCCAAACTAACTCCGTGGTTTCCAGCCTTGATGTCATGTCAATTGACCAATCTCATCACGCCTCCTCACTCTCATAGTCATCAATGTTTCCCTGCATCCCGCCATCCATCATCCGATCATCGCCACAGTTGTCCTCCATTTTCCATACCAAACCCGTCATTCCAAGCGTTGATGTCATGCGCAATGGCCATTCTCATCATTCCTCCTCACTCGTTTCCTCATCCTCTTCATACTCCATCCCACCATTCATCCAACCGTTCATCCCGCCGTCCAAAGCGTCATCAACACCCTCACCGTCCTCCATAGACTTCACCACACCACCCGGCGCCGCAGTCTCAAACATGGCAAGTTTTGCTTTGACATCTGCGATTGCTCTCGCGCTTTGCGCGGCTGTCATGGGCGCGTGGTATTTCTTCTTCTTCTGAGGCTGGCCAGACTTTTCCGACTTGGTCTTTGGAGTAGCTTTCTTCTTGCCCTTGCCCTTGGCTGGGCCGTTCCCATTGCTGTTGGCTTTGGTTTCATCTTTGACTTGAACGGTCTTCTTGAGCTTCTTCTGTGGTCTGGCCACGAGCTCGCCGTCGCTGTCTGTGTAGTCGTCGTCTTCATCATCGGAGGCAGCGCGAGTGCGCTTGCCTGTGGTAGGCACTTTGCGGCTGCTTTCAGTCTCAGCTTCGACTTGGACAGTCTTTTTGAGTTTCTTTTCGAGTCTGGCGATGAGCTCGCCGTCGCTGTCTGGGTATCCATCGGATTCGTCGTCGGAGGCAGCGCGGCCGCGCTTGCCTGTGATAGGAAAATTGCTGGTTGCATTCGGGGTTGTGCGTTTCTGTCCCGAGTTCACTGGGAAGCGAGATGCTTCTTGTTTGCCCTTGACTGGGACTTTGCTGTTGATCTCAGTTTCACTCTTGACCTGGACGGTCTTGAGTCTCTTCTGCGGTCTGCTGATGACCTCGTCGTCGTTGTCTGTGTCTTCGTCGTGTCCATCGTCGGAGAGGGCGCGGCTGCGCTTGCCTGTAACGGTAGCCTTGTGGGTCGCAGTTGGCACTGCAAGAGCCTCTCCGAACCCACTTGGGAAGTCAGATCGCTGTTGTGGAGCACGTCGACTCTGAGTTGATGCCTTTTCAGCTTGCTGTGCAAGCTTGAGTTGCTGTTGGCCATCCTTGTGGCTGAAGTAGACGTAGTCGGGGTCCGGTCGCTGCAAGATCTCATCCAGACGTTCTTCCGAATAGGAGAGACTGGCTGTATCGGACAGCTTCTGTGCTTCCTTGGCAAGATAGAGTCTCTTCCCCATTTTCGATTCGCATGCCCTCAGCGCTTCGATGTGATCGCTGGCTGGACGACCGTTGCGTTTGGGAATTTCGATTTCGCTTTCGCTTTCAGTGTCTGAGATGTCGTCCGTCGTAGAAGGTGCATCGAGTGCATTTGCTTCGACCATGTCTTTGTGCAAGACTTGCAGTCGGCCCAGGAGCTCGAAGTGCTGGGGTGGAATGGATTTATGCTTTCGCAAGGACTCGAAGAAATTGTCGAATCGGTCGGCGGGATCGATTTGATCGGCCGCAGGATTAGGTTCCGATGTTTCTAGCTCTGACTGTTCGCCTACCATTACGACCAGAGTTCTGCCATCGCGGTATTTCGTGGTAGTGGCCACGAAACCGTCAGGGAACCAGAAGCTCTCGTTCATGAGGGCGGAGATTGTCTCGTTTCCGGAAAGGAACGTGATTGCGGCACGATGCGGGCGCTGCGTGAGAATATTCCACTCATCCTTGCTGGTTGATTTTGCGATGGGAATTTTCTGATCGTTGGCTTTGCTGTGTTCCGAAGCACTGTCTGCAAGGTGCTGGAAGTCTTCGCCATTTACATGTGTACTCTCCGAGAGCGAGTCTGAATGAGCGATATTGGTTCGAACGCCGGCAGCTTTGATGTGTCCAAGTGCGGCCAAGATGAAGGTGCCATCCACGTCGATGCTTGATATCGCTGTCATCTTCGCATCGGGATCGAGCTGTACATCTGGAGGGTCTTGTGCGATGTTCAGTGTTCGATCATTGAGCTGCAGTGTGACGGGTAGCTGAACTTCGTCGATTGGCTCAACAGGATGCTCGTCGTTCTTCGGATCCTCTTGCTCGTGCTTCAGATCAGTACCGCCAGTCTCGTTTGGTGCTGGCTCTGGGCCGAACAACTCGACGAGATCGTTGTCCGTCATCGCCGCCGCCGCATCTTGAGAATCTTGTTTCGGCGACAGACTGCTGTTCGTGGTTCCAGCATGATCAGAAGACGCGGAATCGCCGCAAAGTTGTGCCAGTTCCTCGTTGCTCTCAAGTTCATCCTCACCAACAAGAAGACCTTTCGGCACAGGTTTCGAAAGCACAGGCCGTTCGGGCTCAACCCTATGCGCCTCATTCAACTCCAGGTCCTCTTCGTCTTCGCTCTCATCGGCCCAACTTTCTTCGTCATTCCTTGTGAACGACTTCTTCCCGTTGATTCGATCATCTTCCTCCCAAAGCTCCTGGGGCGTGTAGTACCCGTCTCGATCACGCCAGATGCAGATGCCCAATCTCTCGCGGATTTTGTTTACCAAGAAATTGCGATGTTCCTCTGTTTCTTGGAAAGCAGGATAGCGACGGATGAGTTCTTCGGCAGTGGTGTCGGCGTCGAAGCCTTTGTGTACGACGCCTGTGTAGATGGCCTCTGAGGAGGCGACGCCATTTGGGTGGCGTTTGATGAAGTCTTCATGCTCGCGGTCCCATGGGTCCTTAACAGGTGTGGAGGGCTGCGGTTGCGGGCGAGGCGACGTCTTGGTGCGCGCCATGCTTCTGTATCTCTTGATGTGTTGAGGAAAAGAGGCTTGTGCGTCCTTTTGGTATGAGTGACTAGATGTATATAGTTGCTTGCTGCAGATGGCGCGGATATAAAGAGAGTGTCTCTGATTGTGACACGACAATAGTTCACAGTAGCTATTGTTGTGCGATGTGACCGACCAGTCTTGTCTGGCTCAACGAGAGATACAAAGATAGAAAGTATTGTCGTGTATTGTCGTGACTTTATTCTTGGTGGCGCAGCGCAACTTCATGTACTCTTCAGTCTTACTCCAGTGAAAGCATTGGGCGATGACGCTTCGCCGCCATACCGCTGCGCTGCGACGCGACGCGATGAGGAAAAGTTAAGGCAAGAGAGAAGCAGAAGTGACTTGTGTAAACTTAGACTGCGCTTGGAGGGAGGCAATGCAGTGATGTGTGCCATCGTTGCAAACCGCCTTTACTATTGATGTGGTGCCCCGATTGAGCAAGCTGTATGGAGCCCATACAACAAAGAAGATGTTGCATCTAGCGTGGTCAGAGGAGTGACGATTTTAGGGAACGGTATTGACCTGCATTAGCGTAGTATAAACAAACTTGGACAATGAGATATCGCCAAATGATGTGACGTTAGCATTGTCATAGCATATACCCCACAATCGTAGCAGTTGGAAGATGAATGGTGTTCGTGGACTTTGCGTGGCATATTCTCGTCTGTGTTCATCAAGTATCTTATCGAGCACCGCCGAGCTACTTCGCGCTCTGGGTAAGCAGCTCTTCGAGACGCTGGGGCGGATCTTCGCATCGAAGGAGCGAAGCTCGGTGATGGCCATGTGCCATGTTCAGGCACAATTGAATCTTCTGCCGCCTTGTCCGCAAGCATAGTCTCCTGTGGCATTCGTCGTAAGCGCAAGAGCTCTGCTGGGTTCTTCGCTTCTCATAACATTTCCTCCAACCAGATGCTCCATATTCAGCCCTTCTTCTCAGCAGTCTCGGTTCCCTTCTTCTTCTTGCCCTTGTCGGCCTTTCTCTTTCTGCGATCTCTCTTACGTAGACTCAGCATCGACGCCTTGCACACCTCCGCGTAGCGTGTGAAGAATGCCTCCAGGTCATCGGGCTGCACGACTGTGGTGATTTTGACATGATCTTTGTTCTTTACGCGGTCTTTCGATTGTGTCTCGCCATCGGATGCGCGGATCAGGACTGGTAGAGAGAGTGTAGGGTGCAGGTCCACAAGCGGGTCGCTTGGGACTTTGTCTTTAGGTGATTTTGATGAGGTCTGGTCGTATGTGACTATCATTATCAGATCATGGTCTGAAAGGGTCGCGCTGAATTGTACATACGGCGTTTTTGTGTGAGGAAGACGGATCCGTGGCCTTTCTGCTGCTTCTTCTCGATCATCTTGCTGAGCTGAGTAAAGAACTACTTGGAATTAGCAATGCGCGCAGATTATCTGGAATCAACATAGTTACCTCATCGCTGCTAATGTGTCCTTGCGCCATGGTTGTTGTTTGTATTATGTGACGACAAAGAGTACCGCTATTGCTGTCGCTGTCGCGAATATGCTGAGGTCTGTTCGATGTGGGGTCCAAGGGTTCGGCATATGCATATGCATCTCCAGACTTTCGTTAGACTTTCTAAGCAAAAGCCATCGTCAACTTTTTGAAGATCCGACGCAAACTACAACCACAGATTGTCGCAATGGGTCGCCGCGGATACCCCGGGCCTCAGCTGCCACAAGTCCTTCTGGACAAAGTGCAATGTATGCTACTTATCCTTCCTACTTCTAAAGATATATGCTAATCCTCTCAGCTGGGGCCATATCGAAACATGGCCGCGGTCAGCCCACCCGGAAGGATAGACGGAAAGAGGAAAGACAGGCGGGAAGGGGAGGAAGCGGTGGTCGTGGTGGGCCTCAGGGCATGAGACGGATCGACCGCGCCGCAGCTGCATACGGTCGTGAAGAGCGCGACGAATTCGACATCTCCGACGAAGAAATTCCTGTTGTATCGACTAAGGCCAAGCCTGCTAAAGCCGAATCAAAGCCAGAAGGCAAATCAAAACCAGCCAAGGACTCTAAGCCCGCCAAATCGATCCTGAAGAAAGTACCGGCGGCAGACTCAGATTCAGAGGGCGACTCGGAAGATGGTTTCGAGGACGACGACGAGAGCGAGAGCGACGAAGAGGACAAGCCGTCTAAGCCAATTGTGTCGCGCGCGGTTCGCGCGAAGCTGGAGGAAGATGACGATGAAATTGCGGCGCTGGAGAAGAAGTTGGGCATGAAGGGCAAGAAGAAGAGCAAGATTGGCGACGATGAGCTGGATTGGCTCGTTGATGGCTCAGATGAGGAGGCTACCGCTGGTGGTGCTGGGAAACGGAAAAGGCCGGAGGACGATGCATGGTTACAGGAGAAAAGACGGAAGGCTGGCCTGAAAGCGCAACCGGTGAAAGAAGCTGTTGAGAGCGAATCAGAGGACGGCGACAACGAAGGTGACGACGATGATGAGATGGAAAATCCTTTCTCGGACGATGAAGCTGGGAGCGACGACTTTGGCGATTTCGACTCTGACGACGAAGACGACGAGCCAGCACCCCCACCGAAGAAGGAACGCGAGAATCCTTATGTGGCTCCAGTCCCGAAGGATGCAGCATCTACTGGAAAATATATCCCTCCTTCGTTACGCAAAGCCGCGGCTTCAGATGAAGAAATGCTGAAGCAGTTACGTCGCCAATTACAGGGTTTGCTCAATCGTCTCTCCGAGGCGAACATGTTGTCAATCTTGCAATCGGTGGAGGAGGTGTACCAGAAAAGTGCTCGTCAACACGTCACATCGACGATGATCGATTTACTGGTCAACTTGGTTTCTGATCCGTCGATATTGAACGAAACTTTCTTGATTTTGCATGCTGGCTTCGCTACTGCACTGTTCAAAGTGGTCGGTACGGATTTTGGCGCACAGATGCTTGAGCAAATTATTGCTGGAATCGACAGATCTCGAGTCGCAGACGGCGGAGAGGGCAAGGCAACACTCAATTTGATTGGGTTCCTTTCATATCTCTACACTTTCCAGCTGACTGGCAGTGCCATCATGTTCGACTACATTCGTATTTTCCTGGAAGGACTTTCAGAGGCAAACACCGAGCTATTGCTCAGAATGATCCGCACAGCTGGAACACAGCTACGCTCCGAGGATCCAAGCGCATTAAAAGACATCGTACTTCTCTTGCAGCGTTCCGTTGCAGAAGTTGGCGAGGACAAACTTTCCGTTCGCACAAAATTCATGATTGAGACAATCAACAACCTGAAGAACAACCGAGTGAAGACTGGTGTGGCTGCATCCCAGGTATCTTCGGAGCACACCAACCGTACGAAGAAGACCCTTGGAACATTAAGCGCCCGTACGTCCAAATCAACTGAACCCTTACGAATCTCACTCGCCGATATTCGCGACGTGGACAAGAAGGGTAAGTGGTGGCTTGTCGGTGCCTCCTACCACGACCCAGCGAAGCTTGTAGGGGGAAGCTCAGGCTCCACTACGAAGAGCAGACAGGAGGACCTCGATGCTGGATACGAAACCGATACCCCCGGTAAGGTCTCCTCATCGAAGCTCGCCAAGGCGCAGGGCATGAACACAGACGTCCGTCGCGCCATCTTCATGTCAATACTGGATGCCTCCGACATTCAAGACGCACACATGCGCCTGTTAAAGCTCCACCTCAAGAACAAGCAACAGCTCGAGATCCCCCGAGTCTTGCTCCATTGTGCTAGCACAGAGACCGCATACAACCCTTACTACACTCTTATCGCACGCAAGCTGTGCGGTGATCGCAAGATCCGCAAGGCATTCCAGTTCGCTCTGTTGGGTATCCTCCGCCGCATGGGCGAGCAAGGTGCCAACGAGGATGACATGGAAGTTGAGCCTGAAGAGCAAATGGACACAAGCAAGATTGTGAACATGGCGAAACTGTACGGTACACTCATCGCTGATGGCGGCCTGAGTATCGCCGCTCTCAAGACGCTCAACTTTACATACATGCAACCCAAGACGACCACATTCTCAGAAGTGCTGCTCACAACAATTTTCCTACAAGCACACAAGAAAGCCAATCTCAGAGGCGACAAAGCAGCTTCGAAGATCGCTTTCGAGAAGATCGTTAAGGATGCTTTCGTGCAAGCTGGGTCAAGACCCGAGATGGTACAGAGTCTGCGCTACTTCCTTGAGACGACTATCGCGAGCGCGGAACTCGCTAATGGAAAGACTGAAAGGAAGGCGGTCAAGAATGGTTGCGAGCACGCGGTTCAGGCTCTTGTCGAGTCCGCTGCCAAAGCGCCGCAAGCGCCCATGAGCGACGATGAAGATGCGCAGATGAGTGACTATTAGTTGTACAATATAATGTTATATATCAATGGCGATATAGCCTCTGTCGATTTGCAGATTCTGAGAAGTCCTTTGTTCCGCCTTTCAGAGTCAAAGAGGGCTACGCGCTACTTTGACATCCCAATCCGGCCCAAAGCGAGCAAGTCAACCACAAAGACAAAGAACTTCGTGCTCGACGTCTACCATTTTAATATTCGCAATGATTCTGGGCAGACCAGAAAAGCCACTAATACATATCAGCGACTGCAAATCAGCAGTCCCGCAATCAGCACCACAATCTTCAAACGTTCACAGCAATGGGCCTCCTCGCCTTCATCACCAACATCTGGACTGGTTTCTCGCCTACGCCAAGACGACGACGGACCATCTACGTCGACCCCGATTCGATCGAGCCCATCAACCACTGGTTCCCTGGCAACCGCAACATCAAGCAGCCACGAAGACTCGTCGAGACTCCTACGGCTGGGCATTGGCCTAAGTACCGGGTTGCGAAGAAAGTGGTCGGAAAGGGAAGGAAGAGGTGTGCGACTTGTGGAGCTTTGGTGAAAGAGGCACAGAAAGCGGAGAAGCGTGTGAGCAAGAAGGCTGATAAGAAAGCGAAGAGTGTTGGGGTAGGGAGGAAGGAAAAGAAGGCTAAAGGCACTGCTGTGAGGAGTCTTAGGGGAAGGAATGTGGAGTATGCTGGGTAGATTTGCTATGTACAATACTTCTTGCGGAGCTCAAGTGTAATTGTACTGCTGTGTTATTTGTATTCCACGGATTGATACACATTCGGAAGGAAAGCGAATGCTTGAAGTTGTCTGTCGTTGAAACATGGAAATTTGCATAGATGACTTGATTGATACTTTCGAAACAATAACGATTACGCCTCGAGACCATATCTGAATGATGTCTTACTAGTCGTGAGAATGTGACAAGGTTCTTCTCGAGCTGTACTCCGCACCGAGTACGAGGGTCGCTCGATCTTGCGCGTCCTTGCAGCGCGAGCTTCGATTGCCAGCAAATTGGAGATGGAGCAGGTGATCAGAGCTCCAAAGATCTGCTCGGCAGTGTGTATTGCATCGCTGCTGCATGTTGTAGTCGTCTATCTAGCTATACAAGTCTTGCTTGTAGTAGAGTAAGATCACACACATGATTCAGTACAGACGCAGTGAGTCTTCTGGAGTCACGCGATTGTCGTCCATCAGGTTGCACGAAGTAGAATCAGTGCAAGACATGTCAGTAAAATCCATTCGAAGGTAGCGTAGCGCTAATGAGACACTCGAGCTAACCCTCAAGAGACAATACAACCTCATGGGATTAGGCTCGCTCGGCACGCCGTTGGTGCCTTTGTGACATCGGGGAACAGAAGTGCCGCGTCCGCAGCCCCACGTACGTACTTGTTAACTTGTGACTTGCTCAGGATCGCCCCAAGAGGTTCCAGACGCCGCCATCTCGCTGTATATTCGCTTCATAGAGGCGATTAGCGACCGTGGTACTCTGTTGGCAACAGTCAGCATACCGGCATGTCGTTATGCCCGCAAGCGAACAGCGGCTCGCAATATCTTTGCGAGATGCATGCAGAGGGCCAACTACAGTGTCAGAAAAAGCAGCCAAGGATGAAGAGGGGTTCAGAGGATGAAGTGGAGAGAAGATATTCCGTCGACTGTACAAGGGCAGCGCCACGACAAGGTTCTCCGCAAAGCGGCTGGGCACGTTGCGGGGGACGTTGGAGGTTGTTCGAGCTTCAGTTCGAGACAGCGACCCTTGAACATCAGCATTGGTGGCTTTGTGGATGAATTATGCACAGCGATTCATGTGAAGAGTGGGACGATGGATGGAGAGAGTTTGGCGGAAGCTACGGCGCCGCAACCTTGGCCTCGCTGCCATTCCCGAGATGGTCACGTTATAGGGCATTGGGTTCACGACACGTCTTGATGACGGGCGACCCAGAACGCTGGGATCCCTCCAGCGAACACTGGTCTTGATGGAGACTCTTCTGCTGAGTCTGACCACTGCTTACTGGGTCAAGATCTCACGGAAATGATGGAGATCATGAGTTCCGCCGACCGCAGCTAATGACAAGGAATATTGCTCTCCTCCGCAGCACAGCCTGGTCTGGCAACGTCACCCTGGTCGTCTCGGCAGCACTTCAATGGCCCGTATTTCAACTGAACAGAGGGGTTGTGAGCTTCTCCGCAGCTTACACGCCTCTCACAGGATACCATTGCTTCGAAACCCAGCACTTCGTTACCCTAGATACGCGACCAATGCCGCGTAGTGTGAGCACTAGTATAGCTCTGCCCTCAAACACCTCTTGCACCAATGATGTTGCCGACCGCCGCCAGGAGTGGAGATAACGTACTCCTTCAAGGAAGGAACACGGTGGGGAAGGCCAAGTTGGCATACAGAGCTGTCCCAAAGCAGTGCACCAGTTGGTATACCCGTCTCGAACAACTTGTGGTGGTCTTGTCAAGTTCCTTCTTACCGAGCGTCTCCACATGCGGGGATCGTTAAAATACCTGCTCGATACATCTCTTGTTGTGTAATTCTTCTCTTGTCTCTCACCTTAGAGTCAGTGAATTACTCAATCAACGAACAACCAAGCATTAGCCATCATGACGGTCCCAGACGAGGTTGATATCATCGTTGTTGGTGGAGGATCATGCGGCTGTGTCGTAGCAGGCCGTTTGGCCAACCTGGACCACAACCTCCAGGTCATGCTCATTGAAGCCGGAGAGAGTAACCTGAACGTTCGTTCAATCATGTAAGTCGTCGATTAGATCAATGGCTTACACTGTCACAGAATCCATGGGTGTACCGTCCCGGTATCTATCCGAGAAACATGAAGCTCGACAGCAAGACTGCTTCCTTCTACTACTCCAGGCCTTCTGAATGGCTCGGTGGTCGACGTGCAGTCGTCCCTTGTGCCCACATCCTTGGTGGCGGCTCCAGTATCAATTTCATGATGTACACTCGTGCTTCTGCCTCCGACTACGACGACTTCCAGGCGAAGGGATGGACGACCAAGGAGCTCATTCCACTCATGAAGAAGCACGAGACTTACCAGCGTGCGAGCAACAATCGTGACATTCACGGATTTGACGGGCCCATCAAGGTCAGCTTCGGCAACTACACCTACCCGATCATGCAAGACTTCCTTCGTGCAGTCGAGTCTCAAGACATTCCAGTCACGGACGATCTCCAGGATTTGGTGACTGGCCATGGTGCTGAACACTGGCTGAAGTGGATCAACCGGTATGCATTGCAACGAAGGTTTCCCATGTGCATGAGCTAATTGCTTTCTTAGTGACACTGGACGTCGTTCAGACTCCGCCCACGCTTACATCCACAGCACTCGCGCTCACCACCAGAACTTGCACCTGGTTGTCAACACCAAATGCGAGAAGGTCATCCTTGAGGGTGACAGAGCTGTTGGTGTCAAGGTCTGCCCGACCAAACCTCTGTCACCCGGTCAGCAGCAATCCAGAGTCTATAAGGCTCGCAAGCAGATCATCGTGTCTGGTGGTACCTTGAGCTCTCCACTCATCCTCCAGCGCTCTGGTATCGGCAGCCCTGAGAAGCTTCGCAAGGCTGGCGTTAAGCCTCTGATCGATCTGCCGGGTGTCGGTCTCAATTTCCAGGATCACTACTTGACCTTCGCCACCTACCGGGCCAAGCCACACGTCGAGAGCTTCGACGACTTCGTTCGTGGCGACAAAGAGACCCAGGAGAAAGTGTACAATCAGTGGAACATCAACGGTACCGGCCCACTTGCAACCAATGGCATCGAAGCTGGTGTCAAAATCCGTCCAACTGAGGACGAACTTAAGCAGATGGACAGCTGGCCCTGCCCTGAGTTCCGATCTGGATGGGACTCCTACTTCAAAGACAAACCTGACAAGCCAGTCATGCACTACTCGGTCATCGCTGGTTGGTTCGGTGACCACATGCTCATGCCTCCAGGCAAGGTGAGTTGTAGATGCTAAGACTTGCACCGAGTCACTTCTGACCTGATCTAGTTCTTCACCATGTTCCACTTCCTCGAGTATCCATTCAGTCGGGGAAGCACTTTCATCACTAGCCCGTCGTGCTACGATGCACCGGACTTTGATGCCGGCTTTATGAATGACAAGAGAGACATGGCACCCATGGGTAAGCAGATCTTTGGCACCTGTAATACTTTTGTCATACTGACTTCACACAGTCTGGGGCTACATCAAATCTCGCGAGACTGCAAGGCGCATGGATGCGTACGCCGGTGAGGTCACAGGCATGCACCCGTTCTATGCCTATGACAGCCCCGTTCGCGCTCTGGACATGGATCTTGCCACGACTAACGCCTACGCTGGTCCTAACCACATCACTGCTGGCATTCAGCATGGCTCTTGGTCGATGCCCGTCCAGGCAGGCAAGGCACCCCAGCCAAGCATGCTCAACAGCAATCAACAGGCCGTGCGTGAAGACTTGCCTTACAGCAAGGAAGACATTGATCATGTCATCGAATGGACCAAGGTAAATTACATGCACCATCGTGGGATTACCTTTCCAAATCATCCGCTAACATGCCTAACAGCGCCACGTCGAGACCACCTGGCATTCCCTGGGCACGTGCTCCATGGCTCCCAAGGAGGGCAACAGCATTGTCAAGCACGGTGTGCTTGACGAGCGCCTCAACGTGCACGGAGTCAAGGGTCTGAAGGTCGCTGATCTCTCCATCTGCCCCGATAACGTTGGCTGCAACACCTACAGCACCGCTCTGTTGATCGGTGAGAAGTGCGCCATGTTGACGGCCGAGGACTTGGGCTACAGTGGACGTGCTCTCGACATGAAGGTGCCGGACTATCACGCACCAAGGTACGTGATTATCACAAGGCACAAGTCCGACATAGATGCTGACATTTTGACAGAGAAATCGCCGGCCTGGCTCGTCTGTAAGCGAGTATATTCGAAAAGTGACAGTCGGCGTGGAAGACAATGTGTCCATGCAGGCGGAGCGTATGCCAAGTTTGATCTGTGACGGCATGTATATGACGATAATGAATGTGGCGTTGGTATCACCGCGTATGCACAGGCCGTGTAGTCTCTTAATGCTCATAACGTCTTTCGTGTTTCAAGATGATGATACGTTCGGGTAGGAGGTATTTGTCGCCGTAGTACAAAGGCATCCACCAGCTCAAGATGCACAGCTCTTTCGGGCACTAAGGGCAGACCTGTGAAAGAACACTGAAACAGATGGTGCCCCACCATAGCTCTACGAATAGGTATCGCGCTATCTGATATCGTATTCCACAGCGTCGTCGTTCCACTGAAAGAGAAAATAGACCGTTCGGATGAGATCTCGAGAATGGGAGACTTGTCGTCAAACAGATCGAAAGATAGTAAGTCACAGGTGTCACGGGACATGAGATGAATCATACAGTTTCGCTTCGGGGAACTACGGAGATTCACAACAGATTACCACTTTCCACGCCAATGAGAGCATGTTGTATGTCTCAGAATGGGCTCATCGCCTGTATCTCCCGGTTGAACGGAAAGACAAGCTCGACTTCTGCTGGTCCGCTACCTTGAAATCGGCCTACAGACCCACTTTCCATCCTCCTGGAAAGCAACGCAAGGGAACCTCCCTCTCGGAGCATAGAAAAACACTTTCATCTGCATGTTCGTAGTGTCGTAACAACAAGAGACCGGGCTGTCCATGGCACACTCCATGTTCGCGCGGTTGAGGTCTCCGTCCATCCAAGCGCCGGTGTTGTCCATCATGTTGGAGTCGCGGCAGAGCTCTTTGAGCTTGCCGTCGGTGCCGATGTAGTATATTCTCATCTGAGATGCTATCAATACAAAGATCATTGCCAGCGGGCTTTGGACAGTATCTCACGGTGTGAACTTGGCCACGCTCCATGTACGAGCAGACGGCGAGATCAGAGCTCTTGGTGGTGTAATTCTGGCCTTGCTGGTTCATCACCATGTCTGGACCCATGTAGTTCCTGGCTTTCATTTTCTCGGGTCCTGGATTCGCTACATATTGGCGAATGCAGCACTTGTCGGGATTCTCAGTTGTGTCGACATAGAAGATCATGGTGTTCCCGTCCATTCCTTGGACGGCATTGATGAGTGAGGACTTGGTGCAGTCAATCAGTGGGTGCTGCCAATGCATGGTCGGACTTGTCAACATACCTGCATGTTGGGTCTGTTGTCTGTATGAGCGGACTTATGAATGTATGTTGAGTCGGCTGTCGAAGCTTTTGTTGTTCTTGAAACAACAGGAGAATCAGACTCAGGTACATTCTTATACGTACGAGACTGAGATTCCCGCTCATGCCCTTGTACAACGAAACTCCTCGTTTCAGAAGTGCTCTATCTGGGAAGGCTGTCAAGTCCAGAGCGGCTTGCCTGGATTGCATTCAATGGCACGACCTTCCCGTCAATGTGATAGCCTGCAGCATCCGTTGAACTACACAGCATAAGGTCGGCACAGTGTGATGACGAGTCCGAAGACAACGGATTGGTAGCCAAGCCTGGTATCAACTGGTTTCCACTTTTCTCTCGATGCGCGCATTGCTCGATGGTAGCTGAACTAGGCCAATATTGCGGACACGACATCATGCTGGGTTGTGGTCGTCTCCGTTTCAGACGTGCCAGGATGAACATGTGACTGCCGTATCGATTGTACGACATACTCGCACTTCATCCGATGCTCAATCACAGGTGAAAGGTCGTGAGATGCGTCAAGACTGGGTACGTGGACTTGCATTGATAGTCCAGAGTGAGCCAACAGGGTGTTAGTCAACATTTGCGTCGAATCCAGGGCTGCCTACCTATGTACCTTCAAACTACATGGTAGTCCCATGGCTTGCTCGTCCCCAACAAAGCCAACTCCTCATCTTCAATGCGTGTCCGTGATCGCCCGTTGCTGTAGTGTCATGCTCAAGCTTGACTGCAGACTATGCTTGATTCGCTGTCTGGATGCGCACTGGTTCGCCAGCACAATGCAAAGTCGCACTCCGACAGGTTGACGATATAATAATCACAAACTGTACCGTTCATAGGGAGGCTCCTGTTGCCATAGTCGTTTCTCTAGCGTGCGATGTTTGTCGGATATCAGCTAGCCACGCGCTGAAGCTATTGTCCTGATCCCAGGGCTGACATACATATAGGTCAAATGTCTGCACGCTCGGCGTTGCGGAATATCCTGATCCAGTTGATGTACTTGCAGCGATGCTGTTGAGAACATGGGTCTTTTGAGCCAAATTACGCTTTTGTAGCTTCCAAGCACAGTTTACACGACATATACTCGTCGTGAGCGAGAGTCCCGCTTGCCGGACTGCCCCGGTGAAGATGATTTGGCGATAGGGCTGCATGGCTGGTATTGCGTGATTACGAATTAGTACCTTACCCGTGTTGTGGTTGCAGTTGGAAACGAGGCTCCCTCTGACATGCTGTCAGCAATGACCGCCCAACTCCGCGTGGCCCGGATCATCAGCTTGAAATCCGCATCTCATCGCCCACTGCGAGGCTTATCGTTTGGCGATGAAAAGTCCGCCATTCGCTCATAGTGACCTAGAAGAGAGGCTCTGATAGCAAGGTAGGAGTCTGCCAGGGACAAGTGTAAAGTCAGATCCAGACCGTTCTCGAACAAGTGATTACAGATACGGTGACATCGACAATCGTCTGCTTGCGTCGCGCCCTCACCTAGTGCTAAATAAGTGTAAAACAAGATAACATGATTTTCGCTAAAGACGTTCTATCCACTCCGATAATGAAGCTTTCCCGACCGTTCCCTTTCAATTGCATACCACCATCGCCTCATCAAAACTCCCAACTTCATGCCTACTCTACACGCCCGCAACAAACATCATCTCATCAATCAGAGCATCTTCCACGCCTTCACATCAAACCCAGCCACCTTCCTAAGAAATGACCTTCTCCCTGAGCATGCCGACGAACTGTGCGCCGCTGACACCCTGGTCCGCACGGTCCTCGACAAGCAGAGTCTGGGCCCACAGTCTGAGACTGGGCTCGCCGTCCTCGCGGATGAGGTAGAGGGGTGGAACGGTGATGCTGCCACAGCCCTTGCCGCGGTGGTCGCGGCTCTTCTCGACAACGGCGCGGACGCGCTCGTTCATCTCTGAGTCGATGACGGGGAGCGAAGTCTTGCCTTGCTTGAGCTGGTTCTTGTCCTCGGTGCCAAAGACGTCGGCGATGAGAGCGGGGACTGCGTCGCGGCCGAGCCACAGGAATTGAGTCTGGCCGTCGTCGAGCAGGTAGAGACCGTAGGGGACGAGGTTGGCGGAGGAGAGGTTGAGGGGAGGTGGCATGACGATCGCGCCGGTCTGGGCGTCGGGCAGGCCCGCATCGTCAGGCATGTCGTGCAGGGAGTAAAGGCGAGGGTAGATGTATTGCATCAGAAGAGGGAGGGGAAGTGTGGAAAGGAGGCAGAGAGCAGCAGATCGGAGGTCGGTGGGGATCTGTGCGGACTTGCGGAGACCGAGCTGCAAATGATGTTAGTTTGCGATAGTTTCGAAGGGTAGTAGAACGGCTTACATTTTTCATGAGACCAAGGAAGAGCATAGGGAGACCACGCAAGTTTGCAGGGAACTGGAGTCCGCCACCACCCATGTTGCCACCACCAAGCTCCTTCTTGTAAGTCTGTAGTAGCTCAATGATCTTAGCCTGGACTGCGTCTCTGGCGGCATCAAGGCCGGAGCTCAATGCACGCTCAACAGCCTTATGAGCAAAGTAGTGTGTGATCGCCTGCTGGTCCGCGCTGGCGTAAACCTCGGCCAAGTTCTGTGTAGTAGGGATGCTGAGTGTCAGCACACGGATTCTGCGCTCGCCGTTGCAAGTCGTGTGGAGCACGCCGACCTGCAAGCAGGCGAAAGCCTTGGTCACAGTCTCATCGATGGCAATCTCGACGACGTACGCCTGGTCACGTGGCATAGCAGGGAACGCGCAGAGATCGCTGGAGCGGTTGAAGAAGTTGCCGTAGAAAGCGCTAGGCCTAAGACCAGTCGTTGTGCGGACACGAAGGACAGCTTCAAGACCAATCTCAGAAGAAAGGTAGTCGCTGAACTCAGTGGCGAATTTGATAGCATCCTCGGTCCTTGCTGCGTTCCAAGCTGGGTAGAAGTATGTTTGTCCACCGGTGTATCTGGGAAGGTTGCTCAAACTGGCCACATCCTGGTATTGTGCGCTGAACAGGAACATATCGATCGAGACTTGTGTCTTGCTGCATTCCACCGCAAAGCTCTTGTAGAAGCTGTTCTGTGTTTGCAGCAGAGCGTTCTCCTTGGAAGTACCGAGCAGCTTCTTATCCTCGCGCATCTCGAGCTTACCGTGACCAATGTTAGGCAAGCTGGCAGAAAGGCAGACGACCTTGCCTCCAACATGGCTGATGAGCTTGTGGCCGGCCCTGAGTGCAGATCCCATGGCTGAGCCGTTGTCCTGAGTGTTCGCAAACATGCCCTGGAGCTTAGTGAGGTAGTTCTCGATGTTGGCACGGCATTCCGTCAGGTTCACCAAAAGATCCTCGGGAGTGGGAAGGAAGGGCTCCTCGAGATCGCTGACAACCAACATTTTCGGCTCGTTGTTCTCGCTGCCATCGCGAGGAATGCTGAAATAGTGCAACGAACTGTCCACTGCCATGAATCCAAGTCTGGTCCTGCGGTCGGTGTTTGGTATCCTATCCAAGCTCTCCAAAATGCATCTCGCAGCGGTGGCCAGAAGTCCGCTTGTCACACCAGCGTAGCTCACGTCGAACAAGAAGAGGTAGATCAAAGGCTGAGGAGCTCTGACCATGTATTCCTGAGGCGCAACGAACTCGCTCACGGAGTAGTTCAGCTCAGGACGCTGCCACCTATCAACAGACTGCTGCTTTGCGCTATCCCAATCGAAGCTTTGTGGCACGTCGTTCGTCAAGTTACACATGTTGCAGCGCCACCTGTGCGAGTGATCCAAGAAACTTGCGAATGGGTTGATGTATGTCCTGCATCTCCTGCAACGAGCAATGACCTGGTCGTATTGCACAGGCACATCGTCCTCGGCATCGTGAAGTGTAGCGTAGGGCTGGATGATGAGCGCGAAAGGAAGCTTGCTCTTTTTAAGGAGAGAGGAAGTCGTGGGCATGGCATTAAGCGTCGATCGCACATACTTGGGCGGGCAGTTCGCGTGGGGTGAAGGTGTGACAGAGCTCTGTCTCAATTGTTAGCTTGTATTCATCCAGGAAGCAAGCGATATACGTACGTTCGGCGGCAAAATGATTGGAGGAGGCGGCTGGTCCAGGTCGCTAACGTGGAATGGCTGTCCCTGCATGCTGATGTCGGTAGGAATCAAAGGGTTCAGTCTCTGGGCAGCCTGTGGGACTGTCTGGGGCTGCTGTGACGGCTGTCCGCCCATTCCCATCTGTGAGAACTGCTGTGTGACGCCCTGAACGCCTGGCTGAGCCATACCAGGTGCCGGCTGCTGGGGATATCCAGGCTGGGGAGCTTCATAACCACCACCGGGCTGGCCATAGGCGGGCTGGCCGTATGCCGGGGCCTGCTGTTGCGCCGCTGGGTCTGCGTATCCAGGCTGTCCATATGCTGGCTGTTGAGGCATGCCATAGGTGGGCTGCTGTGCTTGTTGGCCAGGGTATCCGAATGCGCCAGCGCCTGGAGCGGGTTGACCGCCTGGAGGAGCAGCGGCCTGGCCTGCGTTTGCGCCGGATCCGAAATCAAAGGCCTGACCAGCATACGCTCTCTTCTTCTTGCCTCCAGCTGCGGGTGCAGGAGCGGGAGCTGCTTGCTGTGCGCCGTCCTCCTGGCCATATTGCTGGCCGTCCTGGTAAGGGCTGGCCATTGTTGCGGTGTGTGACGAGGTGACCGAAGAGATGACTCGACAGTACACCAGATGTGTGTTGGTGTCGAGTGTAATCGGTCGTTCGAAATACGGGTCGGCGTGTAAGGAGGAGGTGGCGGAGGAGGAAGGTGGTGGTATTATTGTAGGAGTCTCGAAGGTCAAGGGTCAATGCGCGGAGTCGCTTGAACGTGTCCGCTTGAAGTGGGACGTTTGCTGTGCTGCGAGCAGGAGAAGCATGTGCAAGCTGTTGTTCCCTGCACTCTGACCTCTAGATTACACGACAACGATTATTCAACGAGAAAGGCTGCCGTAAATAATAAAACATCGGGATTGCGAGATGTTATAGACCAGCAGGCTTCCATCACTGAAGCCTAATCATTTCTCTCTATGGACAGCTTACAACCAGATATTATTGTTCGAGATCAACCGCCAAGTGGCGTCAAATGTGGGGTTTGGCCAGAGGCTCTCAAGGAGTAAACAACAGACGAATCAGGGGTCATGATACCGAAATTCACCTATTTGACAATGTTTCATAATGCAGTACTACGTAAATGGGTATCATGATAAATGTACAGGTCCGCCAAACATTCCACATCACAGAATCGTTGCGTGATGTAATGCACCCGTTCTTGTGCTCTCCAAGTCAGCCGTCCGGTCGGATATAGCTGACCAGATGCCGAGTTCTTCGACCCATGAGTATGCTCAGGTATCGCTGTGTTCCATGACATCTGCCAGGAACGGATGTTCCAGAGCCTCGTCTGCAGTAATGCGCTTCGAAGGATCGAGTTCGAGGCAGCACTTCATGAACTCGACAGCCTCAAGCTCTTCCGCGGACAAACCTGCACCATCTTTCTTGTTCCTGCTCGTGCACCAAAGCAGCACTTTTTCCCACGTGTGACCCGAGTCACCGATGGTGGGAATGTTCGTCTGAAGAACTTGGCCGTGCAGTAGGGCAGTCTCCTTCATGCGTTTCTTGCCGAAGATCGTGCACAATTCGATGAAGGCGTCGATGTCATCGGCAGAGTGGAAGAAGGGGAATCTCTTGCTGAGGAAGGTCAGGAGTATGACTCCGCAGCTCCAGTTGTCGATTAGACATGTCTGTCTCGTACACTTGAGAAGAACCTCCGGAGCACGGAAGCCACGAGTACCGGCTCTGTTGGCGCGGCGTGACGATCTTTGGTCATTCGCAGGGTAAGCAGGCCGAGGTTGTTGGCCACTTGCTTGTGCGGCGGCATACGTTGAAGCATACACGGACGTCTGAATACGTCTGTGTCTATCTGGCCCTTCGAATTCGCAGGCACAGTGGCTTGAGTCAGTGCCCTCCCTTTCAGCAAGACCGAAGTCTACAAGCACACCACGCTGCTGTGCTGGCGAGTACAGGAAGTTCGTGGGCTTGATATCGCGGTGAATGATGCCAGTCTCATGCACGGATCGGAGCGCAGTAAATAGACTGTGGAAGTAGACGCGCATATCCGAGATGGTCATGTCGCGGTAGTAATCTCGGAAGTCCTTGTGCTGGAAGAAGGGCAGCACAGCGATGACTTGATCCTGATGACGGAACGAAGTGATGAGAGGGCAGACATTTGGCGAGTTCCGCAGGTCATGCAGCAGGTCGAGTTCGTTCAGAATGCGGAGTGGTGATGAGGTCACGTAAATTTTCTTGATAGCAACATAGTGAGGCTTGTGCTTGCCATTGGGTTTGCTATTGGGCTTGTCGTCCAGCGGGTCCATATCCCATTCATTTTTGTAGTGTTCGTAAAGCAAATCCTCGGCTTTGTAGACTGTGGAGAATGTTCCCTCGCCGATACGGTTGATCAGGCGGTATCGCTGTGTGATGTTCTTGAAGCTGGCTTCGAAACGCTCCATGTCCTCAAGCACCAGGTCGTCAATCTCTTCTTCCTCTTCCTCGCCGTCTGAGATAGTGAAGCCACTCTCCTCAAGCGGTCCTCTGCTCTCGTCCATTTCCTGTGGTTCCTCGTCCTCAGTGCTGTCACCGTGCCCAGTCCGGTCGTGATGTGGGACCGGGTCTCGTGACCTCTTCAGAGTGGTGGCCATGTTGCAGACTTCGCAAGTACTGGTGCAGGCTCACCAGATTGCAGTCTTGTCAGTGAGCAAGTGTGATATGCAAGAGAACAAGAGAAGTGCCCCAAGCAGTAGTCGATCAATTGCCGAATGCTGCGGAAGTCGTGCAAAACGCGCCTGCCCCGCGTCAAAACAACGCTTCTGGCGGCGTCAACAAACAAAGATTTGGGCAACTGCCTTACCAACGACGAAACACACCAACACACCGCCGCGCATCCTCGCGCATCACATCCACCAATATGGGTGACTCTGGCGACTTCGACGTCAACGCGGCGTTGAAGGCATACCTTGACGATCCGCAGTCCATACCCACACCAGAAGCCGACACAGCACTGCTTGGCTGCGAGAACGACCCGGATGCTTTCACTCCAGGTCTGATCAACAGCGTGCTCAATCCCATAGCTGAGGCGATCGGCGAGAATCCAGAAGCAGTACTCCAGGCCAGTCTTCTCGACAGCCTGCAATTCCTCCTTAAGTGCGCGCCCACCGTTTCCCAGGACCAGCGGTCCTCTCAGAGAAAACCCACTGATTGCGAGCTTTTTGCGCGCTCTAGGCAGGCTTCGTTCATTCCCGCGACTTCTCTCAGCAAACTACTCGAGCTCGTTCTATCTGGTCTCGGTGCCGAGGCCGAGACAATACACCATGAAGAGCAAGACGGAGAAACAGAAACCGCCCACCACAAGCAAGTGCTGGAAACATTTGCATTTTTGCTGCAATGGTGCATCTCGGCGATAGAAACTAAGAGTGCTGAGAAGCCTGCGGCAGCAGCGGCCGGGCGTGGAAAGAAGGGCCCGAAGAGCAAGGCGGCACAGAAAGATGGCAGCTGGGATCCGTCTGTTCAGCTTCAAATCGCGATGGAGACCATGGCAAAGGTCATGAAGCTGAAGTTGGCCAAGATTTTTGTGACCACGAGCGAGAGAGACACTTTCATCAGCTTGTTCACCCGCCCAGTATACCTACTACTGGAGAGTGAAGCTAGGGTCAAGAACATGAGTATCAGAATGCACGTCTTCAAGGTGCTTTGCATCGCCGTCAAACACCACGGACACGCTTATGGCGCTCAGACAAGTGTCATGCAGAACTTGACCTACTTCGAGCATCTTGCAGAGCCCATGGCTGAATTCCTGAACATTCTGGCTGAGCAATACGACTACGCGCAACTGGCTGAGGAGGTCATGAAGGAGCTTTCCAACAAGGAGTTTGCAGCGAACGACACCAAAGGACCCAAGTCCGTTTCGACCTTCATCGCACGACTGAGTGAGCTCGCACCTCGAGTGGTCCAGAAACAAGTTACCTACCTGGCTAAATTGCTGGAGAGCGAGAACTACACTCTTCGATGTGCCATCATTGAAGTATGCGGAAACTTGATTGCCATGCTTAGCAAGGTGGAGGAGGGTGACCGAACCGAGAACCACAAGGGACAAATCAATGCCTTTTTCGATGTTCTGGAGGAGCGCTTCCTTGACGTGAATCCCTATTGCCGATGCCGTGCTCTGCAAGTATTCACGAAACTCTGTGATCTGGAAACAAAATACCCGAAGCGCCGACAGACCGCAGCTGAGCTTGCTACTCGCAGCCTGGAGGACAAGAGTAGCAACGTCAGGCGCAACGCCATGAAGTTGCTTGGTCGACTGGTCTCTACTCACCCGTTCTCTGTGATGCACGGAGGCCTTCTCAATTACACAGAATGGAACGAACGATTGGAGGCATGCGAGAACGAGTTGAACGCCATCAAACCGCCAGCAGAGACAGGGCTCACAGAGCACGCTGAGGGCGAGAAAACAGTCGATGAAGCACTTTTGGACGATGCTACACAGATGCCAGAAGAAGCACCTCCGATGACAGAAGAACAGCAGATGGCAGCTTTCCAGAAGGCTCAAGAAGACGCAGCGACCGCGGAAGCACTCAGCAAGCTGCAACTCACGCGCCGCTACTACATCGAGGCTCTCAAGTTCATAGAGACACTGCAAGAAGCGGGACCTCATGTCAATCAGTTGCTAGCTTCCAAGAACAAGAGCGAAGTCATCGAAGCCATGGATTTCCTTGTCGTTGCAGATGCATACAGCATTGAGGCTGCCAAATCGGGCATCCGCCGTATGCTTCGCTTGATTTGGACCAAGGGTAATTCCGACGAAGGCAAGGGCGTGCAAACACATCTCATCGAGTGTTACAAAGGACTTTTCTTCCACGCGCCAGACAACTTCTCAGCCAACGACGCCGCCAATTACGTCGCGCGAAACATGATCAGTCTGACATTTGGCGCCTCGCCTGCGGAGCTCACCAGCTTGGAGCAGCTCCTCGCGACTATGATGAAAGAGAAAGCCATCAATGCACTTGTCATCGACAAGCTTTGGCAAGTATATGGCGTTCAGAAGCGCGCAATCTCGAAGCAGCAGCGACGAGGCGCCATCATCATTCTTGGCATGCTTGCTCTGGCAGACCAGGAAATCATCGTCAGAGAGATGGAGACGTGTCTCAGGATCGGATTGGGCGCTATTGGTCGCAAGGACCTTGTCCTTGCACGATACACATGCATTGCTCTGATGCGCATGACCAACAACAAGACCACCAAAGGCACAGAGGGCAAGCCTAATATGAGGCTACCGAACGATCATGCTGTGCTCGTACGTCTGGCTGCTTTGATCGATGTCGAGAGTGAGAGCAAGGACTGGTACGGTCTTGCTGAGCAGGTCGTTGGTGCCATCTACGCCCTCAGCAAGCACCCTGATGTTCTTTGTTCGGAGGTCATCAGACGCAAGACCAAGTTCGTATTTGCTCCCAAGCCCAAGACAGCTACGCAACCAGAGCAGCAGAAGACTGAGGTCGATGACAGCCAAATGGATGTAGATGGTGATGTGGAAATGAGCGATATGCCTAGTCCTCCGCCCGAGCCGGAACAGGCAGAGGAGACCGTTCAGGAAGCGCAACCGGACGAGGAAGAGAGCAGTCAATTTGCACTTGCCCTTTCACAGCTTCTCTTCGTCGTCGGTCACGTTGCTTTGAAGCAAATCGTCCACCTTGAACTCATCGAGCAAGACTTCAAGCGCCGAAAGGCAGAAAAGGAGAAGTCAGCTGGTGCATCTCCGGCGGACAAGTCTGGTGTTAAGGCCACTGGAAAGAAAGGCCAAAAGGCTGAGCCGGAGGAAGAGCAAGATGAAATGGACCTCATTGGCGGCACAACAGAAGACGACTTTACCGATGCCCTTGCGCACATCCGCGAGCGCGAGCTTTTGTACGGCCAAACATCCCTGCTGACCAACTTCGGTCCGCTGGTCAAGGAAATCTGCAGCAACAACACCTCATACCCCAACGCAGAGCTCCAAGCCCAAGCCGCTCTCTGCATGGCGAAGCTCATGTGCGTCAGCTCCGAGTACTGCGAAGCCAACCTCGGCCTCCTCATCACCATCATGGAGCGCTCGCCCTACGCCAACACTCGCAGCAACCTTGTCGTCGCTCTCGGTGACATGGCCGTCTGCTTCAACCACCTCATCGACGAGAACACTGACTTCCTCTACACGCGCCTTAGCGACCAGAGCTTGCAAGTCAAGCGCACGTGCTTGATGACTCTCACGTTCCTCATCTTGGCTGGCCAGGTCAAGGTCAAGGGCCAACTAGGCGAGATGGCCAAGTGCGTCGAAGACGACGACGACAAGATCCGCGAGATGAGCAGGATGTTCTTCGCCGAGCTGGCGGGCAAGGACAATGCTGTCTACAACCACTTCGTCGACATGTTCAGTCTACTCTCCTCGGATGAGGCCTTGGATGAGGATCGCTTTAGGAAGATCATCAAGTTCCTTGCGTCGTTTATTGAAAAGGTGAGCATAACTGTTACACCCGCGGGGAGCATGCATGAGACTGACAATCATCACAGGACAAGCACGCCAAACAACTCGCCAGCAAACTGGCTCCTCGACTCGCGAGAGCCGAGAGCGAGAGGCAGTGGAACGACGTCGCCTACGCTTTGGGCTTGCTGCCGCACAAGAACGAGGAGATCACGAAGATGGTTGGCGAGGGGTGCAAGGTTGTCGAGACTGCGGCTTAGACGCGAGGGCTGTCATGATCAAGACTGTTTGTGGTTGATCGCACGATTTGATGCTGGTGGATGGCGTTCTGGGCAGGTTTGCCCTCTGGTGAGAAGTGCGCATTTTTTGCACATATTTCTCTGTCGATACCCGGGGTTTCTACATATTTTTTTCGTATTTCGCTCTTCGACTGTGTCAACTTTGTGCCCTGAAAGCTTTTTGCTCAACGAAGTTCGTTTGATAAGCGACAGAGTGTACATGTAGGCATCCGCCGAGGCGAGATGGTACCTAACTGGTTTGACGCAATTCACAAGCGTTTTAACTTTGGGCGTTGACAGGAAAAGTGGGTCAGTCAGACATCTCTGACGACTTCGAATTTCGATACGGCATAGACGCGTGCAATACGTTCCTCTACGGCGCAAGCGTGGAATACGATGAGGCTGAGCCAACACAGGGTTTGCGAGAGATCTTTTGCATGTGTTTGGTGGAATCATGTGCGTTTGCATGTGGTTTTCATTAGGGCATCTTATCGTTCTGAATCATTGAGGTTCATTCCCTCCATCGCTCCTCCTGCCCTCCCAGGCGATTCGTGCTTCTCCTTGTGACATTGTTTCATCGTCCCGCGGCATAAGGATGTGGTGTATGTTGGAAGTTTCCCCTGACATACAACTTGTAGAGCAGTATATGCATCCGATGTGCTGCCGCATCTTGTGGATTCCTGCTCTCGTCTTTGTTCCTTCTTCAGTCATCTCTCCTCCTCTTGCTCGTTTCCACGCGTAACACTCGAGTATTACATTAATGAGCACGCCTTCTTCCTCACGGGTTCTCTTTGCTTGCGGGAGAGATGATTTCATGTCTCCTGGTGATGATGCGATATAGCCCAACATGTGCGCGCAGGGTTCTCATCGAGATTGCAGCGCAGTCACGTCGCGAAGAGAAGTTAAAGGCTGGGTTTTCGAGCGCGCTGCGTGCAATTTGATTGGTACAAACGTATGCCGTAGGCTGTGATGGCTGAATGATCGGCTTTTCAAGGATTAAGGCTAATCGAGGGGTACGGTTCCAGTTGAGGAGTATATCGAACTTCGATTGATGCAGTCTCGATATCATTCGTGTGTGAAAGGTGTCAGTTCGTGATTGACTCTGATTCTTGAGTCAAGACAAGTCCTAGCCTGGTGCCGTTGAGTCGACTGTGGTGAAGGGTAAATTTGAGGGATATTCGTGTGCCTCGTCGTACTTTCATTTCGTGATGTCGTGGTTGATCGTATGCATGTCATCGGTGTAATCACCAACGCACACATATTATGCTTATTTTCATCCGCATGGTCGCATGTGCTCCAAGGAGTGGCGAATCCTGACCAAATTCACTCAATAATGGCTCTGACTGCCGGCCCTGGATTCGATATCCTGCGTCACAGGTCGCAGCTCGTACTTCCAGCCGTACTTGTGCAGCAGGTCCTGGCGATTGCGATCACGCACCTGCGACATGTAGGCCGCTTGTGAAAGATCGCCAACATGGCCATCGATACCGGCTTCATCGGTGGCGTTGCGCTGGCGAGCGGTCATGAAGCGGTGCGAGACGGCGAAGCAGATGAGGACTGCGAAACCTGCGCCGACAATAACGAGGAAGGTTACCAGGACGCCGTTGAGGGCTGGGGGTTGGTTGGCGGGTTGGCCGGCCACTGTGGAGTTTGGGTGGTTAGTTCTGGGTCGCGAGCTGGGTTGGATATGTTGTTGCTTACTTCTTGTCTGATTGGGCGGACGCTGTGGTGGAGAGGTAGGTTTCGAGGTGGTGTCTCGGTCGCGGGTATGGCGAAACGACTAGAAGCAGGTTGTTGTAGATGCGGGCAACAAGCTTGTGAGAAGGTAAGGTCACGTCAATTGTGCAGTAGTGAAGACGAGGCGCATGTCATCGCGCTGTCGCGTTCACCTGGAGTCAGCGAACGAGAGTGAGAGTGAGCGAACAGAGGGATAAGAAGCACCGAGGCAGCGGTAGGTATTATCGGAGGCAGGCGGCATGCAGAGCAGCGAAACAAGCATCCAAGTACGACCACGCCCACCCACACCTCACCTCGAACTGCTATGCTACATGGGATTTGTCACACCACATTCGGAAATGCAGCAAGGGTGCCGACGAAGCATGGCAATGGTATCGCCCCGCTTTCCTCACAAAGAGCAACCTGATTGGCTGGGTCGTTTCTTGTCTTTGGTACAGCGAGTACGAGGACGCGACGTGTGGCGTAGCTGAGCTTGTCTGGAGTCTCTAGAGATCCGCACAAAGTCAAGGTACAAGAATAGTTCGTGAGGACTGTGAGACACCCTTGAAAATGGAGTGGCATGGCACAAATGGTCGTTCGACCACGCATACCATTGCCGAGCCTACGCGGCTGGCCTCATAGCTTCGTTGCCAACATTAATGTACTTGTGTTTTGCGAATTCGAATTGCTGCAGGAAGAAGTACTTGCAGCGCAGCGCAACCCAAAATGAGTTGGATTCCGCGCTTCCGGCCGGTTGGCTGCACTTCGCAAACGACGAAACAAGACAGCTTCTGGCCGCGCGTACTGTCTTCCTCTCAGTAGTACTATACCATCTGCTGCCCAGCGTGCCAATCTTGATGTGCTTCTCGGATAGCAGCGATCCGGTGCAACCTGTACACGTGTACTAGTTCAAACAGTATATTTCTCCTAGCTGCCGAATTTAGCACCAGCTCCTGCACCTGTCTCTCGGCTGTCATCTGCCGAGATACCATAGATCCGGCGAATATTCTGGCCTGATGATGTGCACCTTTATCGTGTTAGTGCCGCAGTGTGCCTGATCCGCATGAACACGATCTTCAGGCAGCCCTGGAGATGTTTCACCACACATGCTTCGGATTGCGAACCATGGGCAACGTAAGCTCCATACCGCGAGATCATAAGGTAGAGCCGACTTCCGGCAACATTGCGAGCAATCGTACTCGATTTCGAGATAAGACGTGCTCTCATGAAGAGTGACGATGATGTAGAGATGTTTAGAGATAGTCGGCTGAAGCACGGTCTCAAATTGTTGTTCGCAAGCCGCCCCTTCCCTTCCTGTCCGGTCTGCGGCTGACCTCACCTCTTCTTTTCTCTTCCGATCTTACCACCACCCTGATCATACCCATCATCTGACGTTTTTGCTGCCAATAGAGGCGAGCCATGGACTGTCAGTCTACCGCCGCGGATGGCAGAGCTGCTCGACAGGCGAAAAGCGAGTTGCCAGCAAGGGTATTCGTGCTCCGAGCTTTCAGGAACCAAGCGGAACGTTGAATTGACTTCAGCTTGGGAGGGAGCTATGTGCACATCCAAACATGCTCGACAACAATCGACAGCAGCACTGAGGACGCCATGGCCTTGCAATTAGTTCTGCGCACCATATTTGATTAGCATTACTTGCAGGTCAGACTTAAACTGATGATCGGTATCGCGTTCCTGGACTGGACTCTCTACTCGACTGTATGATCACCATGCTGTCAAGTCGGCTGGTGCCGTGTGAAACGCACCAGGACCCTGGGAAACGAGGCCAGGACCCGGTTCGAGATGGTAAAGGTAATTCTCACCGTCTTTATCCTGTGTCTCAATGGGCGCTTTGCGCCATCATCACGCTCACAGCAACGCTTTGCCTGCATGATCGATGCACGCTCTCCACTACATCTTGTCCACATCATTGCTCTGCCAATAGTCTTCCGGTGATTATCAGCGAAGTCTGCCTTTTCGTCTATCGATTCGCACTGATTCGGCAGGTCATTGCGTTTAGATGTGAGGTCGTTGGCTCTACGCATCGCTACCAGGTAGGTAGGTGTTCCGGGGAGCTATGGCATCTTGACTGAGGGGAAGAGAATTCGATGAGTTGGAGACAAAGACAAAGCTCGGTGTGGAAGTACAAAATGTGCGATTCTCTTTCACATGGCATCACCTAATGCTGCTTGGTGCATTCTCTCGCTTTCGATGATCGACCACGCTCGCTCCTAGAGACAAACCCTCGAGTTCTTTCCCCAGCCGGCGAGAGCTCTGCGAGCAGACTCGACGTCCTCCTCTCGCGATATCTGCCTTGCCCGTCGCAGTCATGCGATTCAGTCAATTAGTCCCAGTGCTGCTCTACATTATAGACCAATATTGCGTTAATGCCGCTCCAGTCGTTTCCAACGAGACATTCATCGACAGTTTGGTACTGGTCAATTTCTATCAATTTTCAAGCCAGTCTTCGTTCGAAAACGCGGCCAAGGACTCTTCTTGGCACCAATACGGCAATGATGCTTCTTCTTACTGGTCGAATGGCACAGTCGACATTGCGAGCACGAACACCAGCAGCGCCGTGACCTACGTATACACGGCAGACAACCTGGAACGTCGTGACGATGACAATGGCAGTGACAATCAGGGTGATGTCGAGAAGAAGAAAAAGAAACACAAATACCTCGGAATCCTAGCTGCCTTCCCAGGTGGCGGCTTGGTTTGGTACATCGGTGACAAGATATACAAGACGACCCATCAGCCAAAACTATCTGGAGTCAATATTGCCACACCACCTGGGTCTCCCACCGTGGGAGAAACACCCAACATCCTGAAGCCTGGCCCGCTGTCGGACATCATCACAACCCACGGCACACCGTTGACCCCGGAACAGATTCCAAAGCCGCCTGCTACTCCTCCGTTGAGACCTCCAAAAGGACCACCATTGGAGATCAACATCGCGGAGCCTGGCCAACGTCTACCGCCAGGATATTTTGACTGGCCTGGACGTCCCTATTCTGACCAGCCAAAGCCGGAGCAAACTAAACCTGAGCAGTCCAAACCTGAGCCACCAAAATCTGAGCAGCCAAAGCCATTAGACAAGCCAAATTCAATTGACAAGCCGAAACCAGATCAACCACAGACGCCCCCTGGTGAACCCAAAGCTCCCGAATCTGGGAATCCTGAAGCTGACCGACCCAAGCCCGGAGAGTCTAGGCCTCCGCCGGGTGAAGGCAGACCACCGCCAAAACCTGACATATTGAAGGATCCGCAGTCATTGCCAAACCCGGCCGGAGATGCACCACCAAAGGGCAATCACAATCCTCCAGGATCAGGCTCTTCCACATCAAGTTCGGGATCAAGCTCTTCAGTTGAAGAAGCGGAAAGCGAAGCAAGAAGGAGCGCAGAGGATCTCAGGCGCGCGCAAGAAGAACGGCTGCGCCAAGAAGCAGAGGCAGAGCAAGCAAGGCAGGAAAGGGCCCGAGTGCAGAAAGAATTGGAGGAAGCGGAGAGGCAGAAGAAGGAAGCCGAGAGAGCTAATGATGCAAGAAAGATCGAGGAAGCCAGGAAACTTGAACAGGCTAAAAAGGCCGAGGAATTGAGAAAAGCTGAACAGGTTCGAAAGGAAGCCGCTGAGGCTCAGAAAGCTGCTGAGGATGTCAGGAAAGCTGAGGAAGTGAGCAAGCAGACTGCGAAGGCAGCCGAAGAGGCGAGAGCGAAAACGCCGCCTAGCAACGGGCAACCGCCTAAAAATGGACAGCCGCCTAACGAGGGACAGACACCCAAGGAAGAACAGACGCCTAAGAATAGATATCCGCCTTCCCAGCCAGATCCTCCCAAGCCAAATTCCAATTCTGAGTCAGTTCCCCACGAGCATCAGCCTCCAAAGCCAGACGCCCCAAAATCGGGCCCTCCCAATGAGATCCCCAAGCAAGACGGTTCGCAGTCAGTTCCCAACGAGCAACGACCTTCAAAACCGGACGCCCCAAAATCGGGCCCTCCCAACGAGATCCCCAAGCAAGACGGTGCGCAGCCAGTTCCCAACGAGCAACGACCTTCAAAACCAGACGCCCCAAAATCGGGCCCTCCCAACGAGATCCCCAAGCAAGACGGTGCACAGCCAGTTCCCAATGAGCAACGACCTCCAAAGCCAGACGCCCCAAAATCAGGTCCTCCCAATGAGATCCCCAAGCAAGACGGTGCGCAACCTAACAAACCAAATCCCAAGAACCCTCTCGAAAGACCCCCTCCAGGCTCTGAGAAACCACGACCCATAGGTGATCCTAAACCTAAAGATTGGAACAAGCCGCCGTCAGAACCGCCGAAAAGCGGTCCCGCGCAGAATCCGTTTGGAAAGCCGAACCCAGAATGGCCAAAGCCGAGACCTAAAGAACCTGTTAACGGTGATCCTCCAAAGAATACGAAGCCTGGCGAGCCTCAGGGTGGCAATCCCAAGCCTGCAGACTCGAAACCTGGCGATTTTAGGCCTGGTGATACAAAGCCTGGTGACTCAAGACCTGGTGACCCAAATGCCCCACCGGACCCCAAACAAGGAAGCGGTTCCAATCCCAAGCCTGAGGAGCCGAAGCCAAAGCCAGAGCCAAAACCGAATCCAAAACCAAATGATTCTGTGACTTCTGGCCCTACAACGGATCCACAGACTGGCGAGCCAAAACATGGAGACTCAAGACCTCGGCCACGACCTCAGGAAGGGACAGGACCTGCTGTCAATGCTGAAGAGCCTAAGTTCCAAGACCCTAAATGGAACGGTGACTCTTCTCAGCCTAAACCACCGCCGCCTGAACCATTGAGTCCTGGGTCGACGAGTCCTCCACCGCCAGGGGAGATAAACCCCAACGGAGGTCAGTCTCGGCCTGGCGGTGGCAGAGGAAACGGCCTACCCCAGTGGCCGCCGCCAGAAACAAAACCTCAACCGAAAGGGCCCATCGATCCCTACGATGGTCGGCCTCGGCCAGGGAATGGATTGCCTAAGTGGCCGCCAGAACCAAAAGCAAAACCGCAAGGGCCCATCGAACCTTATGCGGGTCGGCCTAGGCCACCCGGTGACGGAGGAGGCCAGCTGCCCAAGTGGCCGCCACCAGGGACAGAACCTCCTGCCAATCCAGCTAGTGGCCCTCCGAAGCCGAGTAAACCAGGACCTTATGCGGATTACGTCCATCCTGAATGTCTAATTCGCGGCATCGATGAGGTGGCTTGCAGAGACCAGAGGGCAGGACATACGGACGCTGTCGACCAACGGGAACATGGTTTCCAGAACGACAAACCGGTCGATGGCAAGCCTCAGTGGGAGAACAAAGAGCTTCCTTCTGTTGATGACATGAAGAAGGCCGATAGCTCGCTGGCGGGCGCTGTAGACGGTGCCATGGAGGAAGCTAGCGAGGGTCAAGGTAAGAAGGTCACAAAGTTCTGGGGAAAGGTCAAGAAGGGGTTCAAGTCTGTCTGGGAAGGGGTCTGCAAGGCCTGGGAAATGGTCAATAAGGTGAGAGAGCCCCCTAGATGCCATCTCTTGTCTCGAGCGAGAGGAAGTTGAAGAAAACAAATATATGGATCTCGATCGTGAAACGTTCCGACCCGCTAACAACTTTCGCATCGCAGGCCTGGGAAGAAATCATGAAACCCTTCAAGGAGCTCTGGGACGCCATCAAGAAAGCGTGGAAGTCCATCGTCGATTGGTTCAAAAAAATCGGCAAAGGAGGCGGCTTCTGGGGCAAAGTGGCCGGCGTCTTCGAAAACTGCTACAACGGCATCAAAAACTCCTGGGTCTGGAAGAACATTATCGACAGCAAGGTCGGCAGGTTTATTCGCAAATGGGGCCCAAAGACTCTCAGGAAAGTGGGATCCGTCACGCTCAAGGTGCTCGACGTCGTGGCTTGGGTCACGCTGCTCGCCGATGTGAAGGACTTGGCCAACGTTGGTGTTTGTGTTGCGAAGGCGCTCGAATTCAAGGGAGATCCGAAGCATCCGCTGCCGGACTTTTGCAATGGCGAGACGACTAAGGCGTTGGTTAATTGGACGCTTGAGAGGGCTGGACATGCTCATGAGGAGTAAAGGGAGTTTGGAGGTCTAGGAATGTACCAAGACCTGTGGGCAGATGTAATTATTGATCTTAATTCTGCTGTGTAACATGGTCATCACAAGACCGGAAAATTGCCCAAAGAAGTCCAAAGACGAGCGCTCGTGGTCGGCTCTTCTTCCCTCCCAATTTCAACCCTTTCAAATGGAGAAACTGACACCATTTTCCAAATGTTGAATTTGAACTTTGGCGCATGGCATACAGGCCGCGGTGCACACAGAGCGAGACGTATAAGTACTTGCTTTTACCACGCGTGTAGTGAGGAGATTTGTCGTTGTTCCGGATTCAAACGAGCGCAGACATACGCAGACCTTCGCCGGGCTGTCGAGGACCTTGATCGGATTGCTTCTTCACTTCACTCCAGCGAAGTGCAAACTCTCCGATGCGGCTGCTTCGCAGCAATCATCTGAATGACCACGGCCGAGCATCTACTCTCATTACATCTCGGCATTATTCGCGCTCTTTGGCTCATACGCTGACGGGACGGAAGTGATACTTTTCGTTTCCATGTATAAGGCTGATATGATACAATTTTCAGGAACCCTTCAAAACAGACAGATAGTAACAGAGACAAATAAAAAAAAATACAGCATGTGGACTATAGACAAGAAACACCTTCGATCCGCACCGGGATTTCTCGCCCGCTCTAATAGCGCCCAAAAGGTGTTACTGGAGATCTCGCTCGTTTTTCGAGAGTGAGAGAGTTATACAATTCCCCACATGACTTCAACCACTTCACCGCTTCCCTTCCTCATTAAGCTTTCGATACCAATGCTTTTCACTCCTCGCGTCTAGTAGTGGACAGCCTTGCCGTAGGTGGCCATGGCAGCCTCCTTGAAGGCCTCGGCAAGAGTGGGGTGAGCGTGGCAAGTGCGGCCAATGTCCTCAGTGGAAGCACCGTACTCAAGTGCGAGGGTGCCCTCAGCAATCATCTCACCGGCGTTGGGGCCGACGATGTGCACACCGAGGATGCGGTCAGTCTCAGCGTCGGCAAGGAACTTGACGAGACCGTCGGAGTCGGCGTTGGTCTTGGCGCGAGAGTTGGCGCTGAAGGGGAAGGAGCCGACCTTGTAGTTGACGCCAGCCTCCTTGAGCTCAGCCTCGTTCTGGCCGACCCATGCGACTTCGGGGTGGGTGTACATGACACTGGGGATGGCGCCGTAGTTGACGTGGCCGTAGTTCTTGGTGATGTACTCGATGGCGGCAACGGCCTCCTCCTCAGCCTTGTGGGCAAGCATAGGGCCAAATGTGCAGTCACCGATCACGCGGATGTGAGGGATCTTGGTGCGGTACTCCTGGTCGATAACGAGGCGGCCACGGTTGTCGGTCTCAAGACCGATGTTCTCGAAACCGAGACCGGCGGTGTAGGGACGACGGCCAATGGCGACAAGGCAGACGTCAGCGTCGAGCTGGGAAAGAATGTGTTAGTGTCGTCCTGTAACAAGAGTAGCAAGTCGAATCAACTTACAGTCTCGGGCTTGCCGCCCTTGGCAGCCTCAACCTCGAGCTTGACGCCCTCGCCGCTGCTGTCACCGCTGACAACCTTAGTGTTGAGCTTGAACTTCAGGCCCTGCTTGCCGAGGGTCTTCTGGATGTTCTTGGAGATCTCAGTGTCCATACCGGGGCCACCGATCTGGCCGAGGAACTCAACAACGGTGACCTCAGAGCCGAGACGGGACCAGACGGAGGCCATCTCGAGACCAATGATACCACCACCAATGACAACCATCTTCTTGGGGACCTCAGTCAGGGCAATGGCACCAGTGGAGGTGATGACCTTCTTCTCGTCGATCTCGAGACCGGGGAAGGGAGTAGCCTCAGAGCCAGTTGCGATAATGATGTTCTTGCCGCGGACGCTGGTCTCGCCACCGTCAACGAGGTTGACAGCGACGGTGTGCTCGTCGGCGAAGGCGCCAGTGCCCTTGATGTACTCGACGTTGTTCTTCTTGAACAGGAACTCAATACCCTTGGTGAGACCACCGACAGAGCCCTCCTTGGCCTTCATCATCTGGGCGAGGTTGAGCTTGACGTCGCCAACCTCGATACCGCGGTTCTTTGAGTCGTGCATGATCTGGTGGTAGAGGTGCGAGTTGTTGAGGAGGGATTTTGAGGGAATGCAGCCGACGTTCAAGCAAGTACCTCCGAGGGAGCCACGCTTCTCAATGCAAGCAACCTGTAGCGTGAGATGTTAGACGGTGTCCTGTTCCCTTTCTTTGGTGTATTTCCGCTCTCTTGGACGTACCTTGAGGCCCTCCTGGCCAGCCTTGATGGCGGCGACATATCCGGCAACACCGCCACCGATGATAACAAGGTCCTTCTCCTCTGCGCAAAAGTCAGCATGCCTGTCGGCGCGCCGAACACAATCTATGCGAAGCTCATACCGGTCTCAGTGGCGTAGCCTCGTCTTTGCCATATGCGCTGCTGAAGGAGAGTTGTGCTGGGTGCTGTTGAACGAAGAGCCTGGGCAGTCTGGAAGCCGGAAGAAAGGGCGCCGCGAGTGGACGCGCGTGTAGCGAGCTGCTTGAACATGGCCGCAATACTGTAGAGCGAGAGTCGGGAGGTAGAGGGTGGGGAGGAGCGGCGGCGCGATGTATGGGGGGTGGTGGCGGCGAGGGGATGGGGTGAGATGTCAAAAGACTTGACGGGCTCGGATGTTGATGAGCTGCTTGTGCTTGCTTGCAGACGAAGAATGTCCGGGCTTCGTCGGAGGAGGCTTCGGCTTAGCTGGGAGGTTGAGTCGCGCTGATTGGACGAGACGCCTGCGCGTACATAATGTGCGATAAACCACGATATCTTCATCGGTGCATGGCCGAGGACTATTATCACGAGTCTGCGGATAGCATTTCAACGGGCAAGGTTTCTATGCTTGCTCCAATGTCCGCCGATCGTATGCGCGAGCTCATCGTAACGGTCTCACGTACAAACCGCCATGAGCGATTTTCGCTGCTTGCATTGCACAAAAGCCTCACACTGTCATCACGAACAACAACGTATTGCTTTCTGGAAGGGTTACAAATCATTTCGTTTCAGCTTCACATGGTTCTCATGACCGCTATGCCTACGGAGCCTGTTCTTTTAGTCTTTTCTATGACAAAGCAGAACGAATCAAGCATCTCAACACGCCACCGCGCATCTAAGGCTTGCAGCGACCCATGTAGCGGGGGTACAAGCAGGTGTCGCGTACGGTGTGCTGGTTGCAGAGCCAGGCGAGGAAACGCTCAAGGCCGAGACCGTAGCCACCGTGAGGGGAGGAGCCGTATCTGTGAATTCTGTTAGTGATTGAGATCATATCATAGCAGGGGTGGCAAGACTTACTTCCTGACATCGGTGTACCAGTAGTAGGGGCTAGGGTCCATGCCTTCACGCTTGTATGCCGCCATGAGCTCGTCGTAGTTGTCCATACGCATGCTGCCGCCGACAATCTCACCAACACCGGGCATGAGAACATCAACAGACTCGGTGACGCGAGGGTCCTCCTTGTCCTTCTGCATGTAGAAGGCCTTGATCTCGACGGGGAAGTGAGTGAGGAAGATGGGCTTGTTGATCATGTCGGTCATGCGGCGCTCGGCAGCCTCGGCGATGTCATCACCGAACTGGTGAGGCTGGCCTTCCTCGTTCGGGATGTCGTGCTCGCGGAGCCAGTCGATGGCGTCGCTGTAGCGCATGCGCTGGAAGGGACGTTCGGGGATCTTGAAGTCGGGGTTGAGGTCCTTGAGCATGGCGGCGATGCGAGGGTTGGCGAGGACGTGCTCGAGAACACCACAAATCATCTCTTCCAGGTGGGCGAGCAGGTCATCGAAAGTGATGAAGTCAAGCTCGGCTTCGACGTGTGTGTATTCTGACAAGTGGCGACGAGTGAGAGACTTCTCGGCACGGAAGGACTTCTCGATACAGTATGCGTTGCCGGCAAAGGGAATGACTGTCTCGAGGTAGAGCTGGGAGGACTGGGTGAGGTAGGCGTTCTCGCCGTAGTAGTTGAAGCCGAACAGGGTGCTGCCGCCCTCGACCTGGGTCTGGACGAGTGCAGGAGGCGCGACCTTGAGGTAGCCGAGCTCGTGGTACTTGGCGTTGAAGGCGAACTCCACGGCGTCACGGACGAACATGAGAGAGCTGCCAGTCTCGCCACGGAGAAGAAGGTGGCGTCTGTCGAGGAGAGTCTGGGGGTCACCCTTGGCCTGGACAACGTTGGTAATGGCCTCGTCACCACCAGGTGCCTTGCCAACGATCTCGAAGTAGTCGGCGTGGAGCTCACGGTTGTTCGGGGCGTGGGCACCAGCAGGGACCTGCCACATCTCACCCTTGATCATGATGCTGGTCTCACGGGTAAGAGTGAGGATATCGTAGGTCCTTGCCAATGGGCCGGCAAGCACACACTGCATGTAGCCAGTGCCATCACGAAGGGTGATGAAACAGAGATCCTTCTGCTTCCTCTCTCTGTGCACGCGACCAAGCACTTGCACGCGAGTGCCGCTGTTGGCGCTGCTGTAGTCAACCTCCTTGGGCCTCTCGCCAGATCCGAGCTTTACAACATCAGGGTTGACTTCGCCCAAAGTAATCCTCTTGGCCGCGGGAAGGCTTGAGTTCTCGGTGATGACAATCTTCTTAGCCTCCTCAAGAGACTTCTCCCTCTGAGCCTCCTCCTCCTTCTGCCTCAATGCCAGCTCCTTCTCTTTGCCGGCCTTCTTTTTCTGCTGCTCGACAAAGTTGGCAGCCTTCTTCAGCGCGGCCTTGGCGGCAGGCTTGTATGTGGCAACCTCCTCATCACCCTCCTTTTTCTTGGACTGGTAAGTGGCGGTGTCGGTGTGCTGTGAGTAGGCGAATTGGACAGTCTTGTAGGGCTTGGCCTGGCTGCCGTCCTGCTCAGGGACGTCAATGCCAGCCTCCTCGTCGATGTGAATGACAGGTTTGTCCGACATGTTGATCAATGCCTTGCGCTGTGTTTGTTAGAGGATTGTCTGAGTAGGGCAAACAGGCTTTATCGGGAGCTTTCTGGGTGGACTCACAAATGTTTATCTGACTCAAGCTGTTATCGCTGCCGCGACCAGTCATATCGCATCGCGGGGCTGCTTCGAATTTGGCTCCCCCGCCACGAGGGAGTCGGCTCGAAGGCGCCTGCCGCTGGCGGGAGCTAAGGCGAGCTTAGACGCGAGCTTAGACGTCGACAGGCCTGGTCGGTAGGAGGTAGCGCATGTGCTGCCGAGGCGCTTGACGTGACGAACTGCTGCCCTGCTTGCTGCAAAGGCGCATGAAGACGCTTTCTTTGTTGTTGTTGTCGTCCTGCTTGCCAAAAGCAATCGCCCTCTCACCAAACCGTCGAATCGTGCATCTTGCAAGCCCTCCCTACACCTCCCCAGCATACCAACGGGCGGGATGATCACGCGAGGCCGATAGAAGCTCTCATCGGTGCAACCTGCACAGAGCAGGCGGGGTCAACGAAGCAGACGACCGTCAAGATACGAACAAGAGATGGAGCTCGCGACCTCGAGAGCGCTGCAGGATAAGCTGTACGACAAGAGGAAAGGCGGTGCTCTTGAGTATGTCATACCCTACTTCCGTTTGCTCCGGTAGCTCTTGATTGCTACCAGGACGCATATCTACAGTCAAGACGCGAGGACTGCACGGCTCTCAATGCTGCGAGCAGGTCGCTGCAATGAATACAAGCGACACTAGTCGAACACAGCTGACGGAAGGACCTCACAGCCTTGAAACTACCATCCGATCCGCCCTCGCCGAAGGCAACCATGATCGAATCGCTAAAATCGTGCATCAGCTCTGCCACGACTACGCATACGCCGTCCACCAACCTCATGCACGCAATGGAGGACTAATAGGTCTGGCTGCAGCAGCGATTGCTCTTGGTTCAGTAAGTTCGACATATCTTATAGCGGGAAAGCAATCCGCTAAACAATACAGGAAGTCGCCCGCTACCTACGCGAGATAGTACCTCCAGTACTGGCTTGCTTCTCCGACCAAGATGCACGTGTACGATATTACGCATGCGAAAGCATGTACAACATAGCCAAAGTAGCAAAGGGTGAAGTGCTCGTCTACTTCAACGACGTCTTTGATGCTTTGTGCAAGCTTGCTGCCGACTCAGAGCTCAGCGTTAAGAATGGTGCAGAACTCCTCGATCGGCTCATCAAAGACATTGTCAGCGAGTCTGCAGCAACGTATGCTAGCATCTTGGCGCCCGAAGATGCTTTCCCAGACGAAGCAGACCGAGAAGAGTACCGAATGGCGTTCAGTCTGCCCAAATTCATCCCGTTGTTACAGGAACGCATTCATGTCCTCAACCCCTTTACGCGATCTTTCTTGACGTCTTGGATTACACTGCTGGACTCAATACCAGATCTCGAATTGGTCGCCTACTTGCCCAGCTTCCTTGGTGGTCTCCTCAAGTATCTCACAGACACGAACGTGGACGTCCACACGACGACGAAGCAAGCGTTGGACAAGTTCCTGGCAGAGATCAAGAAAATTGCGGCTGTCAAGAAGGGCATTGCGGAGAGCAGACGCACACGCGAGTCGGAGCGGAAACCAAGTGGTTCCAGCGATCCGATGCAGAACAGCCAAACGATCGAAGATGCCGCTCCGAACGCCACCGATCAAGAACCCAACACTGAGGAACCGCGAAATGATACCAACGCAGAATTCGATGGAGACACAGTCTCCGACAATACGTCTTCGATATCTGCAAGTGACACTGAAAGGGAGGCCGACGATGCGGAAGATGAATGGATACCAGGGCAAGACGTACCTATCGACTATCAGAAGATTCTCGATATCCTTGTGACCTTCCTTTCGGAATCGCAGAATGAGGAGGTTCAGGTGACGACTTTGAAGTGGATCGAGGCTTTCTTGGATATCTGCCCAGAAGACATACTTTTGTTCACACCAAGACTGCTGGCTCAAGTCCTGCCTGCTCTGTCCCATGATGTGGATTTGGTCAAACAGGCTGCCAGCAGAGTGAATCAGGCATTGATGAACTATGTCATGTCTTTGCCCGAAGAACCGTCTCGGTCGGACAGCAACACTCCACAACCACAACCAAGCCAAGCGACAACAAACGCGAACATGAACCCGCGAAATTTGAGAGAAACGAATGGAGACCGCCGTGACTCGGCGCCAACATCAAGAAACCTACGCAAACCTGCAACGCCTGAGCCCGCAGAACCTCTCCCTCGAACACCGAACAACCGCACGCCAGAACCATTCGGAGATGAAGCTCCTTCAGAAAGCAAGCCCGCTATCGACTTCGACTATGAAGCCGCTGTCAATGCGCTCACCCTACAATTCCTACACGAACACGAAGCCACCCGTGTTGCAGCCCTTGCATGGTTAATCATGCTGCATCGGAAATCGCCAAGACGAATTCTCGCCATCCACGCTGGCACATTCCCAGCATTATTGAAGACGCTGAGCGACCCTGCAGAAGCAGTCGTGACGCGCGATCTACTTCTGCTAAGCCAGATCAGCAAGAACAGCGACGAGAGTTACTTTACGTCTTTTATGCAGAACTTACTTTCTCTGTTCGCCACGGATCGCTCTCTGTTGCAATCTCGAGGCAACCTTATTATTAGACAACTTTGCACATCTCTATCTGCTGAAAGGATATACCGCACACTCAGCGATATTTTGAGCACGACATACGACACCGAGGAAGACATCGAATTTGCTACGCTCATGGTGCAGAATCTGAACAACAATCTTATCACAGCACCGGAATTGGCCGACTTGCGGAAACGTCTGCGCCAACTCGACTCGTCCAAAGAGAGTCAGACTTTCTTCACAGGTCTTTTCAAAGCATGGTGTGGAAATGCGGTGGCCACTTTTTCTCTCTGCTTGCTTGCGCAAGCATATGAGCAAGCCTACAATCTCCTGCAGGCGTTCGCAGATATGGAGATGACGGTCAACACCCTAATCCAAATCGACAAACTGGTCCAGCTTCTGGAGTCGCCTGTCTTCACATACCTCCGCATGCAACTGCTTGAACCCGAACGTTTCCCGCACCTCTACAAGTGCATGTACGGCTTACTCATGCTTCTCCCCCAGTCGAGCGCATTTGCCGCTCTCAAGAACCGTCTCAACTCTGTCAGCGCGATTGGCTATCTACACATTGCACCTAGGACAGGCGGTGTGCCGCCCACAACACCCTCAAGTGTCAGTACCTTCGAACGCCAGAACCGCCTCAAGAGTCGCGAAGAGGGCGGGATAAAGTGGGCTGAGCTGCTCGAGAAGTTCAGATCTACCCAGGACCGTGTACGACGTGCACAACTGAGACAACTCAATCCTCACATTGAGGAGGCACAAGCAGAGACCGAACCCATGGAGAAAGCCTCCGACTCGCGTGGTGGTCCTGGACGCAGGTCGCAAGGATTGAGTCTAGCGACTGGAAATGGAGGCACGAGGCCTAATAGTGCCGCAAGCTTCGCAAGACTTGGTCAAGTGCAAGGTGTCCAAAGTCCAAACCTGCCTGTCAGTGCCGGTGCTGCTAAGAACAAGATGGGTGGACTGGGTCACATCGGACGACTTGCTGGTGGCGTTGCTGGGAAGGGCAAGGCGAAGAAGTGATGAAGGTATGACGACGACCATGATGGAGATGTATATCTTGTACGTGCACGTCTTAGCGAGCTTATATCTTCTTCATAGCAAGCGTGGGGCTCACTGGCTGCATTCTGTCTTTACATCGGGATCGCAGCAAAAAATTCCATCATTGCCATCTCTCTATCACCTACAAATTGCAAGCCAAATCTTAAGACATCCCCATCAGGCACTACCCATGTCAACGCTCACACCCCAAACCCAGTCCCCGTACTCTCAGTAATGCCCCCATCAACCACAATCGTCTGACTAGTCACATACCGACTCGCCCCGCTCGCCAACCACACCACCGCATTCGCCACATCCTCCCCGCGCCCCATCCACCCCATAGGCACATTATGCCCCATGATCCGCCCCGCCACTTCCCGATCCTCTGGCCTCTCACTCTGCGCCAAATTCTCCACCAGCGGCGTATACATCAGCCCCGGCACCACGGCATTACACCGAATATGCTTGCTCGCGTACATGGCGCCTGTGGCCCGCGTGAATTGCAAGACTGCGGCTTTGGCGGACGCGTACGCGATTTGAGGCTTGCCTATGTATCGTAATGCGGTTATGGAGGCGTTGTTGATTATGCTCCCGCCTGTGGGCTGGGTTTCCATTATGGGCAGCACGGCGGCGCAGAGCCGGTATACGGAGGTGAGGTTTAGGTCTATCTGTGCTGACCACGTTTCTTCGCTCATGCTTGAGGGCGAGCCGGGGGCTGTCATGCCCACATTATTGATCAGGATGTCGATTCGTCCATGCTTCGCCATTGCCGCAGAGACGAAGGCCGAGACGGAGGAAGGGGAGGTTACGTCTGCTGCTAGGACTTCGATTTCTGCGTTTGGGTAGGCAGCTAGTAGGCGAGATTTTGTCCGCTCGGCGGCGGAGAGGTGGAGGTCGCAGCCGAAGATTTTGACCCCGTTGTGGGCTAGGAGCAGGGCGGTGGCGGCGCCGTTGCCCCAGGTGTCGCTTGTGGGTGAGCCGACTTGGCCTATGCCTGTTATGAGGGCGACGCGGTTGGCGAGGTCCGGGTAGATTGGGAAGACGGGTGGGTGGGGAGGGGATGTTTGTGATGGGGGTGGCATGGTGGGTAAAGGTATTTGTTGTTGGTGTTTGGTGGGTTGGGTGTAGGAAGGCTGATGGGATGAATATTTCTGATCGAATGTTGGAGTGAGGTGGAAAGCCGGGTGGATATGTCGTTGATGTCGATGTCGAGGCTGAACACGCTCGATCCTTTGTTGCAATGATTTCTAGTCCGGTTCGAACTCTTGATGTGTCCAAAACTCGTGCAATACGCTGAGTAGTCGGCCTTGACAATTTTGTTTATTCGAGCAAGTGCAGATCATCTACGTGATATCGACGATGCCACAAATGGAATCTCTTGTTCTTGGGTGAAAGTGTAACGAATCGTGCAAAACCATGTGATCAAACGTTCATTTTCGGAACAAATTCACTTCTATATAGACTCGCAGCTTTGTAAACAACAACCAGCATCTCCTCTTCTATACGAGCGATGTCGGCGGTTATTTTGTCCGTTTTGGATCAGAGACGTGAGGTTGCCGACTGCTGTGAACCCAATCTCCGCACGATCAGCCCTCGGCTTTCGCCCAACAACCAAGGAAATAAATGCAAGAGGTGAGATCTCGGAGGCGCACGACATCATGCTATTGTTGCATTAGTATGCTTCTTCTACTTATGAGAAGATAAAATCAGTGCATGGTCGTATCCCGTTGAATGTGGGATTTCAAACATATTTTGCTCGCCGTACACATCCATCGATCGCCGCCACCATACGAGGCTACAATCAATGCAAAAGCGTTTCACGCAGGCTAGCCGCAACTACTTCAAACGAAACACAATCTATCTCAAGAGCCGACAACTATCCACGATGAAGACAGACAAATACCCCCTCCACCCTCCCAGCCTGGAAGAACTGGCCGAGAAGCTCAAACCCGCGCTGGCAAACAACTACGCCTCCTCAAGCATAAATGTCGAGGATTGTCCAGATTTGCGTCAGTCACCGTTCCGTCTCGCCACACAAGGCCTCTCCGGCAACGAAAGAATAGCAGACGTCGGCGGCCAACCAAACCTCTTCCCCTCGCCTCGCCTCGAATGCAAGTACTCTCTGCCTGCTCTCGCACAAGCGATGGAAATGGACCCAAGCCGAGGGAGTCTAATCGGAGCCGGCGCTGGGCCTTTCCATGTTCTTGGGACGAATTCTGAGCTGGCGCCGAATCTTAGCTGGAAGGCAGGGTTTGACAACATCGACAATCAGACGCATTTTGCCAAGATCGACAAAAAGGACGGGAAGCCGAAGGTGCAGAAGTGTCCCAGCACGGATTGCGCGCTGATGATCAATTTGTTCGGTTCGCTTGGGTTGCCTGGGCCGGTTCTCAGGATTACTGCGAGAGGGAGGAAGGGGGATTACAAGAGTTTCTCGGAATGCATTCGTCACGCTCTTGACGATGCTTATGGCGATGAGCGACCAGTCTCCCTCGGTGGAGTCTTCGTGATTAAATCCGGCCGCTCGCATTACCACATCATGCCCGATTTCCCTTCACAGCCTTTCGAGTCGCCGAAGCAGCTGAACGAGTGGCTCACGTATCACGATTTCGAGGCGCCGATCGTGTGTCTTTCTGTTCTGCATTCTGCTGACCCGGGGAAAGCGATGGGTCTGAGGATGGAGCATACGCATTGTTTTAGTGCTGAGGGGGAGGATAAGGGTGGTCATTATCATTACGACGATCTTGAGGGTGGGGAGGTGGAGTATGAGGCGTATTTCAATACGGCCAAGGCTATTTATCGGATTGATAGGCCGCAGGTGACGCTGGAGAGGGATTTGCATGATTGAGAGTTTTGGGTTGTTAGAGGAAAGTGATGTTTCGCAATCTGTCATTTGAAGCCCGAAAGCTGTGTCTTTCGAGGTGCACTGTATTGCAAAGCAACTCGGTTTTGCTACCACATTGAGTCGCACGCTTTATGGCCGTACTTTTCTGTGTGGTGTTGCAGACCTCGTGCTGCTGGGTTTTGTCCAGTGGCAGAGACAGCACAAACTCGCTTACGCCGGTATGCCCTACAGGAAAGCTCGTAAGGCTGCATATTCCGCTTGATGGCGCGATAGAGTTAACATATATGCGTATGTGGCTTGGAGATCACACAGGAATGGGGAGAGAATGGGAAGGGCTGGCGATGTTTATGGCAGGAGGACACGTGAGTGCCTTCCGCAAACACTCGCCAAGTGCTTGATCAATATACTCAAGCCGGTACGCGGCTCAAGTTGCAGAGTGCGCAACGAGTATGAAGCATCACCAAGGCCACGTGCTTGCGAGGCATTGCCGCGAACCTTGAGCATCGCCAAGGTGACAAAGCAGTCTCGAAGCAGAAGCTGGCGAATTGTCGACGGCCATCCCACACGTGCTCGACCAACGTCGTCTTGGCCGGCTGCATCCGCGAATGCCATGCATTGGCATAACCTCACCTCTTCTACCCAACTCCACACTCGCCCTTTGACCTGGTAGCAATCATCGCAATTCTTCGCACGGCAATGCCCTTAGTATCGTCGACAAGCAGCGCGATGGCCTCAGCCAAGGGCTTGGGTTCGTCGCAACTCGAAGATTTCACCCGTCACATACACCGAGGCCGCAAGGCAAGCATCGAAACAATGCTTTTAACTCGACTCGGCGTCGCTGTTGCTGCTTAACCTTTTGCTCACACGACCACCGCCAGGCTTAGACTTCCAGCCTTCTTGCACTGCCGCCTGATCTGCCTGCATCATGGCGCCTCCCGAGACCGCAGAGTACGACTGGATCCTGGCAATCACCACCATTGCCTTTGTCTTTGCATCCGCCAGCAACGGTGCCAACGATGTCGCCAACTCGTACGCCACTTCTGTGGCTGCGAAGACCCTGACCATGGTCCAGGCTGGTATCCTTGCCACCATCACTGAGTTTGTGGGAGCCGTTGCCCTAGGTGCGCGAGTCACGGGCACCATCAAGAACGGCATCATCACCATCGATCGCTTCGAAGGTCGACCGGGAGTGCTCATGTTGGCCATGGGCTGTGCCGAAGTTGGTAACGCTGCCTGGCTTACTGCCGCCACTGCTTTGGGTATGCCAGTGTCCACCACCCAAACCATCGTTGGTGCACTCATCGGTGTTGGATTTGCTTCCCAGTCGGCCATCACTTGGGGCTGGGAGGATGGAAGTGTCTCCCAGGTTGCCGCTTCCTGGGGCATTGCACCTCTGATCGCCGCTGGCTTCTCCGCCATCATCTTTGGCATAGTCAAATACAGCGTGCTGGAGCGTAAGGACAGCTTCGCCTGGGCTATGCGCTTGATTCCTCTCTACATGGCCAGTACTGGAGCTATCCTTACCCTGTTTCTGGCTATGGAAGTCCCCGCAAGCACTGTCACTCACGGTGGTCCTCTGGCTGGTGTTGTTCTCGGAGTCTTCGCCGGCTGTCTTATCTTTGCATACCTCTTTTTTGTGCCATTCTTCAAGCGTAAGCTTATCATGGAAGACCGGACTGTCCGCATCTGGCACATCTTCTACGGTCCCCTTCTGCTCAAGGACAACGTCAAGCTCTTGTGGCCCGGCAATGCCGACGAGGCGCTTGTGGCTGATCCTTACGAAGACACCTTCGCCGCTCGTGCTTCCACCTTGGACCAGGAGATGGGTCACAATGTTTCTGAGAAGAAAGTCGCCGATGGCAAGACTGCTACCCCTGGAGCACCAGGCAGCTCCTCTTCAGTATCTGGCGACGCGAACCAAGCCCGACGTCCTGCTTCGCGCAAGGACCTGGAGCCTGAAGAGCGTTGGCTCGAACCCGTCAAGGAATTGTCATGGGTCAACCCCACGAAGCTCTGGAATTGGTTCAAGTATCTCACACTCCAGGGCGTCACGCGCAACTGCATCAGCCACGACTCCGCTGCCCTCCGAGCCATCCACGCCAAAGCACGCATCTACGATCTCCGCGTTGAGCACATGTTTCAGTACTGCCAAGTCGTTTCAGCGATGATGATGTCTATCGCTCACGGTAGTAACGATGTCGCCAACGCCGTCGGCCCCTGGGCCGCGGTGTACCAGACGTACAAGTCCGGCTTCGTTGACACCGAATCCGACACCCCAATTTGGTTCCTCGTCATCGCAGGTCTCCTGCTCGGTCTCGGGTTCTGGGTCTACGGCCACAGAATCATCAAGGCCCTCGGCAACAAGATCACGCAGATGAGCCCTACACGCGGTTTCTCCATCGAGCTCGGCGCCGCTGTCACTGTCTTGCTTGCATCTCACCTTGGTCTGCCTGTCTCAACAACACAGTGCCTTGTCGGAGCATCGTTGGGCGTAGCTCTCATGAACTATGACCTCGGAGCTGTCAACTGGAAGCAGCTGGCGTTCATTTTCATGGGATGGGTCCTCACACTGCCTTGCGCGGCTCTCATTAGTGGTCTGATTTGTGTTATGGCGCTGAACACACCGCACTTCTGAGGCGACGGAGAGCGAGGATAGAAGTATCCTACCTCCGTACTTTTTACTTGAACGTTAATTTGTCGCTAAACTTATGATCACAATACTTTTGTTCAACATATCATCCTCCGCACATTCATTCCACCCCGATGAATTATCGACATGTCAATTGCTAGTCGAAGTAGCGTGTTTGACAACATGATAGTAGATCTCGGCATAACCCATAATCGGCCAGCGTGATCAGCTGCTTAAATCTGGAGCTCTTCCGCTAGATTGAGTCATCCCTAAATGCAGCGCTCTGAGCCATATTGCGCAATCTTGTTCCAAGAAACCGTACGGCGAGTTTAGATGGCGGTTCAAACGCTCTACACCTCGCCACCTCGCTTTCCTTCTAGACTGAACATCTTCCCATTGGCCGCCGCATCGTCCCCCTGCAAGCCTCCAGCCGCTCGGCTCGTCAGCACCGCTTCTCTTCCTCGCGGTATCATCTTCGCAACATACGGCGCTACCACACCCGCTAGCTCGCGAGACTCTGCTCGCGCTTCCACAAGCAGCCCGCCCAGATCGCAGGCGTCTAAGAACGCTGTGTTGGCCCCGGCGCCCCTCAGAGGTATCATCGCATGCGCTGCATCGCCCAGAAGCACAACGCGTCCTGTTGTCGGGAGCGTCTCAGGCGGGACAAATTCTAGGAACTTCGGCTGAGGATGCACTAAGGCTTCCGGTCCGCCGTGTGAGATGAAGCTCCGCATTGTTGGATGGAGGTGTGCCGACTTCTCGAGCACGAAGTCGTACAGCTCCGCCTTGCTCGCTCTCGCGACCCAGTCGGCGAAGATCTCAGGATCGTCGCGACGAAGCATCAGTGCCCAGAAGTAGCGCGCGACAGAGCCGTCTGAGGCCATGGACAGCAGCCCGATCACCTGCCGCAGACCAGGTGCGGAGGTCAGAATTACTGCATTCGCGATTCGGCGGAGAGGCTCGTACTGCTCGAGTGATAGATTGACTTCGCCAAAAGTGGGTACATACTGACTCAGCACCGGTTTTGGGCCTGTGGGACCGAGTAGTTGGTTGCGTACATGAGAATGCACTCCGTCTGCTCCGACCAGGAGCCCGCCTTGGGAACTCGAGCCGTCGGCGAAGAACGCAGTCACTCCGTCTGCGTCTTCTGTGTATTGGGTGAATTGCTTGCCAGAGGTGACGGGAAGGTCGTTGGCGTGCCAGAGATAGCTACGCAATGTCTCCCGGCTGGCACGGAGGATGGATCCTGGAAGCCCGTGGGCGATGCCGTGCAGTTTTGCGGCTGTCTCGCCTGTCAGGGCGTTCACGAAGGCTACGTCGTTCTCGCCGGTGTGGTAGTTGACGCTTGTCGTTCGGAGATTCTGGAATGTTGAGCTGGGGAGGAGTTCTTTGAGTGCCGGCAGGGCCCTGTTAACCCCTGTCAGTCTGAGTCTACGTATAGTTTGCAACTCGTGAATGGAGGGACGTACTCTATCAATGCAACCGCCCAGCCTTGCTTGCGGACAGATGGATCCTCGTCTCGCTCGAAGATCTCGAATGGCACGTGGTGGTGGTGCAGGATCTGAGCGAGTGCTAGACCGCCTAGGCCGGCGCCGATGATGAGAACCTTGTTGGAGGTGCTGTGATCGTGCATGGTGCTGTCTCCGAATGATTTGCGGCGATGCTGGTCAGCTTTGCGAATGTGATATCTGTCTTGACATTTCCCTGTCAACTAGGGTACTAGAGGGGAGTTTATGTACCGTGACCCGTCTCTGGTTCCACGGTCGATTTCTCAGCACGAGCGACACTACGACGCTCATCTTTTGCTCTAGCAGTCGCTCGGCGTGTTGGTGTGAGGCGTGTTGGTGTGAGCCTTGAAACTCCTTACCATGTCGACGTTCGTCAAATGATTGATCTGGGTGACCTCACTACCTACGCACCGCCAGGCTCGCGCTCCGAAATGGCCACTCGTCCATGGCATCGGACGTCAATGAAGCGCCGAGACCGGGTCACGTCAGGTCATGTGAGGTCTCAATGATGATTTCTGTGCGAGAGGACACGTCCGGGCTGAGTCTTTAGTGCTGGAAGAGGTGGTCGTGTCGCAGGATGGATTTGCACACCACACCGCTCACCACCTAGTGTATGCTGGAAAGTCATGTAAAGTCTGGACACGGTGGAGCAGAGTATAGCGACATGGAGACAGTAGGCCTTACTCGCGTCAGCACGGTTGGTTTTACGCACCATCGTTCGGCCGAAATGCGTTTCTTGTGTAACGAATCTGGTCCGAAGGCTCCGGAGCTGTCACGTCGGAGTTGAAGTCTTCCGCGGCGACGAAGGTCTATGGATAATCCGAACATGTGAAGCTATCGCAGAGGTGAGAATCACCCGTCTTAGCGCGGCGACATTGTGCATCATGAGGTAGTCACGATGATTTGTAGCTGAGGATAGTACCTAGAGGCGCGTGGCGTTCTTTAGAAGGAATAATTGATTCGTCTTGAAATTCTTGTGAATGCGTACTTGTATATCACGTATCGTCTATATGCGCTTTAACACAATATGCCTGCGACTTACTTGGACGGCGGCGAAAGCTCCAAGAACGTCTTGAGCAGACCCTGAGGCTGCTCGTAGAAGTCGAACATCACGATACCGAGCCTCTTGCCCTGCATCTCGCCCTGCTTCAAGTACTTCAAGAGTCTGTCGTTCACGCCTCCGAGCGGCGTCAACTCTGTTCCGTTGCCCAGAGCCTGAATCCTGGGAGTGCTAGGTGGTGTATCACCAGTCTTGGTACTGCTTGCGAAACTCCAGAACAATTCGTTAGGTGCAGATTCCGAGGCTGCGTACTCCCAGAAGGAAGTTGTGGCGTTGTATTTGGCTTGGATATTCTCCGAGGCGGGAGCACCGGTGGGTGTGTGAGGCGCATAATAGTCTTCGATGTGGGCGACGGAGTCGGGAGCAGAGGAGTAGTTGAGCGTAATATTCTTGCCATTGACGGTCCAGTCATTGGGACTGAAGTGCAAGCCGGGAAGGTTTGCGTTTTGGGCAGCGGAAAGGAGGTTGAAGTCGAAGCGGCGGAGAAGAGTGATCTTGCCACGGGCGGAGCCTAGGGTGGATATACTGTTGGTCTGGCTGATGTACTGCTTCGCTGCGGGAGATGTGACGGCATTGTAGAGTAGGGTCTGCACACTGAGATCATTGGCCGAGTGCGGGATGCTGCCGCCTTCGAACTGGAAAGAGAGGAAGAGGGCTTCGCTTGGGTGCGCATCGAGCCAGTTGTAGAAGGCAAAGAGGATGTCGTCTACGGTTGCAGTCTCAGATTGGAGTCCAATACCATGCCAGAAGACAAGGCTAGTATTTGTGACATCGTGGGCGTAGCGAAGGTCAAAGGCACGGATGCCGTCATTGAGCATGTTGACAAGAGACTTGTCCTGGCAGCGGAAGTTGTTGGGGTCGACTTCAGTAATGCCATTGAGGGCAGTGATAGGCTCGAGAGCCTCTTGGGTGGCCTTGGAGTAGTTCCATGTGGCTGCATCGTGTGTACCGGGAATGTTCATGTGCACAAGCAGAGTGTCATCGGGGTAGGCTTTCATCCAGGTGGCAGTGGCGGATTCGCTGGAGCCATTGTTGATGCCAAAGATGGGGCTGGCATCGCCAAGGACCTTCTCAAGAGCGAGCTCGGCCAGATGAGATGAGTTGCTCTTTGACGAGTGAGACCATTGGGATGGTGTCTTGCCCTCGCCAAGGACGGCGAACAGATAAAGGACGGTCGCTGATACGGCGAGCATACTGGTCACATAAAAGACTCTTTTGGTGCTAAGGAAGTCTGGAGGTTGGAAAAGCATCTCAGGGCATTGCGGTATCAATATATATAGGCAAGGTGGAGACGTCACCGCATCGTTCTCAATATTTGAAGGTTCGAGTTATCGACTTGAACGTTCAAGGGTGTTGCTGCGCGTGCGAGTGCAAGCGGCGCCGATTGGCTTCGATGTTGGGAGTCGTCATCGTCGTCGGTGCTCGGCATTTGAAGGTCGACCCTAACCCTGTTTGATTCGGATCCATTACTCTTGTCACGTGACAATGAAGTGGTTTCAGCTTTTCCCTCCTTGCTCCAACTGTGTGGCACGAGTGCTATGCTGAATTCTCATATAAGCACCTTCAGACGTCCCCATGCACGAAGAGACATGCAGATCCATACGCATGACGATTCGCAAGACCAGAGCTAATGCGTGTATATTGTTTCTATAGACGAAGGATCCTCCCCCGCCTGTGTTATGTCCATTATTTGCTTGGCTATCGTATTGAAGCTGGCCAACACCTTGCTCTGCGCCGTGAAATAGGCAGTCCAAGACGCGCATAGTAGGAGCTGAGGTCGATCTCGCTGAATGGCGCAGAGGTTTCCCAAAACGTCACTAAGTCACGAGCCAAGCTACAGAAGAATGCCTGTCTCAATATCTATCTGGTCCTACCCAGGATCAAGTTCTTCCTCGGCATGGTAGAGACGAAGGATGAACTAATGCAATGAACGAAATGTATACGAGTCTTGGAGAATCCAAGGTAGGAATGCTCTATCTTCTTATTGAGTCTTGGTAGCATGATTGTGATGTAGGGGAAGAGAAGCGCCAGCATATAAAGCAAGACCGACGTCCTCTCACCGTCCCGAATACCGCATACCTCTCATATTCTCCAATCCAACCAGCACAAGCCGCAACATTCCAATCATGCACACGGTACCTCTTGCCCTCGTAGCTGCAGCAAGCCTGGCCAATGTTGCTCATGCCGATTTTTCGATATGGTACTCGATCACAGCAACAGCAGGCGATCCCGGCGGACCCCAATGGTCGGCAGTCTTCGTTCCTTATCTGGACTCGGGCGTCGCATGCGCCGACCTTGACAGCGGCATAGGTACTTATCCATCAGAAATCGATCTCGCAAGCAAAAAAAGCTAACAATCCAACAGTCCGCTACGCCCAATTCGCGGACGTGACACCGCAATTCGGTGGCGCCAACTGCGATGGGTGCGAGAACGGCATCGAGCCCACTCGCTTCGAATATTGGGACGGTCCGAACGACTTTGAAAACGCCATCATGAGCGAAAGCTTCGGCTACATCACTCTGCGCCCTCAAGAGGGTAGTGACGACTGGTACTTTGAGTACATCAACCCTGATCGCACCGAACAAGGTGTTCTCACCAACTCGAGATGCGTTCGTGCCGAAGGCTCTTACACTTGTTCGATTGGCGTTGCGACTCGCACGGGAGCCAAGCTGTTTGACTGCTTCACTAGCATTCAAGTCATCCCGAGTAATCGGGACTAAGCTTATGAGGTGGACTGGGTGGCTGCGGATGGGCTGGGACGTCCAGAGCTAGGCTCAAGTCAACAATTCATGTTGGCCACAGCTGTGAATCTCACTTGCACGGTTGCACCATCTATCATGGGAGCTCACACTTGTCGATGATTAGTAACGTCAGTACGCAGTCATTTCACAGAATTTCGCGCTACTCGTGTGTACTGGACATTCATGTACGTGATCGAGTACTGGTCAACAATCGATTGCAAGAAGTATAGAAGTGGCATTCCCCTGCTCCATGAGAAAAAGCCTTTGCCACTAGCTCCCTCTATGCTTGGCACATTTACTGCTTGCTCGGTACGCATTTGTGAATGACACACACACTCAAAGCTGAGTATCTGTCATTTCTCAACGTCTCTCTCAACAAAACAAAAGGTCGTTCATCATAAGAAATTGTGAAGGTTCTCGCCGAGGACATGAAGCCTCTGCTCTGTGTTCTGATGTCCACCGAACAAGTTTCCAGTGTCATGATCACTCTGCCTTTCCCGGTTCCTGGAACCGAGAAAGCTGCTTCTTCGTCTTGCCGACTGGCACTTGCTTTCTCTCCTCCAACAAAGCTGCTGCCATTTCCTGTACAAGCTCCGCCGGCCAGAGCGCCATGGTTTGGCGGAATTCTGAGCCAACGCATCTTGCAATAAACACGTACGTGATCATGTTCCTCATCTGGTATTGCGGCATCAGAGACGCCCAGATCCTGTTCAGAGTCCCAACACACGGCATGAAGTCGGCTGCCATCATGCTTTCGCCAAACTTGGCAAGCGAACGGTTGCGCAGCGGGACGTCGTCCAGGGTTTGGCCGAGTAGGTAGAGTTCGAGGAGCCGGTTTTGCTCCACGCATCTGGAGCCAAGCTCGCAGGCGTTCGGACAGTCTTGTTCATCATCACCGGTAGGAGAGACTGCAAGATCGTGGCGCTTGTAGAGCCAGTTGCAGTACGTTCTGAAGGTGTCTGGATCGACCTCGGGCAAGCGAACTGTCCTGCGTTGTCCCTCGCCTAACTCCCTGGAGCACTCTGCTTCGAAGAACTTTGAACTCGCGCATACAGCGTCTGGGACCAGCTCAAACGACTCCTCACTGGATCCGACTACGACTATGAGAGTGTTGTGCAAGCCATAGATCTCACTGGCAATTGATTAGCTTGATCTCGAAAGGATTACACGCGCTTTGAGTAACACGCGCATTGAGCACGTACTGGGAACGCTCAGCCATTTCGGTTGTAGAGTCTGTGTGAGATATAGTTGAGGCAAGTCTGACGTATTGTCTACGATAACGAGTGTACCGAGTGTAGGTACCAGTGTAGTGTCGCAAGGTTAGATAGCGAGGGATGCGGGAATCTTATAAGCGCAGGGAAAGTCACAGGTAGCTCGAAGCACATGTTTCACAAACGTCATGTTCGAAGTGAGTGGCTGAGTGAAGCCATTCGCAGGCAAGAACGACCTATCGCTCACATCACATGATTCACTTAGAGGCATTATGCTAGAAATTGGACAAGCAAGTGAAGTCGACTCGGCGAAGAGATAGAAATGACTATGCGCTATCGACATTATGCATTATTCTATATATGACTGCCTTCACTCCTTGATATATACTCGCTTCCTGTTTTATCCTCCTTGCCCTTACAAATCCTTTCATAGCTAAGCCAATAGCTCACTGTTGTAAAGATGAGGTCATTTTCTCAATGCGAAAAGGAGTAAGTGAAATGATATCTCTCATTCATAATCTCAGAACAGGCTATTATAAAATTGAACTTAGCATACTATCCATGCAATATTGAATTTGTAATACTGCTGGCTGTTATATAGTGCGTAATGCAGCGTGATGTAGCGCGTTACTAATAAGTTACTGTGAATCATGCGACTGACCTATCGCAGAAATCACGTTAGTAAAGACTCGAGAATCTTGTACTAGCGCGCAGCATGTATAAGTGAAGGTTACTCGTCGCTTCACTAGAAATAGCCCGACTTGTTTTGCATGTGAATTGCTGGGACGTGACCTGAGCAGCCAAGTTCAGCTGCCCGTAGTGATGTATTATTCGACGCCTATGGTTGTGTTCACTGATAATGGCAGGGTGCGAAACTGCGGCATGCTTAGATTTGTTAACTAATTCTGAAGTATCGTTTGTTGTACTATCAGCTTATACTCTAATCTACATGCGAGCTGCGACTGTACTCGGAGAGACAAACAGGAAGTTGATGTTCAGCGGACAGGCTAGGTCTTTACATATGTATGGTGCGGGTCCGCGGAATAGGAACTACAAGGCATGACAACCAGTTCAGAGACAGCGTTTGTTCCTAAATTTTTTACCAGCCGAATATATGTCCCTACCGCCTGGAAGCATGTTGTACTCCGTGTATAGAGATTGCTCGCTAGAATATCGTGGACTCTCACAAGACCAGCTTGCCTCACCATCTCGCCTTTGGACTTTGATCTCATACGGCATTGCCCAGGTGCTTAGAGCTATTCACATCAGGTCGTTTCTTCAAACTGCCGTGGGCCACATTGTGGACGTCTCTTTCGGAACGACGCATCTCAATCTTCCACCATGTCGCCCATCCGGCTATGGTGATGATTGTCAGTGGAACGGCAACCGCCCAGTAGATCCAGAAATCTGGCGAAGCTCGACTGGTTGAATTACGCCCGTCAGGCGAGCGCCAGCTGAACATTCCCATGCTGAAAAGTGTCTGGTAATGTCAGTATCTAGCATCAAGCTCCATTGCTCTACTGACTTACTGCAATGAAGGTCCCTGGCAGATATGCTGCCGTTATTAGGGCTATTATCTTCATCGAAGTGCTGTCTTTGCCTGCCGATGCAGCTATGCGGACACTGGTCTGGCCATCGTCTTGCGCTATGGATGTATACAGCTGACCGCAGAATCAGTACGAAACTGTTATTCATAGAAGACAACACTCACAATCTCAAGCTGTAGTTTCATCTGCGCCTCGGCAGTCTCTGCCTGCTCGAGACAGGCTTCGCTATCGTTGCGTATATAGTGTATTGCCTCCTGGATGAGCTGGGCTGAGGTTCCATTGTCGTTACGAAGCCGGTGATCGGATTCGATGAGCTGAAGTAAGAAGTTTGCGCACTGAATATCCCACTGCGGAGACCTTTTGGTATAGATTATCCAAATGCTGAGGTCGTTGATTGTGTGGGTCAGTCTCTGAGCGTTACCGCGGTGAAGCCTTCCATCCACGAACAGCCTACGATGGCTCAGTTCTTTTTGATTTCCACTCATGCCTAGCCATTGTCGTTCGGATGTGCCGGCTTTGGTGACTCCGATACACTCCTTCACAGCGACCACTCCAGGACCTATGACGTGCCATAAGTATGATTCCACTCGTAGGATATGAGTAGCGAGGAACATGACAGGAAGCACTAGTGGATGCATCCAGTAAGCTTGGGTCTCTTTGAGTTGTTCGGCAAATTTTGCGAGGGTTGGTGCAGGTTGTGTTTCAAACTTGTCGATGTCGAAAGCATATCCAAGATTCAGCGCGGTTGTAATGCGAGTTTGAAAGGCATGAGATACAGCAAACATGCCAAGAGAACATTCCCATTTCTGTGGCGTCCGGAATACCATACCTACGGATACTGAGCTTCCATGCGCCTAGCCGCCATCACAATTTGAGGCTTACCAAGTCGTGTACAAGCCCTTCCAGAATCATCATCGTGCTGAGTATGGGTAGAGAAGACCCCTGAGCCTCGCTGAAATGAATGGAAAGCACACTTAGGAAGATGCAGAGCTTCCAAAACCTTGGCTGAATGGAGTTCAGAAGGTATCGCATGAGTAGAATCCGACTGAGCTTGGGCAAACAGAAGTCTGATCCCACAAAGAAGCTTGCTAGTCAGTCTGGGACTATATTTTCTCTTTTGCCACGCCCACTCCTCAAGCTCGGTCTCGGGGAGCGTCCTGACTGTTACACTGTGTCTGGTGGTACCACCGGTCTATCACCATTAGCATTAGCACATTTTGAGATACAGGATCACGTACATCTTCCAAAGTAAATGCTTCAATATAAGCGTATGTGCCGTGGTGCTCTTTAGCGTCGGCATGACCTTGTTCGAAATTTCTCAGCATGTCTTCTGAACGGAAGGCAGTCCGACCTTTGCTGATACTCCGTGAGTGAATTCTTCCGACAATGGTGTTGCGCTGCGCCGGAGACGAGTCAGCTTTGGGTTCTCCAGCAATTGAAGCGTTGGAGCTCCTGTATGCCGTACCAGTCGCTTACCCTAATGCAGCATCCTGGTCGTAGCGTGCGGCTGAAAGTGGATCTGCTTATCTTGTCACAATGATGACAGTGGCTTTCGTCTTGGGGTATTTTTGCACGTATGACAGATTCTTCAGGAAAGTGATAAGCACAACCGTAGTCTCAATTTGCTATCGCCTGGGAACACTGTCACGATGATTGTCCCCCGTATTCCCAGTCCGTGGCGGCGCAAGGCATTTGCCATGATTTATCGCAGCTATCAATAATCCAAATTGACAGTGGCGTGGTACAAGAGTCTATGACACTGTCTTGGTGGCTGTTGCGAAGATGTTCTGGCGAGCAAATCAGCTGCTACGAGCGATTGTAGGCGCATTATCTTCGATCAACCAATTAGCAGATAGAAAGCTCCAGAAAAGCGCTATATCCCAGTCCAGATGCGGTGCGCTTTCCCTCAAACTTCTCTCGTGTGCAAGGCAGCGCTCCGCTTGCTCAGCCTTTCCGATCCGACTGTACCAGCGTTCGGCAAAGTGTAGAGGTGCTCTGACTGCTAGTATCTTACTCAGCGGTTCTCCTGCCTGTTCTAGTAGATGTGGTACGCTTTGATACAGCAGCATCGCATAGGTATTCGCTTTATCGAAAGATGCTTTCCGGGTGGCGTTGTAAATTTTGGTTCCAAGATGTGTGGTGAGCTCGTACACACTCTCGTGTAGTAAGAGTAAGAGGCACCATAGCAAGCCCACGACAAGACTGTCCTCAAAAGAAGGAGTGCTACGAGGGGCATCATGCGATCTTGTCCACACGAACTGTTTCCGCGAAGGCTGAAGGTCGGTCCAGGTTTCCGACCAATGTGAGAGCCCGCGCTCGAGTTGTAATAGTGAAACCAGAACACGTACGGACTCGTCGTCATTCCTTCTACTAGAATTTTTGATCTGGTCTGTGAGCTCAAGCAACCCAGGCAACTTGATGGCAAGTCTGCACATGAGTTCAGAGCTTCCCTGTGATGGTTCGTCTAGTCCGATATGCCAGGTACCAGGCGACATCGATTTGCGAAACACCAAACCTCGAATTAGATTGAGTTGGCGATAGTGTGAGACTATGAAGCTCGAGAAGCCTGGTGTTGTGCACTCTGTGGATTTTGTACTGAGAAGTTTGGTCTGTCCAGCCAGATGGTGCAGCCAAGTATCGACGCCTGGTGACACTACAGCATACAGTGACGACATCATGAGGTCCAGTGAGGCTGCGAAGATGCCCAGTGTATTCCAGGATGGCTGTGCGATGTCGCTCTGAAGTGCCTGGATTGTGGCGAGGTAATATCTTCGGCCTGCCAGCGTGATTCTATGGTCTCCTTTGCTGCAACCCAGGTTGAGTAAACCAACAGTATCGTTGCCATAGCTATGGCTTCTGCATCTCGGTACTGCCCAGGCTCCCATTGCAGAAGCGGGAACGGACGAGCTCCAAGCTGAGGGTGGGAATATGGTTTCGACCCAGATCGCCATCATCACGATTCTCTCGACCACAGGACTGTTGAACACGACTATAGCCGCTTCAAAATATGTAATGGCAGCTTGGTCTTGTGTGAGGTTTTCAGCACAGAAGGCGTGTTTGTCCTGTCGGTGGTATGTGAGAGTGCCGTCGCATTCGTGCTGGCTGTTGGGCCCAGTAGCCGCAAGATTTGTACAGTCATCGCGCTGGGCATTGGTACTGGTTCGTGGAGCAGGCACAGATTTGGCAGATGGTACATGGCTCGGGCTCTTGGGTTTAGCTATTGCGACCTGTCGAGCGCCTTAGGCAAGGGTCAGCAGGCTAAAGTGGCAATGTTAGTAGAGGTAGAGAGGCCTACAATTGTCCAGCTTATCTCGAGCGCGTTGCTTTCTACGGACATGTCGCATGGCTTGCGAGCGAACAGTGAACTTGCCATGTGTGTCCAACGTGGGACCACCGGTAGTGACGAATGCGAACATCGGTGGTGACCTGTGATGAAGATGCAAGGCGCTGACCAAAAGCGCTGCCAAAGGCCACAGCGCCGGCCGTAGCGATGGAGGCAAGGCAATAATCAGAAAGATTCCGGGGTATACCACTGATGAACCGAGCGCGTTCCGTCTTGAGCCTAACTCAGCGGGAAGGATCCTGGAGAGGGTGGCTCAGGTGGGCATCTGGCTAGCGTTTCAGCCGCAGCTCGACCCAGCTAGACCTATATTGGCAATTGTTCGGTGTATGCGGACTACTGGTATCATAAGCACATGTCTAGTCGTGATGTATAAAGACAGTACGGGATCCTTGGATCTGTCAGACATCCTGCCCTTCAACGATAGACTTCGTACCATTGAGATTCGAAGTTTTCTTACACAATGTCTTGCGTCGAGATCCCCGACGACCTTCGCTCAGAGCTACGCCCCGTGAAGGCCAAGTCCACAAGATCCGACAAGCAGATCCTCGATGCTCTTCACCGATACCAACACGTCACTTCCGAGAAGAACGTCTGGGCCTTCTGGGACAAGGGCATCGACTCAATGCCATTATGGAACCTCCGCAACGTAATGTCATGGGTCCGCATGCACGATGCCGACTGGACCGTCCGTGTTCTGGACAGTCTGCCGGACTCGCCGAACTACTACCTCAACTATGTTTCGCCCTCTTTGCTTCCGGACACCTTCGTACAGGGCAAGCTTGATGGGCCGTACGTTGGGCCACACAGTGCAGATCTGTTACGCGGAGCGTGTCTCTTCCTCCACGGTGGTGTCTTTCTCGACGTTGGAGTCCTTCTGTTCCGAACCTTCGATCGTATCTGCTGGAACCAGCTCGCGGATCCTACATCGCCATTCCAGGTCAGTATACCCTGGATGTACGGTACGACGATCGCAAACAGCTTCACTGCTGCACGGAAAGGCGACCCTTTCATCAAAGCTTGGCATGAGCTTTTTGTCAAGCTATGGAAGGGGAAGGTGAACCACAAGGGCCTCATGAACGACCCGCTGTTCGCATTCGCTGCCAACCTCGATCTCGACGAGAGCAGAGCGGCGAAATTCCACTGGGACTTCGCTGTTGAGCCGCATGTCGTTTTCGAGTACGTGACTCAGGTCGTTTGCTGGACTAGACTCTGCATGTTGAACAAGAACCAGGGTGATGGATTCGTACCTCTCCAATACTGGAAGCAAAACATCCTCATCTTTGACGTCCTCGAAGAGTGCTGGGGCGCCGAAGCGACGCTTGGCTTCAAAGGATGTGGACAACGGGTCTTCGACCTCTTGAAGGTCCCGTTGGATGCCGATCCAGCTTCGACAGATTTCAAAGATGCGCAGAAATTGGTCTGGCGTCTGTTGAGTCAGTCTTCGATGCAAAAGGTTGTGCACGGCAAGCACCTGACCCATAGTGTGAATTTGGGCGAGCTTTGGGATGATCCTGCGAACGAAGGCAGCGACTGCGGTCCGGGAACGTTTGCAGAGCTGCTGAGATATGGTGCAGAGAATCTTGAGCAAACGAGGGAGGCCATTCGTTATGTAGAAGCTCCAGCACCGAGTCAAACTTTGGAGAAAGGCTTGTTCGAAGTTTAGGAGCGCAAGTCCAGAATGCCTGATGTTCAGACAAGGCATATGAGATTTTCTATATAATTAGGCCTAATTTCTCTCTGCGATACAATCTTGCGCGTCGTGGCAATCAGAAGGCCATCAGATATGGCACTTAGCGTAGTAACTTCATGTCATCATCACTCCACTGCTCGGTCGAAGGGTGATGGTATATCGTCGTCTCCCGTGTTTTTTCAATCACACCATGCTTGATAGGGCGATCGTTCAACTCCAAATCACCCTCACTAGTCTCACTCGGAAGCCTAGTCACCCTCTTATCACCCATGTAAGAAGTAGTGGTGCCAGTCTTGCTTGTGCCAGACTTGCTGAGCGAGTTGAGTGTGCTGCCGAACGTGTTACGGAAGAAGTTCAGTGTTGGTCCGATGATGGTTGGCATGCAAGCGCAGATGACTCCAACTTCGGATTCGATGGCGCTCCAGAGGGAGATTTGCGTGTATTCGTATGTAGCGTTTGTGACTTTGCTGACTTGTGAGAGATATTTGAGGCGGACCATGCTGCAGACTGTGACGAAGAGACCGATGAGGAAGGTGAGTACGATGCCGACTTTGCGGCGCTTGTCGGTGACTTGGATGGCCAGGAGCTTGCGGATTGGAAGGAAAAAGACGAGGAGATCGAAGAGACTATAGAGATGTAAGTTTGATATACTGCAATATCGGGCGAGTGAGAGGGAGAGGTGAGTGGAAACGACAAGTGAATCTTCGGACAGGGTGAGAGCGCTTTTGGAAAGCTTGTCGCAGAGTAGGGATGGGACATACTGCGGACAATATTAGCACACTGGTATCAAGCGAAAACATCTCTTTATTACACATACCATGTTGAAGCCGCTGTTGAAATAGACAGCCAGTTGGAAGTTATTGCAATGACCTTGATGCTCGCCATCCCACTGGTTCCAGAAATAGCTGACAGGGGCGCACTGGAGGCCGCAGTAGATGATGAATGCGGAGCCATAGGCGATCAGCCCACCGATCAGAGCCAAAGCGCTTAACCAGAATCGCCGCGAGACGGACTTCGGGAAGATTCGCATGTATAGCAGGACGATTGATATCTTGGTCAATGCGATGACGGCTTGGTAGATGTATTGGTCGATGTAGAAGTACTGTTATGCGCGAACATCGCTTGTCAGAGACTGGAGAAGGAGACTTGTGCTGAACAGAGCATACCTTGAACATCAACGTGATGTGGCTGAAAGGGACAAGCCAGATGTCACGGCCCAGACCGACGTCAATCACTGTTCGTGATAAGTCAGCTTTCGGCGCAATACTCAAAGACAGTCTGGATGGAAAACGAACTCATCTGCATGAGGATTGTGGAAGGCAACAGAAGCAGCCACGATGCGAAAATGGTCCAGTCGTCCCATCCGAATTCGCTGCCTGCTATGCGCCACTTTGCCAGAAAGCGGATCGCAATGCACAAGGTCGCGACGACAAGTAGAGCGATATTGATCTGTCTAGCCATGGGCCCAGCGTCCCGGATGGGTGCCTGACAAGCTTTCATCTGCCATGTTTGTGTCGCTGGAGTCAAAGTCAGCTTTGGTCGAACACAGACTCACGGCCATATCAAGGTGGAATACATACTCAAGGCCTGCTTGTTGCTGCAGCTGGACAGGATGCAGTTTCCCGTGCCTTCGATGTATGTATCATCACTACACAAGCAGTCGAAGTCGCCGAGCTTGCAAGCCGAGGTGGGGAGCGCTTCTGTAATGCAGGTGATCTGATGCGGAGGTAAGCTTCATGTATAGATAGATGTTCGGTTGAGCGTGAGGCTCCTCTACCATACGTACAGCACATTGGGGCAATTTCGCAAGCTCGCTTATCAGCTCATTGGACCTGGTAGCATTCGTCGCAGCCGCATGGGCCGAAGCGAATAGCGAGCATGAAAAGCCAAAGCACGCGGCAGTCCACAGACGCATGGTTAGTAAAGATCTGTACCGCAGAACCGGGATCGTGTAAACTTCGATCGACCCAGAGTAGAGACGAGGAGGGCTCGCTTATACTGCGTGCCCTGATGGTATTATCATAAAGATGAAGCCTCGGCAACATACCCAAATAAGCCTCCCACTCCTTCATAGACGTATAACGGCAGAGGCTAGTGTTCTGAGTCGCCATTCCACTTCGCTGTGTGATACCCACAAGCGGGCTGGTGCAACGCCTTACATGACAGGTGCAGACGGGCTGCCGTGAAGATGCCGCAGGATGCAAATCGAGGGGATTCTAGTCGCTGGTGACCATACAGCATGATCGGATCTTGCCAGCTTATTTTGTCTGCCATTTCATAGTGTCGTGCTCTCTAATCTCTCAGCGAGCATGATCTAAAGGCTTGCAGCATCGGTGGTGCCCGGTAGTGCAGCCTCCAAAGACGCCTCGACATCGTGCCATCAAGGCGAGCGAGTCAGGAAACATGCGCAAGGCCAGTATCGCGGTACCCTAAAGAAGCTAATCAGCGCGTAGTGAAGTGCAGGGTCCGGTTTGACACATGTGAGAAAGAATACGTATAACGGTTTCGAGGCACCCAAATTGAGATCCGCGGTACCTGACTTGAAGATAGTGGATCTTCTAGTAGTGCACGCAGCAAAAACCAAATTATTGTGAGGCAGTCGGGACAGCTATTGGACGATCATTTCTCCGGAAAGAAATGTCCCCGGATCGACCGAGCCGCTCGGCGAAGGATCGCTAGAGATTTCCACTCCTCACTACTGCCGAAACCCGTATTCTGCCTTCCACCAAGGTGTGAACGCGGGATGATTGCTCAGCTAGGCCCCTGCTCCGTGCGATAGATCATATCCAACATCTTGATGTGCCGAAGCTCGGGCGAAAATCTCTGATCGATAAGATAAGCCAGCATCGCCTCTGTGCTGTGCACAGCAATGCTTGTGGGCCTCGCCTACAGCATCGCATGCTGCACGCACTGGAGATCGAAAGCACGCATACGCCTGGTATATTGCTTCAATAGGCTGAGGTCTTGATTTGATACTTAAGACAGGGGCAGGTCGATCCTGAAGAACGTTTGTTTGATCCTTACGTGCGAAAGATTGCTAGCGGCCCAGGTGCCCGGTCACGCCGACACGTGGCTGGTCTCTGCTTTTGTTACACTAACAGCCTTCTCGAACTAGCTCGACTGGCTAGAAGCGGCTTGATTTTGCGTTTGCCAATAATGTGCGGCCGGAGCATCCCCCGGAGTCTCTCATCGCTCTTCACCACATATCCAACTTATAGTCATGTTCTCTCTCATCTCGGCGATGCCTTGACATAACTGTCAAGATCGCTGTGACTCCAAGCGTCCGAGTCAGCAAGATGATCCTTTTCTACTGCTTGGCGTTCCGCGAAGATCCGACCCTTTGGTTTCAGTCTTTCATGAGTATGCATGCAGTTGTCTGTACCACGCAAAGACGCCTGTACGCCTGTACTACCGCCCACCAAGCCACATTATGAATTTCGGCCGATGGTCTTTCTTACATTGAGTGTGACCCGATGGCTAGATAGTCAGGGGACCGTGGCGGTAAACGATCCGGCCCTTCGTTCAAGAAAGAACCAGTTCCTCTTTTGCACTAGCACGTCGATCGACATTATGAATCCTCATGCTCGTAACGCGAAACGTCAAGATCATGTCTCCGCGGATACCTGGCTAGCACGACATAACGGCTCTCAAGCAAGCCAGGACGAAAAGATGATCAAGGCAACGATCCGTCGCCTCAAATGAATTTCCCAGAAACCGATACGATTAGTCGTACAGCAGGATTTCCGCGCTGATCAGACATTGGTCAAACCAACGACTGAAAGTATGTAAAGTAGTAGGGAATAGCCTAGGAGGTCAGAAAAAGTCTGCCCTCAAGCCAATCAATGCCGCGGAAACTTGCTAGGAGGTAGGAGCCACACCTCTTTACTGCAAGAGCAGAATTCCACCTCGCCAGATACATACAAAGACCTTTTTGCGGCGTTCCCACCGCTTTCGTCGTCGGAGTTCTGACGGATCTCGTCACCTTCGGAGCCGAAACGGACAAAGCTTTCTATGGATGCAAATGACGAATGCTTTGCCCCTCTGAGCCTTGACACGAGAAGCCAGGATCATATCGTGTCTTAAAAGTGAACTTGACGTCGCGAATTGATTGAGGTCTTTGTAACAAGTATAGCTTCAGTATGTACCACATGGCACGCGGCGGTTAGCCGTCGTGCCGGGCCTGTGTAGTTACCTTCCTCCGTATTGTAATAATGAGCCGCGAGGGAATGCCAGGCGATCATCCAAACACTGGAACACGCATGGGAGTGATGACAGCTGAAACCAGGTCCACTAAGTCCCAGAGGGAGAGGCTGAACATGTGTACAGTTCTAGCTCATAAGTCTGCGGACATCTCGATGTCGTATTGTGCCAGTATGGGTACGTATAGTCTCTAATTTCGAAATCATACCTCGTAGGTATGATAGGAGACACTTTAAAATTATTACTTACTAGTATAGTCATACCTTTAGGTCTCGTTTTTACTTTGCTGGATAGTCACCGCTGAGACACTGTGAGCAGGCTTCCGAGTAAAGTGTGCGCACAAAAGCCCAGCGCCTCGTTCCAGATCCTTCAAGACAGACTCTGAGAGATAGTCACATCTTAAATAGCCGGGCGTGTGGTGCGTCTGAACCCTTGGCTTGATCAGTCCTCAGAAACTGTAAGATCTTTCCTCAAGTCGGTAAGTCGTTGCATTCCTGTGAAGTGTCCGGCAGCACCAAGCAGCCGCAGCTGCTTCACATAAGCTGCCACTGCTCGGCCACGCAGTCATGGCGTTCACATCACTACTATAAAGACCAGCATTACAACTTCGGCTTCTGTGCTCGGTAGAGCTCCATACAAGAGCAAGCAGCTGAAGTGTCCATCAGCCACTGATGCTCAGACAGATTATGATACATCGTAGCTCCACTAGGGCGATAAGCTTGCTTCCAAGACCGCTGTCACCAGTTTTGTGTCAGTGGCATAGAATGATAGCCTATCGAATGCAGTGCAATCGAGTATGATGAGACGTAGTCGCGACATCCAATATCACATCTAGGCAAAACTAAGGAAACATACGACACGACATGACTTCCTGCAAAACATCAGCTTTTGTGATGAATCGGAACGAAGGTCCTCCTATAACAGACATCTCGATCAAGTTCGCACTTCTCCGAAGCCACCTACTGAGAGTGATACGAACGAGGAGTTTTAACCTCTCCCTACTTGCAAGAGCTAATATGATGCAACTATAACAAGCCGCAGTGACAGGAAAATCACCTAAAGCGATACGTCCGAGGTCGAGCCAAGGATTCGCTGAGAGCCTTACGTGGTCCAGATATTGCCACTGAAGATTGAACTATGTCGCAAACCTGGGTCTTCCAGCAAGATCATGCGATGCGCATATTTTGATCTGATTCCACCACACCCCAATGGCGAGCAGAATTCTTGCTTGTTCCAACTGCTTTGCCGAGACGACAGAAGTAGGACGCCGTTTGCCCTGTCAACGCAGAACGATCCTTCCAGCTCCGGGTCGTGGACTGAAGCGCCAACTTCAGCAGCTCAACGATCACCGTGGCATGCTGGAAGGTGACCGGAGCAACATCCTTTTCCGTAATGGAATTGCAAATCGCGTGAAATGTTTCGAGCGTCGAGGTCTGGGAGGTTCGAAAGGTGGCACAGGCAAGCATCTTGCTTGTCGAATTGATTCCAATACTGGGAGTGTGAAGAATTAACACCGCATGCCTGTGCAGGACGATACCTCCTTTCAAAGGAACCTCCACCTTGTTTGAAATTCAGAGTGGAGGCACCGGCTACGCCCCACACCAAGCCGGACACGGATACAAAATCGGATACAAATTTCGGAAGTCGGGCCCACCATACGCTCTTCGGAGGTAGCTCACGTGCTCCGGGACACAGCACCGTTACCGCTTACGGAAACGAGTTCCGTTTTGTCACTGGTATGCGCGAGACTTCAAGCGGAAAAGGCGTTGTCGAACAATCAGTGTCTGTACAAACAACAAGACGGCTACGATGCTCGACATTGCAGACATGCCATCGCTAGACGTACGGCAGAACTTCGCTGAGCATCGGTCATCAGATCAAATTGCGCTTGGCATCGGTGTTGGCACATGGCTGCTCCGAGGCCTTAGAGGCAGCTTGGCACCACTCTGCGACGCTGCGATGATGTCTCCCATGCCCTTGGCCTTTCAGGGCCGGCGATGAAGCGCGCAAGTACCACCTCTCTACGCCGTAATGACCAGCCTTGACCGGCCTAAGCCCTACGCTGCACGACGTTCTTCCTCGCAGTGACGTCTCCGCACAAGGCCGGGGGCCCGCATGGCTCCAAACGGAGACGCGAGCACGAGCATCTTGCGCTCTTGTCAAGTGGGTATGCCTCTTGGCCAACGTGATTATTTAGAATGAGGACGCGCGCTTTATGAAACTCTGAAGAATCAATTCAGATCGTTGTTTGGTGGATCCTTTCCTGCCAACAACTCTGCCGATCGTTGCAAAGATGGGTTTGGGATCGTTGTATGTTCTTCCGACCAAGATCTCTCTGTGAAGATGTGATGCTGACCCTTTTGAAGTTCCGTTCGCGTCAATGGCGCTGACTGTGGCATTGAAGCCATCGTTCTCGGCATCGTCACCTCTATTGGTGGCTTCCTCTTTGGATATGATACAGTACGTCCAACGATGTCAGATGAACATGCGCAAAGCTGATCAAGCAATCGCAGGGCCAAATCAGCGGTATGCTCGTCTTCAAAGACTTCTCACGACGTTTCGGTGAACCGGACCCATCTGCACCACAGGGCTACTCGCTCCCTTCTACTCGGTCGTCGATTCTGGTCTCGCTCATGAGCATTGGTTCACTCTTGGGAGCTCTTTCTGGTGCTTACACTTCCGACTGGTGGGGTCGCCGCAAGAGCTTGACCTTTGGTGTATTCCTCTTCATCATCGGCAACATCATTCAGATCACTGCGATGGAGTCTTGGATACACATGATGATGGGCCGCTTTGTTGCTGGTCTCGGAGTTGGTAATCTCAGTGTCGGTAAGTTTGCATACCGTGTCGACGTCGTCATATGGTTGAAGTATTCTTCTGACTCTGCTCAGGTGTACCTATGTTTCAGTCTGAATGCTGTCCCCGCGAGATCAGAGGCGCTGTTGTGGCGTCCTACCAGCTCATGATCACAATTGGAATCCTGGTGTCCAACTTGATCAACTATGGCGTTCGAGAGATTGAGGACAGCGATGCTTCGTGGAGAATCGTCATCGGACTCGGCATTGCATTTTCCATTCCTCTCGGCGTCGGCGTCCTCTTCTCACCAGAGTCTCCTCGCTGGCTGGCCGGCAGAGACCGTTGGGAGGAAGCCCGCATGTCTATGGCTAGATTCCGCGGACTCAAGCACGATTTGTCCAACAAGCTGATCGAGGATGACTTCGGCGAGATGTACGACAGTATCCAAGAGCAGAAGAGCGCTGGTGTTGGCAGCTGGATGGAGTGTTTCACTGGCAGTGGCGAGAAGCCTCGCGTTGTATACCGGACGTTCCTTGGCCTTGGTATCCAGTTCCTGCAGCAGTGGACAGGGGTCAACTACTTCTTCTACGTAAGCCATCTTCCATCTTGGGCTAAACTTTGAATATCTACTAATCCGCTTACAGTACGGAGCCACCATCTTCCAGTCCGCAGGTATCGACGACACGCTATTAATCCAGCTCATTCTCGGCGCCGTCAACGTTGCGACCACTTTCCCTGGTCTGTATCTTATTGAGAGACTCGGTCGCCGCATTCCACTGATCGCCGGAGCTCTTTGGCAGTCGACATGGCTCTTGATCTTCGCCGCGGTCGCCATCGCCCGCCCGCCCACTGAGTACGAAAGCTCAGGCATTGTCATGATCGTTGCAGCCTGCATGTTCATTGCTTCCTTCGCCATGACCTGGGGACCCTTCGCTTGGGTCGTCATTGGCGAGAGCTTGTAAGACCATCCCCAATATCTATTTCTCAGCGCCATGACTAATACATTCTTGCAGCCCTCTCCGCACAAGAGCGAAGCAAGCCTCTCTTGCTACCGCAGGAAACTGGCTCGGTAAGCAATCGCCCTCTCACATCCCGTCCCACATTGTGTGAGATCTCTGAGCTGACACCCAACAGGCAACTTCATGGTCGGCTTCCTCACCCCATACGCCACCGACGGTATCAGCTACGGTTTCGGTTTCGTCTTCTGCGGCACCAACCTGGCCGCTGGTATCATGGTCTACCTCTTCCTGTACGAATCCAAGTCTCTTGCTCTCGAGCAGGTCGACGTCATGTACAGTCAGAAAGACCTCAAGCCTTGGAACAGCAGCAAATGGTTGCCCGAGGGATACACTGACCGCAACACGAGGGATCCTCAGTTCTGGGACCGCCGCTACTCCGTTGATAAGGCGAGCGAGAGCAAGACTGAGGATGTGAGGAAGGAGAGTGTTAGTGGAAAGTGAAGGGACTGTGGTTATAGACTATAAGTAGGCAAAAAAGTTTGTCTGAGTCACAATGCTCGATTCACGCGACTAGTCTAGAATAACCACGGGGAGAATTAAGCATTGGTAGAAATGTTTCGTCGGAGCCTTGGAAATTGAACCCTCCAGAGACAGACTTCTCGTAGATCTTCTAGGAAGATTGAGTATATTGCATCGACTGTCGTAACAGGTCTAAGCATGTCGCTGTCGTTCTTCTGTGGTGAAATATTCGATGTCATCGCCGATGCTGCATGGACCTCTGTCTAAAATATTGACTTCTAATAATCGTTGGGTAGGTGGAAGGCCAGGAGCGTTGTGGTTTGAAGCTGGCAATGGGTAGTCTTACTAGAAGCTCATAATTTCCGCCAGAAAGGGGAACAATATGCGAAGTATAGCTGCAAGGGTGAAGTTGTATGTATTCTTGAACAGTGGCTCGGAGCTCAGATCAGCATAAATTTTGTCATCGAGTTCACGTCGATATGCAATGGCCACTCCTCGCCTCGCATTAGTGCGCTAATCTTCGCGTGCTGCTTGCTACTCAGGACATAGAGATTGTTTGAGAATCGTTCCTCGCCTCGGTACTGTCCCGGAAGCATTGGTTTCAGTAACCTCTGTGACCAAGGACGATCTAGCTCAGCGCGATTCCAACGTTCTTCCAGATGAGCGACTGCGCTTGGCTGCGTGGAGAGGACTGCAGGTCCAAGAAATGTGAACTCGTTGCATGAAGAATCATGGTACCTCCGGAGCATCAATGGGAAGTCCGAGCCTGCAACCAATACGACAACGTCACCCTGTGTAATGGAAGCTGCATGGCATATGCCTATTCGTCCATCGACGGTTGTGAAAAGTGTCTCGGTCTCTACTCTGAGGGAGATTGCTCGCCACAACTTAGAGTCCAAGATCCGATGTCCCTTCAGCACGCGGGCCAACTCTGGATCAGAAAGGTCGAGAGATCTGGTGAGAACGCTCATACACTTCATGTCGCTTTCTAGGCCGTTTGACTGGTAACGAGACGTGATCAAAGCCTGGGGCCCAACATTGAAGACTGCTGCAACGCAGCTCATCGTGTCATTCGACGAGTCACTTGCGCATAACGCTGTTGCCAGAAACTGAGCCCACAGTAGCACCGTTCTTGTGTTTTTTGCCCACATGGCTAGTCGCTGCCTGTCGACGTCATCCTCGATATCTTCTGGACAAAGGTAGCGGTGAGTTACTCCTGAAGGACCCACGTGAACTTTCACGGTAGAAACAAGAATCCCACGCAGCAGCAGCTGTCCGGTCGTGTAAACGACAGAAAAAGTATCTTCTGGCAGCGGACTTCTTCGTGAGGCAGATATCTTCATTCCAGATGCACTGTCCCTACATTGAAGATACACTAGTCTTGTGTAGGCGTTAGAGACGATTTCTTGTTCGCGGCCACTATAGCAATTCCAATCAATGACCCAACTTGGTAGTACGTTGGACGCTGCACTCGGGTTCTTCAGTCCCAAAAGTCTCAAAGTACCCCAGTGGCGCATCCAGCACTCGGCAAGCGTCATGTATAGAAGCTCTCGGCTCATTCCGTATGAGAGTTCCGGAAGAGTCATTTCGATTCGTTGCAAGATGGCCTGGATACCTATGACTTTGTCCTTCGGGTTTGAGGTTGACGCCGTCTCGACGACCATCATGAACTGGAGTGCATCGACCTCGTTCTTACAATAAGAGCTATCTTGAAAGTACCGCAGTAACACCAGTCCCTGGAAACGCCAGTTGTCGTAAAGTATGGAACCCGGATTATGGATGACCCACGGCACCATCTGTCGAGTGTTGCCAGCTAGAATCTGGGCTGGAACAGTATGTCGTCCGCAAATGAAGACCGAAGAGTCATTGAGCAAGAGTTCTTGAAGAGTCCACGTACGAGTGAACCACGCGCGCTCAATCAGGTCCCCTATCATGTTATCGAGCGAGGATACATGGCCACGCGAAGTCAGCTGTACTCTCTTCTGGTGATAAAGCCAATCGTGTATGGGCATGAGCTTTTCGAGAGACCCTTGAAAGATCCACAGTGGGTACATTATGCGTAGTGTCCAGAATACAGCGAGTATATCGGAATTGGCCTCGCCCAGCCAAATCAGGCTTCGCATAGCCTGGGAATAGATGTCGCGCATCAATGGGATCTGAGTTTCTTTTTCCGCAAGGTCATTCTGATTAATACAGACAGCGTCCACCCACAATAATCGCTTTTGCGACTTGCGACGGAGAAAGTGCAAGGCCCGGTAGAGATTGCTAGAGATGTAGAGTGTCTGTCCGCGGCATAGCAGAACATGACGGAAATCGTCGATCCCCCATACGTAAGACAGCGCCTCGTAAGGAACTGTGCCGAGCTCCACACAGAGCAAGTCGCATTTTAGAGGTGATTCGAAAAGTATCGCTGGGTGTAGCACCATGAGCCGGACTTGACGAGGTCCGGATAACTTTGAGTACTTAAACAACTCCAAATTTTCCGATTGTGCGGTATGTCCAAATCTGGCGTTGATTGCTGATGATAAATAATTGAGAAACGGGCGCGTGTAAGGCTTTGGGAGAACGGTTGTGATAGCATCCTGACTCGGCGGGCTCCGCGGGTTTGACACCATACCGAGTGGTGTTTCGACGCACGTATTGATTGTTGAGTCTCTCGCCCCAATGTCGTGATCTAATTGTCGTTGGGGGCATTACTGGACTAATTGTTGGACTAACGTCGATTTGTACGCTGAGGCACAGGAGGCGTTGGCCCCCTGTTGCATGCATGTCAGCCGGCAGAATTTCAGGCGCCACTTACGCTTCAAGATACTATATATAGGAGACAGGGGTATCTAAGGCCTCACTCTACCTTACTATGCACTCAATCTTGCATACTGCTGTAATACAGCTATGACTGAGGACGCAGAGACCAAGTCGCAACTGAATACAACAGGTGGGATCTTTCGATGTTGATGCATTCAGAGGTAGCCGCCTGGTCCACTGCTTGTGTATGGCAAAGCGGGTACACGGCTATCGATGCGTGTTTGATATATGCTTTTCAGCACATACATCGAGTTGAAAGCCATCATCCCACGGAAAAGTCACACTGGTACTGTCGAAAATGGGACCAAAATCTGGTCGCAAAAGTTTCAAGGCAGAAGAAAATTGCAGTATGTTGAAACGAAACGTCTGAATGATGTGAATCAATTTTGGCCTAAATGCACCGAAGAACGCCCAGAAGCATCGCTGGGCTAGGGTAATGCAAACTTGAGTATTCTAGAAGGATTCGTGGTGAAAGTTTCTGCGACTGCAGGTCACAAAGAAGAAATAGCACCTTGACGGTAAGCACGTCAAACTATTCGGTGATATGGGAAAAGTTGCAGAGGCTGTTTATCATTGCGTACCGAGCATTGCAGGGTTCAAGGAAAGGCTCACTAAAAATGGTATAAAGTGATTTTGCCGACTGCAATGTTTAACGTTATCTTTAAGCTCAAATATGTGCATTACGAGCACTCTCTACAGTGTGTGATGGAGCGGAAAGGCACCGCTTTGGCTAGGTGACAAAGTGTGGTCTGAAACAAGAGCGACTCAACTTGAAGATGTCAACGTTCTCAAAGTATGGCTCGTGCCGTCCTTAACTCCTAAAGTGTACTGTGACACAGGCATTGCTGCTTGCCAGATTAGTCAACACCCTGAGCCTCAAGCCTTGATCGTCGGCGAGGTGTTCGTGCTAGGTGGAGTACGAATGGATGTGTCGAGCTCCTTCGTCCTAACTCAGGGTGAGCATTGAGTTCAAAGTCCTCAATATATAGATACAGAAAGGGAAATTCAAGTTGGATATAGAACATCACTAGAAATTGTTTAGCACCTCTTGGAAAGCTTTTGAGTCGTATATAGACCGAAGCCTATATTCTGAGGCAATCTAATCATTTCAGCTTGTTTTGATACTGTCTTGAAAGTTTGCGAGATCAAGATTATAATGCTCATTCTGAGTGTACGCAACGGCATTGGATTGTACTACTTGTTCTTTGTCTTGGCTCAAATGAAATTCAAGGTTTCTAGGTATACCTCTTCAAAATTGCGAGGATGTGATCCGCAGCTCCAAGATTTGTCTCGTCTTCTGCAGTACGTAACACGACATCCAACCATCTCGCGAATCCATCATTGTCTATACTTGCCAAGTTCTCAGCATGTCGGAATCCTAGAAAGCCTTCGCATGATATCAGCTTCGTCAGCTCAACCTCGACATTTTCCTCCCTTGCAAGCCGCTTCGTAATTTCAATCACCTCTCGAATCTCGTCAATCGTTGAGTGTATCATAGGCGCCTTGCTCCCTCTCGTATACTTTCCGCCATCTTTCAAGTACTGCTCATAGAACTCCCACTCCTTTGCAAGACGGTCTGGGTCTCTGGACGCAACGTCTCGGAGATGTGCGTTCCGTGAGACGAACGCTGCCAGCACAAAGCCACCGGATTTGACCATCTCAAGGGCGGCGAGAAGAACATCTGCTCTTTCTGCATCGTCGAGAATGTGGTATAGAGGGCCTGGGAGCAAAACGATGTCATAGAACCTTGGTTTGTAAAGCTCAGGGTGTGATCGAAGCTTTCGAGCGTCCAAGGCCAGGCTAGTGGAGAATCGGACACCGACGTCTTTTGCCTTTCTGTTGGCGAGATCGACTTCGCCGGATGAGATGTCACAGATTGTGAGATCATTGCCTTCAAGGGCGAGTGGAATTGCTGTAAGATCTCAGTTGTTGAAGCTGCATCTTCTGGGAACGTGGGAAATACCATAGACGCCCGTCCCACATCCAACGTCTGCTATTCTCAGCCCCGCCTCAGAACCAGCACTCCTTTGAATAGACGCAATGATATCGCGAATATAGTGAAGGGTGACTTCGTATTCAAGCCTGCCCAGACAGAGGCGTTGGTCTTCGGAGTCAACGTTCTCATTATACCATTGAGAAACCTTTTCGGAGTCCATTGTATATGCTCTTTCCCGGCCTCTTTGGATCAAAATCTTTGATGTGCGCCATCAATGCGAGATATAATTATTGCGGATACGAGAACTGCTAAGCCAAGGAGAGCTGCTTAGTCCTCAACCCTGATAAGTGAGGGATTTATAGTCATTACTCATAAGTCTGCACATGGCATCTCAGCGGCATCTGTCATTGTTACATACACCAAAGCTGAAGGTAAGACTATACTAGTGCTCGAGGTTTTTCCGAAAGTCGTACGTGATCTCTATGAGATATAATCTTGAAGCCTGTGTTTATATCTGTAGATACTAGCACGGTGCGATGCTGGAGGCGTGTGCAGACTTATGAGCTAGTACTGTATGAGCTGGCTACAACGTGATCTTGTCAATTTGCAAACCGGGAGACTGAGGTTTTTCGCACAAGCTGGCTATCAAGCTGGTACGATTGAGTCGGAATTGATTCAGCATGCTGTCCGCAATCTACTCCGGGTGCTGTATTGGCGTGCTGAGGCACCTTTGACCTGGTCCGATTTCGGCATACCGCTTCAGGGTGCCGCTTCGGAGCTTCAACCATGCTATCACCGATAAGACTGAACCCTAACTCCGTCCGACTTGACTTTATAAAAGACGCAGAAATAGGCAAGTACCATTCTTCGAAGTCCGTGTATCGTCTACAAACCTCGATGTCCAGCAGTATTGAATAGTAACAATGCCTTCCGCAAATTCGCCACCGACAATCACTCTCGAGGAGCATTGGTGCTCGCAGCACGTTCGAGACTTGTACAAGATCAGAGGCAAAGAAGACCCAAATGACGAGTCCGGAGTATTGGGTTTTGTAACAGAGACACTGATGGAGCTCGGGCCACAGAGATTGCAGGCGATGGATGATCACGGCGTATCTTTGCAGGTTATCAGCCATGTTGCCAACACCATTGCGATTGACTCTGCAACTGGTCGAAAAGTCAACGACGAACTCGCCGCCTTGATCAGAGGCCAGCCAGAAGGTCGCTTCGCAGGGTTCGCCACATTGCCAATGGCAGAACCAGAAGCCGCATGCACCGAGCTTCGACGTTGCGTTAAAGAACTCGGATTCCCAGGTACACTAATCGACAACACAGCTGAAGGCCGTTTCTACGACGACGAATTCTTCTGGCCAGTGTTCCAAGCTGCAGAAGAGCTCGATGTTCCAGTCTACATTCATCCATCGCCAAATGAAGATACAAAACCTCTTCTCTACGACGGCAACTATCCAGAGGCAGTTGCCATGTCTCTCAGCCAATTCGTCTGGGGTTGGCATAGCGAGACCGCGGTGCATTTCTTACGCCTCTTTGCGGCCGGCCTGTTCGATCGCTTCCCGAAACTAAAGATCGTGCTAGGTCATATGGGCGAGATGCTTCCTTTCCAGCTCGACCGCATCGAGGCCATAAGCGATCGTATGTGGCCCGCAGTGGGTAATAAACTCCGAAGGAGCCTGAGACAGGTCTGGGATGAGAATGTATGGATCACAACGAGTGGCATGTTTGCACTAGCCCCCATGGCAACTGTGCTGCGACAGTGTAAGCATGATCGAATCATGTTCAGCGTCGATTATCCGTTTGGAAGCAACGAGCGTGGAAGGCAGTTCTTAGAGGAGCTGAAGAATGAGGGAATGGTGAGCGACGAGGTTTTGGAAGCTATCGCATACCGAAATGCTGAGAAATTACTTGGTATTCGAATCAAGAATGGACTATGAACAAACTGGCAAGAGATCGCTAGATGTTGACTAAATAGAGGATATAAGTATCTGACTACCTGTTTTGGGGGATCGACCGACTGCTCACATAGCATCTACTGTCAACATTAATGCTCAAGATGACGATAGCGAGCGGAACCCTCGAAGGGACTGAGGTGATGGTGTTGACGTGATGTAGCGAGGATGTTGTCACGTTTAACACTCCTCGTCATTCCCAACAATGGCGGCTTGCTTAGTGACTTTCGGGTAAACATAGCTCCCATTCAGCAAACTGTCTGTGGCTTGATAGAACCTCAAGAGAGGGCTCATCGAGCCACCTCCAGCTGGAGCAGGCAGCCAATTGCTTGTCCAGTTGGCCGGAGGAATTACGTCTGCGGGCTGAACGAGAATTTGGAACTCTCCGAGATCAGAGGTCGAGTTCTTGTCGTACACCAGTCGTCCATCCGGGTACGTGATATTGCTGCGATCGCCGATCGTGTAGACATTGCGATCGTTCGGGATGAGATAGCCGTCCTGGTAAGCTGTCACGCTCCAGAATCCAAGTCGTCCGATGGGCGGCGGGCGCGAGAACGTGTAGATGTATGATTCGTTTGCGCCAACGTTGAGCACACTGCCTGAGAGAGAGGCTTGCGAGGAGCCGTTGGACCAGCTTGGATAGATAGCGTTCGGACTCTTGACCATCTCATAGATTGATGCTGCGACAGCGGCCCGGATATCGTACTTTGTTTCGTAATCGCCAGTGTCAGAAGGCTTGAGCACACTCCAGCCGTTGCCCAGATCTATCTTTGATGCTGCTACTCCGATCGATGCGGCTCTCAAAGCTGTCGAGTTTGCTTGGGTCAAATTGACGCCTTCGACTGGTGTGTAAACTCCTCCAGAGATGCCGGCCAGGCTCATGTTGCCTTCGACGACCCCAGAGTCTGTCAGCACTTCCGGACCATCGATAGCACCGTACTTGGCCAGACGGTCAAGGACACGTCCAGCCACTGTACTAGCATTGTTGGTACTTTGTAGTAATGATGTCAAGGCGGGTAGAGTGGATGTTTCCGATCGAGCGACAATTCTAATTGCTGTAGCGTTCTGGTAGGTGTGAATAGAATTCACATTCGTCGCATTGACCAGCCACCGGATGAAGACGGCTCCATAAGTTGCGGGTGAAGTAATTGTCCCTTTCGAGTACTGCGAATCATTTTCGTCTGCATTGTAGCCGTACGAAGTTGCCTGCTCCGAGCGGCGTGTCAAACGATAGTCTCCCGATGTATTGGAGTGGTCTGGTCCGATGTTCACAAAGTTATTGCCGTACAGATCGTAAAAACCGAAAAGCGCGAACTGCGAGCTGGGGAGATCAACCGGGATCGTCAGGACTAAATCATTATGGCTGAGATCGAAGACCATAACAGAGTATAGCGTATCAACGTTGGGCGCTACGACAGCGTGGGAGTCTGCTGTTTGTAGTTCGGTGGCGTGTCTGAAAGAATTGAAAGTCTTCATCGAGTCGAAGAATGGTATAGCAAGTTGCTCCCAAGCCAACAATGGATAGCCATACAAGAGAGAGAACGAAGTCGCATTTTGAGGAGATGTATCGTTCAGTGCGAAGATGAAGGGCAAAAACGATAGAAGGAGTGCTGCGTGCATGGTGCGGATGATCGTTGTTCTTGTCAAAGTCGATCCGTCAACGTTGCGATTGATGAGATTGAGAATGATGTTTTCGAAAGCATGGCGAGAGCTTTGCGCATACTTATACGATACATTGTTTATAGGCATGAGCATAGACCTGGATATAGTTATTTCAACATATGCACGGCGGTGACTTCTGCCCGAACAGTACTAGTGCGCACATACTCAGCCCCGAAGGATTGTATAACCTTGCGCGGCGGCGACTTCTGCCGCAATAGTACTAGTGGCAACGACTTCAGCCTCGAGCTTGAGCCATCGAACGTGCCATGTTTTGCGCCTTTCTTCAACTCCGTATGATGCATACGCGCGGTTGGCTAACTGAACGTGGGAATCTTGCCCGCCATGCGTGAACATCAGCAGATGGCGATTGCGATCGTCGTGGCTGTGTATAAGAGGATTCGAGGTGCTGCCGCCGCTCTCCTTTCGTGAAACGAAACAATGTGACGGACGCCGTTTAGCGAGTGAGTGTGGATCGTGCATGCTAAGCCTGGACAGCGGTACTGACGTTTGGATCTCAAGGTAATCATCATTAGCGGCGGTCCTGCTGATTTTGCCACAGCACTTCGATCAAAGCAGCTTCACAATATTCCTTCCACAACCTATGAACTGCGCCCCAAGCCTGTGCCAATGAGCGGTACCGTGGCCAAAATCGATCAAGGGCTTTCGGCAGCTCGATCAAATGGGCTTTGAACCCACGTCTTGACCAGAGCTGCTGAGACTCCAGACATCGTCCTGCATTGTTCAGATGGCAAAGTCTTGGACAGGATGTCCGAATTGTCTTGTAGCAAGCAGAAGAGGCGCTTCGGGCTCATCGGAACCACGAGAAGAAACATGATGGCCAAAGCACCCGACTCTCTTGCATCGCTTAATCAAAGGACGACTCCACGTGCCTTGCAGTAACCTGGGAGCGCGTGGAGCAGACTGTTCGCCCATCGCAGACCGATGGAGTTTGAGATGTAATCGAACCGACCGAAGATCCACAACATCTGTGCCTGAGCTGCAGAGAAGCTGTCGCCGGCCCTTTCTGACCTGTCGCTGACCAGTGATTCACGATTCCTACTGCACTCCTCCACTCGTTCCATGGCGCATTGTGCAGCGAGAAGCAGGGGCCAGATGGAATTGTATGCTGTAACAAGCACGTGAAGGGAGGTGTAGGCAGGATAGGCGTGACCGAGCTGGCATGGTATGGTCGCACAGATCTCATCGGTCATCTGTTGCTTGATGGCTCGGAAACGTGAGTCCCGGCGCACTTGAGCACCATCGGAGACGGGCAGGCGCGCGCTCAGGTTTTGTTTAGCTTTTGTGACAACTAGCCAAAGCGAGCGATAGCTGTTCCAGACACTCGGCACCGGAAGGCCCGTGTAAGCATGCACCATACCATTCCAGACATGTGGAGAGTCTTCAACCTGAAGATCGTGATACTGCCAACGTTCGTTCTCGCAACAGGTAGTCATCGGCCATTGGTCCAGCCTTACTACTATATCGTTGAGCATCTCCAAAGCTACCGTTTCTGAGATTTGGTTCGAACTGATCTGGCTTCTCAGCTTGGCGAGGTCAAAAGCCATCATCATAATCTCGTCAGCTGGACGAATGAATTCGAGATTGGTACTAAGCGCCTGTAGGGAAGGGTGCCAGTCTTTGCAGAACGCAGGCGGCTCAAGGCTATGCCAAAGGCAGCGAATGACCTGCGGGGTCAGAAACTGGCATATGGTGTCAGTCAAGTTGATGGCTTACGATCTGATTGCGAGTCTCGCGGAACAGAGCACGTCCCACTGCGGTTTGGAATTGAGCTCGCCCTCTTAGCTTCAACAGCTGTGCCGCTCCTTCAATATGCCATTGCCAATACCGGATTGATTGTCTGCCATCGCTCACCAAATTCTGTTTGCTCTGGTCAGTCTGGTTCCCTGAAGTACGCTTCGGCATAGCTCACCTCATAGAACGAGAGCATGTTGACCGCGATCAGGCTCTCGTCCGTTGTGCTACGTTCTTCGTCACGTAGAGATGAATTGACCAAGTTCAACGCCTTTCCGTACATATGACGGGTCCATGTCCCTGCGCTGGGCATATAATGAACATTGCTCAAAGCTGCCATGCCGCAGGCTTGGATCGCGAGGGTGAGTGATGGAGCTTTCTCGGGCTGAGAGGCATACTTGATGACGTGCTCAAATTGCCCGTTCTGGAACGCAAAGTGCCGCAGAAAGTAGTTTGTGGCAAGTTCTTCCGGCTTAGGCATGATTGTGTCAGACATGCTCAAATTGCAGTGGCCAAGGTCCAAAGGGGTATCATGCAGCTTTCGGTTCGCGTGAGGCAGAATAGAGTTCTCGGCCCAGTCATCATTGACGTCGCAGCTGTGGTTGCCGATAATGCGACTGGACAGAAGACCTGCATTTGCAAAGTTTGTCGCGGAATCACTTTCAAGTGCCCAAGAGCTCAGTTTTGTGCTCGTGTGCCCTCTCGTGAGAAAGCCCATCTCGAAATCGTTTGGCTCATGCTGGCAGCTTGGTACACTGGCTCTCATCATCAGGACATCGTTTGCTTGGGTCACGGCAGCCATTAGGTTTTGCGATTCCGGGCGAATAAGATGTGATGTCAGAGCAGGTGCTGGCTCGACCTTCTTTCTTGCAGCATATTTATTGGTAACCGCAAGCGTCTGGTCGCGGATGCGCAGATCTCGCGAGTTCTGGGAGCCTGAACACTGTTTGCCTTGTCTTAGGCATCGTGCGCATGACGGCTGCTCAAAGGTACATTTCTTCTTGGCCGTGCGGCATTGTTCGCATCCTCTGGGACCTCTAGCAGAATCTGCTTGATGCGACATTTTTGACCTCGCTCCATAGCAGAATTGCCAGACGCGTTCAATACGGCACAAAACCTCGGACAATTATAACCCCTGAAGAGCTGAAAGCTGAAGATGGGTGACAAAGCCGCCCCCGCTCTGATTGAGTTTCAGAATTAAGCTTAATCAAATTAAGCTATAAGTAATTATAGATAGCTGATATTAGAAAGCGGGAGAACAACCAATTCGATCCGATACCTTACTCATGCGCACACTGCACGTGACCATCTGTTCATCATCGCTACGAGACGCATGTCTGGGTCAAATAAGTGATCCTGGATGGGCGACGAACGATATGACACGTTTGGAACAAAAGAGTCAAACGCCTCGTTACTTGCCCAATGAGAGGCGAGCGGCGCCGTTCAGCTCCACGCATTTCAGTCCAAGACCGCTAGCATCCATGGAGCTGAACTTCACGTCGCCAGGTCAGATAAGCGCCAAGAATCGCATTCGCCACAACACAATGCTCACCCTCGCGCTTAGCTGGTCAGCTGCAGTAGGGCGGACTGTCAGTATCCTCCATGCACAGTAGTCTCCAAGGCTACAGCATTGCACATACGCGGGCTGCAGCGAAACCGGTGCGTGGCATGACGATTTACAGTCAGCCCATGAGCATTGCCCAGGCTGCCAAGAATATGTGACAGGTCATGAACGATGAGTATGCTCGAAGAAGCGTCAGCGCTGTTCCAAGACAATTCAGCTACAGCCTCCGCGTAGTCTGCCTAAACAACCATAAAGGTCCCTCGGTGCCACTACAGAAACTGCAAAGCTCATCCACGTCAGCACAATCTTCACACCAGCGAACGATTGCTTTCATTGTTTAGCCGCGTCAAGCTATCAGGATAAGTCAGTCAGAATGCTACTCTTATGGATCTCCACCCTTGTTGTCGCACTTCGGAGCCAAAGTTCGTCGCTATGCCGCAGAGATGTTGATATCCTCCGTCAAAATTGCTAACACATGTTGAAGGAGTCGAGCTGATCAATCCCGTCGATCGTTTCGCGGACCACGAAGTCACATTGCCACCTCCAGGCTTCCCAATCCTCCAAACCAATTTCACAGTCCCTCCCGACTGCGGCGAAAGCAGCTATCAAGGCAGCGGAAAGCTGCAAGGCCTCAACGTGCTGATCACAGGCGGCGACTCCGGCATTGGGCGAGCGACAGTCATCGCCTTCGCTCGCGAGGGTGCTAATGTTGCCATCAACTATTTGCCAGCCGAGGAGCCTGATGCTCAGGATCTTGAGGATCTGCTTGCCGGCGAAGAACTGTCTCTCACCCGAATTCCTGGTGACCTTGACAATGAAGAGTTCTGCTCCTTTTTGGTTGAAGAAGCTGCTACACAGCTCGGAGGCCTTGACATTCTGATTGGCAATGCTGGGTGCGAAGTGGCGGAGCCGACCTATACCTGTCAAGAAGAGAAGACCTCACTGACGGGCGCACAGCTATTCCTCGCTCGAAACCAACAACCAGTCGGTGACCAATATGCCCTCGGCGGAATTTGAGAAAGTCTTTCGCATCAACGTCTTTGCCAATATGTGGCTCGCCAGGGCCGCAGTCCCGTTACGTGAGTCGCACAATGGAATAATAAATATCTATGGAATTGATGCTAATAGTCTTGCAGTCCCTCCCGGTGGCAGCATTGTCTTCACCTCGTCGACGATGGTATCTAATCCCAACCCGCTTTCGATGGACTACGGCGCCAGCAAAGCAGCGATCACGCACCTGATGAGATCTCTCGCCATCCAGCTTGCACCCCGCGGCATCCGTGTTAATGCAGTGGCTCCTGGATTGACGCTCACGCCATTTTTGAGCACACAGGGCATTCGAAGCGAGAACATTCCCATGTTGGTGGCGAATAGTCCTTATGGAAGGATTCTGCAACCTGCGGAGGTTGCTCCCCTATATGTTGCAGTTGTGGATCCTCTCAAGACAGGTGCCAGTGGAGAAGTGTTTACGTCAGCTGCAGGTATCACTGGACCTTAGGATACATCACTGGCTGGAGATGATATATCCATTTGTTCAGTCCTCTCGATTATCATAATTTGTTGCTAAGCTGTTGCAGCTGCCTTCAATGTCACGACACGTTACGCATACTGTAATCTGTCCTCGGTCCACTGCGGCTGCAAAGCGCTCCAATCTTGATTGAAATCAAACCCAGTCTGGTACTTTCCATACGCGAACAAGGTTGCGTTAGTCAGCTTCGCTCCAGCATTCGTTTGTGCCCACAGAGCTATAGCAATGGTGTTGGCGCCTCGATTGTTGATTACGCCCGGAGGGAAGGGGAATCGTGTTTGCGGCCCAATCTGAGGAATGAACTTACCATCTGTGAAGAGAGGAGAGGTCAGCCATAGATACCCTCCAACAAGTGCGGAGGAGATGCTTACACTGGTAGCCATTGACATACAATTGCACGCTTGCAATTGTACCAGCGGGTGCACCTAGCTCGATGCCGAGAGGAACATCAAGGTCTTTGTCAAGTGATAGGTCGAAGTTGGCGATGTACCATCTGATACCTGCGGCGCTCATGCCCGTGAGCGGAGAACTTGAAGACCATTGTGGTCCAGTGGGCTTGAAGCCGGGCAGATGCCAGCCATTACGCGTTCCATACAAACCGTCCTCGTTCATGGGACCTCGGACAGGGTCGATGTTGGCTTGAGAGCCGCCTGCCTGGCCTTGGATCTTCCACTGCGTGAAGCTCGGCGAGCTACCATTGCTACCGATCAATGTGGCACCGAGTAAGCCACGTGGGTTTTCTACACCACTTGGACCTGTGCTGGTCTCATCGTGACCGGTGTAGTCTGTCACTATGGTCAAGATGTTCGAGGAGTTGTACTTGGGTGCTTTGCTAAAGTCGAGTACAGCGGTTGTTGCGGATAAAGAGGCGTTGCCTGGTGAGCCGCCAACATATACGCCATTCAGCCATGCTGACCATCCGCTTGCAAGTCCGCCCTGGGCGGCGATGTTACTTTCAGTCGCGATGGCAGAGTCAAAGTACCCTCGGTAGATCTTGATGCCGGCGTAGTAGCCATAGTCGCTTGAGAATAGTACAGGCAACGTGAGCGGCTTGACCGTACTGAGAGTGGTGTTCTTGTTGCAGACGGTCCAGTCGCTGTCGTCATAGTCGCGCGCTGCTTCAGGCAAAGAGTCTGACACGACCCAGGAAAGATCTGGAAGCTCGATGATTCTGTCTATAGCGCCTGGTGCCGTCGCCAGCAGAGCGCCGTAAGCTGATGTTGTGGTTTTGAGGACTTTCCCGTTGAATTTGATTGACTTGGCACTAGATCCGGCATACACTTCGATGCTGGTTGAATTAGCATTGTCACCTATCACTGACACGACACCACCTGAGAGTGACGCTTTGCGGACATTGTAAGGACCAATCACAAAGATCTGCTCATCAGGCTTTACATTCGGATCGATAGTTGTTGACGGCGCGAAAAAGTTCCACGCCGTCTCTGTATCCAACAGGTAGACTTTGACGCCACTGGTGAAGGTGATGACAGATATCCCAAAGGTCTGCGTGTAAGTGAACCTTGTGAAGGATTTCGAGCTTTTGCTGCCATGCCCAGAAGACTCTGTCACCTTCACAGTGCCGTGTACAACCTTTCCGCTCTGAGAAGCTGGGAAAGCGAATTCGCCGACCTGACCGGCCTGTAAGTACAGGACAAGGACCGGCTTCTTGTCAAAAATGCCATACGTTAGTATGTCAGCGGAAGAATAGAGAAGAGTGGAGTCGCCGAAGTGGTAGTCTGTGGTGAGGATTTTGCTCTGACGTCCGTTCAGCTGTACATTGGTAACATTTACTACGCCGAAACTTGTGTTCAGATGGACGTCGAAGTAGGTTACCGCCCTGGAATTGCTGGTCGAATGCTGGAGAGTGTAGAAGCCAGCGCCATTGTCAGGATTTCGCAAAACCCATGAGTAGATATCCGTAGAGCTGACTGCATTCCCGGTACCATTGCTTTCCATGACAGTCTTCCGCAGATCCTGACTGTTCCTCGTGAAGAGTGCCACGAGTTTAGTCTGCTTAAACTTGAGCTGGACTTCGCGTGTCTCGCGCAAAGGTGAACTATAATCGTAAGATGTATAGACCACAGGTGCGGCCAAATTGCCCCAGTTTGTCCCACCAAACGCCATGTAGAGACTCATCAAAGTCGTCCGCTGACCGATGTTGTTTTTGTAATATACATCTGCAAACGCAGGATCGTGTTCGGCTACACATTGGTCGTAGAAGTAGCCACCCCACGGCTGGAAGTATCCGCTTTCGAATTCGGGGAAGAACTCGGGTTGAGTGTAAGAGTAATTATGAAACCATTGGTAGTAGTTCCGGACCAAGTTGAAGCCAGAGTTGGGGTTCGTGCAGCTCAAGCCTCCAGGGTACGAGTCCAGACCGTAGACGTTCACGGCGCCACCAACATCCACATAGTCAGTAGACCACGACACCGAGCGCTGTCCCTTCTCGTTGTGCATAGTCGGTACCACAATGCCGGCCTCTCTCGTGGCTTCTTCGAGCTGCTCCATGTACACAACAAGTGTATTCGTAGGGTCATATCGCGTCTCTTGCAATTCGTTCTCGATCTGATGGAGGATGACAGGTCCTCCATTTGTGACTTGGTTCTTGGCAATAATGGCACCAATCTTTTGGATCCAGGGCAGCCAAGCCTGATGGTAAGTCTCGTCAGAAGTTCTCAGCTTGCCTAGAGATCCATCGGAACCCCAAAGAGCGAGACCGCCACCGTTTGTCTGAGAAATCCCTTTGTCAGTCAAAGTCAACACCAAGCTAAGAACTTGACCTTACCTCAGCATTGCAATACGGGCCCGGCCGAGCGATAACATAAAGTCCTTCTTCCTTCGCAATGTCAAACAACCTCTGTACGTCCTTGCCAGGCGTCTTGAAGTCAAAGGTGCCATTAGCAGCGGAGTGATACGACCAGAAAAAGTATACCGACACAGCATTCAGGCCATTGGCTTTGTACTTCTGGAAGACGTCGCGCCAGAGCTCGGGATTCGGCAGACGTTCATAGTGGAATTCACCGCCAAAGATAAAGACACGCTCGCCTTTGACGGACAAGCTGTACTCATCCCATGTGACGTCTGTGGTCAAACCGTCGTCAGTGGCTCTGCAGCTGAGAGCGAAAGCCAGCAGGAGGAGCAGGCGGTCTAAGATTCGCATCGTCAGACTATGCGGGATCGGAATGGGTACGCGTGGACTGAGACTGCTTCGTGAGGGCAGACACGTCCACGGCCGTGTTTATAGCTCGGCTCAAAACACATGGCGTTCACGAAACCTTGCACATCGCCTACGTAGGCGACATGTATAGACTTGGCCCAGGATTCTCCATCAATCGGATCTGAGGAATCAGTTCAATGAAGACAAGCACCGACAAGAGGCGCCTGATTGCTTGTCGAGCTTGTGTTGTCCCGTGCCTGCATCGTCCTGGTGCGGGGATCTGAGGTCATGTGGGGGAGCGCGAATCCGGGACAGTTGCTACCGAGATCTTGTCCACATCCCGGTCATTCTAGTGTTCAGATGGTCCGTCATAAGCATCGAGAACCAGGTATCGCAGAATGAGAGCAAGCACGGGGACATTATATCAATAAGACGCCCGTACTTCTTATCAGACATGGCAGTGGTATCTCAGAATATTTCACGACTATGCGTCCTCGGAGACAGTTCCTTCACATCATCGGAACACTGGCATCCGCAAACATCGGAAGGATGCATCCGACTTGATCACTTCGTAGCGGCAGTCTTGTACGACAATCAAAGGTCATGATATGGGTCGTGACACACAAGATCGGTTGAACATCCTGTGACTGTTACATCAAATTCTTTCCCGTTGCTCGAGAATCCCTTTCATCGGCTGCTCAATTGCCCAGAAGCAAATGACAGGTTTTGTCCTCGCCACAGGCACGTCTCAGCTCTCACAGCAACAGGATGCTACGCAAACCAGTTGTTCTTCATCTCGGGGATGCTATCAAATACAATCCCGAATTCTACGAACAAGAGTTTCTAGCCCGTTTCGAGGTGGTTCGTGCTCAGGTAGAGACCAGAGCAGAGTTCATTGAAGCTTTGCAAACAAAACGGTCCGCCTTATCCAGCTCACAGGCGTCCTACCCTGACACCTGGACAACCTGATCTGCCACTGACGTTGTACAGCTATGGCGATTTCTCAGCGATCTTCCGGCCGCACTTCCAGACAGGTGGCGAAATGGGTCAATGGGACGAAGAGCTCATCAGCTTGTTACCTGCATCGGTCCGAATCTTCGCATCTGCAGGTGCGGGTTTCAACCGGGCCGACACGGATGCTCTAGCCAGGAGCAAGATCTGGTATGCCAACGGAGCCGGTGCCTCAGACGATGCAGTGTCTGATACCGCTCTCTGGATGATCCTGTCCGTCTTCCGAAACTTCACACGCCAGACTCGGGCTACAGCGACAGCAGATCCTAGCATCTTCACTGCCACACACAAACTCATTGGCAACATCTCGCATAATCCTGGCGGTCATGTCCTCGGCATCGTTGGTCTAGGCAATATCTCCAAGAAGCTCGTGCTGAAAGCGCAAGCCATTGGCATGAAAGTCCACTACTACGACATTTTCAGACAGAGCGAAGAAGAAGAGGCTCGCTTGAAAGTCAATTATCATGACAAACTGGAAAGCCTGCTGCGTATCGCTGACTGCGTGTCTCTTCACACACCACTGAACGCACATACAAAGCACCTGCTAGACGCTGCGACGATTGCCGAGATGAAAGATGGTGCGCGACTGATCAACACCGCACGAGGGGAGATTGTTGACGAAGAAGCCCTCATCAGCGCATTGCAAAGTGGAAAGCTCGCAGCCGCTGGTCTTGACGTCCACTATCACGAGCCACAAGTATCACCGGTGCTCGCGAAAATGGACAACGTCACATTGACCACTCACAATGGAGGTGGTGCCATCGAGACCAGAATCAACTTCGAGCTTAATGCCATGAAGAATATTTTGGCGACTGTTGGGGAGGATGGATCAATTGTTGGTGAGCCATTGACACCAGTAAACAGAAAGGCATTCGAGGCTGCGCACTCTTCGTAGAATGATTGAAGATTTCTTGCTCCCAAGTTGTGCATCTCAACAGTCTTTCCATAGTGTTACACTGTAAAAATCCATGCATGCAGCGTCCGTCTTGTATCGCGTTAGTACCGGCTAAGAACGAGAAAGGAATGGAGTAGGTCTCGAAGAGTAATGCTATGTATCAGATGCGCATGATTCTCTTGGGAAGATAACGCAACTCCTCACTTGATAGTATCATGAGTGTTCCGCGTCGGTTTGGAAGTGTGTAAAATTTGCACAAGTCCGGCTGACTTCCTTCCTTCAACAAAACCTGGATTATTGCCATCAACGGACCGACTCGACATGTGACACCACATTTGCTTTCTTTTGTCTCTCTGCTTCGTCGTCATCGAAGCCCTCTGTCAGCTCCACATCTTTCCCATGGGTAAGTGTGAGAGCGGCTGCCTGAGCGTCACCCTTGCGGCCTGTGTCAAATAGAACCGAGACTTCTTCGATGGTCATGTTCCTACAAGGAAAAGACTGAGATCAGCAAGCGTCGCGTTGTGCGCAGGACTGGAAAAGTGCATACTTAGTCTCCGGGAAGAAGAAGAGGATCAGTACGAGATATCCTGCTATGAGTGCAATGTACACAATATAACTGCAGAGAAAGATCAGCATGCACAGCTTTGGAGCAAAGATGAAGAGGTGCATGGGGAGATCTTACTACTTCCAGGTCAAAGCTTCCAGCGCCACAGGATTGACCCATTGATTGAATGTTAGTGCAACACTCTGTACACTGAGCTCGATGCTCAAGCCCTTGAGTCTCATGGCGTAGGGCAGAATTTCCGCACCATAGGCGAATGGCAAAGGCGACCAGCTCATGCAGTAAAACGTCTTGTAAATGTACATCATTGGGACCACAGCGAGGCCTACGGAGTGTGATGGCGTGCTCGCAAAAGATCCGCTCAACCCAGTCATGACAACATAGGTGCCCAGCATTCCGACCGTGCCAGTGATCCAGAGAGTCCGTCGACCAAGCCGTTCCGCGCTCATGGCTCCAGCATACGCCCAGAATAGAGACCATACCGCCAAACCGCCGTTGATACCAGCGATGTCCTCTGCGCTGGTGATGCCGACAAGCTTGAGAGCAGGGGAGAGGTAATAGGCTATGATTCCGTTGCCGACCCAATTCGAGCCTGTGCCCATGGTAATGAGAACCAACAGTCGTCGCCTATTACCGGGAGTCATGACAAAGTCGATGTACTTGCTGTTCTGGTTTTCTTTCTCGAGCTTGAGCGCCTGGCAGATCTCGTCATACTCGTAACGGACGAGCTCATCGTTCATGTCTCCGTTGGCGTGTTCGTTTGCAAGAATCTTGAATGCCTCATCGGTGCGATCATGTGCGATCAGCCATCTAGGGCTCTCCGGGACGAAGAACAAGTGTACGCAGACCAAAAAAGGAGCAAGGGCCTGGAATAGACATGGTGCCCTCCACCTCCAGTCCGTCGAAGTCCAAGAGAGGGTGCCAAAGCAGAACCATGCTGCAGCAATCTGGCCAAAATAGTAATTGCTGTAGTAAGCGGTGGCCACGTACGGACGCAATCTAGGGTGGGCGATCTCTTGGAGTAAGGCGATGCCAGTGATCTTGCCGAATGGTCCTGCAGCGCCAATAACGACTCGACCTCCGATGAATGTCGGAAGGTCTTTAGCAAACGCATTCAAAAACGCGCCGAGGATCAATAGCAGCGAGCCAATCCACAAGCAGATCTTGCGACCCCAAAGTCCGTTGATCCAAGATGCGATAAAAGGCGTCACGATTGCTGGAAGGAACAAGCTAGCTGATATGAGACCAAGGACACTTCCAGAGGGATTGTCAAAGTATTCTTGCCATTCTGGGATAGCTTGAAGACCGTTCATGAGTGATGCATCGTAGCCAAGATAGAAGACAGCCATGTAGAGGCCAACACAATGCAGCACATTTTTCCTAAGGCCTGCGTCTTTCCACCACGTTGAATTGGTGTTGTTTTGCAAGCGAGTAAAAGGCATCTGCTGAGCCGCCTTCGGCTTCATGAACGCTAGTGCGGATTTGAACGACATCGTTGATAGACGAGTTCGACTAGATTGCGAAAACATTGGAGCTAGATCTGGGGTAGTCTGGGGTATATAATCTGGGGTGTCCAGTACCCATGTGAGAGATGAGAGAGACGCACGTAGCCTTTGGCCCATCGCTCCGTCTTCCGATCAGTCTTGACACTCGGCGACCGCTTCCGGACTCGCAGCACCACTCCGATGCGCTAATTCCACAACCAAAAGTCCGTTTCCATTCGAAAGACGTACTAGCAGCTGCTTTTGCTATGTCACGACTGGCCCGCAGCAGTAATCCACTCTCCGAAGACCCGGCGCAATCCTTGAATATCACCTTCGTATGTCTCCTTGAGCTCCTCGTCGACAAATTCGACGTTGCAATTCCCACCGAAGTCAATGACCCAGGCATCGGCATTCGTATCTATAAAGATGTTGTGGACATTGACATCACCCCAGATGATCTGATGCCGATGTAACTCGTTCACAGTGGCTTCCACTTGCTCTTGCCATAGCTTGTGGGATTTAAGATCCGACAGCTGAGGATGCTCTGCTAAAGGCCATCCTTCTAACCATTCAAACAACATTCCAGCCACAAGGCCATTATCGACAATCACCAGTCCTTTGAACGGTGACACCTTGAGCGTTTTGTCTGATCCAAAGCGAAGTATTGCATCGAGCACGGATATTTCGCGATCGAATTCAGGAGCCATTAGATCCCAGCGAGGCTTGAAGAAGAATTTAGCCCCAGAGGCTGAGCGCACTTGCTGCATTAAACCGGCTTTCGTGGTTTCCGTGGTGACGAAGAGCTCGCTCGCATGGAATGTCTGCACGGCGAGGTCTATTCTCAAGTCTTGTCTCGACACTGGAGCGGTGTCCCAGCCGTAGCTGTTTGTGATATAGCTGTTGGTTTGTGCGATCCTGGCTATGTCCCATGGATAATTGCTCGAGCGGTCTCCGATAACTTCCGCATTGACACCGCTTTCATCATGTGCGCTTCTGACTATAGCGACATGAAGTGTTGGAGGCTGGATGAAGTCTTGTAAGCTTCCTGGTTCGGAATGTTCTGTGCCTGCATGACTTTCATATACTGGCACGCAAGCCTTCCATACTAGGTCTTGGAGCCCTTCGATGATCTTGAAGGGGGAGCGCTTTGGTAGACCGAGATCGTCTCTTTCGTCTAGCTCAGTCAGCAGACTCTTGTATACGGAGTTGAATGGTGTTCCAATCAAGTCGTCTAGGGACATCTGAATGGAGTACTGTGTTCCAGCATGCCATACAATCATATAGTGCGGAGGACCTTCAAAGAAATTGGAGGAGTGCACAGTATATCCTTTCTCCATGCTCGTAACGATGCAAGCAGGACCTAGGACAAACTAGAGCTGAGCGGGAGGCAATATCAGAAGGAAATGGCGAGTGACGTGAGGAATGCTAGGAGTTATCAGCAGTGAGTGGCAAAGATTCGTGTGCCCGCTCTTATGCTCCACCGCTCCACATTTTTTGCGCTTGCGAGCTCTAGACAACTCTGAGACCCTGGAATCCTGCTGTGCGGAATACAACAGATCTGCCTGTATATGTATGTAGCTGAGACACAGCTGCAAGATACATGCAGGTATGCTAAGTTGTTAGGCTGTCCACTCCCTGAAAGAGTGCGGATAATAGCAAGATACCGACCGAGTGCACCCGAGCGATACATATCGTGTTCAAGCTAAGCTTGCCTAGGCTTATACACCAGATGATCTCTGGCCTTGGAAGGATCACAGATTAGAGGATGGGTTTCCTAGTGACCATGAACGTTCTATCACAAGCGCGTTGCTCTTCACCAAGCTTGAAAAACAATTGTCGTTCGAATCAGATGGACCTACAGAACTTGCTTAAATCACGAACTGACACTAACGCAATAGTACTCTCCTGCCTGGAATCGAGTGCCGCAGTCTGATCCACTTTGTCCAAGCACCTTCAACAAACGTGACTTGAGCGAACAAGACCAGTTCGCTTGGGACGATGGCAACTCATCCCGACCGCTCACCCGCCCGGAGCTTGAGAGTCTCGAAAAATATCTGAGTTGGCAGAGACAACAAGAAGAGCAAGACAAGCTGGTCTACGTTGAGTGTATTGGTGACTCATGTGCGACCGAGGTGAAGTCACTGGAAAGGTGTGTTCTCGGGTCTACCAACCTGTCGTCAGCAGATTACTTACTGATGTGTTCAGTGAAACATTACTACCCGAGCCATCGTCACTCCTGGCACCGATTACGGCGGATGCCGTTGCAACCTCCCATGCCGGTACTGGAGGGGATCCGCTCGCAGAGTCGCTTGCAGCATTGAGTAGACCATGGCTGACCCAGCCATCCAGCCCCGTGGTCACTGGGCTCTCTTGACCAGCATACGTGCAGAAATTTCGACGAAAGTGCATCGCATGAAAGGAAGTGAGATTTGGAAGAAGATCTTGAGTTTGACCAATACTTTTACCAAGAAATTGAATCATGCCAATGCCTAATCGTATCCCCTATTTTTGTCGTGTGCAGCTCGTCGCTTTATCCCTGCTTGGGCGGGAATTGATCAAAGAGTAGTGCTAGTAGTCTTCAAGGACTTCATCCGAGTCCCCCTATTGAGGCATACCATTAAGGATTGAGCTCTGAGGCTTGGAATTTGATCTTGGGAGACAGTGGTCAACGGCGATCATGCCACTCTCGCAGGGCTTGGTGGCAACTCTCCAAGTTAAAGTTGTCAGGCCAACCGTGATCGCGATATATCTGTCGAACCTCCTACAGATGTATGAATTTCGTCAGCAAAGCACTTCCGTACAAAGTGCTACGAGACATAGACCCTACGTCGGTTTCCTGGTCATGCCTCAGCATCATGCCATCATCCGTATCGTGTGGATTCACCACCCACTCGAAAGAACGGAAGTTCTCTTCCCACTGCTTGAAAAAGTCTTCAATGGGAAGGGTCTTGTATGCGCGCCAGTAGTCCGGGCTGTCTCTTGTGGGCTCACCGCGCTCTGGGCGCTCTTGCTGGATGAAATCTGTGACGGTGCCTGTGAGTGTGGCGTGTGAGTATAAACATCACAGCGCAAAGATGCAAAGTAGAGTGGCTGACCTTGTACTGTATCGAGCAGCAACCAGCTACCGTATCGAGCCCCCATCGTCAACACCGCCACATGGGCGGGGATCTCACCGGCGCCAGGAGGCCACGTATCGCTTGCGACCACGTTTGCAGGCATCGCACCTGCACCTCCGTACTGAAAGACATCTGTCTCGGGCGCAATCTTGTCATTCCACTCGCCCTCTGAGTCTCCCTTGATATAAGGTAGATGGCGCAGTAACTCTACTACTTCCTCGGTCTTCTGGGGGGGAGCAAGCGATGCAATTGTGATGTTACGCCAGCCACCAACGGGCGGCTCGATGATGCAGGAAGGGCGGATTGCGCCGAGTTTCGCGGCCAGGAAGGTGTAGTATGATCGGACTGCCTTTACGGCCGTGTCGCGAGAGTAGGCAGACATGATCTCACAAAGGGTCGAGAACGGTGCTGGATGGTGGAATGGGACGCCAATATGTACTTGAAAACAAGTTCGACAGCTCGCTGGTTTGATGCCAAGTGTTCTTGGTGTTGTGACACAAATATATGGTGGCGTTGTGATACAAGTGCTCGCGCCGCTCCTGAGGTGCGCGAAGCTTTAGCTCAACACCTGCAGGTCTTACACTTTGTGTTTCTTTGGGCCTTCAATCTGCACGACGTACCAGTACTCAGCGGCTTCGACTACTTTGATGAGTCTTTTGAAAATACTTGCAACGGATTTATCACTTTTAGCACGAGTATACTATCACTTTGTAAATTTAGCTTATCTTTACTATATATCTTACCTGTAGAAAGATGATAAGGAAAAACTAGTCGAAGAATCTTAGTGATATACACTGTGCATCTGATTCGTCCATCATGTATATTGTATGTACTTACTCAATATTTTGGAACTAGATGTACTAGCAGTATGTTTGTTTGGATCTGTAGAGGCTTTCTAATCATTTTGGCACGAAGAGTATTATAGAATGCAACGATAGATATTATTTTCCCCTAGCTCAGCTTTCAGAGCAACTCCCACTCCTTATGCCTGCCCTTACTAGCTAGACTAGATTGCCGATCTGCTTATGCGACTATCGGAGATATCGATAATAAAGTAACATCTCAAAGAATATATAAACTAGAATACTATACGCTATTCTAATACTAATACTAATCCTTATATCTTACGCTAGATCCCTCGTAAGTAAAGTCTCTATATTCTGACTAGTTATATAACTTATACTAATATTTATGCTTATAAGGCTAATAGATATTGATATAGTTACTAATATAGTAGCTATAATTTATAAGAGTAGAGTAGAAGGTAGCGTAAAACTTAGTACTTGAAATCAATAGCCGATAAGTGATCGCCGAAACTGATAGTGTAGATACTCGATATAAGCTAGAAGGAGACTAGTATAGCTATAAGGTCTAAGGAGTATAATAGGAGGTATAGAATAATATCGCGTAGAAGTATGTATAATATACATGAAACATGATCCTAGACTGATTGCCTCTACAAGCCCTGGATGCCCAATCCGCGACATGTCTGATATAATGTGAGAATTAACATACACTACATCGCGCTTACAGATATCATGGATGCATGTAGAGACACACACATGTATGACCCTACTGATCGAAGAAATTTTGCGGCCTATGGTACGTGATCGTTCAAAGAACGCATTCGGTCAGTCGATTGATCTCATGAGGCCTGGTACGGAAAGGAAGACTCATGGATTGAGACCAGGCTCAAGTTATGCGGTCACCTTACGGGTTGTAATGAAACACGCAGCGGACTTTGGGCCATTAAGCACACACATGATACATCATAGGATCCAGCATGAGGGTTTAGATAACTTTGCAATGACGATACAACTTGATTGGGGTACAATCCCATGCAGTTGAAAACTACACAAAGCTATAACTCGGCTCGTTGTCGGAAGCCCAGACCCGATTAACAATGGAATCGAACCCTTTCATTCTCCCTCCCCTTCGCAGTTCACAAGAGAGTGATGAATAAGCCTCAGACCTACTAATGGCGTTACGATTTACAGTCAAATTCATGATCAATGCGATTGTGCATATCTGACCGAAGCAGTGAAGCGCGTATCCTCCTCGATGAACATAGCTCGTGAAGTGTTGTCTTGCACGACACTTCACTATTCACTAAGAGTGGGCTACAAAGGTAGACCAGCATCAAGTTTCCTCCGCAAGACTCTCTTTTCCACCAGACAGCAACTTCCAACATGTCTTCCACCATGTCGACCCCAGAGAGAGCCGAGACGCCATCTGACAACCACGGAAATGATGGAAAGCCTGAATCGAAAGAGAAACCCCAAATCTCTGCCATGAGGTAAGTTCAACATCCCCTTCTATCCACACTATCGAAACACAGCTAACACAGAGTCCAGGTATAACTTCAGTCGCGTCATCATCGTCTACGTCGGCCCCAAAAAGGTGCCTTTCATAGTCCACGCCGACGTGATCTGCGAGAAATCCGAGTTCTTCAAAGCCGCTTGCAGCGAGCGTTGGGTCGAAGGCCAGACCAAAACGGTCAATCTGCCCGAAGAGTGCCCAGGGACATTCCATTGGTATGTCGAGTGGATCTACACCTCTACATTCACGACACCGAGCGACAGCGACAGCGCCAACGCCAATCACTTCATGTTCATGAAGCTGTACATCCTCGGCGACGTGATCGACGACTACCAGCTCCGCAACGCCGCCATGGAGCACTTGCTCGACAACATGCGCCAGGGCCCGGGAATGCCTGTAGTGGGCGTGATGCAGCATCTCTACGACCTCACGCCGGCGGGATCGCCCCTAAGACGTATGATCGTCTACTGGGTTTTGTCACGCGCCGACTGGCAGACGATGGCTTCGACCATCGGGTTGTATCCTAAGGAGTTCGTGCAAGAGCTTGCCATGGCTGGTGTAGCATTTTCTCAAAACCTCACAAACGCACAGACTGCGGAGAGGATCAAGGGGTGGTACAAACCAGAGACCGGCGCCCAGTGAGCGTGGAATCCATCATTCGTTGGATGAACGATGGCAGGATGACCCGAATTCCTGGTGATGAATGGGATTGTTCCCAGACGAAGAAGCACAAAGATTTGCAGATATGGTCCCTTTGTTTAGCACATGGCGTTATGGTTCGGAACATGTATTCTCAGGCGTTGGATTTGCTTTCGTGTGTTTTCTGGTTCCAATACAATGTGGGTTTCACCATACTAACTCTATCCCGGACACATGAGATATGCTTGCATATCGAAAAAAACATACAGTCGAAAATCAAAATCGTTTTAGTATGAATCACTCAATCAGTTCGGCAGGCGACAAGTTCTAGAATTTCCATTGTTCCAATTCTTTGTTTGATGGCCGCCACAATACATAGTGAGACGTCGAGTGGCAGCACTACCCGACGGCCACTGTGAAGATGTAATGCTCACTTTTTATGTGAAACGTTCCCGATCCGTTTAAGCTCAAATTCGATAATAATATCCCGGCGTATCGAATTAAAATATCAGAGACTTGAGTAGAATTGATACCGTACTCTTAAGACATGGTTAAGGCAAAGACAATGGTAGCCAGGCTGACAAGTACCATGTTAAACGCTGTATCTCTAATGCCGAGTGAGTCGATACTGTCTCCACTCCCACAGCAAGAGCCCATGTCATACGTGACATTGTTCGCTTTGGCCGCAACAGCTAGCGTGGACCCATTGAAATTTCCCCTGTTGTAGTAGTCAACCAGTAAAAAGTTCGGTGGGCGTCCCCATTCCTCCGTACAATGGTCAACGGCGAGATCTGCGCTGCCAAAGACGGTGCTGTTCGCGTTGGTAGAGTTCAGCTGTACAACGTCAGGCACAAGGATATCCCCCGACGAGCCGAAAGAGAGTCCGATTGCGACGTTCAGATTGTGGTTGGCGAGATATAGTCTGTGTTGAGAAGTGTTACGGTCCTGGCCTGGAGGGCGTTGCACGGTGCAGGGGAAAGATGGCTCCGTGGGAGAGAAGGGTGTTTGCCATTGGTACGACCACATATCCAGTAACCAAGGGATCTGTTCCAGTCAGTTCAAGACTAGGTTTCCTCTGATATGGGGTAATGTCACAGCCACATACTTTCTGCTGATCAGCGTCATAAGCGAGCATCACTACCACTCGCTTGTTGCTGATGATCATGTCTGCTAGGGTGGGCCAGCCATCAATATCCATAGGCTGCGTGTCCGGGACGTAAACGTAGTCTAGCATGCTATCCAAAGGAATCAGATAAGTATCTCACAAAATCGAGATCTAGGTGGAAGCATTACCCAGAATTTGTGAACGGAGCAGTGTAATTTCCAGGATCAATGAAATCTTCATTGCCGAGAATGATGGTGATGACTTCGTATCGATTGCTGTCTAGCCACTGTTTTACGGTGGTCAAATATGCTTCCAAGGTGCCGGCATTCAACTCGTCGCAGCTGGTGTGGCAGAGGTAAACATCGTTCTCATAGTAGTGAGTCTCGCTTTGGACTATTGGTGTTTTGTGGTCAGCCAATAGTTTGGTGCTACGGCTCTCCAATACTTACTGCCGCGGACGCCGTTGTCGAGCTGAGTAGTCACATCAAAGTCCTGGTTGCTCGCAGCGTTGTTTGCTCTGTGGAAGGGACTGTTGTGAGCAACAACGTAGGTGATATTGCTGTACTTGCGCTCGCAGAACTCGGCATAGCCATTGCAACGCGCGTCACTGTTGGTTGGAACACTCGCGAAGCTTGATGCTGTCGTTGCTCCATGCAGAAGCGTCTCTTTTTCAGATGACGACGAGGAAGTTACTGTCTGATTGAACGAAGAGACGCCAGCCGTTGCGTTGGTCGATGACTGTACGGTGAATGTGACTTGCTCGGAGGGATAAGTAGCGCGAGAATCCGTCGGAATTTCTGTGAGCTGTGCAGCTATTGACGAAGTGGTTCTGACTTCGCTACTGCTCTTGGTGCTTGGTGCGGAAGAAAAAGATGATGATTGTGCTGTCGATGCTGTGTCGTCGGCTGCCACAGCGCGAAGCCATGCGCTCAGCACAAGGCCAGCGAGCGAGGCGCCCTTCATGTCGTGATTGATGTAGTACCATTATTCTTCCACGAGGCTGAAGACGCTCTTTTATTGTAACAAGAGTATTTTGACGCGTCAGCCTCCGCGTGAATCCGTGTGTGTAAACCTTCGCAACGCCATACCGTGCGTCAGAAGAGACATTGACGTCGGTTCAAGCCTACAGGAAGAGGCTTCAGGTCCAGAACGGCTCTGATGCTTCTCACACTTTACGCTTGGAATCTCAAAGAACTTATTTACAGGCTGACGTATACTTGGGTTCTGTAGGGATGGTTCGGATGCAGCACACAGGCCCTTCTGGCGCCGCTGACTTCATCGCACCGCCGCTCCGCTCCGCGCGCGTTGATCAACGAAGCTTAGCATTTATAAGCTTAAGTTGACATATCGTATTTCCTAAGATCAAGACATGTTGACACCTAGTCTCTGGTTGGATCTATCCGATGCATCACTCTGTCTATTCACGAGACCGATACTCAATCTGTATATGTTTAGCTCCTTCTGTTATCGAAAGAACACCATGAGTTCGTCCTACTCGATAAGACAAGTCTGTTGATGGCAGTGGCCCAGATTGTTATGCAATACTTGGTGAACCATCAATGATCCATTGACAGCAACATATTGTATTTGTAAAGCCTGAGCCTTTTTTCTTCACTGCTTGCGAAAGATTCCTCCGCTGTCCGTGGCTTCACTTCATTCGAGCGTGCGCGTAGGCAGAACCCCGCCGAATAATCTTGCTTATCACAGCTGTTGTACGCGGACTGGCACCCTGACAATTCACTGCAGCTTCAATTTCTTCCCCTGCAGACTGAAAAGTGAAGAAGCCCTTTGTTGAAAACAATGCCATGACCTCACTCAAGGCGCGTCGGCGTCGAGTCGACACCCAGGACTTTCACAAACAAGCAGCCCACTCTCCATATCACGGCCACTCAGCCTCTCAGACTTGCTCGGCCACCCATCAGAAGTAAGAACACCAGATCCACCAACAAGATCTTTCCCGCCTCTGCTACCTCCAGCAACCATGTCTACCACGCCCCCCTTGCCCGCAGACACTCCCAAGCCCTCCGATCCCACGTCCGACGACTCCATGTCCGACGCAGGCTCCGTGCACAGCCTCGACTACGACATGCCAAACGAAGAAGAGATCGCCACCTGGGACGCAGCCAAACAAGTCCGCCTCTTCCCAAACTTCAGCGACCAAGTGCAAATCCTCGTCGGCCCCTCGGAGCAGCCCTTCCTCGTGCACAAAGACCGCATCTGCGAGCGCTCCAGATTCTTCCGCACCGCGCTGGCACCCGACCGCTGGCTCGAGGGCCAGCAGAACGTCGTCCGCCTGCCGGAAACCAAGCCCGACCACTTCAGAGTCTACGTCCACTGGCTGTACGCCTCCAAACTCGATCTGCGCATCCGCTACCGCGTGGACAAGGTCGTAGACCCGTGCGAGCAAGAGGGGCTAATGGAGCAGTACGTGCTCGGCGAGTACCTCGACGACCGGCGTCTGCGTCGTCGCGCCTTGGTAGGCCTGATCGACGGATGGGCGAGGTGGACCGCCGTGCCGACGCCGTACATCACGGGGCCGTGGTATCTGAAGACGGCCGCCGGGTCGGCGTTGCGGACGTACCTGGTCGAGGTGACGCTGCACTACCACTGGGAGAAGATTGGCGAGTTCGACGACGACATGTCGCGCGAGTTTGTGATGGAGTGCTTGGTGGCTAGTTATGACGCGCCGCCGCCGCGGAGCAGGAGGCAGCTGATGGATAGGCTGAGGGAGAAGTTGTTCGCCAATGCAATATAGTGCTGAAGTTTGGATGTGAGATTTTCAAGGGGAGCAGGGTTTGCGATTTTCGAGAGGGAACTTTCTTCACCTTGGAGTGCGAATGGAGGCGTCATTGGGCGAGACTCCTTGTTTTTTGTTTGACACGTGAGGCCTGCTGAGGCCTGCATTGTGAGGCGTTGCATAGCGATGCTCAGAGTATTGCGAGAACGGAACTTGTTGTTCCCGGCGTTGGTATGATTTATAGTTTTTTGCAAATCAATTCTCTTTGGAAGTCCAAGATCCATTCGTTCACTCTGATTAGTATCGCGGCCAATCTATGTCGAGCCAATTGTGTAGTTATTAGAACACTGACATGCTTGCCTTTTCTCTTCATTTTCAGTCGTGGCATCGGTTGTCAATCGAGCCCCTTTGATCAAACTCAGCGTCAATTTCGACGGCATGTCAGTATACCATGTTATAATGAACTCAGATGTACTCTTGTCCTCTCTTCTCCCTGGCCACCGCGCTACTCCTATGCACCCCTCTCTTAGCAGTCTTTCCACCCATTCTTACAATTCCAATCAGATGATGCACTCCCGCCACCACGCCATCAACAACCTGCACTCCCAACGGACCAACAGCCTCCTCAACAGCAATCCTCATATCTGTCATCCCCGCACATCCCAGCGTAAGCACGTCCGCCCCATCAACCTCAACCAGCTGCTTCGCAACATCCGCCATCCTCGCAAGGACTTGCTCTCTCGGCAAACGTTCAAGATCAAGTACGCCTAATTCGCAAGCTCGGATTCCAGCACACGAGTCATCAAAGCCATACCGTCTGAAGGAGTCTCGATGCGCGATGGCAGAACGTCCAGCAGTGGCAACAAGTCCTATCCTTGCGCCAAGAGTTGCAGCGGCAAAGAGACTAGCCTCCATAATACCAATGACAGGCACGTCGAATTCCTCTTTGAGCATGCGCGTAAGAGGGTGGTCGGAGTAGCAAGCTACTAGCATTGCATCGTAGTTGTGCTTCTTTTGTAACGGGACCAGAGCGCGGAATGCTGCGGCGGAGGAGAGAACGGCATCGACTTGGCTTTCGATTGCTGTTGGAGCTGGGTGTGGTGATGTGAAAGGGTGGAGTTTGACGTCTGGGGGAAGGGTGGGCTCAATTATGTTGATGCAGTTTGTGGTCATGGATTCGGTGGCGTTGGGGTTGATGAGGAGGATGTTGATTGTTCGGGTAGTCATCTTGGCGGTGTTGTTGGAATGATCTCACAATGTACGATTTATCCCGTTCAGAGTGTGAAGAATGCGATTTTTTGCGTTATAATTCGTCGCTATACCGAATACTCGCGAAAGTCGAGTGTTGGGTGGTACAGGTAGCTTTATCAGTGATCTACCAATCTACCCGGTAGTGAGCTTCAAGAAACAGGTAAGCACCGAGATGGAAATAGTAGTCGGTTCGGACACGCATTGCATATCACCATTCTACTCTTATCTGGCTATCACCTTCGCCGGCGAAGGCTTGCCCGCGCCTACGCGGCCGTTGGGCCTGTCCCGAATAGACGGTTCGCATGCGTGTAGCCGACGCAGGGCTGTCGATGAAGGGTTCCATGGCTTGTCTCGTTGGCCTAGCGATGATTCGCGACAGCCTTCTGGACTTTCATCAGACTCGTTGGTGTTGTTCTTCGTGTCGCTGGCGCCGCCTCCCGTCACACACAGTCTGGGGATTACCTCGGGTCTGACGCAATTGGCGCGCACGTGGCACAAGGGCGGAGAAAGGCGACAGCCAGGATGTTGCATGCTGGCGATAAGACCTCGGCCAGGGAGTCTTGAGTGAGCCATTGGAGGGCGATTGCCCACATTTGATCGGCCTGAAGAGGTCGAGAAGCATCAGCGAGCTCGCACTGCTTACTGCCATGCTGCCTCGTTTCACATACAGGCACATGCTAACTGCTTGAGCGACTCGTCCCGACACGAAGCAAGACATCAACAACCTTCCCCGCGTTACCTCAGTACGGACATGGTAACCCTACGCGGTGACGGTGGGGTTGCGATTGCGATAGTCGAGACGCTGGAGGATCGCGTCACGTAAGAACCGATCCAGTGCTACCTATCGTATACAGCCTTGGGAGCGCTGGCTGTAACAACGACCCCGGTAGTCGGCTAAGGTACTGCCCACACTCTTGCTGCTCTGCGACGTGACATCCGGCGCCCTTCAGCTCGCGCGACATCGGCTGTAGTGTCCACCACCATTGTGTGCACTGCGCTCGTCGCCTGCCATGGAGAACCCTCACATACCCAACATGCACAGCTTCGGCGCCGCGCCTGTGCAACAGCCCATGGCTCATTTCCAGATGCCTCCAAGCGTGCCGAATGCGCCTACGCCGATCCCTGTGCCGCCCTCGCAGCACGCCCGACAACAACAGGAGGATCGGGCAAGAGCTTACAAGTCGCGCAACAAGCGGCCGTGCGATTTTTGTCGCTACAAGAAGGCCGCCTGCCATCTGGACAGCAAACCGCCCTGCGAGCTGTGCACACGGTACAACAAAGAATGCACCTTTGTCGAGTCGCCGGCCAAGCGCAGACGGCCAAATGACAGCAGTCCTGAAGTACAACGACACAGGCAGAATGGGAGTTATGATGGAAAGATACAAGAGCCCAGTCCGTACATGAACGGGCCAATGGTGCCGGAAGGACTGGACATGCAACCGGAGCTATTGCAATGGGATGGAAACATGCCGCCGCCATATCCCATTCCACAGATGGGCATGCCACCGGCTGTGGACTATAATGCATACGATCCGGCTCTGTATCGAGAACCGTCTTTAAATTTTGACGCTTTCGACCCCGCGCTCTCGAACAATACGACTGATCCAGCTCTCGACAGCATGACCGGGTCTATAGGTAAGACGCGAGGTTCATTCGATGCGACGCCCTCACTACAATCGGCCACGCTACCCATGCATCTGCAACTACCCTTTGACAGCACCACCGGAGAACCTTCACTGGACGCTCAGGTCTCGTCAAATGCGCAAATGGTCGGCATGAGCGGCGAATCAGACCCACACTTGCTATCTCGCTATCGCTTCGACCAATACAACGAGGCATCTTTCCACCGAGTCCGAGTACGGAAGATGTGCGACGTTGGAGGCTCCAATGGAGAACTCCCAGCTTATTTCTTTATTCAAAATAATGCTCTGGCATCAAAAGCGCAACCACCCGAACGAAACGAGGTTCTTGAACAGTATCGCCGCGAAGTCGATGCGATGGTCAGCAATGACGTCGGCAAAAGATTGATCATTCTGTTCTATCGATTTGTACAGCCTTACTTCCCAGTATTGAGTCGAAGTCATGGTCGACTGGACGAGAATGGCATTTGCGATCCGAGCAGTGTACCAACGTGTATTCTTGCTGCAATTTACGGCCATGCTCTGCCATTTTGTCCTTGGGACGAGCGGCTTTGTGTCGATGTGTATACACCCCCATCCGCCGACGCTCTTTTCCGTATCGCCTGGCTTGCTTGTCAACCTGAGTTCCACACCCCATCTCTTTCTGTGCTACAAACGCTGCTCTTACTTGTTCAACGACGGCCAACAAACAAGCATGTTTCCGACACACCCTTCAAATGGGTCATCATGACTTCCGCTGTTGCGATCGCTCAAACCCTAGGCCTTAACAGAGATCCATCAACATGGCCTTTGCCAACATGGGAGATACAAATTCGTCGGCGATTGGCTTGGGCGACATTCGTGCAAGACAAATGGCTCGCCTTGAACTTCGGCCGCAGCAGTCACATTAATGCAGACGATTGGGAGGTCTCGCCACTGCAAGAATTCGACTTCGAAGAACCAGACCGACCCGGAGCCGCGCACTTCCTCCATCTCTGCTCGCTAACAGACATCGCCACCGACATAATCTCCAACCTCTTCTCCATCCGCGCCGCCCGCAGGCTCCAGAGCGACCTCGAAGCCACGATCGACGTAGCAAAGCCCCTGCGCATCCGCCTCACCGAATGGCACCAGCAGCTCCCGTCGACACTCCGTCTCAACTCGACGCCTACGCCCGCCAGTTCGCCACAAAATCCCTTAAGTCAATCACGTTCTCCATTAGACGGCAACGGTAGTCTGCATCTCGCTTACATCACAGCCAAAATCGAGCTCTTCCGCGCCATGCTCCGCCCTCGAGTCACAGACAGCAGCAGCGCAAGCGCAGTGCAAGCTCTACGTTCCGGTGCTCTTGCCGTTGGGCGAGAAATTCTCGAGTTCCTGGACAAACTGAGTCCGAGAGAGACGGAGGCGTTTTGGGCTAGTTGTGAGTTTATTCCCTATTGAACTTTGCCACAAACAAAATGTCTTACTAATCACTTCGCTGCAAACAGATTCACGCGCGAACTTCACCCTCATCTCCTCTTTCTTCCTGCACTTGTTCGTCAGCGCGGAGAACGTCGACAACGCGAGAGAGTGCCTCGACATGCTGGAGAACTGGCGAGCGGCGCTGAGGTTGAAGAGTCGAAGTTGTGATTTGCTCAATCTCGCGTTGCTTAGACTTGACGGTGTGTTCGTCAGAGGATTGGGAGAGTTGGTCGAGCTTGGAGAGGGAGCGAGGGTGGTGTGGGGTGAGAGGGGAGGGGTGTAGGGGCCTGGAGTGGAGTGTATGAGCGCATTGCATGCACGAGAAGTCTGAAGTACCGCACCCTGCCACTGGACCCTGTCGTGCACCCACATGTGACATGGGCCGAAGAGAAAAATTCCCAAGCAAAAGTTGTGCCACTGCTATCGGAGACATGCTGGGTATGTATAGTGTATAGGATCAGCCTGCTAACGACAAAAAGCGGCTTTGACGACTACAGGAACAGCACCGCATCCGATGTCTTCGAATCATCATGTGTGATTCATTCGTACTTCCTCCCAGCTCCCTGCTCACTCCTCTCCGCCTCAAACGTAACCTCATGCTTGACTGTTTTCCGAACGATCAACTCCTGGCTGTTCCCGCTTTCGATGCCCCGATCGTCTGCAACACGAAGCTCGCCGCCATTTCTCGCAGACGACTGGAGCGGAATGTCGTCTCCCGTGCGGTTTTCCCCTCGTGATTGTTGGATTTGAGGTGAACCCGAAGTCATCGCGGCCGACGCCGGTGTTGAAGCTTTTCACGAAGGACTTGAGGTTGGGGATTGTGGTTGATATAAGAGAACAGCAGAGCTCGGCTTTCCACGACAATGGCACACGAGGGGTTGGCATTTTTTTTTTGGCATTGTCAGCCATTCCTCGGAATACCATCTCGACGAGTGGACGAAGAATTAATGCCAGATGGGCCTCGCCTCAAAAATCTACACGTCACGCTCAACCTACCATGATAGATAATACTGTATCGGGCTAAGGAACTGGCTCTTTTTTCGTGACCATGCAATCACTCGTGTGCATTCCTAGGCTCACGGAAGAAGATACGACCCCCCGGTACGCCTTGCAGAGGATTACCTTCACCCTCTTGCATCCACCCAACAGCTTCAAAGCCGCAAGAGGCGTACAGTCCGTCGCCCGCCTCTGAAGCGATGAGACTTGCGCAGACACCTTCTTCATCTGCAAGGGCTAGTCCATAGTGAACCAATTTACGGCCAAGGCCCTTGCGCTGGTGCGAAGGATCTACCATGAGGAGATCTAGGTACCAGGATTCCGCGCGAGCTCCCGTCCAGTATCCCTGCGTGAAGACGCTCGCGCGCTCGAAGATGTCGGCGTATGCAGGATCGGCGGCGCGGTTGTCAGAGGTGTCTGCCGACTGTTAGAGGATGCATCGTTCGCGGGTGAGCCTTGACACTAATCTCACCTGCTGTCGTAGAATCGGCAAGATGTTCTTTGTCGCCGGCGCGTTTGCGAGCCCATTCGGCATAGCCTGTGACTACTTCGTGTTCTCCGATGACTTCGGTAGTGATGACATGGTGGTGCGAAGCGATGTGAAGGGTCTTCAATGTTCGCTTCCGAAAGTATGCCACGAAGTCGTCTGGGTATTGTTTTCTCCAAGGGTGCATCAAATCGCCAATTAGCGGATCGTCAGAGCACGCTGTTAACCATCCGTGAGCACCTTATCTCGTTCTGCACACCATCGAAGAATGGGACCTACCTCTAGCGCAAAGCTCTGCGACCGCGTCGACATCGGTTTCAGTACACCTACGGACGGCCATGGTTTGATTCAGATGACAACTCTCGCCTTCCAAGAATTTGTAAGAGCAAATCGCGGGATCCGGCTATTTTCTTGTTGGTTCGAATGCAGTTCATAAACTTGCGTTCTTTCCCGAAGATGGCCTCTTGGTCGCACGAGTCATGCCCAAAAGTCGGCTAATGTGCATGCGCAATTGCGGCGTTCTGAAAGCAATCCTTGACAAAGTCCCAGAGTGCAGCGATATGAAGACCAGAGGAGTCGTTCCCACAGCCGCCTTCCTTCGCGTCGATCTTGACCACAGTGAAGCTTCACGTCCGGCACTAGACTGTTAGCGCGTGCCTCCTTTGATGCAAGCGTATTGCGGCGACTTCGGATACTCGATCTAACGACGGTGCTAGCATGATCGCAACGAAGAGCCGGAATCCTTCGACCCTGTTCTAACCTCCGGTGAGGTTTTGCGGGTCGTCGCCCTCCACACGGCACAGCGCTCCACCACGATGCACGGATGGCGGCCATTCGATGCATCACTTTTGAGTAGAGCCTGGCCCAATTGTCAGCAATTTGAAACAGGTCACCAACTTGCTACCAAGCTCGTATGCGATCCGTGAGCTATTTCAACCCGATTTATATGGCGTTGAAGTCAGTATGCTCATCTCGAGCGGCACAACGTGTCTTGTTAGTATCCAGGTGGCGCGTATGTAGCCTTGCGGGTCATGCGGTGCAAGCACGCACTGTGCAGGGGTCATTCTGCCGTGGAGCGAGAACGACTCCGTTCTACAGGCTGGCAACATGCAACGCGGTGGACTGTCCAGGAAGCTGGAGCTAGATGCAAGGGTCTGCAACATGTTGAGGTGCTACTGTGTTGTTACTCTAGGCGTTTTGCTTTGCCGACTCAAATCTTCTGAAGATCGCCTGTTAGTTGCCAGGCCCGTCTGCTGTCTGCGCGCCATACTTCGTCATTCACTCTCTGCCTTTTCGGGATCAACAATACGGGTGTCACGATGATGGGTGACCACAAGCAGCCGATTGCGATGCAGTCATGTCCAGATGCAGAGAACTTTGCGGATTCACTGCCCTCAGAGAAGAAGGGAACTGCTCCCGATCAATACGATATGCAGCGTATGGGAAAGACGCAAGAGACAAAGGCTAGTCCACTGTTCATAGTCCGACCTTTGCCTGACGTGTGCTGACGATTCTATAGCGCAACTTCCGTTTCCTTACGATATGGGGATTTACAATGGTCTTGATGGCCACATGGGAGGCACAGTTCACAGCATCTTCTTTCGCCCTCCTCAACGGCGGCACTGCTGGTGCGATCTATGTGTACATTGGCGCTTTCGCGGGCTTCTTCCTCGCGATCTGCTCCATGGCAGAAATAGCAAGCATGGCTCCAACTACCGGCGGACAGTATCGTGAGTATGCACACACGTCTGGCAATATGCGATCGCTGATAAAGATATTTCTGGTCAGACTGGGTTTCCGAATTCAGCCCACCTCGTACACAAAAGCAACTTTCCTACTTGGTCGGATGGCTTTGCGTTCTTGGTTGGCCGGTTGGCAATACTGCCATCGCCTACCTTTGCGGCACGATCATCCAAGGTCTGGTCATCTTAAACAACCCCAGCTACGAACCTCAGTCATGGCACAGCACTCTGATCATCTTCGGGGTGCTCACGTTTTGCTTCCTATTCAATGCGTTCCTGGCCTCGAAACTGCCACTCTTGGAGGGTATTGTGGTGGTTTTCCACATCGCGGGCTTTTTCGCCGTCTTGATTGTCCTCTGGGTGCTTGCGGATACTACTCCAGCGAGCGAGGTCTTCACAACTTTCAACAACGGTGGAGGCTGGAGTACACAAGGTGCAAGCTGTCTGGTTGGTATCTTGTCTCCGGTGTTCTCGTTCGTGGGACCTGACGCCGCTACACACATGGCGGAGGAGCTCCAAGACGCCAGTCGCAGTCTTCCTTTGGCCATGGTATGGACTGCTATTGTGAATGGTGCCATGGGTTTTGTCATGATTGTGACGTTCTGCATGACGATCGGAGACCTCGAAGTTGCCTTGGACTCACCTACTGGCTACGCTTTCATCGAAACATTCTACAACGCGACACACTCGAAAGCCGGCACCTCTGTCATGGTAGCATTGTTTATTATCATGTTACTTTTCGGATGTGTGACAAATTTTGCAACGTCATCGCGTCAGCTCTGGGCATTTGTGAGTTCAGCATCTAACCTCACAGCGCAAAAAGTAGCTGACGTTGTCACAGGCTCGCGATCGTGGCACGCCTTTCTCAAGCACCCTCGCCCATGTCCACCCTGGGCGTGACATTCCACTGAACGCCGTCATCGTCACCTACGTCTTCTGCATGCTTCTTTCACTCATCAACTTGGGCAGCGAAGTCGCGCTTAACATCGTCACTTCTCTCGGGACTGGAGCACTTCTCAGCTCTTACATCGTGTCTGTCAGCTGTATTCTCCTCAAACGTCTTCGTGGTGAACCTCTGCTACCGCGCCGCTGGAGTCTGGGCAAATGGGGTCTGCCGATCAACATTGTCTCAGTCTTGTTCATGGTCTTGTGCTTCATCATGAACTTCTTCCCACAATCGCCGCATGGCTTGACGGCAGAGTCATTTAACTGGAATATCGTCATTGTGAGTAAAACTTTACACGACAACTTTTTTGTGGCATGGTGCTAATGTCGTTTAGTTTGGCGGCGGACTTGTCTTTGCTGGCATCTATTACGCTGTTAAGGGTTGCCATGTCTACGATGGGCCTGTAGCGTATGTTCGAAAAGACCTTTAAGGTGAAGATGGAAGAAGCCACATCTGCGCTAGCCTCAGCCACAGCACTGTATCAATTGTCCACTGAGCTTTTTGTCGCAAACACCTTGTCGTGACATGATCGGGCATCTACAGTCAGGGCCCGGGAGGTGGAGGCTCTGTCAAGCGACCACAGGCTGATGTGGAGAAATATGTTCCGGAAGATGGACTTTTTCCAACAACGTCGAAGAGGGCATATGTAACGACTGAAATCGTGATATAGCTTCTCAACATCGTGACCAGGTATCGCGCAAACCTAAGGCAGCTCTATGCAAATAAACTCTGTGACACCTGCCCGAAACGGAGAGACCTCCTGCCAACCTTTCCAAGCCCGCCTCAAGTTGCAGATTGAAATGCCAAGATCGGGGTGTGTTAAGCCGAAGCGCGCACCTTTCCACTCAACTTCCACCTATCTTGTGCAACTTGACAGGAACACCAGGGCTAAGCATGCAGCGTGACACGATGATCGTTCTTGGGCAAGCGGACCGTGTTTCGAATGAAGAAGCGATTGACGTCCGCAATATGCGCAGGCGTGGCAGCGTTACAGCGGAGGGCAAAACAGATGAGTCCATCAACAAAAGTGCTGTATGATATAAGAGGCCGTGAGTCTCATGGAATGGTAAGGTTGAGAAACATTCATCGGACGTGTCAAGCAGAAGAATTTCCACCGCCAAAATGACTCGTCTTTCAATTATCGCTTCATCGCTGGCGCTAGCTTCTACAGTCTCCGCTCAGTGTGGCTCTGGTACTCCTGACGTCGTCGTCGACGGCTCAGGCAGCTCTTTCACTGCTGTCAAGGGCTCACAACAACTTTACTCTGGCAGCAATTACTTGGAAGCTATCAACGCCGGTTTAAAGTCCGTCGCCTCGGGGCAGCGACTCTCCGTCCTGGCATCGGGCTCCATCGGTGCAAGCACAATCAGTCTCACCAGTGGGCAGACCTTTGAGGTGTGCGGCACTATCGATGTCGGCTTCAACAGCGGCCGTGGTGCCATTCGTGCTATCGACCAGACCGGCGTCTCAATTCCATACCTGACTATGACCGGCAGTCCGTACTTCGGCCTGCAATTCTCTGGCGTCAGCGATCTCACACTCGGAGACATCAACATGGATCTGAGTGACGGTCTTGGTATCCGCTTTGATCGCGACGGAGCGCCAAATGCCAATGTGGCCATGGGAAGCATCACCGTCACTGGTGCCGGCTCACACGCAGTCGAGACTTGGAACATCGACGGCTTGACCATCGACGAAGTCATCGCTTCAGATGTCGGCGAATGTGGTCTCCTCATTCAAAACACCATCAACGCGAAAGTTGGACTTGTGGACGGCACTAATGTCGCCACCGGCGTCGGGTATGCTACATTGCGCTTCGCCAACACAAACGGCCGATATCCCGATGGCACTTATCCGGAAAACATCAACATTGACCGCGTTGTCTCCCGCGGTGGTGGACGTGGCATCTTCTGTGTCTCTGAGTCTGGAGGCGCTGTCATCAACAACATCGATTTGCGGGATAACGGAAACAACGCCATCTTGATCGAGAACTGTTATAACGTTGCCATTCGTGGAGGAACTGTAAATGGTGGCGGTGAGGTGAGGATCTCGGCGAGGACAGAGTTCGCGAACACTAGGGATATCTCATTAGCGATTGAGGTCAACGACAATACTGTGCGAGAAAGTCCCTGTGGAGAGAACATGGCTTTCGACATCACTGGGAATGCGGTCGTGAATATCTGTTGACCTTCTCATACAACACAATTTCGTCCTTACTCGTTTGTGCATTGAGCGTGGAGGAAATGGAGGTTCCATGGCGTCCCGAATCACACAGGAGCAGATAGGTGCGATCAGAGGTGGAGACGATCGTCAGTGGAAGATTGGTAGCGGTCTGATCGCGAGAAACTATAAAGCAGTAAAGTGCTAGCTCGAGCGTCTGCGCATGTTTTTTCGATGTCGTATTGTGTGCTAGTACTAGCGGATATAAGTTCAAGCTAGGGATTTTATATCATCGAGATTGTATATCATACTCAGAAACCCTTAAGATCCCGACAATGTCCTACCTTTAGCCCTCGCGCCTGCCGCCATGATAAACACCGGCGAGATGCCCTGGACAGCCCGATGAGTAACGGCTGTACGTTCTTGCAACTGATCCGAAACTTTCTCCTTCACGATCAAGGCCACATCTTCTCCGTAAGCGCTGTCTTGCATGTTATTACCATTAATCTTCATCGCCAATGTAATCTCAATCAGTAATGGAATATTGCCCTCGTCCTCGGACTCTGGGATCTCTGTTCTCGCCAAGATCAGAGGCAAAGACGTCAGGAGAAGTTTGCCCTTCTTCACCAGCCTGAAGCCATGGTTCGAGCAGCATAGTCGTTATCTGTCCAAATAATTTGTCCTCATGACTGTGTGAAGCTTCTCGTAGAACTTCATTGAAGTGGCCATTTCCATGCCTGCCGTGGTCCAAGGCCACTTGAAGGGCCTCGCTGAGATGTTCTCGCGGAATTCGCCTCTTCAAGAGCACCCGTACACAGTTAATATGGCCCGATTTCACTGCTGTATAGATTGCGTGGTGGCCATCCACGTCCACGAGATGAGTGTTGCAATATCTTGGGTCCTCCATCAGAAATCCCAAGAACTCACTGTGTCCTTGAAGTGATGCTTCGTGTACAAGATCTCTACGCCAAGACTCATATGCTTCTTTGTTCGAGATCAGATCATCTGTTCGGCGAAACAAGACCTCCACAATATCATAATGACCTGACTTCGCTGCAGCGAAGACTGCTGGCTTGGCATGTACCTGGCATAGGTGGACATTGACAATGTGATCAAGGAGCAATGACACAACTTGATTCCACCCGCGACGAGATGCTTCTACGAGCGGTGGGTCGCACAAGTCATCGTCAATGTACAGATCAGTGTCCACGGTGTGAGATAACAATACGCGAATGACATCCAGATGGCCTTGATGGACTGCTTGAGCCATGGCACGACGAATCGTACCCTTGGCGCGCAAGATGCCCTGTTCCGCGAATTGTTCTACCAGATCTTGGCTGCCATACGAGCATGCTGCGACCAAAGCACAACAATAGGCTTCTGGGATAGTCGGGTACCCAGAACGGACGAGCTCGGACCTCATTGAGTCAAGTTTTGTTAGAAGCATGCGCAAGACGGATCCATACGCGTTATGTTGAGCATAAGCGAGAGTTTCGGTCAAAGCTTCCGGCCAGTATACCACGTCCAAGTAAGGCCTACAAGACAGGATAGTCTGAATGACATTCTCATCAGAATGCTGAGACATGGCGCATCGAAGAGGGCATTGGTGATCCTGTATAGCTGGAACAGGATCAGCACTGCCATCGATCAGAGTTCGCACCAGCGATGGATTTCTTTTTTCGATCGCTAGAGCCAAAGAATTACTCCTGCTTGTGGCTGGTGCATAGATGTCGGCACCATACTGGAGCAGCAAGTCAAGCATCTTGTGGTCGCAATTGGATATTGCAACGCCGAGTGGGCACAAATAGTACTCGCCCTCGATCCTCCTCTGGGCGAGAGAAGGCGTCTTCTGGATGAGGATCTCAGCCAAACCCTTTGCCTTCTTCAGAACGAAGGTATAAATTAATGGAGAATTATTGGCCAGCCGATGTGTAGGATATTCACAAGTCAGGTTATACAGTCTTCGCCAGAGCTCATGTGGAAAGACGTCAACGAAGTCGTCTTGCGAGACACCTTTTGAATGCGCCGCGTTTGCATGAAAAATGATACCGTTCAAGGCATATCCTAGAAACGGATGGGTAGCATCAATGAGATCCCGCAACGCGCCTACTTCACTAGGCCGCTTTGGCATGTGCTCTCTCATGCCGTCACTAGCATTAGGTAGAAGCGTGGTTCTGCATTTTTCGAGATACTGTTGACAGCAGGATTGAAGGGCATTGTGAGACAGTGGTTCCAAGGCTCCACTCAGGCCACGCTCAAGACCCACCAGTCCAGTGCAAAGTAAGTATTCTTTGACAGACTCATGTATAAATTGTACAGTCGGGTCATTGGTTTTTGTTAGCTCGACCAGGCCCTTGGAAGCATCCAAAAGAAACCTTTCCATGACATCGGCTGTTATCTCATCGACATTGTAGTCATCCAGAGCCAAATCTTCGGAGTTTGTAACCACTGCAAAGTACAACTCCTTTGGCCTCAGCGGTCGATGAGCAAATAGTATCCACTGGTAGAGAAGAAGTGTGTCTTCCAGACGATGCATTTCTTTGAATAATATCTCCTCGAAGAGTTTGTTCAATCCATCCGGGATCTCTTCAAGACGCTTCCTCAGGACATGCGTTCTCCCACGCGCATCGTACTCGTTGAGTATACGAACAACAAGAACCACCCAAAGGAACACCCCCGAGGCTCGTGATCGTATTAACTTGTGGATTTCCGTTGCAAGTCCGCTACTGACGATCTGTAAATTGAAGCTTATGTAAGCTGCAATATCCGCTTCGTGGCCTGCTTGGTCATCCAAGTCCAACATGAGACATTTCCGAATTGGAATATGAGGAAATCGTCGACTGGCAAGCATGACCCGAAAGCTGACCTTTGCGTCCAGAGCGCTTTGTCCAAAGGACTCGAAAGACCGCACCATATCTCTTGCTTGTGCATCGTTGCACTCGTCCAATGCATCGATATAGCAGGTAAGTGTTGTACGATGGAGCGCACGAATCGCCGTCTCAAACATGTTTTTCAGGACCTCGAGACTCCATGTTTGATGGATGATTGGAGTGCAATATTGTGCGAGAGCGGATGACATTTCGGGTTTCACCTGGAGTATCTGGTAAAGCAAGGACCGGTACATGCCTTCGGTAGACCGCTGTAGCTCGCCACCTCTAGCGTTGAAGAAGAAACATATGACGATGCCTTCGTGGTTATCCTTGCCATATCGCTGGGCACATTTCATGAGCGTCGATTTCCCAGCAGCAGGTTTTGCTTTTATCCAGAAAAATCCGCCGTGCGTGGGCAGAGCTGCGGGATCTTGCCAGATTTTGTACTCTTCCTTTGCAAAGAGCCACTGGCAGGTCTTCGCATGGGCACTACCGATGGTAGCAAGGCGAGACTCCATCTGATCGAAGAGGAGCGCCTTCATCAGGTTCGCGGCCGGTGATATCGGTGTCGCGGCAGGCTCTGATGTAGAGTTGGATAGGTAATACACCGGGCCATTGTGTATGACTTGGGAGTTACCAAGATGAGCTTGGGCATGGCCTTGTACAATGGGATTATTGAACAAATTTGTCGGCTGTAGTAATGTGTCGCCATGTAGGCGGGGCGTTTCTGGTGCTCCTCCAGCGTCCACTGGCATGGCCGGGTTTGACATGATCAAGATAGCGGTCTTCATACGGGAGTACTTTTGGCATGTCAAAGCCGAAAAGACAGTATGTTTCTGCTTCCCCCCATTATCAAGCTGCAATCAGCAAGGCTGTACTGAACAAACAAGTCAGACGCTGGATCAGCATGGCACACGTGAGTTTCACAAAGATGATTGGTCTGCGATTATCCCGCGTTACCGTCGGCGCTTCTTAGCCAATCGACTTGTCACAACAAAATCGCCGTGGCGGAGGGGTAGTGCAAGGTTGTGTATCTCTGTGATGCAGTGGCCTTGTCATGCGGATTGCGGGACAGTCAAAGCATCGGTACTCTTGTCCACTCTCTTGAATATCACATCGTAACAGCGTTTTGCAAGATTCCAACATCCTGCAAGCTGCATCGTCATGGCGGAGCTCGCGATTGGTGCGGTAGGCCTTGTCGCTCTCGAAAGCAGCGTAGGTCGCTCGTGAATAAAAGGTGCTTGCAGAGCCTGGATGTTGACCAGGATCCAGGTAGAAAGCTTTCTTTCCAAGGTCATTACATGGCGTCACCATGGGGAAGATTTCGAGCAATTTAGCTTATCACTCTCCATGTCCGGCATTGCTTACAAGAGGTGGAAAACCAGTGTGAAGTTCACCGATGGGCCTGCAGGTATAGATGCCGCGAACATGTCGATTGCTACTGAGGAAGAAGTACTGGCAGTGCAACGCCTTCTTGGTACCATCCAGTCGGCTTTCCAAAATGCGGAGCAGACGACAGACAGATACGAAGTGGTCAATTTGCAAGAGGCATTTGCAACAAGCAGTTTGCAGGATGACCTTGGCGCCAAAGCGAATGAGGTCAACAAGAAACGACAGTCGAGCGCTAGCGTCTGGCAAAAGACACGCTGGGTCTTTCATGACAGGGCAAAGCTAAAGAAGCTCGAAGAGTACGCAATCCCAAAAATACTCACAGTTCTTGCAGCTGCTGACTTTATAGAACGGTATCGACCAACGTGAAACAACTAGTGGAAATGTTCCCACCAGCTGCCCGGGAACTGCAAGAGCGTCTTGCCGCCATGGACCTCCAGGAGATAGTCCCGCCGGCTCCAGGGAATTCCTCGAACTCTGTTCTCACTGCCGAGAGGGATAATCTTGCCAGAATCCGAGACTCCGCCGTCGACTCGATCATGCAGCAGGTGGCAGATCACGAAGTGCAGGATGTTGGACATCGCCACAGATTCGAGAATCCAGTCGCTCAAGACGATGCGCAAGCTCTCTTCGGAGACGATGTCAACGGTAATGTCATGCCGCAGGGTCAGGGGAGCGTATACGTCAACCCCCTGGCGCGGGGCAATGCTCAGGCGCATTTCGGTGACCGCTTCAACAAAGGGGAGTTCTTCACCCCAAGGAAGTGATCTATACGGTCAGGGTACTTCTCAACTTTAATCTTCTTCCTCACAAGTATTACCATACCCCGCAAAGCGTGAATGCATTCGTACTTGTGATGCAAAGTGCAGTAGAATGTAACATATGTACAGGGTATCTGAATGAGCATGTCTATATGTAAAATTCAGTAGGTTGTGTGGCGATCATGTATTAGGTGTATCTTAAAATACAAGGGCGATTTCAGCCTTCAAACACGCCGTGGTTGAGCTCAACGCCCATGCTAGAAAGTCTCGTCAGTATACTACTGCTCATGAAAGGTGTTTCTGTGCGACTTACCTGCTCGCCATCTTGCGCATGCTCTCTTCAATATCGTCGTCCATGCCCTTGCCAAATCCAAACAGCTGCTTAATTTTCGACCAATAGAACACAAAGTCCGTAGTGATCAGAACAGTGCGGAAGAGCAGATGCTTCCCATACTCCTTCCACTGCTGAGAAAAGCTTGACTCGCGGTTCTCAGCGAGCGCTCTGCTAGCCCAAGTACCAGTAATCTTGAGGCGGTTCACAGGTGATCCAAGGAACTGGTTGTTGCCCTGGACAATGCGCAGGTTACGGCCGATGAAAATGAGCTCTTGGGGAAATTGGTCTTGGTTGGAGAGAATCTCGCGAACGCCTTTGCGCATCTTTTGCTGCATTTCGAACTGGCGCTCTTTCTGTTCTTTCTTGCTCATGGAACGAATTTCGGACAGGGTCTTGCCATCGCCGCCCTCGTAGGGACGCATAAGAGTGGCACTGGCGAATATGTCGGGAGCCTGGATTCCCCATTTCTCAGTCACTTCGGCGATGGTCTTGTTGTCGAAGGTCATGAGACTGCGCCACAAGAGGGCGTATTGTTGGCGGAACTTGGGGTCCATTTCAATGTAGAGTCCATGATCTATCAGAACGAGTTCGGGTTGGCCAGAGGGAAGACGACGGACGAAAATGTTACCAGGGTGAGGGTCGCAGTGAACTAGACCCCAGAGGAACATTTGCGCGGAGAACAGGTCGACCATGGTTTGCATGACAGGCTTGAGCGAAAGACCGAGACCACCACGTCTGGCGGGTCCCTTCCATTCATCGCGAGCCGGCTTGAGTTTCTCGTTGTGCGGGTCGTTCCTGGAGATGTTGGCTGTCACTGATGCGGGCGGTGGCTCGACAAAAGCGCGTCCAGCTCCAGGAGAGCCACGTTTATAGCCGCCATACCATGAGCCAGTGATGCCCTCCTTATCCCAGAGACGCACACCTTCAATCCATTCGGCAGTCATGACGCGTTTGCTAGTCATGTCGTGGTAGACTTGGGGGATATACACACGGCCTCGCAGACGCTTCTCGCCTTGAATGAGATTGCGCATCCTCTCCGCATTGCGAGCTTCGTTCTCAAAATCGGTCTCCAGCATCAAACGCTCCGAAATGTACGGCACCAGACTGTACAGCGGAAGGTCGAAGTACCAGGTGTAGATTCGAGTCACCACCTTGAAAGCCCAAAGATCCCAACCGACTTGTCGCGCGATCTCCCTCTTTTGTACCTTGATTGCAACCTCCCTGCCGTCCGCCAGACGTGCCCAGTGGACCTGAGCCACACTGGCGCTAGCTCTTGCTGTACGCTCCATTATTCCCTTCTTCAGATCTCCGGCAAAGCTTACGCCGAAGACTTCCTCTGGTGACTTGCCAAAATCCTCCCTGATGACCTGTTGTACCTCCTCCCAAGTATTTTGCGGCGCATCGTCGAACAAACTCGCGAACATCTTCTGGAACTCAGGCGGCAGAATCGCTGACTGCATGGCAATAGCCTGGCCAATCTTAAGATACAATCCTCCGTTGGCAGACAACAGCTCGAACACTCGACGAGCGCTACGGGCGTGCAGATCTGCAACACTGTCGCCAATCCATGGCTCTGCTTGGAAGTTGAGTTTATAGTCTGCCGCTACAAATGCGCCAGTGTAGAAGGTACGCAGAGATCGCGTAATGCAGGAATCGTAGTAGTATTCATCAAGGCCGTAGACGATTCCAGCGGCGATCGCCAGGCGTATCAGTCTACGCAGCCATTTTCTCGTCCGTCTATAGGTTTTTGCCGGCGTTGCTCGGCCAAGCTCTTCCAAGGTAGGTGGCCTCAAGGGCTGAAATTGGGACTGCAGTCGGCGGAATACCAGTGAGGCATGATGAGGTGTAGTTTGCTTGGCGACGGTTGGTCGTGTGCTAAATGGTGCATGCTGGGCTGTTGCTCGTGCGAGAGTGGTAGCACGAGAATTGACGATCCTGGTTGCGCATCGCCCACACGATGGCGCAGGGAGCTTGAACATCACACAGCAGTCGCCTGGGTCTTGCGCAGAGGTGTCAAAGACACGGTGCACTTAATCGGCGGCGATGAGGGTGTGCTGTACGGACAAGTAATGTACAGACTGCTCAGGTAATAGAGGCTAGTGAGAATAATGAATGACCTCATGTCGGACCTTCCCTCGGCCTCGGAATCGGGTCCGCTTTGTCTTGTTCTCCCTCCAGACTTTAGACCTCAGGAACATGCTTCTCATACAGAACGTGATTAGGATTTATGCCAATGAATATCTTGGGATGTTTGATCATTGGCTATTACGGATAACACTACAGAGCTCGCCTGGCGTGCGTTTCATGACTCCAGCAGCCATGCGTTGCTTTCTCCAACCAAACCAAAACCTCCGTTCCACTATCGTTTGGACACGATATACTTTCGGCACTTCTTAGTGCAACGCTGGCTACTACGAAGGCAATATATGCTCTAAGGTATGAGAAAACAGAGCAAGGCGACTCTACAACGACAGCGCCTCCTGGCGTCGAGCTACGCACACAACGTTGAGGGTCTGCTCTTGGCCAGCCTACGAGTGAGAATATCTTCGGAAATTGACGATTGCGCACCCTTGTTCATTGCAAGTGAGTGCGCGAGGGTTCGCGCTTTTTCTTAATTGTTCTGGTCCACCCGCCACCCGCCTACAGCCTCTTCGCTGTCATGTAATTTCAGCCCTACATTGACTTCGTAAGCCCTACGTTCGTCTAGATTGACGAGACACTAGCTTCCGCGTCTATGCAATGCCTCGCCCATTGCGACTCCTTGATTCCTAAAGCCCTCGAGGGCAGACTCGAATGTCTTCGTCCAGCATTACAAAGATGTGCTTGGAGAAATGCCTGGCTGCAGGACAATAGGCGCTGCCAAGCGGGAAACCTAACTACATCGTCCACTGAGCATTGCCCTATGGTATGTTTGAAACGTCGGCGACTGGACAACAATTTTCCGTGCCGGTATCAAGACTTAATACCGGGTTCCTTGAAGCTCAAATGGGTAGCACAATCAATTCTATACGAGGCTTCCAATCCGCTAAGTTAAAGCCCTGTTGCGATGTAATCATGCGAAGCGAGCAGGTTGTGTATAATAGACTTTGGTTCCTCTTCGAACCAACAACCTTCTCCCTCATCCATCTTCACAGTTCTCTCATTCTCGGTCCAGTACCACAGTCGCTCGTTAGCAGTATCCTGGTGATACAGCTCTTTACACTCATTTCTTCAGCCACTTCCACAAACAAGGACTCTACGTTCAATCTCGCTCAACAGCAAATCAGCTTCTAGCCAACAAATCAATCCAATGGCCTTCCTTCAGACTGCCGCCCTCCTGGGCTCCCTTGCCGCTTCCGCCTACGCCCACGGCCGTGTCACCAGCATCACTGCTGACGGCGAGAGCTACAATGGCTTCCTCAACGACTACCTCTACATGGCCAGCCCGCCTGACATCGTCGCCTGGAGCGCCCAGAACGGTGACAACGGTTTCGTCGATGGCACCAGCTACACCTCTGGCGACATTATCTGCCACAAGGAGTCCAAGAATGGCAAGATCACCGCCAAGGTCGCCGCCGGCAGCAAGGTCGAGATTCAATGGGGCCCGGACGCCTGGCCTGAGTCTCACCACGGCCCTGTCATCGACTACCTCGCCAAGTGCGACGGTGACGACTGCACCACCGTTGACAAGGAGACTCTCAAGTTCTTCAAAATCGACGAGGCCGGTCTGATTGACGGCAGCTCTGCTCCTGGCAAGTGGGCTTCTGACGAGCTCATCGCCGCTGATGGCAAGTGGTCCGTCACAATTCCCGAATCTCTCGCCCCGGGTCAGTACGTTCTCCGTCACGAGATCATCGCCCTCCACAGCGCTGGCTCGGCCAATGGCGCCCAGAACTACCCTCAGTGCTTCAACCTTGAGGTCACTGGCAGCGGCTCCGCCAACCCTGAGGGCGTTCTGGGTACCGCTCTCTACACTCCTGAGGACGCTGGCATCCTGGTCGGTATCTACAGCCCTCTCGGTGACTCTTACGAGATCCCCGGCCCTGCTCTCTGGGACGGTGCCTCTTCCGGCTCCTCCGGCCCTGCCACTGGTGGCAACTCTACCTCCGGCTCTGCCTCCAGCTCAAGCGCGCCCTACAGCAACTCCACCATCCCCGCTGCCACCTCTGCTCCCATTTCCCAGGCCGCTGCCAGCAGCACTCAAGCTGCTTCCATCGCCACTAGCACCGAAGTCGCCTACAACACTCAGGAAGCCACCAGCACCGTAGCTGCCAGCTCTTACACTACTTCCGCTCCTGAGGTTACTAAGATCGCTGACTCTGTTCCTTCCGCCGCTCTCACTTCTACCATCTCCACTGCTCTTCCCAGCCCGACTGGTACCGAGACTGAGGATGACATGCCCAGCAAGCCGCTCCCCGAGGGCTTCACTCTTGCTGACCTCCTTGAGTGGGTCGACTACCTCCTCAGCAAGGCTTTTACAGAGAGCATTCACGCTCGTGACGTTACCCGCCGCTAAAATTGACGAGGCGATCAAGGGGAGGAAAGGTTGGAAGGAGAGGGACATGAGACACGGCTTGCAGATTCACGAGGCACTGTCTGGGATTCTGGTGTTGTCGCAGTCTTATGTCTATTGGCTTCGAGATCTGTTGAGCTTTTAGAACGATTGGAAGTAGTGTTTGTTGCTTGTATACGATATTTTACCTTCTCGCACGACAAAAAGTAGTCCACGGCGAATAAATTCGGCTACGATTCAATGATGGCATCCGCACACCACAGACTAAAGTAACGGCGGGGAACCTTGCGTCAAGTAGTAATACATGCACTCGACGTGCTCTGCGCAATTAAAACGCTCCGAGTATGACACGAAGCGGGCATGAAATGGCAATAGCAAAGTGATAACGCTTGCAAGGGCACCGATCACATTGCTGCTGCGAGACTCGGGTCATACTAATCCCCGAGATTCCTCTTCAATCACGCTTCTCTGAATCCTACTGTAGCGGTCTGAGGAATCCTCTCTCACATCACAAGCCCGCATCATGTCCTGAGCGGGCCACTGTCCCACATTGCTCTCATACGAAGCATGTCCACAAGAAGGCACCTCGCCCATACAGCCATCGCGGGGGCGACTCTCGAGCAAACACTGCTCGCACCCAGTGAAGTCGGGAACGCCGCTGCTGTGGTCTGCAAAAATCATGATCGCACAAGAGGTCCTTATTTCTCGTGGATCATCGTGAGGCGTGCCGTCTTGCTTGAAGATCTGGCTCTCGTATAAACACTGAAGCTTGATGGACGAGAGATCGGGCAACGCAAGCGCCATGTCGGCTATCATCACAGACCACGAGTGAGTGTCTGCGCCAGTATCTTCGTCTCTTTCCACCAGCTTGACGAAAGCTAGCTCGAAGTGCTTAAGTGAACTTGCGTGGCGTTGTAGCAAGGTAAGAAGACGGGCAGGCTCCGCTTTCAGATTTCCCAGGACCAGAGACGTGAGGCGCTCCATCCTAGTCTCGGAGCAAAGAGAAGCGAAGAGCGTGTGGCATTCGTTCCAAAACTGCTTGTAAACATCCTCGCCGAGCGCGCCACTCTCGCCTATTCTCCAACCCTCGCCCGGCGGGCTATTGGAGTTGAGCAACTCCGCAGAGCTGCGATAGCGTTCAAACCAGATCTCCAAGCTTTGCAGGCGCGGCGTCAATGTCAAAAATGTCTGCAGCCACGTGGACGCTTGCGGGTTGCGGTCTTCTGGGCGCATTAGTTCCATGCGCAAAGCCAACCTCAGTTCTCTCAGATGCAAGAGCACTGGCTGGAGGGCCATGTATCTCTCATCGCCCTGTGTCAGTGGCAAAAGTTGGTTTACGATGATCGTGCATAGCTCCCTCGGAGTGTTCTTCGTCCAACGAGCAGGCCGCCTGCGCGTTAGAAGACTGCCTGTCGGAAAACCATATTCCAAGGCCGACAGACGGTGCAATCTGACTGTGCTTGAGTCACACAGCGATAGAGCGTCCAGTAACAGCTGGAAGCACTCGCTCAAGCGACAGCGCTTGTCGCGCAACGGGTCGCCGGCGATTAGACGCTCAGAGTCTGGAGGGTCTGGATAGAAACGTCTTGACTCTGACAAAGCGTATAGAGGGTCGTCGTTGAAAGCGTGATTACCATGTCCGATGTCGAACTCCTTTCCTCGCGGGCACCATTCGCCAAGTTCAATGGCACGCAGGGCTGGCATAGCATCGAGCGCGCGTGCTATCAGCGCTCCGTCTGGTCGGACATATGAAAGCTCATCCTGCGTCTTTCGGGTAAAGCAATGCTGCTCTGGCCGAGGCTTGCTGAACTGCGTTATAATAACCTGAGCCGCCTCAGTGTCTGACGTGAAGGTTTCGCCGCGCGCCGTTAGAATCTCGCGATACTCGTCGAACACCCGTTTATGTAATCCGATGACATTGTTCGTGCTGAGGCGGAGCGCTGTCAAGCGTGGGTGAAGCCTTTCGTCTGATGCAGCGGCTTGAAGAGTTTCGAGGCTGCTTGGGTAAAGTGACCAGCTCTGCGATGCGACTCGATTTGTAAAGGAGTGGAAAGTCTGATGGTAGACTGCATGGTTTACAAGACGTAACGAGCCAAAAGCGATGGGGTCCAGGTAGCTTGTTATCTGGCACAGTAGTTCGGGAGGTAGACCATGGAGTGACATGGCTGTGAACGATTGGTATTCCGCTGAGGATGATAGCGGCTTCACATGAGCTCAAGCTTATGTGAAGAAATGGCGACTAATGGTGCTTGGCAGCACATGCATAGGTATGCACAGGTACTAGCAATGCTTCCAAGCCATGAGGCACTTGTCGAGAGCCTGCGTGTACAACGGAGTCGCTGATGCACATGCGCCTGAGCGTCAAGTGCTACATGTTATGTACGAAGAATGGAGGTCAAGTGATGTCAAGATGATGTCCCGAACCCTAACAACATCTAACTCTTACATGCATTCAAAAATGCGATGAGTTCATCCATGCATTGAACGTACAGTATAATTTGGTAGCATAGAAAACTCGTTGAACTCAAATGCACTATATCAAGACTCTAGTGATGATCAATCTATAGACTGCCTTACCATCCCACATTCTGCATGCGATAAATATCATTGCTGGACGTCGATGTAATAAGCTGCAAAAGCGAGATTTAGCTTTCACTCCACAGTTCCTTCTCCTTTCCACCTTTCCACCAAGAAAATCTCTCTTCACTTCACGACAGCGTGACCAAACGACATCATCAATTGATCACGAAGCACCTTTTCCAACCCACTTTCCAATACAACAATATGCAATCGAATTCCCAATACGAGATCTCGTTCCTGCGAACGGTCCAACGGTCCCGCGTTGCTAGGTGACGACTAACGGCAGAAGTTGAGACACGATTGTGCATGAGACAGTTTTTTCAGAAGTGTGATGAGTTCTCCCTGCAGCAAGACATATCTTCATGCTGGCAGAATAATAGCAGCACACCTTGTCGAGCTTGTGAATGCACTGTTGTTACTGCGAGATTTGCCTAGATCTGTTCGAGCGTGACCGTTGATCGTCTGTCCGCTAACAACTTAATGCGATTTGGAATTCCAAGAAAGCACAGTGCATGCACTCGACGCACAAGTAAAAAATGATGATGAGAGTAGTGTAAGACATAGATACATTAGAGTTTCTCCAACACAGCGCATTAAGTACATGATCAAAAGCGACATTTTCCCGCATTGGCCTCCTGTTCGTCAAGACGTTGAAAACCCCTTACCGTTCCCCTGGGTATAAAAGTCGTGGCCGTTGTAGTAGTGCGTGGCAAATTCCACCGGAAAAACGCCGCATAGAAGTACCCTTCGCAAAGGCACTCCACTCCATTTGTATAGAGATTTTCAAGACATTACGAGATATTCGTTCTCCTCCTTTTCCGATCCGGTATTGGATCGTGCAGTATTAGACATTAGGTGTTTACTCGTACCTATAGATTGTGTTAGTGTTATGCGCGGTGATTGAGATTGACATGTTGCGAGATACGTACTCGTCCTTGACGCGCCTCTGGCTTTCGTTGTCGATGAAGCTGCCGCGGCTGCGGGTGCTCTTCTTGCGGCCGAAGTAGGACTTCTTGGGGCTGCGGCTAGCGGAATCGTTCTTGCCGACGCTACCACCGACACAGAACAGAACGGTGGCGATGAGGAAGCAGGCGAAGGCACCCCAGGTGAAGCCGTAGGCGTAGGTGCCGATGCGAGCCTGCTGGCCGGCGGAGCGGAAGTGGTTGCGTCCAATGACAGTCCAGGCACTGTGAGAGAAGTTAGATATAGTCGATAGAGATGAATGACATAGAGCAGACGTACGTCATGAGAGAAGCAGTGAGAGCCTGGAAGAAGAGAGCAATGGCGGTGTTGAGGCCAGTAAGGTAGGCGCCGAGACGGAAGCACAGGGCGAGAACGCTGGTGAAGAAGGCGACAACGGCGAAGAACAAGGCAATCAGGTAGAAGGCAAACATGAATCTGCTCAAGTACCAGAACTTGTTGGTGCCGATGAATTGCTGAGGAATGTTGTTCTCAGTGCCGAAGTTGCGAGGCGGGTCGAAGGGCAGAGCAGCCTGTGCGCCACGGCAGAATGCATTCTTTCCACCATTCTCACCGCAAAGGGCGAGGAATGTCCAGCGTGTAGGGTTGCTGAATTCCTTGCTGCCGGAGATTCCGTTGGTAGTGGTTTGGAGGAAGTAGGTGTTTCCCACAGGGCTGGTGTTGACGACTCCAGAGAGGATGACGAAGAACTGGAGAACAATGCCGCCAGCAAGGATGATCAATGCGATCATCCCGAGGACAGGACCTGCAGGGGAGTGTTAGAAGTGCTTGTCATATTAGTGGTCATGGTTGTTGGCGCACGAGTGATGGCCATGGCTGCGGTGTTGTGTTTTTCGTTCGTAAACAAAGCTGCAAATCAAAGTCAGCAACGCGCTTGTCAACAATGGGTGTGCGACAGATACTCACTCGCTTACAGCGAATAGCCAATGCAAGTGTAAAAATGTACAATAATGGTAGGAGGGCGCAGGCAGGCAGGCGTTTCAGGTATGCAGGATATAGATGCGGGAGAAGGCAGCGGGAGGATGAGATGGGAGGAGGGCGATGATGATGGAAATGAGGGCAAAGCAAGCTCGAGCTGGCCGTGATGAGTGACGTAGACCGTTGGATGGCTTGGGCCAACGCGTCAAAGTCAATCGCGGCCTTGTGCTACGCTACGCCGCCCAGACAAGACCCTAATTAGTCCAGATGACCTATACCGGCGCACCCACGGATCGCGGCTTGTGGAGTTGAGAGTGTGAAAGTGCGGTGCTGGTGAACTTGTGCCTTGTTTACAGCGCAGCCTGTCGTCCGTCATATGCGGCTTTCCAAATTCTTCCCTTTTGCTTCGGGCATACGCCGCTTTCGTCACTGGGATCGCCTGCATTGCCGACGCCAAGCTGCTTGAATAATGAGACGCTCGGGCGACGATCCCGCATTCCTGTGTCATGTCTGTGTTCACTTCCTTTGTCTGCTCACGTGCAGCGGGAATCCCATCGTGATGCACGACCGAGCCTCTGGCGTCATCCATCCCGAGAGGCTTCGACCTCACCTCTTGTCGATCAGCGTCTGGCCTCGGAAGACTGCCTCGTCTGCCTTTGCATTGAGGCTCATCAGCCTTGCACCCGCCGGTCGAAGGGTGCTGACCACGCACGACTCGTACACCCACACGTTGGGAACTACGTGAGCAGAGGCGCAGTCGCTAACAGTCGAATCGTCCAACGGCACACGTACGCCGATTGCATACGCAGCTCGCCGAATTTACTCGGCCACGCAACACCAAAGCCCTAATTTCGTTGCCTACGACCCGATGCTTCGTATATCCTTCACGTAGAACTTGGACGAAGTCTTTTGATGAACAAAGACTATCGCTGCGCAAAGCGCGGCGCAAGACTCGCATTTTCATTAGAGCTGACCCGTCTTTCTGAACCTGCCCCATCTGCAAAAGTGCACAACACATATTGTGACAGGATGGCGTCAAGAACAGCCGATACATCCTCTTAGCATCCAACACGTCGATATTCCAAAGTAGACTCGGTTGTGGTGAAGATCTAAAACTACGATTCTTCGACACAGCTACTTCCTAGGGCCTGCAACAATCTTATCCACTCTGGCAGAGGCGGATATCCTTTCCATCTCAAAATGTAGTGAGCAAACCATTGACGAAGTGACTAGATGCGGCACGTGTGAGGTCGAGCAAGCATTCACACACAGCAAACCACAAACGCCTCGGCTTACACGCGCATACGCACAATGGGACAATGAGAACCTCACGTCAATAGAGTCACGTTCACTTCTCAGTAGTGAAGCCGGCGGGTCGAATTGACCATTGCACACTGGCATAAGGGCAGGTCTTTGCATCACCATTCTTCCATTCCTGTACAACCACAATACCTTACAGCTTTATCAACGGCGCATCGCACCGCCGGTCCTTGACAACATGCGCACGATGATCACATCCCTCGCCTTGAGTGCGCTGCTGTGCAGCCCAGCTCTGGCATGGTCACCGAGTTTCTTCAGCAACAACAATGTTCTTCCTCGAGATGCCACGGATGCTTCCAAACCCGAATGCAGCAAAGACAGCCCATGCGCTTTCAACATCTGCTGCAGCGCGTCTGGCAAGTGCGGCACGACCGCCGAGTTCTGTGAGAAGGGTTGTCAGAGCGGCTGCGATCAGCCCCGGAACCCGCATTGCGATGTGAAAGCACCAGCAGATGGCCGAACTGTAGGCTACTACGAGTCTTGGTCTAGATACCGTCCCTGTCAGAAAGTGGAGCTAGAAGACTTGAACGTCGCTGATTACACCCACATCAATTATGGCTTCGCATACTTCGACTCAATTACGTTCGCCATTGCGCCGACTGACAATATGGAGGAGGCCATGTACGCCAACTTCACCAAGCTCAAGGCCAAGAATCCCGGCTTGCAAACTTGGATTGCCATTGGTGGCTGGAACTTCAATGAACCCGGTGCAACAGCCAGCTCGTTCTCGGATATGGTCGGATCGGCAGAAAACCGCACGAAGTTCATCAAGGAGATCACTGCCTTCATGCAAGCATATGCCTTCGATGGTGTGGATATTGACTGGGAGTATCCAGCAGAACCTGACCGTGGGGGCAGACCTGATGACAAGAAGAACTTTGCCGCGTTCGCCAAAGAAATCCATGCTGCATTGAATGCTACGGGACATGGTTTCTCGGTCACACTTCCGGCTTCATACAAACACTTGAAGAATTTCGATGTCACGACCATGGCCGATCATGTGGACTTTTTCAACATCATGTCTTACGATCTGCACGGCATCTTCGACAAGACGGACACTGGTGCACCAATTCTTTCGCACACCAATTTGACCGAGATCGAAGCCTTCCTCGACATACTCCTGAAGGCTAAAGTGCCATCTGAAAAGGTCAACCTGGGCTTGGCATTCTATGGACACACCTACACTTTGAAGGACAATACATGCACGACGCCCGACGGCGCATGCCAATTCACTGAAGCAGGCCTTCCGGGCCCTTGCTCCAATTCCTCAAATCAGATCACCCTTCAAGAGATTCGCGACAGAATTTCAAAGGACTCGCTGAAGCCGACTTTGGACGAGAAAGCAGCGGTCAAATACGTCAAATACAATACTACCCAATGGGTCAACTACGACGACGAGCAGACCCTTGGACTGAAACGGGATGCTGCGAACAGGCGCTGCTTAGGTGGCACCATGGTCTGGGCCATGGATCAAGTCGATCAGAAAACCGGTTGCGGTTTGCCTGCAGTTAAGCCCAGTGCCCACCGCGTTCCCCCGTTCAACGCAAGCAGCACAGTTGCATCGACGTGTAACCAAATCCAAGTCCCGGACAAGAGCAACTGCGACCAGACTGCCTTGGCCAACAACGTTACCTGCGCGCAGATCATGGCCTGGAACCCACAGATCCCCAATGACTGGAAGGACTTGAAGGCTATGCAGCCCATCTGCGTTTCTCCCCCAGGAGGCAAGTATAAACTTGCGCCACCTCCACCTCCACCCTCCACAGCCGATGCAGGCAGTGCGTCCAGCACAGTAGCCGTTAGCGGATCTGCCACTGCGAGCGCGAGCGCGAGCGAATCTGCCACTGCCACTGGAAGCGCCAGCGGGTCTGCCGTTGCGAGCGCGAGCGGATCTGCCACCGGAAGCGCCAGTGGATCTGGAGCGACACAGCCCGGCGGCCCTACCAATTGCAAGTCCTTTGCCACGCCTACCCCCGGAGACGAGTGCATCAAACTCGCATCTGCCAACGGCATCGAGCTATCGCAGCTGTACGCAATGAATCCAACACTCGGACCCTCCTGCGCAGCATTACAGGCAGGTGTTGGCTATTGCGTCGCCACGGATTCGAGTGGCGGATCTGCTACGGTAGCCCCCAGCGCTAGTGTTACAGCCACTGCAACTGCAAGTGAGAGTGCAAGTGCATCGATTAATAGTGAATCCGCATCTGCGAGCACTGACGCAGCCTCGAGCGGCATCCCTACTGCGAGCTATGCCCCCTCAAGCGTCATCGGGACCCTCGACGTGCCCTCAAGCACCGCACTCGCTTCGACTTCAAGTGCAAGTGCAAGTGCATCAATGAGTAGCGAGTCCGCTTCTGCAAGCACCGATGTAGCGTCGAGCGGCGGCCCTACTGTGAGCTCTGCACTCTCAAGCATCACATCCGTCGATGCATCCTTGAGCGCCGCCCTCACCGCGATCCCCGCGAAGCCCTCCAAAACCCAAACCGGCATTGCTGCTAACTGCGCCAAGTTCGCACAAGTCGTCGTCAAAGGTGAGTCGTGCGACACGTTCGCAAAAGAGAACGGCATCACGCCAGAGCAGCTGTACGCCTGGAACCCGGTCCTAGGAGCCAATGGAGCCGATTGCACCAACAACCTTTGGATGGAAGGGTGGAACTACTGCGTTGGCACGGCATCAGGTCCTACTGGCTCAGGGAGTCCATCGGCGTCTGCTAGCAGCGCCGCGAGCACACCGAGCTCCGCAGCAGGATCAGCATCCGGACTCACCGCAATACCCGCGAAGCCCTCGAAAACGCAAGACGGCATCGCTCCTGACTGCGCCAAGTTCGCTCCGGCGGTCAAGGACGACGGATGCGAGGCCTTTGCAAAGAAGAACGGCATTACGCCAGACCAGCTGTATGCCTGGAACCCGGTCCTCGGAGCGAAGGGTGCAGACTGCAAAAACCTCTGGCCTGAATACTACTACTGCGTTGGCACAGCATCTGGCGGCGCGCCCGGTGCTTCTGGCTCCGAGAGTCCATCGACACCTGCTAGCAGCGCCGCAAGCACCGCAGCCGCAAGCGGAACCATTAGAGCGAGAGATGTCCCCTCAAGTGTCACTACGACCTCGAACCCGCTCTCATGCACCGCCACAGTGACCGCCGCAACCGCCAAGCCCTCAGCAACGCAAGTCGGCATTGCAGCCGACTGTATCAAATTTGTCCAGGCTGGCGAGGACGACTGGTGCGATGCATTCGCAGTGAAGAACGGCATCGCTCCGACTGAGCTGTACGCCTGGAACCAGATCCTTGGATGGAATGGCTCTCTCTGCAACAACTTCCGGCCTGGCATGTACTACTGCGTTTGCGCGGCATCAGGAGGCGTGCCTGATTCAATTTTTCCGCAAACTGAGAAGGCACCGCATCAATGGACACTGTTGAGTTCTGGACCTGCTAGCAGCGATGCAGGCATGCCGAACTCCGCGGCAGCAGCAGGAGCGTCCGCGACGATTGCTTGAAGCAGCGAGCCCTAGGGCCCTCTGCACATCCTTCGTCGGCATAGAGGACGAACGTCCTGTGACGACGATGGACAACTTACACAATCCTATGGCGTTGGTGATTCTTGGTGGAGGGAGTTTGTGTCATTTTCAATCTGCTTCCCATGGGCGTTTTTTGATATTTGCAATACTTCTCAACATTTATTAGCTTGACGTCGATCAGCAGAGTCTAATCGGGGTCTGGGAGTTTGATTTGTCTTTTGCTTGCTGCATTTTGCTTGTTCAATGGAAAGAAGAGAGCTAGTGTTCTAACAGGCAAAATGACAGGCTCATTTTGCTCTGCAAACAGCTTTAGTGATTCTGTATCATATAGTAACATATGTTTGACTTTTGCCAAAAACCGATCGTTGTACCGAAACACTTAAATCCACCGCCCGCCTCGTCAGCCGCGATGCCCTTACAGTGCTAGCTCATGATTCTGCACATGGGACCGTGGGACATCATGCCATTGTTTGCGAACATAGGCACAGTTCCTGAAGAGCACATCCAATGGAGATTGCTGGGCAACACTAAGATACATTGCGGCTGCTAACAAAAGTCCTACCTTCAGCCTCCAACTTACCTTCAGAACGACGGTATCCAGTGAGGTGAGATGCCATGCACAGATTTCTGAGCAACCACTGTACACATGACCAGTCGTCAACATCGCCAGCAGAAGGGTGTCTGGCCATGTCACGAAGGATGCAGAGGCAGGGTGACAATCAAAGAAAAGACAGTGCCAGAATGTTTAAATTTTCCCATTGGTATCGTGAGTAATTTGTCCCTGAGGTCCCTTGCCTTTGCCCTATCTACCGATCCTATCCCATCCCAATTCCGATGCCGAAAACGCCGCAAGAAACAACCCAAGAGAAAGAAAAAAAAAAGAAATCCATAGGAAAGCAGCGCGTGCTATGCCCATATACCTTTCGCTATTCCATCGACATCCACAAAAATGCTACGCTTTGACGCTTCACATTCGCGCTTGAGAAATGCAATTCCTCATCGATTCCTGCCTTCATCCATCCCTCTTTCCAAATCCTCCTCGGCTTCCACGTCCCTGCTGATGACCGGGCCAGCGGCCCCGGGATCTTCATTTGTCAGGAGAGCGGCTTGCTCTTGGACGTCGTCTTCGTCTTCGTCGCGGAAGAGACCGTGGACGACGGGAGGAGGCGGTGGTGCGGATGTGGAGGGAGAAGCTGAGGAGGAGCTCCCGCTACTGTGGGCGAGGGAGCGGACGATGTCGTTTTTGCAGATTGGGCAGGTGCGGCGGCGGGTGGTGAGCCAGGGAGTACTGGCAAGGAATGTTAGTTCTTGTAGTCTTTTAAAGGGGTTGTAGATGTGGCGGAATGACTTACATGCACGCTTCGTGGAACTCGTGGCCGCAGGGTAAGCTCATAACGCGGCTGACGCCGTCGACATACTCTTCCAGACATACGACACATTCCCGCTGCTTGCCACCGTAACGGCGTCGCCACTCTGCGAGACCTGCTGATTTCTTCTCTTCAATTTGGTCAGTGCTTTGCAGTGAAGAGCTGCCGGCAGGCACGTCGGAAGCAGTTCGTGATCGCGGTCGAGGGCGAATTGGCCTCGGCGCGTTCGAAGGAAGCAATGGTGTTGTTGCCGAAGCGGGTGACGACACTGAAGAACTAGTCGAAGATGTGCTTGTGCTTGGCATCGTCTGGTATGTTCGCACAGGAAGGCGCTCGACAACAGACTTCGGAGCACGCCAGCGGCGGCGACGAATGCGAGAGCGGAGTAGTAAGAGCGCGTAGACGACTGTCAGAGTGACAAGTGGCGAGACGACCAAAACGAGAAGGGTGTCGAAGAATGGAGATGAAGACATGGAGGTTGGGGTAAGTGTGATCCAAAGACCATCATGGTCAGTGAGCTCGTCCTGGCTAGATTGCGGAAGACGAATGTTCTTTGCAAGCGCAGGGCGAGATTCAGGCACTGCCGCTTGCGTCGCGGGTTTCTCGGCCTCGTCAGCCTGCTTAGCACGGCCTTCGTCTGCGTGCTTAGAATTTGATAACAGCCCGCTGAACCAGCCATCACGATGCTCGTCTTTTCCTGACTGCTGAGATGACTTGCTCGTTTTGCCCTTGGGCTGGGTGTCCTTGCCAATCGTGACGGCTTCATGCGCAGGCTTGTTGTACTCACCACTTCCTGGAGTGATACTGCCACCTTTCGGTCCATCTCCAGGTACCGGGTTATCGATGGAAGACTTGGTGTGACTGTTTGTGGATATGTCTTTGCCGCCATTTGCCTCACGAAGTTGCTGCTCCTTTTGCTCCTTGATGAGGCCTGTGTCTCTCCAGTCTTGTACACCGATTACGAAGTCGTCACCGAAATTGCGGTGCGGTTGCTTAGTTGGCGCATGCTTTGAGGGCTTTGTTGATGTTGTCGCCACTTTACCAGGCTGCTCGTTCTCATCGAAGTCCTTCTGCAGGACCCAATCAATGTTTCCACTGCTGGGAGGTCGCCGACTATCTTCGTGTTTACCGTTCGCATCTCGGCCACTGAAGAAGGACCAGAATCCGCTTTGCTTTCCAGACACTTTCTCAACCTCATTCTTTTGCTCCTGTAAAAGAGATTCGTCATGCTTTTCAGCCTTTTTCGGTTTTGGCTTGGGTGTCGATGTTGCCTTGCTGGCGACCTCCGTGGTAGTAAAAACTGCTTTCTCATCATCAACTTGTTTCTTGCCAGTATTGTCGCTCTTGTCTCCCAGCGCAAGACCTAGCCTCGCAGCTTCCTCGGGTGAAAGTTCGTCGACATTGCCACCAGATGGTATTAGACTAGATAACAGATGTGCTGTCGTATGCGATGTAAATAGTGCTGGAATGGTGATGTTAGAAGTGTCACCGCGCGCATACATGGTGACTAGCTGTCCTCCTCGGACATCGTCTCCGACAATGAGAGCAACGCCACCGCGCCTTTGAACCCATTTGGCTTTCTCCAAAAAGCCACAGCCTCCCCGACTGAGCAAGACGACCTTGCCAGCAATTTCAGCTCCTTCTTGGATAGACTGAATGTCTGCATGCGCGGGCTTTTTAGTCGCGCCGGAGTTGCTTCCTCGGTGCTTGGCAACCTCTGAGTTCGATGAGGTGTGGAGATGGTCGTCTGTACCATCGTCTTCCTCCAGAGGAGTTTTTTCCTTCGAGACATCGTCTTCGAGATCGATCGTCTCGTCTCGCTTGCTCTTTTTGGAGCCTTGTTTCGCAGAGCCAGCTGCTTTGCTGTTGCCGACAGACTTCTTCACTCCTTTGATCGCATTTGTGTAGTCTTCATTTTCCCAGCCGGGCACATCACTGCACCCAAGCTCTCCCTCTCCACCACTCCTAGCTAGATGCTCGTCACCGAAGCCGGTTCCCACCCAAAGCTGGCCGCTCAAGCTCTTTGTGGGTAACGACGGGCCGAACGCTGCAGGTCGGGCCAAGAAGAAGGTAGAGTTGTCGTCGGTCAGTGAGATTATAGCGGAAGGCGGGAATAACGAGGACGGCGTGCGCCAGTTGAAGTAGGCGCCTATGTGGCTTTCATCGACGTTATCTTGCGCGTTTCGGCGCAAGGGACCCAGGCAGAGTAGGAGGAAGAAGGCGAGGAAACAGGAGACGACGGTAGCGAGGAAACGGATTGGACGCATGGTTGTATGAGACGGCAGTGGCCGCCTTGGAGGTCAGGCCTCGATTAGGATGGTATTTAGGGCGTTTAGAAGGAAGTGGATCTCGTCACGGCCATGGCCTCTCTAGGGATGCCGGCTGCGGTTCAGAAGGCCGGTGAGGGAAACGCAGAGGGTGTTTCCAACACAGATTAGAGCCGGAGCGGTGCGGATTGAGCGCCTGACCAGACAAGCAGCAGTGGGTGGTATCGGCAAGCAGCAGAGCGAGTGTGTGCGGCGGCAGTGGAAGTTGGGTAGGCGGTTGGAGGTCTGCGGGCTAGTGGCTATGCGTGCTGAGGCCTGATGATGAAGTCACGCAGAGCTGGCTGCAGCAAGTGCGTGCACATGCAAACTTCCCCGCGACTGAAACTCGACTGCGACACCAACCAATATGCGATCGTTGAATATATCCCTCACTCCGATCACGTGCATACAGTACACACAACGACTCTTTTTCCGTGTAGCAGCGTGCTGGACAAGCGACGACCGATGTGCCGCTTGCACTTCGCTATCAGACCGAACATGGCCCGCAGACGCCGAGCGCTAATCGATTTCATTGACCCACTCCCCTTGATTTGATTGACCCACTCTTGATTTGATTGAATCCACTGCCGATGTGACTAAATCCTCCCCCACACTCGTGGCGCTTTTGACCTCAGCCTTGCGGGCGCTCGTGCTGAAAGAAAGATTCGCGGTCCTTGGAGCAGCTATACTGCCCGTACCAGCGCAATTGCTGGGAGCATACCACACCCGTCGCCACATTACTGCCATGGCCTCCTCACATCGAAACCGAACACCTTCTACTCTGGAGCCGTATCTCGCTCTGCCACCAGCACAGTCTCTCACACTCCTCACCAATACTCTTGGTTGTAGTGCAAATTGGATAACCTCTCGATGCGCCATATCAGCCCTCAAAGATGCCCCGGAGCCCACAAACGTCGTCCTCGTAAGCTGGATGCGCGACATTGCCTTCTGGAAGGATGAGCTCCGACGAGCAGCGGTAGGTCGCCATGCGTGAAAAGCTTCAGACCATGGAGATGAGAACATCCATTACCCCAGCAGACCCGTCGTTGATACGCAAAGGTAGGGTCTCGATATTTCCCGTACTCCCTCCTTCCATATCGTCGACATGCTCGCCGACTCTCTTTCTCCCAACACAAGCTCTCTTTCCTCTGTCGAAAAGAAGATCACAACTGCTCTCACCCAGGCGCAATCAAGCAACACGAGCTCCAAAACTCTTTTGATCCTCGACTACCCCTCCCTTCTCCTTACAACCACTCCTTCTCTCACCTCCACCGCCCTCTCAACTCTCATACTCACCCTACGCGCGCACCCGTCTGTTCACAGCACACTCCTCACCACACCAGCGGACGGACCTTTCCTTTCAGCGACCCAACCAGACACCGACACAGCACCTACGCCGATCGAGAGTGAGACGGCCGCTTTCACGGTGCAGCAAGCACACAGCGCTCGAAGTGTGCAGAGCGTGCGCGAGCTTGGAACAGGTGCGGCTCGGGATGTCAGCGGAGTTCTGAGGATTACGAAGGGCGGCAAGAGTGATGAAGAGGTCAAAGAGTGGGAGGGTCTGTATCTTGTTGCACGCGATGGAGGAGTCAAGATTGTGGAGTGATTGGTTTGGACCGGCTTTTGGTCCCTCGCTGGGCGTTGGATGCAAAGGTTGGATTGATAAGTTTGAGGTTACGCAGGCAACAAAAGTCTACGCGCGATCTAGAAATGACATGCAGACGAAGGCTTGCATATTTTGTAGATGCAGCGGGCTACTATGAAGCGAATCGACGTTGGGTGAGAAGGTGTATCCAGCGGAAGAAACAAGATGACCATCGAGAGCCGTAACAATTCTCAGACATGTGGCAATCACAGCCAGGTATATGACGAGTCTTAAAGTGCAATAGACCAAAAAGGCTTAATACTCGGGATGCGTTGTTCAGGAATGGCGTGCGATACGAAGACTGTTTATTTTGAGGACTCTCGTCAACCACCCGTCCAGCCAGCATTCGAGCCAGCATTCGAGCCAGCAAATAAACTCTGGAATGCTGAAGGCCATCGCAAGAAACCCATAATCTGTGATACACCTTGCAACCAAGCTGCATGTAAGCGTCCTCTCAAAGGTTCCGCGACGTTGATCAGGCACCTAAGATACCTTACTGTATATGCAATCTTAAAAGTAGTATAGGCTCAGATGATCTCAGATGTTGCAGGCTTGCGATATGGACCGTTTCAATTCTGCATTGTCATTCGAGCAGCAAGCCATCCCAGCAGTGAAATGGTCCGTTTCAGACAGGATTTCTCACCATTGGAATATCTGTTAGCACATAAAATCTAGAGGGCTGAGTTTACGTATAAGCTATCGATAGTGTTATTCATTCATACCCCAGTTCGATCACCACGCCCTCCTCCACGAGACGTCATCAACCCCACCTCGGCAGCTCCTTCTTCTGCCATATCTTTACTAGGTATCTATCTATCGCCCACTGTGAAGCTCTGGCGCATTACAGAAGTATATTTAAACCAGTTTGCTGTCGGTAGTTGTGCTTCGTCTCGCCATACATTGACTTCAATCACATACATACCTAAATCTTCCAACATGGGCACCAAGAGTAAGTGATACAATGACAAGACCGTTGCTATGCACAATGGCACTAACATCATGCTCAGAAGTCCAATGCTGCATCTCAGTCGACATTGATGCTGTCGCCGGCTGGCTAGGCTCGTATGGCGGCGAGGACAGCACGTCAGATATATCAAGAGGTAAACCTACATCGATGGCATTCAATCATCTCGACGCCAACCTTGTGTTGTTCTACATGAGCTAACGACAAAGTCAGGTCTCTTCGCCGGGACGATCGGCGTCCGTCGTCTGCTGAAAATGTTCGAAAAATACAACATCAAGACCACTTGGTTTATTCCTGGACACTCGCTGGAGACGTTCCCAGAAGAATGCCGTATGATTGCTGATGCCGGCCATGAGATCGGTCTGCACGGCTACAGTCACGAGAATCCAATCGCGATGACATTGGAGCAGCAAACTGCCATCATGGACAAGGTATGCCGGAACCAGAACCCTTGAGAAACTAAATTGACATTCATAAGCAACATGAATTCTAACATCACTTCGTGCACAGTGCTACAACCTCATCACCGAGTTCCAACACGGCAAGCCTCCTCGCGGCATCGTCGCGCCCTGGTAATGCCACTCTTCCCGATCAGACGTGTATTGAGATCTCTGCTAACACAACATGCGAAACAGGTGGGAGTCTTCCCAAGAAGGCGCTGAGCTCATGCTCAAGTACGGCCTAGAATACGACCACTCCTTCTCCCACCACGACTGCCAATGCTACTGGCTGCGCACAGGCGACAAATGGATCCCGATCGACTACGACAAGCACCCCGACCACTGGATGAAACCGCTCGAGCCAGGCGTCACCACAGGCCTATGTGAAATTCCCGCCAGTTGGTACGCGGACGACTTGCCACCAATGATGTTCATCGTACGTGACTTCTCCCTCTCATCCTGAGAAACCGCGCCTGGTTCATGTCACTTCTTTCGCGGCGTCGATCAGCTAACGCCGCAACAGAAAAAAGCCCCCAACTCCCACGGCTGGGTCAACCCGCGCGACGTGGAAGAAATGTGGATGGACCGCTTCAAGTTCTTCTACCGCGAGAACGAAGAAGGGTTCGTCTATCCGGTCACCGTGCACCCAGACGTCTGCGGCCACCCGCACGGCCTAATGATGCTGGAGCGCCACATCGAGAACATAAACAAATTCGAAGGAGTCGAGTGGGTGACGATGGAGACGATCTGCGACACGTTCAAAGCGAAGAGTAAGCCGCCAAAGGGCGCGCTGTTGCCGGCTGAGCCGGGGGCGATTTTGAAGGATAGGGATTTGAAGCTGAAGGTGCAGGAGTAACGTAGTTGTGGGAAAAAGAGGTATCTCTGGTGTGGCTTTGTGGAGAATGTGTGTTGCGTCGTCTCTGGGATCTGGTTTGAGTTTTTGCTCTCGGTTGCGGACTAGAAGGGTATGTGTTTAGACGATCAAACGAAGCTTAAACGAACGTTGTCTGTAATTCCAAGACTGGAGGAGATTTGATGCTGGTTCTTTCTGACGCGGGTGTTTACTTCTCCCGTGTGTTGCTGTGGATTACGGCCATGCTGCAATATAGTGTCGATACGCGGTTACAAAGCAACCAGCAGGTGATTGTAAATGAGCCACTCCGCTCTCTGATTTTTTCCAGGGAAAGCCAACGATGCGTGCCAATGAACAGTAAAAAAGAATCTTACAGTAATATGCCTAGTAGTGGTACATGAAATGCCGCTCGCGGTCGTTAGCAAAGCAGACTAATCTAACAATCCAAGAATAGTCCGCTCTTGTGTACACATTTTTCCCCTCTCAATACTTCTTCTCCTTCAGCTCACGGAAGTGGCTGTCGCTGGAAATGCCCTCGGCATCCATGCCCTTCTTCATCTCCTGCGAACGCTTCAAGTTGTCCTTTGTCTGTTGGTTCCTCTTCATGGCGAGCTCCTTGTTGTGCTTCGCCCGCTCGTCGATCTTGCCAACCTCGTGCTTGCCACCAGGCAAAACGCCCGAGGGAAGCTTTTGGCCTTTGTTACCCATCAGCGCACCGCTGGGTGTGCGGGTCTTGCCGGTGCTCTTTTCGGTGCCGAAAGTCTCGCCCTTGCCTGGTGCTACGCCTGCGCCGGGGTCCAGACCTAGTGCCTGCAACTCGGCGATCGCTTCGGGGGAGCCCTTGGCTGCTTCACGGCGCAGAGTGCGACGGTGAAGTTTTGGAAGGCGCCTTTCCTTGTATGCTGCGAGGCGCTCTTCGGGTGTGGGAATAGGTGGGCGAGATTCGATGGGGGTGCCGAAAGGTGTAATGATGGATGCGACAACGTGTTGCACAGCAGTGCTGACTTTCAGGCGGTGAAGGCTGACTACATCGCCCTGGTTGAGGGAGTTGTTGGGGTCGTGAACCAGGTGGTTCGTGTGGTCTGCGAAGTACTGTTGCATATAATGTCAGCATTCCGCCATTCTCAGACTGTGCCACAAATTCTTCGCAGCCCAATCGCAACAGACTAAATCATACCTTTCCGATTCTGGGCTCATATCTCCTTCCCGCAACCCTCACGCTAACAGTCTTATCCATCCTGCCCGTCCGCACCACAACACCAACAATCTCAGCGTGCTTCTGATTCTTCAATGCCGTCTCCCTTTCGCGTCCGTGAAGCTTTGCCGGGTCCACATGCTGCAGCAATTGCGGCCTGATACTGTGCGGTAGAATCCTCTTCACCATGCGGTCGGTTTTTGTGAGCGGGTAGTCGCGCTTGGAAGCTGGAAGAGCAGAGTTGTAGCCAGGAATAGAAGCACTGGAGGCATTTGCAAGATCCGTGGCAGGGAGTGTAGGCGCTTCAGCGTCGATTTGTACGGGCGTTGCGTCCTGCGCCTTGGCCTGAGTTGTGTGCAGGCATCGTCGGCAAGTGTATCGCTCGGCTTGCTGGCCTATTTGTTGACGCGAGAAGGCCCTGATGGGCAAGGTGAAGGCGCGAGCGCTCATTGTGAGTATATAGTTGGTGATGTAAGGCACAATGCCGCCGGGCAATTGGTGTATATTTCCCCCAGAGGGCTTGAAGCTGGACTTCACAGCGGAGGTCGCGACTTCCCCTTCTGGGCTGCTCGCCGCAAAACGGCTTGGCTTGGCAGTATATTGGGCACGTGACATTAACGAGACTGTGAATCACAGGGAGCATTGTCGTGAATTTGAACGGAATGAAATCGTTTCTTTTGCATGATTAATTTTCGGACGTGTGGAAAAAGCACCCAAACTCAAACCCAAGCAAACTCGCATTTGCACGTCCCATCCCGGTGCTGGACCAGGGAACGCCTCATTCACCTCGCTCCATAAACAAGCACAATCGTGCACAAGGATTTATATGTATAATTTTAGTTCATCATCGGAAGCGGTGCCTATGCGGACTCCACGTTCTCGGAGAAGGTAACTTTGGGTGACGAGGTCTTCATGACCAAACCCTCGTTCTCATCGTCCGAAGACTCGACGGCCCTAGCCCCAAACATCGTGTTAGTAACGTTCAACCCGCTAGATAAGATACTGATGGATGTTTCGACGGCTCCTACTTCTCATCTGCTTCTTCCTTGATTTGACCAGCAACCTCGGCTCCGTGATCGTGTCCGTTGACAGGTGTATCGCCGTTCGTGTTGGCCGGGTCCATCAGCGACAGCTTGCGAACCTTCAGCTTCTTCTCAGCTTGCTCCGAGATGCGAGTGAGCTCGCTGACGAAGCTCTCACCCCACCAAGCGCTGGTGTACTTGTTGACATATTTGGCGAGCTTGTGGTAGTTGACAGCACGCTGCTCATCGCCCATGGTCACGGAATCGTGAATTGCATCGGCAAGTTCTTCAGTGTTCCATGGGTTGACAATCAGAGATCCATTAAGGCTCTGTGCGGCACCAGCAAACTCGGAGAGAATCATCACACCGTGGCGCTGCTCCTGGCACGCGATGTACTCGTAGGAAACCAAGTTCATGCCGTCGCGTGTAGACGAGACAAGGCAGACATCGGAGACGGCGTAGAGAGCAATCAGCTCATCGAAGTTGACAGACTTGTGCAAGAAGTGGATCGGTGTAAATTCGATCGTGCCGAACTTGCCATTGATGCGGCCGACCAGCTCGTTGACCACAGCACGCAAGTTCTGGTATTCTTCGACGTCCTGACGAGACGGTACAGCGACTTGCACAAGGACGACACGGCCAATCCATTCTGGGTGTTCAGTGAGGAAGACTTCGAAAGCGTGCAACTTTTGAGGCACACCCTTGATGTAGTCGAGACGGTCAACTCCAACAATGATTTTAACATTCTCGAAACGCTTCTTCAGACCTTCAACGCGCTCGACAACGTTGGGCTGCTTCAACCCTTGCGAGAACTTCTCCGGGTCAATGCCGATGGGGAAAGCACCAACTGTGACAAGCTTGCCTTGGAACTCGACGCCATTGGGTGTCGTAGCTAGACCAAGAATACGAGCACATGATGACAGGAAGTGGCGAGCGTAGTCGTAAGTGTGGAAACCAATTAAGTCGCAGTGAAGTACACCCTCGAGAATCGCATTGCGGACGGGCAGAATGCGGTAAATCTCAGAGGATGGGAATGGTGTGTGCAGGAAGTAGCCGAATTTGACGTTCTTGCGCTTGTTGGGTCCGTTGGCAAGCTCCTCGCGAAGCATAGCTGGCAGAAGCATGAGGTGGTAATCGTGAACCCAGACCAAGTCGTTATCCTGAACGTCGCGTGCGATTTCCTTTGCGAACAGCCTGTTGGCCTCAACGTAGCCTTCCCAGGCAGATTCGTCGAATGTGATCTCACCGGGGTGGTAGTGGAAGAGGGGCCAGAGAATTGAGTTGGAGAAGCCGTTGTAGTGACGCTCGCTCAGGTCCTCGTCCATGAAGATGGGCACGGCATTGTACTCCTTCAAAAGTCTCTCTTTGACGTGGTCGATCTCGTTCTCTGGAGGTGCAGTACCGGGCCAGCCGTACCACTTGAACTGTGTGTTCTTGCTCAGACCACTGAGACCTGACACCAAGCCACCAGAGGACATGGAGAAGTTGTATTCACCCTCATCGGAGCGCTTGATGGTGATGGGAAGTCGGTTGGAGATCAGCAACAGGCGGCCCTGAGGCTGGACTGAGTCCTCGCTTGCGTTCATTATGAGATCTATAGAACCAGGGTCAGTGCATGCTCGAGTAAGTGTTTCATCGTACAGAGAATCGCTCGGCCGAAGTATGCTACCTCTCCAATTGCTGAACTCCGGGCGCAACTCGGGTGCGCTCTTGCTCGAGGCAAGTCTGTCATTGCTCCCAATCATGGTGAAGGGTTTTGTGCGAGGAGGCTAATGGGTGGGCAATGGAAGGTTCTGTGTCGCAAGTTGTGTATGGCGAAGTGGAATCACAGTTGGCGTTGTCTTTGTGTGGGTTCGGCAAGAAGTGGTGTGGGGACCAACGAGCAATGTGTAGTGAACGGAGGTTGGCATACTCACTGGTGATTTATTGGTCGGGCGTTGTCGCACAGCTCTTTCACAGCAAGTTTGGCAGGTGCGATTCACTGCGCCTTGCTCGGTCCTTCCTTGTTTGTCGTTCTCTTGCGATTGCGGGGCTTGCGCGAATGCGGTGACAGCGGCAGTGAAATGCGTCGTAATGGTCGTCTCGGCGTGTTCGTAGGCGATGCGCGACTACAGCGAGGCGTTGGGTGTTGCGATAGCAGGACGTCGACACAGCGGAGTGGGAGTGATGTCTAGCGGAAGGTTGAAGGCGGGCAGGACAGCGAGAAATGGTTGAGTGCAATTGGGCTCTTCACTAGCACAATCATACGCAAGAATGGCGATGGTGGTAAGGGCAGCACGACACTCGTGTGTAATCGCGGGCGCTTGTGGACAGCAGTGGAGGAAGTTTCGCTTGCTCGCGGTGTGCTTGTTCTCGCGGTGATGCTCAACTTACGCAAGCTTTGTGACTTTCGGACGTCACAAGAGCCCGTGCGATGAAAACCTGGCGTGCTTGGGCTGATTGCTTGCTTGGAGGCAGGGCGATGGAGAGTCAGGCAGTGTAAGATAGCGGTAAGGGTGCTGGGAGACTCGGTCTGGGAGGTCACTGCATGCTATATACGCCCGATGCATGTAGCCTTCACAATGTTACATGCCACTGAGGGGTGACGTGACCTCTGCCGCCATCTCGCAGTAGTTCGTGCCCTCGAGGCGAGCGTTATCCTCAATGCGGGGAATGCTTCCGGCCTCGTCTCCGAGCGTGAGCTTGACGGTTGCACGCGATCACATGTCAAAGACCAGCTGATTGAATTGACTTGTAGCATTTTTGGCAGGAGCAAGATTCAGACCGGTCGCAAAATACATGACACACAGAGAACATGTCAGATTCAGAACTCTCAGATGCGCCCAATGCGCCGCCCGACGACGCGACTCTCGAGTCCACCTTACGACGCGTCGTACGCGATGCGATCAAGAGCGGAGATGAAATCACCGTCAGAATAGCACGCACGCGTGCCGAGGAGCAGCTTGGTCTAGATGCAGATTTCTTCAAGCAAGACGCGTGGAAAGACCGGAGCAAAGAGATTATCAGTGCTGCTGTCGAGGAGCCGGACTCGCCTGTCAAAGCGAAATCCAAAGCTGGACGTAAAAGGAAATCTGAAGAACCAGCAGAAAAGCCCAAGAAGAGAGCTAGGAAGAGTCCTGTCGTCGAATCGGAAGACGACGATGAGGATGACGCTGAAATGAACGGCAGCGAGGACGACGAGGAAGAAGACTCGCCAAAACCAAAGCCCAAATCAAAGTCAAAAGCCAAACCAGCGCCAAAGGCAAAGGCGAAGCCCAAGCCAAAAGCAAGAGCCAAGGCAGCATCTCCTGTTGTTGAATCTGATGGAAATGGTGAGGAGGAAGCCGAGTCCAAGACCGAGTCAAAGAATCAAACAATCGACTCTGACGACGAAGCTGAGCCCAAGTCGAAGGAGCCAGTAACAAAACAAGATGTAGAATCGTCAGAACCTCCCAAACCATCAAATGAAGCCGACGAAGACAACGACTCCGACATGTCCATTTTAATCGACGACCCGCCACCCAAGAAGAAAGCCTCCCGCCAAAAGAAATCCACATCTCCCTCCACCAGCAGCAAACCACCCAAAAAGTCTGCCACAGCTGCCAGCAAAGACCTCTCGCCCGACGAAGAGGAAATCAAACGCCTCCAATCATGGCTCCTCAAATGCGGCATTCGCAAGTTGTGGCATCGCGAGCTTGCACCCTATGATACACCTAAGGCCAAAATTTCACACCTGAAATCCATGCTCTCCGACGCAGGCATGACGGGGCGATTCAGCGCGGAGAAAGCGAAAAGCATCAAAGAGGCGAGGGAATTGAAGGAGGAGCTCGAGGCTGCGAAGGACTTTGAGGAGAAGTTTGGCACGGGTGGACGAGGGAGGAGGAGTAAGAAGAACGTTAGCTTGAAGGAGCAGGGCAGCGATGACGACGAAGAAGACAATGAGGGTGGCGATGCTGAAGAGGGAGATGAGGCGCAAGGCGCGAAGAGGCCCGGTGGAAGGCTTTTGCCTAAGGGTCTGGTTGATTTTGGCGACAGTGGGGATGATGGAAGTGATTGAATGGGGCTTGTGGCACATTGCATAAGGTCAAAGGTTCAATGTTGATACAAATACAGAAAATGGCTGCTTCTATTGGCAGGCGCTCCCGTTCGCCAATGGATAGTTCCTAAGCAACCTTCAATCATGCCCCAGATACCCGAAACGCCTCGCTAGTCCCATTTTCGCCGGCCGAAAAGCCAAAAGAAAAGAATTCAAGCTGAAGAGTAGAGACCAGTCGCAAAATCCCAGAAAGGATAAAATTCAAGGAAAAAGTGTATCACAGTTGCAAATCACACCCGTCTTCAAATGCAATCCTCCCTCTCCCACCCAGCCGGCTTGTTGTGCTCAATCCCCTTGGTCGGATGCGGCTTGCTCTCATCCTTGTACTTGCTCACATAAGGATTGGGGTCATTCTTCTGATCAAGGTTGCCAAGGGTGTGGTTAACCTCACGATGCTTGCTCTCGTCCGCACGGATGTACAGCAGCAAGTCGCGCATCGTGCGCTTGCCTTCGGGCATATTCCAGTACTTGACCGCAATGTCCGGCGCCAACATCTTCTCCCACTTCGGAAGACGGCCGGCGTCCAGGTCCGCGATCTCGCGCGTGTACGTCAGGACTGCTTCTTCTTCGAGGTAGCCGACGAAGCGGTGGCAGGTGCGTGGCGAGATGAGGTAGGAGACGAACATGGCGTTGAAGAAGACGCCTTGGGCTCCGAGGACCATGAGCTTCATGAAGGGCCCGGGCTCGGCCATTTTGAGGAAGGTGAGCAGGTGCATGCGCTCGTTGTAGGATTCTTCCAGTAAGGTTTCGATCCAGCCGTTGTCGCGCTTCATGCGGCGCATGCTGTGGAGGTGGCGGAGCATGCCTGCTACCATACCGGGGACGCCGGCGACGGATTCGAGGAAGATATTTCTGTGGGTATTGTCAGTTGTCTGCATTGAGGGCTGTTAGGACCACCGAGATCGACTCACCTGATCATGTACTTGCGCTCAGTCATGCCATACTTCTGCTGAGCGGCCTTGGGATCCTTTTGGCCCAACGCCACAGCCTTATCGTGCTTGTATCCCGTTGCGAGATCGAGGCCAAACCGCAGGACCCGAACCATGGCCATGGCGACTTTGTCGGATACTGTTTTAGCTTCTCGATGCGCAACAATCACCGAGTTCATCTGCTCTTCAGTGTAGACGGGATGCGACCATGCCGCTTCGGTGGTTCGAATGTGTGGCGCATCGGGCTCGGGGAAGTATTCCTTGATCGATCTTGGGCGTGTTGTGCTGAATTGCCTGCGTGGCGATGAGATGTGCTGCACATAAACAAGGCCAGGTTTGGATGCCCTGCTGGCTATGTGTGTGCCATTGATAGTCTTGAGGACCGAAGCAGCGGACTGCCTGGTCAGTAGAGAATTGGCGCCAATAGCTCTAGTGCAACTCATTGGTGTTCCGTGATGTCGTTGGTGCTGCTGGTAGTAGGTATCTGTGGATGGGAATGGTATGGTATGGTGTTGTTGTTGGTAACGACAAACAAAGGAAACGACATGGGACCAACCGTACTTAAAGGATTGCACTCGGCGCCATTTACTTGCTCAGCTCGCGGCACGGGATCTTCTGTATCAGGATGACTAGATCATGTCTACGAAAAACTGCTGTCAGATTGGTGGCAACGAGTCGGAGTCGGCTTCGAGTGCTTGGTCCGATCTCAGCTTGAGCCTCTCACAGTCAGCAAACCCCGATAGCACCCTATGCGTGTAGCGTCTCCGCAAGCCGCAAACAGGCCGGCCGACTGTACATCAATTTTCCTACAAACAACTACACGCAATTTTCTGAGAGCCTGTAACATCCGAGACTGCTATTCCTGGATCTGCGCAATTGTCTCATCTTTTTGAATTGAATAAATGATCTGGTAGTTTCCAAAGCCGCAGCATCTCCCGGCATGAAGGCGGCTGAATACTCACGTGATGCAAACAAATACACGAGAATCTTGCGGAATGCGGGCTGCTTCGGGTCATGTGATACACAAGCATTCCTTTGAGGCTTTTGCTTAGTACCGTGTGCCTGGAGTCTATCGCCGCTCTGGTCCTATCACCGATGGGCTCTGCTCGCTCGGATCTATTCTGAGCACTGGCACATTTGCCATGTGGCAGGCGCAAGATATTTTTCTCGAACGCCGTCTGAGCGGACAAAGACGGCGACTGCAGGATCGATTGCCTCTGCGCTCATTTGCCCACCGCTGAGTCTTGTCATCATCGAAGCACAGATTTCTATTCGTCTCTTGTGGTGGAGATGGTGACTTTGAACAGGCCGTCTGTCGGGGAGAAGATGTAGTCTTGTTTGTCGCTCGATGCTAGTGGGGCCGCAACCAGTATTGCACCAGGCCATTTGGGTGGTCTACGATTATACATAGAGTACTCAAAATATTTTTGCCTGCAATGTTGCACAAGCTTCAGAATGATTCTCTTCTCTGACTTTCATTCGTCGTGGCTGACTGTGTATTGCGTGGCCGAGGGTGCCTAATCTAAGGTACTGCCTTTAATCATTACAGTAAATGTGTAAATCACCATTGAGATTGCGACATGGGGAGTATCGATTCAAGTCGGGCACAAATGCCATGGGTCTTAGATGTTGGGATGACATTCAAACGCTTCCGATGTGTTCTAGCATATGGGGTATCTCATGCGTCATAGAGCAGCAATATGGCTACTTGTCAGCAAGCACACACACTTCTACTCCTCTAAGTGAAGTGGATGCCTTCCTGGTTGAAAGCGTAAAGGAGAGCCAGGAAGTCACCCTCATCACACAACCTAGCTCTCTTGTCGGCCAACTGAGTGTCATCCTCCAAGACCTTCTTCACCTTCGCTCTGACCAGCTCATAAACCTTGCCCTTCCTCTTCCTATTGGGGTTCTCCGCGGCTCTCTTGGCCTTCTTGTCTGCCTCCTCCTTGAAGAATGCAGGAACATCCTCGTCGTCGTCAACATCCATGATCGCATCGTCGTCCGCGCCCGCATCCATGTCCTCATCCATATCGGCGTCTACGTTCTCTGAAGGACCGTCCTCAAGGGGAATCTCGTTCTGTGCGCAGAATGTGCGGTAATTTGACTCGATCATCTCCATCACACTGGCCGTGCCCAAGAAACCACTGCGCAGCACTCTGTTCTTCCTCACAAAGCAAATTCTGAGAAGTCCATCCCACTCATCGTAGTTGACCTGAGGCCTTGGGTTCTTCGGCCTGATCCTCACGACGTTGCTCTCCACAAGAGGGGGCGGGTTGAAGTTGTTCTTGCCGACCTTCATCACATGGTCCACCTTGGCCCACATCTGTGCGTTTACACTCAATCTTGAGTATAGCTTCTCTCCGGGCTTTGCGAACAATCGCATTGCGAATTCTCTCTGGAACATGAGCACGCAGCTTCGTGGTGCAGGGCTGGTCGCTAGCAGCTTGAAAGTCAAAGGCGAAGAAATCTGGTAGGGCGTGTTGGAAATGCACACGTCAAAGTATGGGTATTCAGGCATCTTGATCGCGTCACCAAGAATGAGCTCCAGTTTCTTTCCCTGCGGTGTTCCCTGGAAACGTTTTGTGATTTCTGCCGCCATGCGGGGATCGTGCTCGATCGCGATAACTTTCTTTGCTTTTTCCAAGATCCTCACTGTGAGGTTACCAGTTCCAGGACCAATCTCGAGGACCACATCGCTCTGCTTCAGCTCGGCCTTGTCCACGATCGCTTGTGCGACACCAGGGTTTTTCAGAATGTGCTGGCCGAGATCTTTGTTCATCTTAAAGACGTTGTTCGCTGCGGCATTTTTGTCGCCTTTTCGTGATTTGGCTCCGGCATATGGGTCGTTCTTGGTCACACCAGAGGTGGCATCTTTTGGGCGCATAACTTTCGGCATCTTGGGCAGAGTTGATGGCAGCGAGTCGCTGCTTATGGGATGCGAGGTAGCTTGTTTGGAATGAACGGCCGTAATTCGCAGTATCCAGTGAAGGCCGAGCCAATGCGTTGGAGAAAAATGCGGCGAGCTGTTTGAGTGTTGAACGAGTGAAATCTGCAAGCCAAAATCACCATCCGACAATCTCGAATCTCGGGTTGCCGATCTTGACTTTCTCTATTTTGTTTTGCAGGTGAAGGCAGGTTTGCCGATATCGCAAACCTTATCTGATGCTTGGAAGCGGGAGCGGATCCTTTCAGGCATCCGTTCCGGTGGATTACTGATCGTGATCGTGAACATCCACTTGCACCAACATGAGGGGCATCACGGGTATCACACAATGGTCTAACTTAGAGGCCAGCGCTATAATCTCCTCGCCGCTTGGAGATGCCTTACAAAGCTCGCAAGAACCCTAGATATGCCCTAACCATTGAGACCTGCTGATTGATCAGTTGCATAGCAAGAGGTGCAAGTATAAGAGGCTACGATGCCATCACGATACAGCTCCAGGTTCTTCATCCCTCTCACTCATCAACTTCACTCGCTTACCACATACCGATAACAATGGCACCTACTATTCTTATCGTCGGCGCTACTGGAAATACAGGCCGTAGCGTTGTCGAAACTTTGCCAAAGCTATTGCAAAGCACGGAGTTGTCCGCTCATCGTATCCTGGCACTCACTCGAAATGCAAGCAGCCCGGCAGCACAAGCACTTGCAAAGCTGCCTGCTGTCGAACTTGCAGAGCAGGATTGGGTTGAGATCGACGATAACTGGCTACGAGAGCATGAGGTGGTGAGAATCTTCATCGCATCCCACAACCAGCCGAACCAATTCGCGGAAGAAGGTCAATTTCTCGTAAACGCTCTGAGAGCAGGCGTCAAGTACGTCGTGCGAATTTCCACCACTGCGGCAAATGTTCGCCCGGACTACCCTGCCTACTACCCGAGGTCGCACTGGGCCATTGAGACTATGCTCAGCCAACCGGAGTTCAAAGATCTCCACTGGTCGTCCCTGCAACCCAATGGCTTCTCCTCGATGTTTTTGTGGCCTGCAGCTGAGTTCATCAAGAACTTCAAGAAGACTGGAAAGCAGGGCCAGCTATCGTTCATTATCGATGCTAGCACCCCAACGGGCTTGATCGATCCTTACGACGTCGGCGTTGTCGCCGCACACCTGTTAGCTCAAGAGAACACCGCTCCCCACGACCAAGCCCGATATGTCTTGAACGGGCCGGAGGATACTACTGGCGAGCAACTTGTACAGTTGGTAGAGCAGTACATTGGCGAGCCTGTCAAAGATGTCAAATTCAAGGATTTGGCAATGATAGATCAGATGGTCGAAAGCACTTCCGAATCAAAGAACCTTATCGGTTCGATCAAATTCGCGCCTGTCACCACTTGGGAAGGTAAGGCCAAGGCTGAGACTACCAGCAAGGAGATCCTCAAGCTCTATGCTCCAAGGCGAACCGTTGCGGACGTGCTGAAAGGCTTGGTCGCGGAGTGAAAGGCTGGTGATGGCGATTTGTCAGATCAACGCATTGCTGTGGCGTCAGTCGTCTACGCCCAGTTGCGCGATAATCAAATGCAAATTGGGTTTGCGTTTTGACTAATAGTGCATCGTTACATGCGCTATCCATATCGGCATACATAGAGTATCGTAGGACGTCCTTTCCAAATATGCCTGAACATGATTCGAATGCATCTCAGGCTCGTTTCTACAACAGTGCAAGGCACTCTGGAGACAATCTGGCCATTGATAGCGCACCAACGAATCTTTTGCATTGTGACTTACTTTCGATCGACGAAACACGATTACTATCTGCTATGGATGCCACTTATGCCACCGATCGCACTTCTGATCTACAATTTTTGCCCATAATTCTGCATCCCTCGATGTCTCTCAAAGCTCATATCAGTAGCCAACGTCGAGATATTGGACAACTTACCATTGACATTGCCATCGGTACGAGTATATCAATTATTAGAACGCTGTCTGGCAGAGAACTAAAAATTACCATTCACAAAAACAACATGTGTTTACTCTTGAGCTGTATATTTCGTGTCATTTCAGCCTCTATATCGTGGTTTTCGCTTGGCTACAGACATGATGGGATTATACACATAATATTCGACTCTTTTTACAGTGGCCAATGGATGATTTTCAGTTGCTCATCTTTCCATGACCTATACTTATCACGTGGGGCGGTTCTGAACGTTGGATTTGGCTTCCGGCACCTCTGGCTTGCGCGCGACATGTGATATTCACGCTCATCGTGCCACTACGTTCAGCTTCACTACTACTACCAGACACTAGAAAGAATAACGCGTTACATCAGTCACTCGAGTCTGCTGCCAGCAACAACCGCGTTAGTTGCTAGGAAACCCTCTCGTGCTGGAAGATTGCACACGTGCTTTGACCTCCTGCGACTAGCCAGCAGCGCCCGGTTTGCGACAACCTCAACGACCCGGTCTTTACAAAAGCTGTCATCCTACCACCAGCACACTGCAATCGCCGGACTCAGATACGCGTTCTGCAATCGAAAATGGCGACTCCCACCGTGCCCATGATCAGGCCGCAGCAGATCGACTCGCTGCCGCATCTTGATGCAACCCAAAAGCAGACTTACAAGCAAGGTCTCATGAACCTTTGGAACGCCTACGACAGCAATGCGGAAGGAAGCCAAGCCAAGAACGAGGCCAAACAAAAGATTCAGAATGCCAGCAGGAAGATCATGCAGCAGCTTGGTGGAGGGCAGAGACAGGCTAGCAATGCGGCGCCGCAGCAGGCGCAACAAGGCCAGAGGCCATCGCAAGCTGGTCAGCCCGGGGCCCAAGGCGTACAGGCACAGGGCGTTCAGCAGGGAGCTATTCAGGGCCAGCAGAATCCTCAGCAGATGCAGCAGCAACAGCAGAGGCCACAGCCACAGCAACAGCCATCCCAAATGGCGCAAGCTCCACAGGCGCAGCAACAGGGAGGAGGAAACGATCCGGTTGCGCAGTTGCAAGCGAAAGTCAAACAGATGGTGCAGAGTCTCATCGTTTTCCCGGAACCTGCGACAGCCAATTCGCAACAGTTTGAGCAGTACAAATTGAACTTTCAACAAGGGCTCGGTACTAGTATTCTTAAACGAGAGCGCGCTCGTGGCGAGATTACCCGCTTGGAGCAACTCGAGACCCAGATGAAGGGTAACGGCCAAGTGCTGTCCGACGACTTGGTGGTCCGATTGAACAGCGCCAGACAGGCTTTCAACGAAGCCTCAGGCGCAGTCCAAACCCTTGAGCGGAAGAACGAACAGAACAAGAACCTTTATGAGAGGAAGCAGGCGAGACAAAAAGAGCTGCAGCAGGCCCAGCCGTCGGGTCAGCAAGCGAACGGTCAGCAGATGGGCAACCAACAAGTGAATGGAGCGCAAGCACAGACCATGCAGAGAACCGCTTCACAACAGGCGCAAACGAACGTGGGTCAAGGCGACGTCAAAATGGAGCAACAGCAGTCTCCAGCACCACCACAATTCCAACAGCAGCAACAGCAAGGACAGACATCTCAAGCAGGTACGCCCGTGCAGCAACAACAACAACAAATGCCGCCACAGCAGCAACAGCAGCAGCAGCAGCAACCTCGTCCTCAAGCGCAGGGAACTCCACAAAGCGCGACTCAACCCCAACAACAATTCCCTCAGAACAACATGCCTCAGCAACAGCAGCAACAGCGGCCACCGATGCAGCAGCAGCAATCACAACAATACGGTGTACCTCAGCAGCAACAGCAGCAGCACCAAACACCGCAGCATCAACAACAGCAGCAGCAATATCAACAAACCCCTCAGTCCGCCATGCAGCAAAACAACACGCCTAATCAGCAGCAAGCGCCTCAGCAACCGCAAGCTCTGACTCAGAGAGATGCGATGGCTAGATCTGCTCAGTCTTATACACAGCAGCAGCAGCACGGTTCAAACGTCAACCAGCCGCAACAGCCCATGCAGCAACAGCATGGCAACATGCCGAACGGCCTTCCCTTCAACCAGCCTCAATCTGCACAGCAGCACACTCCAACCTCCGGCTTCCCTCCAACACAGCAGATGAACAGCGCGCAGACCAAGTTCCCCATCCCCAAAGACTTGCGCATGGATCCGCGCACTCAGGTTCCCGTCCAAGGACCGCCATCACGTCCGACCATGATGGGTCAGGGCGGTATGATGAACGTTCCCGGCAACCAGAAGCCCGCACCATTCACTCTCGAAGGCGAAGGCGACCACGTTCTCTCTAAGCGCAAACTCGACGAGCTGGTGCGCCAGATCACAGGCTCCGTTTCCCCTGAAGACGGCTTGTCGCCTGAGGTCGAAGAGGCTGTATTGTCGCTGACCGATAACTTCGTCGACAACGTTATTCAGAAGGCTTGCTCGCTGGCGAAGCTCAGACAAGGGCAGACGCTTGAGGTCAAGGACATACAGATGGTGTTGGAGCGCAACTACGGCATTCGCATCCCCGGTTACAGCCTGGATGAACTGAGGACCGTGAGGAAGTTCCAGCCCGCGCCTGGGTGGGTTGGAAAGGTTCAAGCGGTTCAGGCCGGCAAGGTCATGGGCGGCAACAAGGACGCTTGATCTGCTTGCGGGTAGGTGTGACAATACTTGCACGACGTTAAGAATGGTCGGACATATGCTGCGGCCGCAAGAAATTGGAGTTGTTCTCTTACAAAGGCCTTTTGGAATTCAGCGATGGCGTTGGTGGAATGGAAGGGAGAGGTCCACTGCTTGTACTATTGTAGTTTTATAGATTGAAACTTCGAGGCTCCTGTAATTGGAGCTGTAGATAGCAGGAACTAATTTGGTTTACAACTGCCATCGCTTTAAATCCACAGATACACCCAGGTACCATACGCCATGCCCGTACTGCAAAGTGTCTCGAATCAACCTCACTTACACGCAGCGTGAAGAGGTGCAACGGGCTTGGCGGGGTGGCTTGGCGGGGTAGCTCGTATACGCAAGGCGCAGCGCAGCAGCGGCGCTTCCTAGCCTGCAACTCGCTTGCTCGCACTGACACGTGTCAATGGGCCGCGTAAGTCGTTTGCACATGCCACCATAGTCCCCTGCGCCATTTGACGCCATAGACAGCTCTGGGCAAAAGCTTAGGTGCGATTGGCGTTTACCCTGCCTCCTCCTTGACGGAAGCTTAACCTGCGCCTTCACCCCTTGCTTGAGCCTAGATCCACGCACGCCACGCTACAGCTCGTCATAATCTGAAGCTCCCTCCTACCTAGCTGTCAATACAATACTTTCTTTCACTATCAAGGTTTACCACTACCACAAACAAGCCTTTGGCATTCCACTTCTGCCTTACCAGAACCAAAGCAATACTCACAGCACCTACTCTCGGACAAACAGGCAATCATGGGTCTCTTCGACAAAGTCCTCGACTCGTTCACTGGGCATGAAAGCCACAACCAGCAGCAGCAGCAAGGCTACGGTGGCCAACCCCAGCAAAACTACGGCCAGCAGAACTATGGTCAACAGAGCTACGGCCAGCAGAGCTATGGCCAGCAGCAACCGCCTCAGGTCCCGTACCCATGGGTCGCCCGCTGGGACGACCGCGAGAACCGCTACATCTTCATCAACGAGCAGACCGGCGAGCGAAGCTGGACACCGCCAGGCCAGGGATACGGCCAGGGACAGGGACAGGGTGGCTATGGCGGAGGCTACCCGCAGCAGAACCAGTACTCTGGCGGCCAGCCCGAGGAGAAGAAAGGACACGGCAACGCTGCTGCGTGGGGAGTCGGCGGAGCGGCTCTCGGGTTGGCTGGTGGAGCGCTGTTGATGCATGAGGGCGAGGAGATGAGTAAGTCCGCACTATCCTTGAAACAAATCGTAGCTGCTAGTGATCGATACTGACCACCTGAATTCACAGAGGAAGACTGGGACCAAGACAAATACCGCATCGAAAACGACATCTCCAACGCGCCCGAAAACGCCGCCGAGTGGACTGGCCAAAAAGTCGGCGAAGTCGAGCGCATCCCCGATGACGTCGAGCAGGGCTTCGACCGCTTTGGCGACAACGTCGAGAACAAGTGGGACAACGCTGTGGATGATGTTGAGGACGCGCCGGAGAATGTGGCCGGCTGGGTCGGCGAGAAGGTCGGCGATGTGGAGAGGTTTGGAGACGACGTGGGCGACTATGGCGATAGATTGGACAATGCCTACGATCAGGGGAGGGACGAGGAGAGGTATGGTGATGATGACTATTGAGCCCAGTGCTATAATTGCGCGAGTTCATGGTATCCGACTGGGACCTGAGAAGAAGCCGAGAGTCTTTCGAGGCATTGATGTTTGTTTGTTTGAAATTAGCATGAGCGTGAGCATGAGCGTAAGCTCGAAACAAGTAGCGAAAACAGCTGGCCTGTAACGGAAGAATTGATTTCATTATGAATGAAGTTTTGAGACAAAATTCCTTCGGACTTCAACCACACCCGTTTACCTTAACTACAATTCCTAGCACATCTCCGCCGCAGATGTGCCAGTGCGCGACAATCAAGAGATACTGAGGCGGACCAAGCTCATCCATCATAAAGCAAGTCTGCACTTGACCTGGTCGCTATCCGCCATACAAGAGGAAAACCCAGACTCACTAGACGGTTTGCACAAAAGACATCAGCTCGGTAAAGACTGTAAGGAGTTTTTTCGTGTTATGTATATAATAAAGAATTAACAGATCTCGAAGGTCGAGACCACACGCCAGAGGAAGGTGAGTTTCAACGCCAAGAAAGTGATAAACAAAACAGGATGAGAAGATCGTCCAATAGTAACAAACGCCGCCCCAATTTCGAATGTCTACAACCATGAAGATTGGTCGGTGCTGTGCTTCCCGCTTCGAGTAATCAAAAGCTGTGCTCATGTGGCTTCAGAGTTAGCCGAACGAGCTATGCATCCATAGACCCTTGGAACTGCATCTACAAGTGGCAGCGAGCCTTGCAAGAGTCCATGGCGGAAACAAGGTTAGGCGGCAAGTTAGCGCGGAACTGGTCGACATTGCTGGGATCGATGTGGTTCTTGTTGCCGAGGGTTATATTAACAATATCGTCGGGCAGGGTGAAGAAGTTCTGCGCAATCTGGCTCGTGCCGGGGTCCGCGCTGTTCAGCACGGCAGAGAAGATGGCGCGCTCGCACGTCGGGTTGAACTGGAAGTGGATGCTGCCCTGCGGGAAGATGGTCGCTTCGAACTGGTTGAGGGTCGTGTTGAAGGGGAACGCGAGAGCGTTGATCTCTTTGGCCGCGGCGGCGAAGAAACCGTTTTCCAGCACGAAGCCGACTTCGAGCTGGCCTTCGACGACGGTCAGGAACTCGGTCGCGCGCGGGTGGATGTGAGGTGAGTTCATTCCGCAGGGCTCGATGAAAGCAACTGCGCCGGCGATGTTCTCGCCGACGAGGAAGGGGAAGTTGGCCTCGTTGGCGACGAGGATGCGGCCGCCTTGGCCGCCGACGGGGGCGGTCTTGAAGTCGAAGGAGAGCGCGTCGTGCACGGCCTGAGGGTCCGTGAGGGGGGTCTTGCGGTCGTTGTTGACGGAGAGGAGCTCTTGCAGGCGGTCGACTTGGGTGAGGTCGGCGGCGATGTCCTTGGCGAGAGCCGCGACGGCGGTGGCGTCGGCGGTCGAGGAGACGAAGCTTGGGAAGCCGGTGGTCTGGCTGCCGCTGCCGCTGCCACTGTCAGTGGTGTAGGTTGGGGTGTAAGTCGACGAGCCCTCGGTGGAGTAGGACCTGGTCATGGTGGTGTAGGCGTTGGGACCGCCGGCGACGTTGACGGGCTTGGCCTGGGCGATGCCAGCTGCGAGAGCAGCGACAGCGATCTTCATCATGGCAGACATTTTCGTTGAAGTGGATGGAAGTGTCTTGTTCTGGACGATCGATGATTTTCTTCTTGGCGGAGAGAGTGTGCGATAACAAGAAGGAGATAGATAGGAAAAGACAAAAGAGATACGAAAGACGGGTTGAAAAGTGTGGCGATGTGTTTGTATTCGATTGCGGTGTGATGGTGAATAGAAAGATCTTCTCGAGGACTGGAGAGATACTACCTTTATACTGAGTACATCGCTCTTAGTGTCGCCATTACAGGCCTAACACGTTGGCGTGTTGGTACCGACTTAGACTGATGTTAGGACGGAAACAGGCCCGTGGCCGGGGTATGCTGTGTCATGAGGATGACCTGGTCTTGCTGATGCAGAGCTTAAACTGGCGTCGCTGATGTGAGCGGTGGTATGTGGGCGTTTCCGATTATGTGCGATCGCTGCGCGGAGTGTATTGACCTATAGCGAGCGGAAGCCAACGCTAGCCACGTGAGATCTTACTGACCCGGGGCTTGGAGATTGCGATCCTGCTGCGCCATGTAAGCGCTATCATCGGATTCAGCTAAAAATTAGCGACTTGTGGCTTAGGCATGCAAGACGTCTGAAATAGGGCGGCCAACTTCTGTAAGCGACGCACTCTGGTGTCCTGATATTGTGTTTGCGGACACGGACATTTTCATGCATCAAACCAAGTGCGACCTCTGGTTCGGTCGTACAACGCTCATCACACCGCTTCCGGCTGACATTTTGGGAGGACAAGCATCATGATCGACAAGCTTGACAAGACAAGCATTTCTGCACGCCGAAATGAGCCAAGTGGAACAGTTCAGCTACAGCTTCGACCATAAGGACTCATGCTGTGTGTATCATTTGGTGCAACAACCTCAAATCTGAAACTCATGTAATAGATGATTCCATCCGACCTCCGTGTAATAACAGTCTTGTTGAACACCCTCCGCGGCACGCCTTGTGTTGCCTCAACGTTGGTGTCTGTGGTGGTCTATTCCGTGAGGATTGATGCCACGCGCGTCGCCAACAATTGACAAACATGCAGAGAGCTTTGCCCGGTACGGTGGAACGATCGATGCAATGAGGCCATGTGGTCTTCCGCGTGGCTTGCTGGTGTAGCGGTTTCAGGGTCAATGTCAGCTTACAGCTGAAAACGGATTCGTAGGCATTTTCGGCATAGGGAGGTATCCGCAAGGCTTGAGATCATCTGCCAAGGCACCAACACGGAACTCGGGGCTTGAGCGGTAGCAATAGTGATGCCATTGCGACGTTTCCAGTGTTGTCATGACATGATTTCTCACGAAACCTTGCCTCCCAGTAGTAAATAGTTGTGGTCACAACCTTAAAAGTTTTCCCTCACTCCACGGCAAAGTCGTCCACGTCGCCTCTCAACACAGACGCGTAAGTGCGTTGCACTCTTGGATCCTGAACAAATCCTTGTTTGGCGGCTCCTAAGGCAGCTGGCTCTGGGGAGCTCCTCGAATCTTCCCAGTCAATGGGTCCGCCAACAGGACTCAACATGCGTCGTCTAAGCCGCCTCACACTCTCGTTGCCATTACGTGCGTCCACGTCGTCAGTATCAGTGGCTCCAGCATCGCTGTGTGCCCTCTGACTGTGAGGGCGTTTGAAGACCCGTATGCTGACTCGCTTACTCAGGCGTCTTTCTAAGCGCTTCTGAGCCATCTCGGATTGTTCTTCTTGCTCTTCGCAATTCAGTTTTGAGAACCGACTCGATATGCCGGAATCGGAGTCAGAATCGGAATCGGAGTCATACTCAGAGTCAGAGTCAGTCTCATAGGCAGGCTCGACGATTTCAGGGCGAGTCTCGTATGTGGTGTCGACGATCTCAGAGTGGGTGTCGCTTAGATAATCCTCGGCCTCTTCTAGCTCCGATGGAGATACGACATCAGCATCGGCAAATGATTCGATTTCACCATCGGGCAATTCCACGACCAAGACATTGTCCGATGCGGTACGTTTCAACACTTTCTTCGCCGGCGAGCTAGTTTCGGTAGGGTGGATCGACAATGCAGGTGAATCCGATCTTTCGAAGGGGCGCTTAAATTTTGCGGGTGTATAAGGTGGCGTTGCTGGCGGTCTTTGTGTGGCGTGGATGCTTGCTTGCGAGCTGAAGCTCGAGTTTGAATGGAGCGTCTCCATCGCTTAATAAGCAGCGATGGACAGACGTCAATTGATGGTAATAATATTCAGCGGGAGTCAGGTGGAGCTGGAACTCCAAGGTGCGGCCAGTGGTGGTGTTTGACGACGTGATTCTCTCGACGTAGTCCAAGCAATATCATGATGGTACTGCTTGGAGTTGAGATGTGATTTGCTGGCGGTGGCGACCTGGATGACGAGAGCGCGAGTGGTGATGTTGCTGTCCTACAGTTGCAGAAGGTTACGAGCGGCCCGCAGTGAGGTGGCACGAAGTGACGAAAGGATGGGAAAGTGGGAGAGTGCGAAAGAGTCGGGGTATATCGCAGTATGCGGCTCCTTGCTTGGGCAGCAATGGTTCGTGGCGTCAGGCAGCGATGGAGCCGATACCGTAGCGATTGGCCGCCAGCGAGAGTGATATGAGCCTGCTTGCGGTGGAAGAAGGCGCAAGAATAGATTGGAACATCAGATGGAAGGGCGGCGGAGGAGCAGCAAAGCAAGGCAGTGGGGAGCAAAAGGTGGCAGCGAAGATACCTACTCACACAGTCACAACGAGCTGACAGCAGCGGAGAACTTCGGACGGAGCAGCGTGCGGGCTAGAGGCAGCGTGCAGTAGTCGCTGCTTGCTGTGCGTGTGTTGCAGCGGTCGCCGGCATGTCACCATAGCTGGCGGGCGACGGCATCATATTGCAGACGGACTAGCAGCGGTACGCCCAACCTCGCGCCCATGCGCTTTACAGGCAGTAGGAGTGAATACCTGGAGTCCGAGGCAGAGAGGCAGCGTGGGGACATGTGTGCAACGAAGGACGACTCGACGAGTGGAGTCGCAACTTCGGATGCGCCCGCTGCGGTCCAACCCTGATAACCCTATAGCCTTGGCGAACCTCCCTCCCCTCAGGGCTCAGCCAGCAGCAGCTCAAGCCAACTGGCCGCCATCGAAGTAGACCGGAGTGATCAGACAGGAGCGAGCTTAAACATCACCACGCCGCAACACCACCACCCCCAACCATACCACTCCCGCCGACCTCCTCTCCCTTAGCCTTCCGGATCTCGCATTTCTCATTGGTGTTGCGCACTGCCAATGCCTGGAGCTCTGGCTCCCTCACATTAGCCAAACATGCAGTCCTCACCAAACATGCTCACTAAATTCGTGAGTATGCCTACACTGCTTGATCTAGCACAGAGCGCTGATTGAGCGACTGCAGGAATCCAAATCTTCTAGAGCGAAGGGTATCGCCTTCCACCCAAAGCGACCATGGATTCTCGTTTCCTTACACTCCTCGACCATCCAACTGTGGGACTACCGCATGGGTACTCTCATTGACCGCTTCGAGGAGCACGACGGCCCAGTCCGAGGCATCGACTTCCACAAGACACAGCCAATCTTTGTTTCAGGCGGCGACGATTACAAGATCAAGGTGTGGAGCTATCAGACGAGGAGGTGCCTCTTCACGCTTAACGGCCATCTGGATTACGTGCGCACCGTCTTCTTCCACCCTGAGCTGCCATGGATCATTTCCAGCTCCGACGACCAGACCATCCGCATCTGGAACTGGCAAAACCGCTCGCTCATCTGCACCATGACTGGCCACAACCACTACACCATGTGCGCACAGTTCCACCCCAAGGAGGATCTTGTGGTGTCTGCATCGCTTGACCAATCTGTAAGAGTATGGGATATTTCAGGCTTGCGCAAGAAGCACTCAGCACCGACGTCAATGTCATTCGAGGACCAGATGCGTGGATCACAAGCGAATCAGGCGGACATGTTCGGCAACACAGATGCTGTGGTCAAGTTCGTGCTCGAAGGACACGACCGGGGTGTGAACTGGGTGGCATTCCACCCTACGCTACCGCTCATTATTTCCGCTGGTGATGATAGGTTAGTCAAGCTCTGGCGGATGAGCGAGACGAAGGCTTGGGAGGTGGATACTTGCAGAGGCCACTTCCAGAACGCTTCGGCAGCTTTGTTCCACCCTCACCAGGACCTCATCCTCTCTGTTGGCGAGGATAAGACAGTCCGCGTTTGGGATTTAAACAAGCGCACATCAGTTCAGAGCTTCAAGCGGGAGAATGACCGATTCTGGGTCATTGCTGCCCACCCAGAGATCAACCTGTTCGCTGCTGGCCACGACAACGGTGTCATGGTTTTCAAGCTCGAACGCGAAAGGCCTGCGTTCGGCCTCCACCAGAACCAGGTTTTCTTTATCAACAAGGAGAAGCACGTCCGCTCTTACGACTTTACGAAGAACATTGAAAGCCCGTCAATGCTTTCGCTGAAGAAGCTCGGCAGCCCTTGGTCTCCTCCTCGCACATTGTCTTACAACCCTGCAGAGCGGGCCATTCTCGTTACATCGCCATCCGACGGTGGTTCTTATGAGCTCGTCAACCTCCCCAGAGACGCATCTGGCGCTGTTGAGCCCACCAACACCATGCGTGGTTCGGGATCATCTGCTGTCTTTGTCGCGAGAAACCGCTTTGCAGTATTCAACCAAGCAAACCAGCAAGTTGATATCAAGGATCTTCAGAACTCAACAACCAAGACCATTAAGCCTCCCCACGGCACTGTTGATATGGTGTTCGGCGGCACTGGCTGCCTTCTTCTCATCACAGCGACTCACGTCTACCTCTACGATATCCAGCAAAAGAAGCAGCTCGCAGAGCTTGCCGTTGCAGGTGTCAAGTATGTCGTGTGGTCCACCGATGGTCTTTATGCTGCTCTTCTTAGCAAGCACAACGTCACCATTGTCACAAAGTCTCTCGAGCAGGTGAGCACCTTGCACGAGACCATCCGCATCAAGAGCGCATGCTGGGACGACGCTGGCGTTCTCCTCTATTCCACTCTCAACCACATCAAATACACACTCATGAACGGCGACAACGGCATCGTTCGTACTCTCGAGCACACCGTCTACCTTGTTCGTGTCAAGGGCAAGAGCGTTTACTGTCTCGACAGGGCTGCTAAACCCAAGGTTCTTACCATCGATCCTACGGAATACCGCTTCAAGCTTGCTCTGGTGAAGCGTCATTACGATGAGATGCTGAATATTATCAAGACTTCGAGCTTGGTGGGACAGAGCATCATTTCATATCTGCAGAAGAAGGGCTACCCCGAAATCGCTCTCCAGTTCGTTCAAGATCCTCAAACTCGTTTCGAGCTCGCGATTGAGTGCGGAAACCTTGATGTTGCAGTAGAGATGGCCAAGGAGCTCGATAGGCCTAAACTCTGGCAGCGACTTAGCACAGAGGCGCTCGCTCACGGAAACCACCAGATCGTGGAGATGACCTACCAGAAATTGCGCAACTTTGACAGGCTCTCTTTCTTGTATCTCACCACAGGTGATCACGACAAACTGAACCGCATGGCCAAGATTGCTGAGCACCGTGGCGACATGACCAGCATGTTCCAAAACTCACTATACCTTGGCGACGTCCAGAGCCGAATTGAGATGCTCAAGGATGTCGATCAATACCCCATGGCTTATCTCACTGCCAAATCACACGGTCTTGAGGAGGAGGCGCAAGCTATCCTTGAGGCCAGTGGTCTTTCAGAAGATGATGTGACACTTCCCTCCCTCGGCAAGCCCGCCGCGCCTCCTAGAGCTATCGTTTCTACGTTCCAGAACAACTGGCCTTCCAAATCTTCTGGAGTCAGCTCGTTCGAAAAGGCACTGATGGCCGACGGTGATGAGACAGTGGCTGCTGACGTCAATGGTCACGACGAGGAAGACCTAATGGGTGACGAAGAGGCTGCCGACGTCAACGGCAATGTTGATGACGGAGAGGACGAGGACGCCGCTGGATGGGACATGGGCGACGACGCTGTCGCGGATGTCGAGGATGACTTTGTCAACGTCGAAAGCGCCGATACAGGCGCAGGCAGCAGCGAAGCAGACCTTTGGGTCCGCAACTCACCGCTTGCCGCAGACCATGCAGCAGCAGGAAGCTTCGATACGGCCATGAATCTCCTCAACAGGCAGATTGGTGCAGTCAACTTCAAGCCGCTCGAGGACCGCTTCTTGGAGATCTACTCTGCGTCTCGCACTCTGTTGCCGGCCAATGCTGGCATGGCGCCACTTGTAAACCATGTACGCCGAACCACCTCAGAGACTGATTCTCGCCGCATCCTGCCTATCATCCCCAGAGACGTCGAATCGGTTCTCACTGGCGAGATCGTGGCTGGCAAGAACGCCATGAAGGCCAACAAGCTCGAGGATGGTGCCGCTTCATTCAAGAAGGCTCTTCACCTCCTCATGGTCAACGCCGCTGCATCCAACTCACAAGCCGAAGAGGCTGCTGCCGCGATCCAGAGCGCCGGCTCATACGTTCTTGCCATGTCGATCGAGCTGGAGCGCAGACAGCTCATTGGTGGTGCCACAGACCTGAGCCCCTTCGACGAGGCAACCAAGAAGCGTGCTCTCGAGCTGAGCGCCTACTTCACCGTCCCATCCATGGACCCTCAACACCAGACTCTTGCATGGTTCTCCGCCATGAACTTCGCCAACCGCAACAAGCAACTAGGCAGCGTGCTCGGCTTCGCCAACGCTCTCATCGAGCGCGGTACCAACGCCAAATTCAAGGATACTGTAAGCTCGCCACCATCTTAACCTTACTCCTTCATGACTAACAAATATCTCCAGGCTCGCAAACTCAAAGCCGTCGCCGAGCGCCAGCCCACTGACGCCGTCGACGTTGAGTTTGACACTTTCGCCGAGTTCGCCATCTGCGGTGCCAGCCACACACCCATTTACCCCGGCGGCGAGCCCGCCGTCGCCTGTCCCTTCGACGGCACCCAGTACCTGGCCAAGTACCGCGGCACGGTGTGCAAGGTCTGCGACGTCTGCACTGTCGGCGGTGGCGGCAGTGGCTTCAGGACGGTCGTGTAGAGGACTTGATTTAGAAAAGGGTTAATTGCATGTGATATTCTGACGAATTAAGAAAAAGCGTTGGTTTTGATCGATGGGAAGATAGATTCCGGGGTTGGTTGTGATGAAGGCTGGTGAGCGGCGTTGAATGAATAGGAATTCTTCATGGTTCGTCGTTTTTCCAAGTTGTTTTTTTGTTTCATGTAGTGCTCTTTCCAGCGGGAGGTTGGAGGGCAGCTAGTTTGTGTTTGTATCAGAACGAGAGTTTTTGATGTCCCAAATCATATACGTGAAGTGCAAGGTGCTGTGAAACGCTCCATCTGGGCAGCGCTACTGCCATCTCGCGTGTCTTTGCAGTAAGGAACTACAAGGTAGACATGAACACCACTCAGACAATCCCAAACATTATAGAAGGTTGCACAAATAGCGTGGACCGGATATGGCAAGAAGTGCGTCCATGCAAGAGTCGTCTATTCTTGCCACTCTCGGCTGCAGCAAATCGATACGAGGCGTAGTAGCAGCTGCACTTGACTTGACTGCATGCATGCATGCTGCAGCTGGCAAGCCGTTAGCATCAGGCAGTGTGCAACCAATTGGATCGTATCGTAGCACGAGGCTCTGCGGCAGCACCATCCCAGTTCAGCACTCTGCAGCTGACATGGCGGTTACGGAGGTTGCTTCTGACAAGGCGTTAGCGCCAGACAGTGTGCAGCCAATTGGACCCTAAGTCGACATGGTCAACTTGACAGCATGCAGCTGCCGCTGACGAGCCGTTAGCGTTAGACGCTGGTCAACCAATTGGACCATAATACAGCTCGAGGCTCGCCGGCACGTAGCACTCTGCCTAGCTGACAAGGCATTAGCGCCAGGCGGTATGCGGCCAATTGGATTGTAACTCTGTGCGAGGTGTACCTCTAGCGATCAGACAGAAACGCAGCATGAGCCGCTGACAAGCCGTTAGCGTCAGACGCTGGGCAACCAATTGAAACATGATGCAGCACGAGGCTTGACAGCCGCGCAGCATTCTGCAGCTGACAAGGCGTTAGCGCCAGGCAAGATGCGGCCAATTGGATTGTAACTCAGTGCGAGGTGAACTTGACACACTGCAACTGCATGAGCCGCTGACAAGCCGTTAGCGCCAGGCAGTACACGCCCAATTACGTTGGCTCTTATGGCTGCCCGACCGTTGTGCTGGAGGACGAGGACGACGTGAGGTCTACAAACTCTGACAATCTACTAGCGCCGGAAATTCCGCAGCCAATCAGAGCAAAGTGTAGCTAGCCTTCTGGTAGCAGCTTGGGTTTGTTTATATCAAAATCAGCTGAGGAAGGTGCGCGGTTGCAAGTCCTTCGCTGTTAAGGAAGGCGCGACTTTGATGTTTGTGAATGGCGCCGGGGCCAGGTGCGATAAGCCGCTAGCGCCCGATTGCGCCTCGGCTGCTGGCTCGTGGAGAGCTCCGATGACTTGCGTCACATCTCTGTCGCTGTCGCTGCTATGCTGTTCTCGACTAATAACTCGACTCGACGCTTTCTTTCTGTCTTATGGCTACTCTCAGTGTGAGGTCGGCCTTTGGCACAGTCTCGCCCAGAATCTCTTCGGCATGTATTAGATCGCACATTGTTCGGCCATTGGTCTCAAGGAGCTCGCAATGGCAGCGGCGGTGCTTCCAAACTGCTCCATCGGCTAGCAAGATTCCCGATTTCGCCTTTGCTTTCGAGTACGACTAAGCCATACTTCCCTTATATAATTATGAAGATGGACTGACAAGAGTGTCCAGTATCGACGGCGTCCTCCTTCGCTCCTCGACTCCAATCCCCGCGGCACGTGAAGCTCTCTCATATCTCCAGCAGCAACGCATACCATTCATTCTTCTCACCAATGGAGGTGGTAAATCAGAGGAGGAGCGCGTCGCAGAAGTCTCAGACAAGCTTCAGATCCCCATGGACAAGAGCATGTTCGTGCAGTCGCACACTCCATTTGCGGAGATGACCGATCTCCACGACAAGACGGTTCTGGTAGCTGGCGGCGATGGCGACAAGTGCGCTGCTGTCGCGCGAGGATACGGTTTCAAGAATGTTGTCACGCCTGCCGATATCGTTGTTGCACACCCAGAGATCTGGCCTTTTGCGAAAGTTTTCAAGGATTACTACACGTCCTTTGCGAACCCACTTCCCAAGCCCATCGATGCGAACGACAAGGCCAACAGTCTTAAGATTGATGCTATCTTCGTCTACAATGACCCTCGCGATTGGGGTCTCGATGCTACAATCATAATCGATCTCCTACTCTCCGAGCGTGGTATTCTCGGCACTCTTTCACCTAAGAACGGCGACGCTTCGCTCCCGAACAATGGCTATCTTCAAGACTCTCAACCACACCTCTACTACAGCAACCCGGACTTGTGGTGGGCGGCCTCATACCACCTCCCACGCTTAGGACAAGGAGGCTTCCGTGAAGCCTTCGCCGGCCTCTGGGCCGCGACCACCGGCAACGCAACTCTAGAGAAGACGGTCATGGGCAAGCCTTACCAGCCCACATACGAATTCGCCGAACGCCTTCTGCGCAAATACCGCAAAAACATGTACAGCTCCGTTGGGCTCAACGATCCTTTGAGGCGTGTGTATATGATTGGCGATAATCCTGAGAGCGACATTCGTGGTGCGAACAACTACCGCAGTCCGTACGGAAGCGAGTGGCGGAGCTGCTTGGTTGAGACGGGCGTGTACGCTGGTGGCGAGCCGCCTGAGGGCGCTAGACCTGATGTTGTAAGCAAAGATGTCGCTGCAGCGGTGAAGTGGGCGCTCAAAGATGCTGGATGGCAAGGTTAAAGAAGATTGAGATCTTGCGGAGAATTGCACATAGCGTAAATACGATACATGATATAAAATGGCATAGACAACCCGGTTCAAAACAATTACTGCTATATATACTGGTTCGCGCAAAGCTAGTGAGTATAATATATGCTGTTCCTAATCCGTTCCCCATTGAATCCATCCTTCCCACTACCCGCCACTTCGCATTACATCCACAAAACTCCTCCGAGCTCTCCTTCATCTATCAACGCTTACCTTTCTCTCGCCAGTCCCTTCACATGTGCACAGCAAAAACCACAGCGCCCAAAGCCACAGCAGCCAAAGCCGGCATCTCACGCAATGCTCCGTTGGCAGTCTGCTCAACCGGCGCACCACTCGAAGTCTGCGACCCAGCACCACCAGAAGCAGTAGCATTCGGTGTCGCCGTCACCAGCCCCGCAGCAACAAAGCTGGTAGTCTGCGTCAGCTCGCTGTAAATCGAAGTTTCCGGCTGGATACCCGAGGTGAAAGGCACATTCGGCGGCAAGCTAGTCGTGGCGTCGGCCGTGTTATCGCTGGGCTCAGCGTCCGGAGTAGCTGGGCTGAGGACCTCGTCGATGACATGTAAGACGCCGTTCTCGATCAGCACGTCGGCGTTGATGACGCGGGCGGAGTTGACGAACACGGCGCCGTCGGAGGAGATGGTGATTTCGAGCTCTTTGCCGTTGGCGAGGGTGGGGAGTTTGGTGTTGTTGCGCAGCGAGGTGCTGTAGCCGACTGTGCCTTGGACGACGTGGTATTGCAGGATCTCGGCGAGTTGGGAGGTGCTGATGTTGCCTGCGCTACCGGCGATTCGCTGGAAGGCGTCGTTGTTGGGGCAGAAAACTGTTACATCAGAAAGGTCTTCGAGAGGAGCGACGAGGTCGGCTTGCGTTGCTGCGCCGGCGAGGGCGGTGAAGTTGCCGGCAATCAGAGAGGCGGAGATGCTGAGGGGGATGGTCAGGAGCCTGTCGATGATGTGGACTACGCCGTTGTCGAATTCGAGATCCTGGATCGTGTGAGCGTGAGTGATTGCGGATGACTTGGTTGAAAGAATGACTTACAGCAACAATGACCGTGCTCGTCGATTTGATACCTGCCGTGACAATCGCGTTGCCCTCTTCATCCAGGCTGACCGACACGACCTGTCCGCCAGTCACATTGCTGCCACTGACTTCGCCATCCAGCACAATGCCTGAGTAGTTCAGGAAGGTCGGCACAAACTGAGGGATCTCGACAATGTCTGCCGCTTTGACGGCTCCTTTGATCAGGTGGTACCTCAAGATCTGCTCAATGAGACCCGGGTCGACTGCGGCTTGATCGATGCTGAAGATGCCGCCATCTGCAACGATGCTGGCTAGAGCGTCGTTGCTCGGTGCAAAGAGCGTGACATTCTTCTGGGTCGCGAGGAACTCAGTTGTGTTTTGGACTTTTCCGAGCAGTCCTACGAGCGTAGAGAGCGATTCTTGGCCCGAAAGCACTGTGGCTAGATCCTGAGCCGAGATGAGGGCGGCAGCAGATGCTGCGAGGAGAATGTTGTTGACACGCATTCTTAGAAGATTCAAAGATGAGCTTTTAGTCGTGAGCGTGGCTGTTTTTCTGATTGCTCGTTTTGTCTGATGGTACGAGGCCGTTTCAACCCGGTCCCTCGTTGGCTTTTATACTTGTTCCTCTTCATGTTGACAGTATTGTTGCGTCTGCAGTACGAGTTTTCATATAATGTATGACCTCAAGACCGTCTGTTTCCGTACAAACAAGAGGACTCAGCCACTCTGGGAACGAGATGAATCTGCAGCCGTGACAGAGCATACATGACCAAGAGCATGGTCTATCGATAATATGGCTCATGCGTACGGTCTCGATTCACCGTGTGATCCCAAGAATGCCTTCGTCAACGCGAAGGATGGCTTTTGACATGGTGTAGAGCACAGACTACTGCGGTCAAATTGGACATGGTGGTGGCTCAGATGGTATAGTTGGGCAGGGAGGAGTGCATAGAGCTAGTAGTACCAATGGCACGCACCTGACACGGTGGACTTTCGCCGTACGGCTTAGCAATAAAGGAGCGCAGCCTGCAGTAGAATGGAACTACCACTTACCTTCTCAATGCCAAGGTGCTTACTGCTCGCATACCAGGTGCGCTTAGAGAAGCGACCCAACCGGAGGCCCGCGATCGATGCGATGTGGCTTGCTATAGTTCGCTCTGCCAGCGTTTGCATGTCGCGTTCGCTTACACCTGACATCGAAAACGAACGTACGATGCTCGAGCATGCCCATGTGGCAAGCAAAGCGATAGTTCTTTCAATTGGACGAGAGCATCAGGCGTTTCTAGAAGCCCTCTAAAGCTCCGTGCCGCGCGCAGTCTGCGTAGCATTTGTACGATCGATCATCCACTATGCCATTTTTCATGGCAAGGTGTGTGACAACAATCATAGCGCTGCGTGGACTATGCGGAAAAGTATATGTAACTTTAGTTAAAGATTGGTGAACTGTTTCAATATTGACTTCAAACTGCGGCATTTGCTCTGTCTGTGCTTCGCCATTTGAAGCGCGTCATCACGCAACGACCCTGTTTCCATCGCGTCTCCCCAGCCGAAGTGCTTTAGTGCTAGCATTGGACATTACCATCGCAAAACAGTGTCGTCCCAATGTCGAAACGCAAGGCTACTCAGGAGTCTAGTGTAGACGACTCGGATCTGTCACCGCCACCAAATAATCTGGACGAAGGTGCAGCAGCATTAGTCAATGCGAATGCAGAACTTCAGCCTGAAGATCCACCTACCAAAAAACGGAAAACAGCCGGCAAAGCAGTAAAGAGCGAAACAGTCGCAAACGCTCCGGTTGATACAGCGCCCTCAGCTTCGAAGCGTATTTCGAGGGCGCGAAAGGTCAAGGTAGAACCGGAGGAAGAAGAAGCAGCTTCGACATCCGAGGAGGCACCAAAACCGACCCCAAAGAAGCGACAAACCAAGGCTAAGGCAGTCAAGAAAGAAGAGGTAGAAGAAGACGACGGAGCTGAGACAGTATCTAAAGGTCGATCCCGCAAGAAGCCTGAGGTCAAGGAGGAAGTGAATAAAGGTGACAACGACGATAAGACAGCCGGGAAGCCAGCAAAGAAAAAGCGGAAGACGAAGGAAGAGAAAGAAGCTGAGGCGATGCCGTTAGCAGCACGTACAGTCGGACACAAGCTTTTCATTGGAGCGCATGTATCGAGTGCCGGAGGTCAGTGTCACCGTGTAAAAGTGTATAACATACATATACAGCGACATACCCTGCAAGCATCTATTTCACATCCAGCTGACAATTCTCCCCATAGGCGTACAAAACGCGCCGCTGAACAGCGTCCACATCGGTGCTAATGCCTTCGCACTTTTCCTCAAGTCTCAACGAAAGTGGGTAAATCCACCTTTACTAACAGAAGCCGCCGATGGATTTCACGCAAATTGTAAACATCACTCATACAACCAGAACGAGCACGTCGTACCACATGGCTCTTACCTGGTCAACCTTGCACATACGGACCCAGCCCGCACAACACAAGCCTACGACGCTTTCGTCGATGACCTGAAGCGCTGCGAGAAGCTCGGCATCAAACTGTACAATTTCCATCCCGGCGTGGCGAACTCGACAAACGGGGACAAGGCCAAAGCAATTGCTCATCTGGCCAGCAACATCAATCGTGCACACAAAGAAACCTCTACGGTGGTCACGCTGCTCGAGAACATGGCGGCCGGTGGCAACGTCCTCGGCAGCACTTTCGAAGACCTCCGCGATACCATCGCATTGATTGATGACAAAGATCGCGTTGGAGTTTGCTTGGATACCTGCCACGCCTTTGCTGGCGGCTACGATTTACGTACACCGGAGACCTTTAAAGCTACCATGGATGACTTTGAACAAATTGTTGGTGTCAAATATCTTCGCGCACTGCATATAAATGACAGCAAAGCTCCCTTTGCCTCACATCGCGACCTGCATGCAAACATTGGCACTGGCTTCCTTGGTCTGAGGGCTTTCCACAACATCGTCAACGAGCCTCGATTTGCTGGTCTGCCGCTTGTCCTCGAAACACCGATCGAAGTGCGCGATGCTGATGGGCAGCTGGTCAAAGATGAGAAGGGGAAAGAGAAAGAAGACAAGAATATCTGGGCGACTGAGATCAAGTTGCTGGAGAGCATGGTGGGCATGGATGTCGAGAGCGAAGAGTTCTTGAAGCTGGCAGCGGATTTGGCAAAGAAAGGCAAGCCCGAGAGGGACAGACTGTGGGAGCAGATTGAGAAGAAGAAAGAGAAGGAGGCCGCAAAAGGAGCGAAGAAGGGAAAGGGGAAGGGGAAAAAGGTGAAGGATGAAGACAGTGGGAGCGAGCTGAGTGACGTGAAGAGCGAGAGTGGCTAACTCTATGCTCCGCGTTCTATATTTGATTTGATCAAATACGACATTCCAACTTTAATGGATTAACCGGCACTCTAGTGGGCGCTCCTCCGCCCAGCCATAATTAGTGAGAGACTATTAGCCCGGAATGGTCGGTTCAGATCACAGGCAGCTTCTCCTCGTTCCTCAGTTGCTGGTCCATCCTAGCATTTTGCAATCCATCTTCCACATCACCCACTTTCTCGTTCTTGTCCTCATCCCGCCAAGGGCCTTGAACCACAAGATGAAGTATGTCGCTGAGAAACATCCCGCATAGAGTAACCTTGGGCGCAACACAGAAGACACTGATGAATGGGCCAAGATTCAGGCACAGCGCCGATACGAGACCGACGATAGCTGCCACAATCAGAATGGGGAGCTGGCATCTGTCGCGTTGCATATTCCACTCGTAGTACCAACGAGCATACATGAAGTACGACATTATGCCGACGACGAAGAATGCCGTCGTGTCCATCATCGCTGGCTTGCTTGGTCTCGATGACGGTGCCTATATCAGGTCAACACTGACTGTCTCCGTGCAATAGAAAGCGCTTAGCAGACTCCACTCACGGCGAATAGCAGGATCCACTCTGACAACCTCGCGTTGACGGGTGCCATCAATTCACTCCATCGAATCTGATCCGCCTCCCGCGCGTGTGCAACCGCGTACTTGTGCAAAGTGTTGGCCATTTGCCAGGCAAAATGAAAGCACACGGCTTTGTAGCATCGGGCACGTCTTCTTGCTTTCAGCTCGACGTGCGAGGACGTTTGGCTGGGAGAGCTCTGTGGCGCCTCTTCGAATCGGATATCACATTTTTCTGACATCTCGGCGGCGAGAGACTGTACGCAAGGACAAATTTTGGAATGTGACGAAGATTGTGATATGCTCAACAACAACGACTGAGGAGACTCTCGGGAAGATTTGCAAGGTGTTTTGAGATCTGGTGGTGCGACGCTGAGCAGAGCTGTCTCAGCCAAGAAGAGCTGAAGCGGGGAGCAAACATGCTGACAGCACCGGTGTTTCATGCAGGCGAATCGTTTCATACGTGTAAATGTGCATGTCAGCAGTTCCGCTGAACGAACGAAAGGTGCAGTGGAGGTAATGGTATGTTGGAATGCATGCAGACGTCGTTGTCTGTATTGAGTACGGAGTACAAAATTTCAGAAATTAGTATATGTTCGACTTCCACGAAACAATCACAGTCGTCGAGCAAGCCCGCCTTGAATATTTCCTTCTCATCATGATCAACTTCCTTATAGCGGCTTGGGCACACCACGCTTGACACCTGGCTCTCCAAGTCCAGGAATAACAAGCGGCGCACGCTTCTCCTGCGGAGTCCTTCCAATCGGGAAGAACTTGGTGATAGTGTGGCCCGGGCCATACGCCTCCTCGACCAAGTATACCGTGACTCTCCACCAGGCGCAAAGCGCAGAGAACATCCAAAAGTACGAGGCGGCCTTGATTCCCATGGTCACAGCACCTGTCTCGCCATCGCCGGATCCAGACACGTCGGACGTGCCTCCATTGTAGCCAAATAGGCAGCAGGCGATCGTGCTACCGATAGCGAGTGAGGTCAGGCATGCCGTGAGGACCAGATCACGAGCAGTGGCGGCCAGCGCGCTGGACCAGGTAAAGACAGTTAGGACGACGAACCAAGAGGCGAGTTCGGGGAAATGCGTGTGCACTGAGTGTGGTTCGAGAGCGCCAGCGGCCTAAAGAGAAATGAACGTCAATATATTGCTCCAGTCGGCAATGAAATCAAATCGTCTACTCACAACGAAGGCGTAAAGTATTCCGATGGCGATCCAGAAACTTCCCCACATAGTATTGATCACCGTCACCAGCGTGTCTCGCGCTTCGAAACCTTTAATGCCAGCAATGAACTGTGCGAGACCTGTTCGAGAACGTCAGTGATCCTGTCGTGCAATCTTGAAAGAGCCATATTTGCGAACCTCCAAAGATCCCCACGAAGGGAAAGAAGATAGTTGGACTATCGCTATTGCCCCACCAACTGGCAATGTAGCTGGAAGTGATCCATGTCGAGCCTGCGAAGCCCGCCAAACCCAGCGCTGCCGGCGGCGCGATGGGTCTGAGGAATATTTGAACATTTGGAGCTTTCTCGAGGACCTCATTTCGCTTGTCCTCGTGACCGGCGTGGCTTTCGACGGACATTATCGCGTTGTCTCGTAAATTGTGTGCGATTTCCTAGTCGGATTGCGAATGGTATGCGCGCGTCGATTCGTGTCAAAGAGTCACAGTAGTGTAGGAGGCGCTGTATGGAGGATAAGACAGAAAGACCAGGGTGGCGATGGAAGTAGCAGCGATCAAGAATACCTTATAACCATCAAAAAGATCGACCACAACGTTCACCGACCGACTCTGCGCTCTTGTGACATCAACACTGATACTGATCGACGTGCGGACAAGCTCACGAGACCTTGTCGTGCCAATGATAAGGCTTAGCACATCCGCATTTTGCTGCCATCTCCAATGGAGGAGTGGAACCAAGGGGACCCATCGATGACCGAATTGCTTTCAGTCCCTGGACGTCGGATCCGGACCACAAGCCGTGAGCCATCAGACTGTGACGCAAGGACATCGCGATCGGATGTGTCCAGCGGAGAAAAAGACGTCTCGCGATAACGAGACGGCGAGCTGTGTCAAGTCAGCTGGTCTATTTATTAGATGCTGTGAAAAGCAGTAGAGATGCTGAGCCGCCATCTGCAGGCCAGTATGCAACGATGAGTAGCAATGGAGTTTTTTCGTGATTTGAGAATTGTTGTAAATCATCGGAGCAGACTCCGTCGCACAAGCTTCGGTGAACCAGATGTGCGAAAAGCTTCGTCGAGTGACCCGAGTCAGGTTCCTTGCAGCCTTGTAGAAGGTAGCCGTTGAGAATGGACGAATCGATCCGGATCCAAGATTCGGAAAGTCATAGCTTCAAGCCACAATATGAATCTTGAAAAGCATTGACTAAAAGCGCCATGATTCAAAGGGAAAACTCTTGTTACGATGACATTCTTGAGGCTTGATAGTGGGATGTTTTCTTGATGTTGCTCGTGAATTTCGTGTGAATCGGTATGCATGTCTATATAGCACCGCGCACCCGAGATGGGGTGGGTGTGAAAGTGTTTGCTCGAAGCGAATGAAGTGTACCCACTAGTGGTACAAAAAGAAGAAACGAAATGAAGTGAGAGAAGCATTTTTGACAATGCAACAATGTTACAGAGAAACCCAAAAATCCTGTTTTCATGCCCTGTTTACAGATTCCCAAAGTCGTGATATGCAGTCATTGGGTCTGTTGTTACCCCTTAGATGATTGATTTGAAAGGAAAGGTCGCCTTTCAGAAAATCTAGGAGGCGTAAGTCTTGCCGATGGCAGACTGCTCGCCACCGGAGACAAGCTTGCCCTCGCTGGCCATGAAGTACGCGTAGCCATCGACAGAGTCGTTGGAGTCCATCCAGGGCATGACAGTCTCGAGGAAGGATGAGATCTGGTCATCAGAGCCGGTAGCGCCGAACTCGCTGACGAAGATCTTCTTGTCACCAGCAATCTTGGCGGCGTCGTCGATGTGGCTCTTGAAGTACTCGGTGTTCTCGGCGCTGTCGTACCAGTGGATGTTGACGCAGTCAATGGTGCAGTCAGAGCAGGACTCGAGGAATGAGGAAAGCCAGTTAAGACCCATGGATCCGCCGCCATTGGTGACAGAGGGAGCGCAGAGCTTGGCCTTGCCAGCGAAAGGCTCCATGTAGGTCTTCCAGGCCGAAGCGGCATCCTCGGGGCTCATGTTGGCCTGTGCGGGAAGATCGGGCTCGTTGAATGAGAAGAGGTGGGTGGAGCCGGACTCAATGGCCTTGTTGGCTGCGTCAGACCAGCCATTGGTGAAGTCAGGCTTGAGACCCCACATAGTGGGAATGTACTTGACGGAATCCGAGAGACCAGAGCTGGAGGAGCCCCAGTTGAAGCCCCAAGAGATAGAAGGGCTGGAGATGAGGCAATCGGTCAAGCTGGCGTCGTTGTAAGCGACGCCACGCTTGCCACTCTTGCTGCTGCCGCTGCTGTAGGAGCTGGCAGAGGCAGAAGGAGCAGAGCTGGAAGAGCTAGCTGCGCTAGAAGAGCCATAGCCAACGTTGACGTCGACGTTCTTGTTGGCAGCAGCGTAGGTCATGGTTGGGGAGGCAGCAGAGGAGCTCTCCTCGACAGAGGAAGAGGCAGAGCTGGTGGTGGCAGGGGCAGACGAGGTCTCCTGAGCGACAGCCTCGGCCTTGCTGCTGTAGGAAGTAGGAGCCTCAGAGTAAGCCGGAGCGGAAGACTGAACGGCAGACTCGACTGGGGCGGCCTCGGAAGTCGAAGCAGCGGAGGATGCTGCGGCAGAGTACTCGCTGGAAGAGGAGACCGGGGCGACATCGGAAGAAGAAGCGCTTGCGGTGACAGTGACGGTCTTCTTGACAGTAGAGGTGTAAGTCACCTCGCTTTCGCAAGTGGTGGTCGCATCGGAGTAGGTAGTGGGAACAACAGCGGTGGTCTCGACGTCGGAGACGACAGTGGCCTCGCTGACGGGGACAACAGCAGTGCCGGTCGCGAAACCAGTGCCAGTAGGGTACAGACCAGTGCCGTTGGCGCTTCCGTAGGGGTAGGAGGAGAAGCCGGAGGGCTTGTTGTTGTGGTACTTGGCGTGGCCGTGGCCGTGGCCCTGGTAGGGGACGGCGAGGGCGGCAGTGGCGAAAGCCAGGACGCTCATGGTGTTGATGGGAGCCATTGTAATGATGCTGGGTATGAAGACTGGCTTGGTGATTGTTGGGTATGAGTTGCTGATGTCAAAAAGCTGCTACTAGAGCGCTGAGATGCTGAGCCAACCAGGGCAATTGCTTGTGAAAGAATGTGATAGTTCTCGTTGAGAACTGAGGGAATGCAATGAGCGAATGCTCGTAGGGAAAGGCAGCAACTGTCCGTGGGAGTGATAGGCGTAGGGGAGAGAAAGAAATGCACAAACTTGGGCGGTAGGACAGTTTTGTTGTGCTGCAGTGAACGCACATTCACCCACACGCCGAATCTTCCGTTGCTCACATGCATGCGTCTCCACCGTCAACACGGGTACCTGATCCACGAGAGTCTGGCCACGATCTTCGTGAGCGGTTACTCTGACCATGTGGGTGTCTTGCCGTCAACGGCCGTGCGATGGTCTAGCGCACACCGTTGGCCGCGCAAGCCTTCTGCCCTACCAGCACACGACTGCACGGCTGGGGAGGTGAGCACAGCGGCCACAGACCGCAACGAGCCAGGATTCAACGCAGAACATGACAAGGACGCTCAACGAACGGCCGAAGTGCGAGGGGCCTGCAGGTGACATCCGTAGGCGCAGGAGGTGCTTCTGCAGGGGCACCGCCCGCTCGGCACACGAGACGGCGAGGCTGAGAGGCTGTAGCTGGCGGTTCGCTGACACGATGCGTGCACACAAAATCAGAGTATGGCCGGTGTCATGCCAGGAAGATACGCCATTCGCGGAGGCTCGAAATTAAGCGACCCACAACGTCAACGGGTAAAAGTGATGCTAGAGGCTAGCTGTCGCACCAGTGGCCGGGGAGGCGCGTTCCTGCATGAGATCTTCACCCGTCTGCGAACTCCGAAAGCCACGATTCTTGTCCGCGGTAGAGGCGTGCGCTCAGTGCGTTTCAACGAATTCTGCAAAGCAAACATTGCCGAAGTCATGGCATTCATGGCTTGCTTGCGTTGTCCGGGAAAGCGTTGCGAGCGTCCTGTCTCATCCTGCAGCCGTTGCCATCGCATCAGGTGCGGCTACTCGATGTTTATTCATCGTTCTTGTGTGGATTGGTACCACGCGAAGGAACAGTGGTTCAGACGTTTCACCTTTCATGCACATCGTACCTGGGACCACGGCGCCTACGCCTGCAGGCAACGTCACCAACTCAAATCCACGCTTTAACACGAGGTGTGGAGAGCGCTTCGATGTGGGCAGCCTGGGGTCCTGCCTCCTGGGAGGTAGACCGACGACGTGTTCTCGGGTCGATCTGGTCTGTTTGTGTGAAGGCGCCGTTCCTAGAGCAGCCGGGCATCAATATCGGCTGCCGAGAGCGTCTACGTCAGCGGTCTCAGGAGTAAGAGAAACCAAACAGGTGTGTTGGCCGCAGCAGAGACACCAAGCGCGCAAGGAGCACCAACGAGCACTCGAACTGTATGTCACCATGTGCAGACGTGCAAGAATGATCACTGCTGCAGATTAGCAGTAGCTCATTCGCTCAGGGCAGCATGGTGTTTCTCGAAATACGTGGCAGTGTGGCATTCATGTATCGTCTGACCTGAGCTGCTGCTGGACGACGGACACTTGATTCGCCAAGGCATGAGTGTTGTAAGTCAACTGATTTATCGCGCGGTAGATGAAGTAGACATGTAGTGGACAGCGCATTGTTCTACTCTTCTGAAGTTTCTATACTGTACAGGACTGCATCTGGCCAACGGGTGCTCACGGTTTACCTCCTTGTGATTCATGGTTGGATGGAGCTTATTGAAATGCTGAAAGAAAGCAATGGTGACGAGACTTTGTTCCAAACACAACATGGTCCACAGTAAGTGCCCTAGCTCTCTGGCAACACCGACTGTTTGCATTGCTTTGCTTGCACCATGTCGTGTGTAAGTCAGTTGCGACTCGAAGTCACATCCCTGACGATCAGCTTCATCTGACCATTGAGCTCAGCTGGATTATTCTCTATCCCCGATTCTCACAACACTGCGTCTGTATATAGATGAATGTATAAAGGGAATTCTGCTGAGTTAGTTTGATGATGATTCAAAGTGCCATTGCACAACCACATGTAAGGGCATTGAGTTGCACTTTCGATGTCGGAATATAAGCCTGCACTGGTTCATCATGCCTCATGATGCCTGTGAATTGAATTCAATCATCCAATACTCCCAGTCACAAGAGCTGGTTTACAGTATCTTGTACTCTTGTTCCAACAACAAAGAACGAAAGAAGCCAACGTTGTCTTGTCCCTGAAGCTGAAGAGCGCTGGCTGACGTCTCCAGCCGCGTCGGCGACTGGCTGGTGCTGCAAGCAAGCTGGCGATCAGGATACCTTAGCTTTCGCGCAAACACCCGTTCCAAGGTGATCTACGCGCATCCAACTACCACTCTTCACACGCGCACACACATATCGGGACTCTGCTCCCGACCGCAACGCAGAGATGCGACTGCATGAGCTACCGGCCTCGCTGGCACTTCTGTTGCTCAGCTCCAGGCTGGCGCATGGCTTCTACCTCCCCGGAATCACCCCTACCAACTATAAGATTGGCGACCTGGTGCCTCTGAACGTAAACAAGCTCACACCTTCGCAATCGGAGCGCGACACGCAGACCCGCTCGGTCTTCTCCTTCGACTACTATTATCCCGCCTTCCACTTCTGCCCACCCGAGAATGGGCCCGAGTACCTCTCCGAATCGCTAGGCAGCATATTATTTGGCGACAGGATATTGACATCGCCTTTCGAATTACACTTGGGCAAAAACGAGACTTGCAAGGCGGTCTGCGATGAGCAGACTCTGGAACCGAGGGATGCAAAGTTCGTGAACAAGAGGATATGGCAGAACTACAACCTGAACTGGCTCGTCGATGGTCTCCCAGCTGGTCAGCCATACTTGGACCCTACAACCAACACGGAGTACTACCAGCCGGGCTTCGCTCTGGGAGAGGTGAAGAATGAGATAGCACAATTGAACAACCACTACGATATCTACATCGACTACCACCAGTCAAGCGCCGAGCAATACCGCGTGGTCGGCATCTTGGTAGAGCCATCATCATCTGCTGGGTCAAGACGGACGGGATCAGGAGACGACTTCAGCGCCGATGGCTGCGACTCCGGAAAGCCAGTATTGTTGTCAGAGAAGGGTAACACAAAGGTCACGTATACCTACAGCATCTACTGGCGGCCATCGAAAACGCCGTTTGCGACCAGATGGGACAAATACCTGCATGTCTACGACTCAAAGATTCACTGGTTCTCGCTGATTAACAGCGCTGTCATTGTCATGTTCCTGATTGGCATGGTCGGCACTGTACTCGGACGTACCCTACGAAAGGACATTGCACGCTACAACCGCCTGGACCAGCTTGGCCTCGATGATTTGAACGGTACCAGTGTCGAGGACGGCATCCAAGAAGACAGTGGTTGGAAGCTTGTTCACGGCGATGTCTTTAGACCACCCAAGAACCCGCTTCTTCTCGCTGTCCTTGTAGGCAATGGCACCCAGCTCTTCATGATGGCAGGCTTCACTATCGCATTTGCTGTCGTCGGCTTCCTCTCACCCTCAAACCGTGGCAGTCTCGCTACGGTGATGATCTTGTTATACACAGTCTTCGGCTTCGTTGGTGGCTATGCCAGCGCGCGCGTGTACAAGTCGTTCCGTGGTGAGAAGTGGAAGCAGCTCTTCGTGTTCACGCCCAGCGCCCTCCCAGCACTCGTCTTTGGCACCTTCTTCTTGCTCAATCTTCTTGTCTGGGCCCGACAATCCTCCGGTGCGGTTCCATTCACGACCATGCTCGTTATCGTCGGCATTTGGTTCATCATCTCCGTGCCACTCTCCATCTTGGGTTCTTGGTTCGGCTTCCGTCAACCACAAGCCGACCCACCCGTTCGCACAAATCAAATTCCTCGCCAAATTCCCCAATCGTCTGGATACCTGCGCCCACTTCCTAGCATGATGCTCGTCGGTGTGCTGCCGTTTGGCGCAATCTTCGTCGAGCTGTACTTCATCATGTCGTCACTTTGGAGCAGCCGAATCTACTACATGTTCGGATTCCTGTTCCTCTGCTACGGCCTGATGATCGTAACCTCTGCCGCCTGCGCGATCTTGATGATCTACTTCGTGCTCTGTGCCGAGAATTACCACTGGCAATGGCGTGCTTTCGGGTCCAGTGGCGCAAGCGCAGCATACGTCTTTGCTTACAGTCTGCTCTACTGGGCTAGGATGCTAAGCTTTAGCTCATGGACAGGCGGAATGCTGTACCTGGGCTATTCGGCACTGCTGAGCTTTATGTGGTTCGTCATGAGTGGTAAGTCTAACTTTACGTCCTTGGTGCTCAGTATCTCCGAGCTAATCATTCGAAACAGGAACCATTGGCTTTGTCGCGTGCTGGATTTTCGTGCACCGTATTTATGGCTCACTCAAGGTCGACTAGAAGATGGCAAGTCGTTGTAACATTGTTAATTGCTGGTTCTGTTATCAGCATAGCGAGGATGGAATGCCGTTGACCGGCTGGCGTTGCATAAACTTATGATGCTTTTAAAGAACGAACGTTTACCCCTGATGAGTGGTTTCAATTCTTCATCTACACCGTCGTGATACAACGCAGATCTAGATGTAAAGGCTAGCTTAGCTGCATACATTCAGTCGTCATAAGTCTGCACATACTAAAGTGCAGACTTGTGCGCAAGGATTGTACTTCGATGTTGCGATCGCGCGGACCGTGCACGTTGACGTGAGAGCAACACCCGATCCAGCTCCTCAATGACGTTGTAGTGGGGTTCTCGATCCATCAACGCCTGCATCACATCACAATGTTCTCTTCGTTGCATTCTTCCTCCTCTTCACACTTACTGCATCTCACACTCAACGACTAACGCTGTTACGATCGGTATGTTGGCTTCATTTTCTCGGTGTGCCTCCATGCGTGGCTGGTCAGTGGCAATGTCTCCAGCACCGCACGTTGTAGTCGTTTGGAGCTCTCAATAACATCGTCGACTGCATTGCTGACTTGCCTCTCCCAGCATTGCCCGCCCTTTGATTCCAACTCTTTCTACAATCAACAAACAAGCCTTCAAAATGTCTTCCTTCTCAAACGCAGACACCGGCAGCAAGCCCGCCGACCCTTACACCGCAAAGAACATCCAGGACCCCACTCTCAAGGAGAAGATTGAGGACCTCCAGAGCTTCGTCGACAAGAGCAAGTTCTGCATGATGACTACCAAGACTCAGGACGGTCTCCTTGCCAGCAGGTGCATGGCCCTCGCCGCCAGGGTGAGTGATAAAAAGAATGTTGCGAACAATGCGACGATTTACTGACGTGCCAACGCAGGAGGACAACGGCATCGACTTCATCTTCCACACCAACACCGAGTCCGGCAAGACCGACGACCTCAAGGAGAACTCCGACATCAACCTCGCATTCCTCAACAACAGCGGCGAGTGGGCCAGCATTTCCGGCACCGCTTCCATCGAGACCGACCGCTCTCGCGTCGAGAAGTACTACTCTGCCTCGCTCAAGGCCTGGCTCGGCGATCTTGGTGATGGCAAGCACGATGGTGGCCCTCAGGACCCCCGCATTGGCCTCATCAAGGTTACTAGCAAGACCGCACAGTACGCTGTCAGCAGGCGCACTGCTGTCGGCGGCGCCGTTGAGTTCGCCAAGGGTGTTGTCACTGGCGAAACTGCCCAGGTCAACAAGCTTAGGCACATTGAGGCCAGCGAGATTGAGCAGTGTAAGTTTGTCATGTCAGGCACGACACAGATATATCAATGTACTGACACGATCAATAGGGCGCAGCAGCTCCGCATAAAGCGTGAGCGCTTCGCAAATGAATATGTAGAGGCTGGATTGACGAACCATAATACCCTATCCAATGTGGATCAAATTCAACTCCAAATTATCATGAACTTTTCCTTATTTCACGTTCCCTACAGTCATAATCTGCACATTACTTTTCAATTTCATATCGAACGTTCAACCCACTACGCAATCGTGCAAATCAGCTTTCCCTTGGTCTCGTTCCTCTCCATCTGCGCATGCGCATCCTGAATCTTCTCCCACGGGAACACCTTCTCGACAAAGACCTTGAACGTGCCATCCTTGAACTTAGGCAACGCATGCTCAACAAGCTGATCCCTGAGCTTGCCCTGGTACTCCTCGTCACGACTCCTCAGCCCACTGCCCTCGAACCTAATCCTCTTCGCGAAGAACAGAAGCATGTTCGGCGCCTCGTGCTGGTCGGTCTTCAGCTGCGGGCCAGACATAGAGGCGAGACTGACGATGGTGCCATCCTTGGCCACGGCGCGCAAGTTCTGCGCGAAAGTCTGCGGGCCGATGAAGTCGACGATCAGGTCGACGCCTTTGCCGTCGGTCGCTTTCATCACTTCGTCGACCCAGTCGACTTTCTGCGTGTTGAACGCTGCGGTTGCGCCGAGCGTGTCTTTGCAGAAGGCGACTTTCTCGTCCGAGCGGGCGGTGGCGAAGACGGCGGCTGCGTTGTCGCCGCGGCTGAGCTGGATGCCGGAGATGGAGACGGAGCTCGCGCCTGCGTGCCAGAGGACGGTCTTGCCGGGAGCGAAGCGGCCGATCAGGTACATGGCTTGGGTGGCGGTGATCCATGTCTGAGAGTGAGGAGGATAGGTTAGCATTGTGATCTTGTGCAGAAGTGAACGTATAAAGTAATCGTGAAAAGCATACCTCCGGAATACCAGCACACTCCTCCCAGCTCAGCTCCTCAGGCTTGTGCACGAGCATGTGCGTCGACACAGCGATGTACTCTGCGTAAGCGCCACCGTAGGCGAGACCAAAGACGGCATCGCCTTTCTTGAAGCCGTGCTCGCTGTCAGCACCGAGTTCCTCGATCGTGCCTGAAAACTCGACACCCATTGTTGCCGGAGCTTGAGGCGGCAGTGGGTAGTGGCCCTCACGCTGCATGAGATCCATGCGGTTCAGACCGAATGCCTTCACCTTGACGAGGGCTTGGGTGCCGCTGATTTTGGGCTTGGGGATGTCGTTGATGAACATGTTTCCGATGGGCCCTTTGCCATCTTTGATGTCTGGGTGGTGCAAGTCAGAATTCCTGTTGCTCCAACATGTCGGTTTTCGCTGTAAAATACTTACCAACTGCTCGCATGGTCGCCATCTTAACTAAAATATGTTTCGTGTTTCTGGAGATTGCTGAGTGCAAGCAAAGTGTAGCTCCGAGTTATGCTTTGAACGACGACGCTGAAGTTGAGTGATAATTGCAGCTATATTTGATTTTCTGTCGAAGGTTTTGGCGACAACAGAGGTTGATATCATTCAGATACAGAGAAGGGCCTCGGCACATGGCGGGGCCCAATGTGTGACGTGCACTGGTGGAGCAGGCTTTCACGGCCCTTACGCGGAACAACGATGCTTACCAATTCATGCGGAATGAATAATAATGCCATTATTCTTCAGCTCTTGTGCAGAAGCTATAATTCTATGCGGAATAAGCTGACAGTGTGACTTGCACAGCAAACAGGTATAGCTTCACAGTCATACTGCATGACATGGTGAGCTGCAACGGGGAGCTTGTGGAAAGTCAAAGGCGAAAGGGAATCCGGCATTTCAACGCTGATGATCATGCTTGAAGCTATGTGTACTGTCTCACGCCAGGCTGTACTCAATGAACCAGTTCTGGTCCTTGATGGTATTCTCAGCTCCTCTGCCGGCCCGTATCGTTTCCATCTTGCAGCCATGATCGAGCTCGACACCATCGAAGCGCGCCGATATCCAATTGATCCACTGGTTATGAGCCGCAAACATGACTGGGGCGTGTGTTACGCCCTCGTACATCGAGTAATGTAGCTTACTCTGCGGGAACATGTCACATGTCTTCTTCACAGCGGCGGTGGTGACTGTCTCGATGGCATTGCCATCCTTGTCACCCTGCACGACCAGCATGGGTCCTGCGAAAGGACGTGCTCCGTTGGAAGTGATGTTGGCCCACCATATCGCGGACTCTGTCTCGTTCCATTCGGGTTTGAGGAACTCGATGCCCTCGGCTGGGCTCTGTTCACAGCAGAAGCTACAAGTCAGCATCACATCTCAAGCATGATTTTGCGTCACACTATTTGCACTTACAAACAATTGTCCAGACGCGGCACCGCACGCTTGAATCTCAAGCATCAGCTTCGTCCTCGCAACACCAGCATCAGTCAGCCACTCTGACAGCGTAAAGTTGTCCCGGACACCTTTCAACCCCTGCGCAATGCCTGCAACTCTGGAATTGATCTGGCCAGCATTCTCCCCAGCGATATCCGCCAACACATCCGTGAACGGCGACGCCGCGACAACGCCCAGGTAGCCTTCAACAGGCGTCTTGGCCTGTCTCTGCGCGGCTGCCCACGTCGTACCACCGCCTTGGCTTTGACCCATCAGGACGAACTCCTTGGTAAGCTGACTCGACCAGTGCTGCTGTGCAGCAGCAACGGCGTGAAAAACGTCATTGGCTTGCGATGGTAAAACAAAGTAAGGCGAGTCGATGCCAGGAATTCCCAAGCCGACATAATCGGTACCGACGATAGCAAAGCCAGCTAGAGCTGCAGCAAATGGACCATGGAAGTCGTCCCATAGGTTGCGCAGACCAGAAGGCGCGCACGCAGTTGCTTGACCAGAGGTTCCATGCGCTGCACCGACTGTCTCGTAGACGTTCTCTGACGCATTTCTGGACCTTCTGTTCTGACGAGGTGCGAACGGCCACAAGACGAAGCCAGAAGCCGGAACTCGGGAGCCGTTCAGAGTTTCCGAGACGTAGAGGAATCTAGAGAGCGACAGGGTGGGTGGTAAGGTGTAGAGCGAGTTGTTGGAGTGTTCCTCGACTTTGAGGATCGAGCCCGGGGGTGGGAGAGAGGAGAATGAAAGATTGGCCGGGAGTCTGTAAAATGGATCCTCCTGGGTCAGGTAGCCGGCATTGTTGGTCCGCTCGACTCTGACAGCGTATTCTAAATTCTGTGCAGTGGCGGATGAGAGGTTTGCTGCCTCGATCTGTGCGGGACTAAGTGTAAAGGAGGAGTTGAAAGTGTTATTCTGGGCCTCCAGTTGGGCTTGAGCGAGAGCTGCGAACCACGACAACGCGGTCAAAATCTTCATACTGTAACTCTTGCTCTTTCAAAGGGCCGCTGAGATACAGCAACGTTTTTCTACAAAACAATTCACGTGGGACTGAATATACTTCTATACACCAGCTATAGCAAAACGCCCTCTACGCGACATGCAGTTTAGCCTCTGGAAAGGCGGAGGTGATACTCCAACACCTTCCGCAAACGGTGAACACAGGCGGTGTCATGTGGTCGTATACTGCAAGGAGGATGTATTGTTTCCCCGATAGCGGGGTTAGAGCAAAGTAGAAGTAGAAGACAAGGCGATTTTGACGTGCCGAGAGCCGGAGATCTCACTGGGTTAAGGCTTATTTGTCGCGTGAAGGAAGTCTATCTCTGCGAATTGTGAGACCCTGCAGTACGCTTCGTACAAAAGTGCGTCCGTTCGGACTTCTTATGGTTACATTGCCATCAGGCGAGTGTAGAAAGTGCGGCCAGCCGGTTTCGATATTGGTCGCTAGGCGGAAGTGGCATTGCATTGGGTATCATTTAGATAGTATCAAGTGAATCTACAGACGTCAAACAACATGCCTTGATGCGTTTAGACATCACTCTTTCTATGAGCATTTCGAAGCCTCGATTTCCTCCTGGCCTGTTCGATCTTCTGCTCACGCCAGCTACAACCTTCCGCGAAATCACAGATTCTACACTTTGAAGCATCCTCGATATCGACACCCTTAGTAGGTCTTTTGCCCTGCCACCAGTTGATTTCGTCATTGGCATAGGTGTCCAGCACCACGTCGTCATGCACAAAGGCTTTCTTGCCTAGCAAGTCGCCTGTGCTTCCGCTGCGGTACTCGGCAACTACGAGTTTCGAAACTGATGATCGGACATTGGGTGATGGCGGAATGGGTATGGGAATCGTAAGCGCAAACTCGGCTATCATGAACGCCCAAAGGCTGGACAGTGAGTTGTGCGCAAGTAATTCTGACACAGAGTCATGGTTGCTTGTGGATATCGATTCGCTCTCGCTGGTCGAAGAGTCGTCTTGCAGATTGCCGAAGTCGAGCTTTCCAATCTCGGCAATGAAGGTGTCGCTGAAAATCGCGTGCGAATCCAGATTATACCGCTCAAAGACTCGATCGGCTGGAACCTCGTTCGCTGCTAGTGAGGCGAAAAGCCGGCGGTACAGCATAAGCTGCATATATACAGGTTTCGATGGGCTTCCGTCTGGCGGTAGGCTCTTGGATTGCCGAGTCTTGACGTCGGACAGGTAATATGTGCGAGTTGCCTCCTCGTGACTTGATGTTGGCGCACTCCGGAAGTGTTCTTCGAGGATTTGAGCTTTCTGTGAGTCCTTGTAGAAGGCGGCAAGAGTCTTCTGGCCTGTTTCCAGCGGCTTGCTTTTCTGCGTACCGTTCTTCGCGGTTTCTTCTTTGCGTAACATGGCTTGCTCTGCCTCATCGTCAGGACAGACCGTGTTGATCTCGTCAATGATTCCATTGACGACCTCTCCATTCAACACACCCCAGACTTCCATCTCTCTTGTCATGCCTGTTTCCCTCAAAGTCCTCAGTCCTTGGATGACATTCCATATCCGCAGTCCAAACATATCCTCTCTCGTCTGAACATCAATCTTGACCTCTCTATGCACTTGCTCTTCTAGCGTCTTGTGTACGGAGCTTCCCTGTTTCATCGCCTTCGTTCTTCGCACTCGCCCATGTCGCGAGAGACTGTACCAGTACTGCTGCTCGCACCATGCTGGCGAGACCAAGTCGGTCACGCTCAGCGGTCTCTTCGAGCGGAAGCGTTCTATGGGCGCGCGTGGATCCTCTCCAGGTTGCTCGGGAGCTTGTGCTGCACCATCTGGAGGCGGGCTAGCTGTCGCTTTCTCTGCGCTTGGTTCTGCTATATCGCGCTGAAGGTCAGCCGAGTCAGCCTGCGATAATAGTACATGCGTGAAATACACTTACGGGAGAAAGTCGAGCGATTATCCTCGGAGTACTCGACTTCGATCTGTGGCCCGCGGAGCGAAGCGCTGGAATCTTTGCCTTCGCTCTGATCGATTGACCGTTTAGGCAAGACCGTACGCTGTAGTGCAGGAGGCGCATCTCGCACGACCGGGTCTTGCTCTATGTCCCGGTCCAGCAGTGGCGTAGGCTGAGCGAGCAGTTCGGCTTGCGACAGCAGCTCGTTGGCGGTATCGTCGTCTAGGTCGGAACCGTAATCACTCGAGGCCGTTGCGACTTGGCCAGTGGCCTTTTGAGGAATCCTAAGGCCCACCATGCTGCCATTTCCGCATGGTTTGTTACTTTGTTCTGGGCGATCCTTGAGCGGACGTCATTGACTATGCTTCCTGTCCGTGTTATCAGACTAGGCTGGAGACAGTGCGGTCATCGAAACGCGCGCTTCGTTGATTTGTTGCGCGTGGTCACGTGCCTGTATGATGGAGGAGCATGGCTGGTTGCTATATGCGCGATTACAGTATCTGATGAGCCGTGGCTATAAGACCTCCCATTCTCAACACATACACCTGTTTTTTTTTCTGTCCATCACATCGCTATTGCCGTTTGGCTATGTAGCAATTTCCATGTTTCGACATGTTTGGGGTTGTGAGGGTTAGTGTCTCCATTTCCATGTGCGGTTTACTCGCCTTTCGTTGATCTCGATAGGGTGCTATATTGAGTGAAGGGTCTTCTATGTCTATCGAATATTTCCTGTGGTGCTTGTGAAATTCTGTCGAGTGATTCGCGTTGTTGTGGTGCTGGATGTGACATTCCAGATCGACGAAGACTTTCTGCAGCGGAGCGGTTGACACATTCGCACATAACCAGTGACGAACCACGAACACTTCGATCAATGATTATGGAAGGACCGGCAAACGCAAAAGCGCGTGGAAAAGGCGATGTACATTTAATATTGTATGTAACTTATGTATGTCCCTTTCCAAAGTGAAATGGGTATCTTCAAAATACGCTGCCACCATGCACCCAGAACGCCATTTATGCCAATGACCTCTAATTCAACCAACCAAGCGATACCACAGCAAAGCTACAATGGTAGCTCAAAAGCTCACTCCATGCTCCCTTTTGTCGCCAGAAGGCAGACGGCTCGCGCAGCCAATCGAACACCACACCAGAACCTAAGCACTGGCAATTGCGTTCCGCCGCTGTGAGACTGGGTCCTCTGCCTGCTGCTGCTGCTGAGATCCGGCCAGCGCAGCCTTTCCAGACTCCATTGCTTCAGCGGTCTTGTTCAACCAACTGAGGTATGTCTGCCATCCGATCGCAATGACACCAGCGAAAACGTTCCTGTACTGCGGCTGGATGAAAGTGAAAGAGAACGCAGTCACAATCGGCCACACTTTCCAGCTGTTCTTCCAGCTCACAGGCACCGTGTCTATAACTCTTTGTTTCGCTTCTGCCCAAGTTGCACCGCTAAGCAATGAATGCATGCCGAAGAAATATGTGTTGAAAATGGGAGTAAAGACCGACTGGTTGATCACAATCTTGACGGCCAAGGAAAGCGTGTGCGATGCGTAGTTGAAGTGCGTGCCGAGGAACATGAACCATTTATAAGAAGGTATCGAGCTGAGTCCGCCAATGATGAGCGCCTTGAGGCCGCGTGAGGGCTCGTAGGAGGCATCTTCTTTGCCGCTGTTCGACACATATTGCGCGCTAAGATCGCCGAGAAAGTAGATTACGAGAGACGATTCCAGTTGCGTAAGGAGTGGTGAGCGCTTCTGCATTGCGGCGTAACCATGGAACGGTCTCATGAAAGGCTCGACCCAGGCTTGAGCCTGCGCGGGCAGCACCCATCTACTAGCACCGTCGGCGAGAGAGGATGCATTGCGGGAGCCTTTCTTAGGATTGGGCGTCGAAGACTCGTAACGCGCTTGGTGTCGGCGGAGGATGTTGCGCTGGACGGACTGATGCAGTTGTCTCAAGGTCGATCGGCCGGAAATGTTCAGGGCGCTCATGTTGGCGAATATGGCTTAGAGCACATCGAGTGGAGAGGGTTAGAATACTGTGTTATATCGATACAGCCATCGTGACCGGTGTTAAAGAGAGACAGTCACGAGGCGTGAGAAAGGGAAATGCTGGAAACGGTACCTCGGGTTTATCGGAGAATCTTGGGGCTCAGCAATAATGCTCCCGGATCACGTCAGGGTCTCGCCACGCTCGTAGGGCTGAAACGGACCGCGTGGGGGCTAGCGAGACCGCATCAAGCATGTTACACAGAGGAGTTGACTACACTACACGAGTTCTCACACTGTGCCAACATGGCAGAACCTTCACGCATCAATTTCAGTTCTACGTGTCTTGTCTTCCACTAATCAGTCGGTTGAATATACCTATCTTTGAATATTCGACGTTGATATGTCCAGCTTCTTCCTCTAAGCGTGTAAATTGTCTGCGTTTTACAGCACCTCGGATTCGGATTCTCGTGACAGGCTGACATGATTGTCTGATCGTCTCTTTGAGACCCGTTTTACAGATGAGATCGCAGACCTTGGAGACTCCCACAGTGAAGCAAGCTGTGAGCAACTGGTATTTTCAGATTCGCCATGAGCAAGCTGGACCAAACGTGAATCTGCAGGAAGCTACCTACCTTTGAGTACTGCGCAAGACAAAGTACCATTTTAGCCATGCTTACTACTCGAAACCATGCGATTTTCCTCCTTGGACGAATGCCTCTGCTTCAATCAAATATGCTCATCAATACCAAGGCGTTCTCCAGCACAGCCTCCCAGGCATTTTCGAGCACCATAGTCGCAAATCGCAGCGCCCCGTTTCCGCCCACTTACCACCGGCTTGATACAGCTTCTCGCTCGCGGCGATTGGCATGGTCCTTCATGCCCGGAAAGCTTATGGATGTGATCGATAGCGGCGCTGCTAAACTTGCTTTCCAGAAGTCCAATCCTTTCAACGACCCCGAAGCTCACAACTGCAAGATCAGCTTTTTGCCGGACGATAAATACGCAACTTGGACAAAAGGGTACCTTCAGAGAAATATGGGAATGCCCTTACCTCGTCGCAAGGAAGCGTACATTGTGCGCCGTCAGCTGGACAAGGTAGTCGGACCTCATATTGGCGAGGTGAGTTACGAATGCATTGCCAAGTAGACTGCCGAGCTACAATCTGTCGGACGTTGTAAAATAATAGCCTGATGATTCCACAGAATTCACGTCACATGTGGCCTATTGTGGTGAGATCCGCCAATCCTTTCCACAATAGCGCAGATTTTAACTTTAAGCTGCCGAGCAATGCGAACCCGGACACGTTCTTCGCAGAGCTTAGAGCAGCAGGATTAACTGAGGGTAAATTTTGTGTGTCGAGAATGAAGAAAGAGACGGATGAGTGGTGGTATCGCTACCTGTTCTACCCTGTGGAGAGGCAGTGCAAAGGGCACTGGAAACGCCGGGATGACCACATAAAGCGGACTTTTAACCACTACTTGAGAGATCTCAAAGAACGAATTGGACACAAGTTTGAGGCTCTCCCAGAACCAGGTACGCGTGGCGGTAAATCTTAACCATGAAAAGGAACACCTATCACCATCCCGCCATCACATGAATTGGCCTGGTGCAAACAGCTTCCCGCGCCTGTGGCGTTTCTAACATCACTCTTGTCTTTACTGAATCTCTTATACCTCGAATGTACGGGTCTTGCCGGCCGCGTTGTTTACTTCAACAGACCTGCAAAAGCCTCGAGTTACACTCAGCACAACAACTTCGCTTCCCCTGATATCCAACGACGAAACGCCTGCGCTGCCCAGCCATGCTAGGCCTGAAATACGCCAAGTTCCTCCTCGCACGAGGGTCCCTCCTGTCCATCAACCTCAAGGCTTTCTCCGGCATCACGCCTAAGATCTCTCCAAGCAATGTACTCGCGAATCGTGCAGCATTCAACCGGCCTCAGACACGTTCACTCGCCTTCATTCGCGTTGCTACGGCTTCGTTCTCGACTCATTCCAATGGCCTCCGCATGCTTATAGAGACAGACAAGGCCGACTACGATCTGCGCAGCGCAAACACTAATGTCGCTAAGATTGCTTTCCATAGCTCCAATCCATTCAATGACCCGAAGGCACACAATTGCACAATCAAATTTCCTCCTGAAGTGCTACTTGGACTTGGTAACGAAGAAACTGAAGATGAAGACATCAAAGCAATTGTCGAGAGACCGTACATTTACGATCGAGCAAAACTCATCATACGCACCGAGCTGGACAAGGTGGTCGAAAGTGCCGGTCATAGTGTAAGTTGCATATACATTGCTGGCGGTATTTCGCAGCTACCATCTAGAAGTCTTGAATCATTGAGCTGACTCGTTCGCAGACCATGTGGCCAATCGTTTTGCGACCCTACTATGTGCATCCTCATCTCTTCCCGATCAACAAGAGTATGAACATCTCGTTCAAATTACCAAGCAGTGAGGACCCTAGCACCTTCTTCTCGAGGCTGAAAGCTGCTGGGCTGACCTTGGGCGAGCTTGCCATTCCGGAGAGCAAGAGGAAGGCGGATAACTGGTGGTACCGTTGTTTGTTTCTCTTGCCCAAGGAAGTGAATTTTGAGAAAGGGAACAACAAAATCTACAAGGTGGGCAGTTACGTCGAGACCCGCCCGTTCTTCAGGTTCCGTAAGTCGTACAGCAAGTCGCCAAAGATTTGGCGGAGAAACAGATCATGAAGAGCACAACGTCCTTGACGGGAGGATTACATGGACTTCTCAGATTAGTCGTCCTGCTGCACATCAAACCTTGTTGGTCACCAAAATGATCGAGGACCACACCTCTACTTAGATCATCACTTATCTTGTCCCTGGACCTTTACGCGATGCTGAACCCGGGTGTGAATGGAGACGTTGCAAAGTCAGTGAGTTGTGAGACAGAGTTCTACACCGCACGGCCAAAAAGAGAAGATATTAGTGATTTCACCAAAACTCCACGCAAATTGAGGCCCAAAGCAAGCTGTCAGCCTGGCTTCGCGCCTTCATTTCAAACATAGTAGCAAGAAAGCAAATCCAGTGCTCTACGTTTCGACACTCTCTGCCATCACTCCCATATTCATTGACATTTCCGATAATCCAGGAATCCGCGGGAACTGCCGACCGCGCTATTTGTTGTGCAATCATTCGCACCAGCCTCATCTGCACTCAGTGCCATCACACTCTCTCATTCCGACTTTGCAACAGTCAACGTCCGCATTGCGGACATACTTGGTCGACACAAAGCCTATTCTATCTTCAGGCGAGGGCATCCGCTATCAACAACCATGTCAGTCAGACCAAAGGCCCTCTCGTGGACATCCTTGAAAACCATTTCAAAGATCGCTTTCAGCAATCGCAACACGCTCAGCCGCAATCACACGCACCTGCTCGCTCGCCACAGGATCACTGCAGCTCAATTCTCGACACGTAGTAGCGGCCTACGCGAGGCTGTATGGTTCACTGAAATTGATCTGGACGTGAGCCCATGGCTCGTCAATGTTCGTGACGCCGAGCTTGCTTTCCAAAAGTCGAACCCCTTTGGCGATCCGAATGCACACAATTGCATGATTGACGGCCTCCCTGCCACGGAGTCAATAGGCGAACTTAAAAAAGGAAACTATACTGCAATTCAACGCCCTCAAGGACTAGATCTTATAGATACTGAGCTGAACAAGATGGTCGAATCTGCTGGCTACACGGTGAGTATCGTGTGAAACTCTAGCCAGACTTTGCAACCAAATTTCAAGCAACTCATGGCCTCTAGCTGACGCTTCTACAGACCCAGTGGCCAGTTGTTGCGAGACCAGAACTCATTGGCCTTACACTCGGAAGATCAAAATCATTAATGATCCATCGCTACAAGTTTGCATTCAAGATCCCGAGCAGTGAAGACCCAGAAGCCTTCCTCATACAGCTCAGGAAAGCAGGACTAGCAGGAGGCACATTTCATGTGTCGGAAACGAAGAGGGTGACAGATGAGTGGTGGTATAAATACCTGTTCGTCATGCCTAAGACCGAGAAGTATTGGGAGCCACCTGACAACGCCCCCAAGATTCGCAAGCATTTCAGTAGGCCGCGGAAGGATAAGAGGTGAAGATTAAAGCTTCAATGGAGGAATGGTCAAACTCGTTGTGTGATCGGGTCATCGGGGAGGAAACGTGAAAGATGTCGAGTGATCAAGGCTCTTGCAGATCGGTCTTTCAGACAGCGGTAAATGCGGATGCTGACCAAGAAGATACTGCCTCCTTGACACCATACTCTCTGTCATCACTTTCACTTCCAATGACGTCTCAATCCCCTCGAGTGACTCAAGTCACGGCACCAGCCGACCGTACTCTTCACTACCAGCCGCCTGCGACGGTTTGATCGCACTCGAAGCATCCACTTCCATCGCACTCACCTGCTGACACCACGCACCTATAAGACAACGACATTCAGCTCCAGAAGCCCATTCGTCGTCTATACCGAGACCGACGATCCACACAACCATGGCGCTCACTTCCAAGACCGCAGTCTCAACACTCGCACTCAACACTCGCGCCACATTCACTCGCAAGGGCTCCCATCTGCTCGCTCGCAACCGCATGACCACGACTTCCTTCTCGACTCACAGCGCCAGGACCAGCCTGCGCAAGATCCTGCAGAGATTCTCTCCAGCCAACTACCTCAAGAAGTGGATGATTCTCAACGCAGCCAAACTTGCTTTTCCAAAGTCCAAGCCCTTGACCGGAGATCCAGAGGCTCGTACCTGCATGATCAAAGGCCTTCTTGTCGGAACTTCCCGCAAGTCTACGATCGAGGACATGCTGGGGAGAGTGAGCGTAACACACCTGCATTATCTCCATGGAGCATCGGATTGTAGCCTTGTGAGCAGAGAGCTGCTCAAAGTCGTCCAGGCTGCGGGCTACAAGGTACGCACAAGTGTTGAGACTGCTCGACAGAGGTAGAGACCTTCAGCTGATTCGTTTCCAGGACTGTTGGTGGGGAGTTACCGAGACGCCATGCAAGATTGAAATGGACAGCCCATCGTCGCCCGGCGGCCACTTCACGACCAAAGTCAACATCATCACTCGCTACCAGCTTGTTTTCAAACTCCCGCGTTGCCAGGATCCTGAAGCGTTCCTCAAACAGCTTAGAGCGGCGGGACTGGTGGGAGGCAGATTCTTTGTATCCGAGACCAAGACGTTGCCAAACGGCTCCGAGGAAGAGAGACTCAGGGAGGTATGCGTCGGCGACAACAAAGCCCGCAAGGTCGTCAGTGAACCGCGGAAGGATGGAGAGGTGAAGAGCAAGGCTTGACGGCCTTATCGTCGTCGATCATGTTCCTTCTCGGTTCGCCGAGATATGGCGATCGGAGGGTTTTCGGGAAGCAATTGAATAGTGCCGGGCTTGTCGGAGGCGATGCGTCAAGTTTTCAGAGCGGCGTTACGGAAAGCGGTGAATATCGACCAGGTGCCTGGGTGGCGGCGAGGTGGCAAGTTCCCAGACCACATCCAGAAGGTTCGTCAAGCCAGGATGGCAGAGTAGACAGTTGGAGGACGATGCTGCGGTGGTGGATAGGCGGGTTAATGAGTACTTGATCCAGTTAAGGGTCACTTGTTCTTGGTCAATAGTTGCTAGTATTGTATTGCGCCTGTGGCTTGTACGTTCGTGTAGGCCGTAGAAGCATGTATTGTTGAAAGCAGGGTCCTTATGCAGCAATAGACGCGTCGTGCACCAACATACCTTCGCTTCGTCGACACGTTGCGAGAGCGCGTCGCATCGAGCGATAGCAACGTGACATGGAAGAATACGCGACATGATGCATCAAAGACGAGGCATGAGAGAAAAGATGGGACAGATGATTGAATGTTTGAAGATGTTTCATTGCACCATGGTCATTATGATACAACCCTTGCTCGTGCCACCGTGGTGCACCTCTCGATCCTTTGTGATATCTCAAAACCAATGAAAACTCCTGTGCAGATGACCCTCTGCCTGTGGTAGAACCAAACTCCCAATGAAAAGACATGCCCATGATCAACACCGCCCATCACCGCCATGCCAGGCCAGGGAGGTCGAGGTGGAGATCATGCTGAAGATGTTGATGGTGGAGCGAGACGCTTAAGAGCGCTCACCGCGGAGACGGCGGGCGAGCTGGATGTCCTTGCTCTGGATGGTGACACGCTTGGCGTGGATGGCGCAGAGGTTGGTGTCCTCGAAGAGGGAGACGAGGTAGGCCTCGACGGACTCCTGGAGCGCACCGATGGCGGAGCTCTGGAAGCGGAGGTCGGACTTGAAGTCCTGAGCGATCTCACGAACAAGACGCTGGAAGGGCAGCTTGCGGATGAGGAGCTCGGTGGACTTCTGGTAGCGACGGATCTCACGGAGAGCGACGGTACCAGGCTTGTAGCGGTGAGGCTTCTTGACACCACCGGTAGACGGGGCGGACTTGCGAGCGGCCTTGGAGGCGAGCTGCTTACGGGGAGCCTTGCCACCAGTGGACTTACCTGTGAGGGTTGTTAGTATGTTGTAAGAATGTGAAGTGATGGTGGTGAGCGGTGGTGGGCAAGTGCTGAACGCGTTCGCTGTCGAGGTGGCGCGAAGCCAGAACGCGACGAGCGAGCGCGGTCAGATTGCGAGCGTGGCGACGATGGTGTTGATGACGATGATGGTGGAGTGGGTATTACTTACGGGCGGTCTGCTTGGTGCGGGCCATTGTGATGTGTGTGGAGAGTGTTGTTGTTGGTGTTGATGAAGATGGTTGTTGGTGATGGAGTGTTGTGGATGCTGAGTGGATGGAGAGAGTTGGGAGCGGAAGAACGAAAGAAGATATAGGCGCGGGGGCGACTTCACAATCACTCGTTCAGCAGCGCGCTTTCCAGCACTCACAAGCATGCAAAGCAGGCAGTGACGCTAAGCCGCGTGAAGGCTCGTGCTCGGATTTGATCTTGCCATCACAAGGCGTTGCGCGCTGATTAGGCTTAGCGCGCTTCTGGATCACCAAGCTGCAAGATCAAACGCGCGCTGCCCGCGACGCCTGAACGTCTACTTATTCCCCGCGTCGCCCATCCTCTCTCAACCTCATCCACTCAGCATCCACAACATCCATCCACCACTACCACAACAGCCTCATCAGCTCCATCAAACAACCTTCACCCACCAACACCACCAAACACCTCAATCAAAATGACTGGACGTGAGTACCCTCCGCTTCCAACAGCGCCTTCCACGCGCTGCTTCACCGTCTTCATCACATACTGACATCCTCTCTCAGGCGGCAAGGGCGGCAAGGGTCTTGGAAAGGGCGGTGCCAAGCGCCACCGCAAGATTTTGCGCGACAACATCCAGGGTATCACCAAGCCCGCCATCCGCCGTCTCGCACGTCGTGGCGGTGTCAAGCGTATCTCTGCCATGATCTACGAGGAGACCCGCGGTGTCCTCAAGACCTTTCTCGAGGGTGTCATCCGCGACGCTGTCACCTACACTGAGCACGCCAAGCGCAAGACCGTCACTTCTCTTGACGTCGTCTACGCCCTCAAGCGTCAAGGCCGTACCCTCTACGGTTTTGGTGGTTAAACGGCTCGCTCTCGAGCTGTCTTCGACAATCATCAACCTTCTTCACAACAATCATCACGACAACACAACATCAGATACCACCCACATGGCGAGAGCTGGGTATGGCGCGAACGGTCTGGGACACAATGGGTTTTTCTTTTTAGGGTTCTGTTTTTGAGTGCGATGCGAGAGAGTCAAAGGGCCACGGCCAGGCTTTGGAGGCTTCGAGTGTAGAATAGCCCAACATTGAGTGTTCACCACAGTGACACCATCAATCAAATGAATATGCATCAACCAATCTTCTGTCTTCGTGTCTTTTCTGCTGCTGTGTCTGCTTGCTTTCTACCGCCTCTTCTTCTGTTGTCTCTCGTACGCGTCTCTCGCGTGCGCAAGTGCCACCGCGTTGCGGGCGCATCTGCCTCAAGTTCCCCTCCGCGCTAACGTTCTCGGGTCGTGAAGTGCAAAGCACGCACCTGCAATGAATATGTTGGCAGTGGCAACCACGCAAGCAGGGAGTCACGCACGGCACGTTCACACGGCAGGACAAAGCAGTCGTCACGTTAGCAACAGCGTTGGCTGACCGAATAGTCGTTGCGGCATTGACTGTTCCGAGATCATGCGTGCACTTCCGAGAGGCAGTAATCAATAGTGGAGTTGTCGTCGTGGTCGTTTGTGATGTGGCAAAGCGCCTTTCGTGCACGTGTGTCGATTCTATGTTCGTATGGTATGAACCTGATGATCGAGTGGATGATTTTGTACACTTGATGGACACCGGCACGTTGCATCATTGCATGCTGCGTAGCGATGGTGCGGTTCTGCTGCTTGTGCGTGGCGATCGCTTGATGGGCCCTTTTGAGAGTGCATGTCGTCTTTGTGCGAATATTTGTAGAATGGCGATCATCCTGAATGTTCACATCGGGTTGGAAATGGGCATAACATACATTTCAACCCAGTCTTTGTGTTCTATTCCTTCTTGTCATTGAAAGTGACCATGGTCTTCATGCGCCATCAATGAAGCTGAGTATCAAAGCTTACAACATCCACCACAACACCCACAACTCAACACACACGCATCGCGCCGCTTCCAAACCAGCATTAGCATATTTCAGAGCTCAAACTATGCACACACAGTCAATTTCATGTATTAGGATAGAATGTCAGACGAGTTATACCCATCGCTCGTCCGCAGCTCTTACCCCAACCCAACCCTTATCTCGACTCATGGGGTAGAAAGGGTTAGGCGACGACGGCCAAGATTCACAGCACACGGATCACGTGCAGCCGACGGCGGTGCCCGCACCCAAGCCGCATGCAACTACAACTTGCATCGGCATTACCGAGTAGACAGATTCGGCTTATGTTGACGGCTTCGCTAGGTGAAGGCACCGAGCATCGCGTGATCTCGCGGATGTCGTAAGTGCAAACATGAAGGCGAAACCTTCCAAGCAGCAGTGGCTGAAGCCGCGATGACTTTCGCCACCGTTTAGTCACGCGATGGACTGATGGGTGGACGGATGGCTGGAAGCTTTCTGGCGAACGAGGGTTGAGTACATGTAGAAAACACACACACGGTGCATAGATAGAGCATCGCTACCGTAGAATCGGCTCAGGCATTGGGCGAAGTCAGTAAAGGTGACCTTCGCAGTGACCATCACCCAGCACACCGAGGTCCTTATCCAATCGAGACGCAAGTGGGAATGTTGAGAAACACTTTTTTCTTTTCCATTTCATTACCCTACAGAAAAAGAAAAGATAAGATAGCGCCTACGCAATAAACCCAGGCGCAGAAATACAGACACACACAAGATACCGAAAAGTCCCACATCGGCTAAGTTAATACAGCTCCCTTCAGGATCCAATCCTCCTCTTTCAACCCTCCATCTCAACATCCCCGTCATCGTCCACCTCCTCAGCCTCAACCTTAGTCAACGGCATAAGAACGTCAAAGCCACCCGTACCCATCTTGCCCACGCTGCCAGTAACAATGCGAGCACTGGGGTTAGTGAGATCATCCACATCTCCCTCCTGCACGGCATCGCGCAAGAACGACAGCGTAGTCTCGAAGCTCATCTTCATGAAAGGACTGGTGTTGCCACGGTAGCCCATGCGGTTGAACGCCTGGTACGCGCCGTCGCGCGTCATGTAGTCTGCGATGAGCGACAGGTGGCGCGGGTCGACGCTGATGCCGTGGCCGCCGAAGACGCCCTGCAGTTCGCGGGCGATGCTGCCGCGCGCGGCTTCGACGCCGTAGTGCGTGAGCATGTGGCTGACGCTGTTGGTGTAGATGTAGTGCGGGTGGATGATGTGCTGGTACTCCCACATGGCCTGCAGGTTGACGCCGGCGGTTAGGACGTGCGCAATCTTGGTCTTGGAGGATGCCTCTTCGTCGACGACGCAAGTGGCCAGGCCGGGAACGGACTGCACGAGGGCCTGGCGAGCGCAGGTCTCGACGAGGTGCAGCATGAGGACCTTGGCCGTGTTGGCGTCGTACTCCATGGTGAAAGAGCAACTGGCGCCGGTGCGGTCGTCGAAGCTGAAGGAGACGACATCGTTGGTGCCCTTGGCCCCGCGGATGCGGTTCTCGCGGTCCTTCGCAAGCGACTTGGAGCTCTTGCCAGATTCCTCGGGCTCAGCGCTGGAGCGAGGGCTGCCGCCGTAGGTCTCGTCCTCGGAAGACTCGTCCGCCTCAGGCGTGGCGTCTCGTGCTTGGGCACGAGCGGCGAGGAGATTCTCTTCTTCGTCTTCGTGCGCCTCGTAACCGGCTTGCTGGCGGTTGCTCTTGGACTTGTCACGAGTGGCGTCGTCGTCACCCTCATCATCTGAGTCATCGTCACCACCTTCGCGCTCAGCTTCACCGCGGCCGGACTGCTGCTCGATTGTGCCTGCGGACTTGCCAATCTCAGGTACGGCATCACTCTTGGCAGAAGCCTTCAGCTTGCGCTCGTCGCCACGCTTCTTCAACTCCTTGCGAGTCATGGCTTGCAGTCTAGGCAGGAAGCGGTGCTCGATCGTAGCCGCCACATCCTCGGAAGTGATGGCGTATTCGCGCAGGTACTCCTCCTTGGGGAAGAAGTCGAGCTTGATGTGGTAGGTCTTGGCCTCGTCGTAGGCAGTACCAGGGCCGGTGGACTCTGTGACGGACACAGTGTCAAGGACCTCAGCCATACTGAGCTTGCTGATACCCTTGGCGAACTTCTTTGCCTCCTCAACAGTGATCTCCTCGTTCAACCTGAGTGTCATGGTGGGTGTCGCGATGTTGGCAGCAGCAGTCATGACCAGTTCACGAAGACGAGGAATACCGAGCGTCACGTTCTTTGCGGCGTGACCAGCCAAATGGAAAGTGTTGAGCGTCATCTGAGTGGAAGGCTCACCAATAGACTGACCAGCAATCACACCAACAGCCTCACCGGGCTCGACAACGGAGCGGAGATAGCGGATGTCGTTGATGGACTGGAAGGTCTTCTTCGACACGGTGCCATCGATGTTCTTCTTCTTGTCCTTGATCAGCTTGTCAGGGTTGTTGTCGATGTAATCCCTTTGTGCTGCAAACATCTTTTCACTCATAGAACCAGCGTATACACCAGGCGCGTAGATAGAAAGGGCCGGGTCGCTGGCTGCCAGGTCACCAGTCTTGCGGTACTTCTTCTCAGCAGCCTTGGTGTGCTCCTGTGCATCCTTGGAGACAATCTTGTCGAAGTCGTCTGCCATGTTCATGCCTTGGAACAGACTCATGTAGTTGTCGGCAGCGAACTTGAAGTTGTCGAGGTACTTCGCCTTGCACACATCCAGACCGTCCTCTCCGTACAAGAACTGAATGACAGATCCATCTGCGTCGCGGACGGATGTATCATGTTCGACCTTGAGGCCTTCCATACCCTTGATCACGCAGCGCTGCAGGTAACCGGAACGGGATGTCTTGACAGCGGTATCAATCAAACCTTCTCTACCAGCCATGGCGTGGAAGTAGAATTCTTGGGGTCGCACACCGGTCAAGAAACGGTCGACGATGTAACCACCAGCACGGACCGAAGACTCAAAGGGCTTGAAGCAGGGAAGGGTCTTTCCTGATACCATGACCGGAACTCTGCGACCTTCCAAAACCTGCTGTCCAAGATTACAAGAAATCTGGTTAGCGTTGACACCGCTACCCTTTGCACCAGACGAAGTCATAAGTTGCATTTGGTTCTTGGGGAAAGCTTTGATGAGCGCGGCAGGCAAACAAGCTGCGGTGACCTTTGATGAAAGGTCTCGCGTACGCGAGTTTGTCAGCTGATCAAGACCCTGCTGCTTCTCATCATCACGAATAACGTCTTCAAGACGGCGCTTCAGCTCTCTGTTGTCGCTGGTTGGGTTCTCATTTTCCATCGAGACATACTTCGCGGCAACTTCCAGACCGACAGTGGCAGCGCCCGAGAGCGCATCTCTGCGCATATCCTCACCGCCGCGAGTGAAGATCAAATCTTCGACACCACAAGAGTGTGCACGCATGTGCAGGAGCTTGGTCAAAAGACGACCCATAACACTGAGCAGGCGACCTGCAACGGTATGGCCGTAAGCCTCATACACAGCGTTGACGACACCGCCACTTGAGGGACCAAGTTGCTTCTTGTCGAGCACACCCTGCATGAGCTCGCCATCCTTGAATACCACGACACCTTCTTCAGAGTTATCGCCCCAGAGCTTCTTGGGAGTGGTAGAAGCACCAGTCATGCTCAAGCCTTGGTGGTCAGGCGGTGTGATGTTCTTGAGGACAGACGAGACGATCTGCTTGCCTGTCCAGAGAGGTACAGGCTTGATGATCGCGGGTGGCACAGTTTCCACTCTGCCAGTGGTGCAGTGTCCGCTCTCGGGTCGTAGGGCAGCGTAAAGGAGCTGCATGTAGTCTTCGCGGTTGAAGAAGGTGTCGCGGTTGGATAACCAGACACCCATTGTGATATGATCCTGAATCAAACCTCGCAGAGGGTTACCGGCGGTTCCGGAAAGGTACTGGTGATCAGTGTCGGCGATACTGAGCGCCTCAGCGCGTGCAATTTCGTTCTGTGGGAAGTGCATGTTCATCTCGTCACCGTCGAAATCGGCGTTGTAGGTGTTACAGTTGGCGTAGTGCATGCGCAGCGTCTTCTCGCCAGGCAATACTCGGGCGCGGTGACACATCATAGACGGCTTGTGGAGAGTTGGTTGACGGTTCATAATGACAACGTCGCCGTTGTTAAGGTGGCGGTGAACCTTTTTGGGTCGTGTGCCACGAGTGCTTGCTGAAGGCGCCAGAAGCTGGTTTGCAAGTGCTGTTCGCTCTTCTGCGTTCTTGCGCTCAAGATTGATAACCTGTCCACTTTCGCTTTCGATTGCGACGGCACCAGGCCAGACGTGAGGTCCGTTGCGAACTGCCTCCTGTAGCTCCTCGACGTTCCAGACGGTGACGGGCTCGGGATATGTGAGTTTTACAGCGAAGACAGGAGGCACACCAATCTCGTTTGTCTCGATATTGGGATCGGGAGAAATGACTGTTCTTGCAGCAAAGTTGACACGCTTGCCCATCATGTACTTTCTGAACATACCCTCCTTCTTCTCAAGCTTTTGCTTAATACCATCCGCGTTACGCTTGCCAGCAGCACCCTGGAGCGGGTTGCGGTCGCGATCAACCAGACTGTTGACTGCATCCTGAAGCTGTGCCCAAGTGTTCTCGAAGTCGGCGTATGTCCTGGCTCTGTATCGTTCGTCGCGCTCTTTTGAACCCGAAAGCTCTCGTTGGATCTGTGACAGAACGTCGCAAATGTTGAGAATGTTCTTGTAGAGTGTGTTTTCTTGCGCCTCGGCAATTTCATCACTGCCGGTGCGAGCTTCCGGTCGGAATCTGTTGGGCGGAACCAAAACGTCCTTCATGAAGAACATCTCCGCTGAGATGGGAGCAGATGTGCCCTTCTTTGCATCGGCGCCGTAGATGAGACCCATGATCTCTTGCTCGTTCTCGAAAAGCTGCTCCAGCTGGGCGTAGACTCGACTTTGGTTCATGTAAACCTCGGACTCTTCGGTGGTGGTCTTTGAGCCAGTGCTCTCAACAGCACCAGTGTCCATCATGTCGCCTCCTGCGATTTCAATCTCGCCCTCGCTCTCTTCTTCCTCCTCTTCCTCCTCTGATGAGCGCTCCATGTCTGCGATGCCCTCATCGGAGTCCCTCTTTCTCTTGCGGCCCTGCTCCTTCTCTGCCTTTTGCTTTTTGTACATGGCTACTACAGGGTCCTTCGCTTTCAGACCGGCTTGGATCATCTTGTTTCGGTGCTCCTTCTTCAAGGGCTTGCGGAAAATTTTGACAAAGCGATCCTTACGGTAGGCGTGGTTGATACCCTGGCAATTGGAGCACTTGACGCCCTTTGTGATGGTGCCCATGAACTCCTGAATGATCACTCTCCTTGCATTGGTAAGAGCTTCGGTCTTGTGCAGTGTCAATCGGCCCTCTTGGCGAGCTTTCTTGATAGCCTTCTTCACGTAACGGTCGCGAGTCTCAATGAGCTCCTTGGCGTCTCCGGGGAGGTCGTCTTCATCCTCGTCCGAGCTGCCGGCCGCAGTGGTGGTCGCTTTGCCCTTCATGGCCATTTGAGCAGTGATATCGTCGAGATCGGCGATTTCCTTGATCAATCCATACTGCACGAGGCGAAGCTTGCACGAAAATCTGTTGACGTGTACACGGCTGAGCTTCAGCTTGCCGCAGTAGATACACGATGCTCTCAGCAGCCTAAGCACCTGGTCCATGAAAGTCGGGTGGTAGCAGGGCACGGGAAGCTCGATGTGACCGCAATGACCGGGACATTGGGGTGTTTTGAGACCGCATGTTGCGCAGTTGTTGTCGCCGAATTGGCCCAGCTCGGGTGTGTAGAGTCCACCAGGCACGGGGTTGAGGAGGGTATCAAAAGTGGTTGCACCAGTGATGCGCTTCGCAGACAGAGCGCGGATGTCCTTTGATCCCAGGAAGCCGAAGGACACGCCAGACAGGTGGCTGCCCACGGGCTGAGAGATGTTCATGGTGTATATTGATTTAAGGTGTGGTCGGGCGACAGGTGTACCTCACCGTACACTGGTGTTTCCTGGTGGACGCTCGCTGTGCCCGCGCATGCTGGAGAAGACTTCGCGAAAGATAGAAAAATTAGACTTTCGGGTGTATCCGTAAGCTCTGCCGCGGCTTCTTTGGAAAGTTCGCTCAAGGCTGCAGCTGAGCTCCGCTGGACTAGCACCACGCGGGCCTGGAGAAGGCGAGCCAGCGAAACAGCGTCACATCGATCTATCGCGTGAGAACGTTGCCAGCACCGTCGCCTAAAACAACACCGCCGCCACCACATCACCACCGCCATGTCAGGCAAGCGACCGCACGACGATGCGGACTACGATGCCGATGCGAAACGTGTGCGCTCCAACAATGGCTCGCCAGCGCCTGTACAGAGCGAGGTGGAGCGCAAAAAGGCAGAGGCCATGGCAAAGATTGCTGCCTTGAAAGCGAAAATGACTGCTGGAAAACCGAACGGCGCATCTGCGACACCTGCACAAGCACCATTACCACGACACGCTCCGGCATCTTCAGCGGCTCCCAGCCCTCCACCGGCCGCAAATGGAATGGATGAGGCCGCTGCCAAGCGGGCAGCGACTATGAGGAAGCTCGAGGAGGCGAAGGCGAGGATCGCTGCGGCTAGAGGAGGAGCGTCTGGATCACCAGCGACGGGAGGACTGGCCGCACCACCACCAGCGCAGCAGGGTCCTGGGAGCGAGATGGCTGCTCGTTTGGCAGAGCAGAAGGAAGAGGCGCGAAGGAGAGCAGCGGAGCTGGCCAACCGGAATAGGCAGCCGGGTGTGTCTCCAGCACCACCGCCTCCACCGCCTAGGCAGGAGGGAAGAGGTGCTAGGGGAGGGTTGGGAATCGGTCTCCATCCTTCTTTGATGGGAGATATGGGAGCACCCTCAAGAGTAAAGTCACAACCAGGACCCAAGTTCAGCACAACGAAGGGAAATCAGCAAGTGGCCAAAGTCAATCCATATCTTGCGGCTTCTCAGCAGGAGCAGGATACCAAGTTCGACGAAGAGATCTATGACCCTACACTTGCATCGAGAAAAGGCGGCGATCGTAAGACCAGGGATCTTGTGTTCAATCAGAAAGGCAAATTCATTGCTCAAGCGAATGCGCTAAAGCAGCAGGCCAGGATGGAGGAGATGAAGAAACGAATCGCAATGGAGACTCGGAAGACAGAAATTGAGGAAGCTGGCGACAAGGCGTTCCTCGTACAAGCGCCACCAGATGTGGAATGGTGGGACGAAGGTCTTCTCCCGCCCGATCAGAACACATACGAGGATTGGGATAAGCCAGGGCGCAACCGTATCGAGTCGGACGATACCATCATCACAATCTACGTGCAACATCCCGTTCTGCTCAAGGCACCACAAGAAGCTTTCCAACCTGCTCCAAAAGCAATGATGCTTACGAAGACCGAACAAAAGAAGGTCCGCCGTCAACGACGCATGGCAGACATGAAAGAAGAACAAGCCAAGATCCGTCTCGGCCTGGTAGAACCACCCCCACCAAAAGTCAAGAAGAGCAATATGATGCGCGTTCTCGGCGAGCAAGCAGTCAAAGACCCCACAGCCGTCGAAGCTCGCGTGAACCGCGAGATCGCTCAACGGCAGAACGAACACGAAGCAGCAAACGAAGACCGCAAACTCACAAAAGAACAGCGCGCGGAGAAGCTGGAGCAGCAAAAAGCCGCAGACGAGGCCAAGGGCGTCAAAGTCTGCGTCTTCCGCGTCGAAAACCTCAGCTCAGGAAAGCACCGCTACCAAGTCGACATCAACGCCAAGCAGAACAACCTCATGGGCATCGTAGTGCTGCACCCAACCATGAACCTGATCATCGTCGAAGGCGGCGCCCACAGCATCAAAGCGTACAAGAAACTCATGCTCAACCGCATCAAGTGGTCCGAAAACACACTCCCGCTCTCCGCCACGACTCCGACAACTTTCACCGGCCCCGCCGACGGCAAGGAGAGCAAGCAAAGCAACGCCCGCGATACCTGGCTCAACCCTATGACCGACGACGGCTCGCTGAAGGATCTGGGCGACAACCGCTGCCAGTTGGTGTGGGAGGGCGAGGAGAGGGCGAAGAAGTTCCAGCGCTGGTACTCGCGAGTCTGTGAGACGGACGGCGAGGCGCGGGAAGTGCTGCGCAGGAGTGGCATGGAGAACATGTGGACGCTGGCGAGGAGCATGACCGAGGCGCAATAGCGGGAACCCAATTCTCCGGAGCAGATGTGTAGAAAGTTGCATATCATGTAATCACCTCGTCAAATTGTATAACAAACTTCTCTTGATGACAAGAAAGCTTACGAAAGAGATCCCATTTTGAGCGACCTTACTGGTATCATTCAAGCCCTACGAACCACTTTCTCACTCGAGCTTTCCCAACGCCAATACTAAGCCATGCGTGCGTTGACCAGGGAGTCTAACATTTTCGGTGTTCAGCAATCCGGTGCTTGAGGCCGACAGATCACAAAAAAAATCCTTGTGCAAGCCCACTGAAATACCGCTATCGAAACCCCTTTCGTACTCGCAAGCAACAAAACGCTGCACCATAACGTGGTTCCGGGACCAAAGAAAGAAAGAGTACTCCAAGCAGTCGCATATCCTGCTCACTGTATGATTTTCGTCGTGACTGCTCCTGGCTCGCGGATAAGATGCATGGAAGGGGAGGGGGTATCATAGAACGTCGCAGCCCATCTCGCTCAGACCCAAGGAGAAAAAAAAGAAACGGGGACCAAAGAAGACGGGCAAAACGCTCAAAACAAGGTCAAACACGCACGCATGCTCGCTCGCTCGTGGCGCAATAGAAGGTTTCGCACGCCTACGGTTACATCACTTTCTGCTGCAACATTTTTCGCTTTCATCCAAGAGCAAGTGCCGCACGTAAATCATGCGCCCACCGTTGCTCGCCCTCTGATTCTCGCGCCCCAAACGACCAGCCCGGCGCCGGCGCCGAGCAGGGCCGTCGCAGCTGCTCTGCTGGCGAAATCTGGCAGTACTGCGGATATGAGGAGCGGCAAGAGGAGGAGAGCGACGAGAAAAGAGACCTGCTCCCATAGCGCATCCTGTCTTGCAGCGCTAGGCACACCGGGGCTCACGGGTTTCGCGCGGCCAGGGACGATCAAGTCGGTCTTCTTGTCCAAGAAAGCAACCTCGCCCTCACAGATCGGCTTGCGGTCCGCGAGGAAAGCTTTGTATGCGGCCACGTCTTTGTCTTCCGCAGGACGGGAGTCGCGGAGCAACGAAGTGTAGTCTCGCAGCGCGGTGTGGTACTGTTGTTGCTTGCTGTAGATCTCGCCGAGGAGGAGTGTGCGACGGGCGAAGACGGGGTGACCACTGGCGACGTCACGCTCCAGCCGACGAGAGGCAGGGTGATGATGTGGGGCTGCTGATGGGTCTGTGGGCGTGGGAGGAACCGCGTAAGTCTGAGCGATGCCTTCGTCTAACACGCGGAGATGATTTTCTAGCTCGGCGAGTTCGTCTTGGAGATGGAGGAGGACGCGGTGGTGAAGGAGGGAGAATTTGCGGTAGAGAGGTGTTAGATTGGCGGCTCCGGACGACACGTCTTTGGCGGGTGGTGCAGTCGTTGAAGACAGATGAGAGGCTAGGAGTTCGTAGCCGGTCAGTGTCACTTTTGTCAGGTCGGGTGGTGAAGGCACATGAGGAGGGGATGTGATTGCTGGACTATTGTCGATGAATGGCGAGGCCGTTGATCGAACCAATTTGGGTGGCGTCGGTCTCGTCGGCATGGGCTGGTGGATGTAATGTTCGAGCGATTGACTATTAGAAAGTGGATCGTGGTTGGCTTGAGGAGTGTCTTGTTGCTCATCAGAGATTTCGGGCGGAGATGTGAAATTATAGCCACAAGGATGCTGGGAGTACGCCATATGTCGACGCAACTCCTCTTCTTGTTGTCTCAAACGTTGCTCATCATCCAATTGCCGAAGCGAGCTCTGCGATGATTGTCTGTGGTTGTCACTGAAGTCAGATGTCGAAGGAGCCAGAACAGGCGAGGCACTGCCTTTCCTATCACTTCTTTCTTCGTTATCTTTGGGAGCTGACTGCTTGCGAATATTGCCTCGCGCTGCAGACTCCCGATCAAGACCGTGACCGTTACCATGAAAAGTTGCAGAGCCCGTATGGTCAGTGTCATATTTTCTACGAAGCTCGGCAACACTCACGCTGCGTGTTGTGGTGGGTGATGGCAACGTGGAACGGGAGGATGGGGTTGGTGGGGCCTCGCTCGAGCCAGCGTCAGAAGGTTGGTAGTGCGATGATGCTGACGATGCTGGTGATATCACTGACACGTTATCATGATCCCCGACAGTCGAGACGTCTTCCATGTAGTCAAAGACATTTGGTGATTTCGTTCGCGACATCTGCGCAGATATGGGCTGTGGGGCCGCCCTAGGCTTCTCACGCCGTGCGGAAGGCCTTCGAGGGGCTAAGCCTCTCTTGCGATCGTAAGATTGCTGGGTGATAGTGGAATTGCTACCGCTCGACCTCTCCGAAGTGCCAGTCAAGCTGGATAACAATGATATCAACGATGGATTGACATTCAAAAGTGGCTCTGGTCGTCTTGAGCTGACTGTAGTCCGACGTCTGGTAGAGTGACGATGGCTGTAGTCGTTCTCATCCTTATGCCGAGATGATCGATTTCTCTCGTCAACCTCTCGCCTAGGCTTAGAGTCGTGATAGCTCCTTTGTCGGATATTAGGATCTGATGCCTCGAGTATTCGACCAAGACGTGGCAAGAATCGTCCAAGGTCGCTTTGAGCATTACTTTGATGCCTTGACGAGATTGGTCTGTCGGGCTGATTAGGTTCGTTGCCAGGCTGTCTAGCCCTGCGGCGTCTTCTAGGTCGCTCTTCGTCGACGTCGACCCAAACAGCAGAAGCCTTGCCTTGATCTTCAGAAGAAGTCTCCGGCACTGGCGCTCGAGGTTGAAGCCCTAATTTACTAGCAGCGTTTGCATTCATGGGCCTCGGGACCACGACTCGCGGTGGTACAGGCGAAGAAGAGTGTCCAGACTATGCAGTAGTACAGGTGTCAGTCCAATTGCAGACGGCGGCAGAAGATCGCATGATGTCTGCAGGGCGGTGAGGAAGCCGGCACGAGAACTGCGAACCCACTTACCATGCCTTCTCCACGCCCCAGAAATAAGTGTCAAAGCCTCTTGGGTATCGCTACAGACTCAGAATCCACAGACTTGCGAGCACGCTGGGACAACTTTCGTCAGCCATGCGGGCACGTCTGCAAGCGTACCAAGCAGGAGGGAGGCCGGCGCTCCGGACATGCACGAGGAAGGGTGAGACAACGCAGAGCAGCACAGATGGACGAACGCATCATCTCGTCACGGCGCGCGCTGCAGGGCGGGCAGAAAAGGGCATACGGCACTGGAGGCAGCCCACGGCCAGCAACAGGAGGGCGTGAGGTGTCTCACAGCAGCAGCCTCTCGAAGCTCGTGAAACGCGAACTCTGGCCGGGGTTGGACAAAGATACGGCCAGCGCTCAGGGGTGGGCCTGTTGTAGACACGAGCAGTGCGCTGGCGCGAGTCGGCGTCGCGGATGTCATGCATGTGGGATGCGAGGGTGGGACCCGACAGACTGGCCTGCCGATGCCGCCATGTTTGCTGCGATCTGGAAATACGGGAGATGCGCGTGGTATAGCGGTATTGGCTGCTATGGGCAGGGATCCTACTAGAAGTGGACGACGATCAAGTAGCTGCCCGCGAGAACAATACTACTACTCCACACTCACTGTCATGACACCGTACCCGCATCCAATCCCGAACCTCGCCGACGAGGTTAGGACGAGCTATAGCGACAATCACGTGACCTTGCACCCCCGAGCGCCGCTTTGGGAAGTTGCGGCGTTGGAACTTCGTCTGGAGTCGCATGTGAAGCTGGTCGGCCAGGCATATCCTATCGCATATAGCAACAAGACAACATGGCGCGCAAGGCTCTCGCACAGGACCAGATCGTGAAGCTCATCGTCGGCGCTGGTCAGGCCTCGCCCTCACCGCCCGTCGGTCCGGCATTGGGTAGTAAAGGTGTGAAGTCCATGGACTTCTGCAAGGTATGTTGCGGTCATGTTTGCGCCCTTGATGAATTGTCTGTTAACGATATATCTGCAGGAGTTCAATGCACGCACAGCAAACTACATCGCCGGCACTCCAGTCCCTGCCCGCGTCACAGTCCGCCCCGATCGCAGCTTCCACTTCGAGATTCGCACACCTCCTACGGCACAACTACTCCTTGCCGCAGCTGGCGTCAAAGCCACCAAGAACAAGATCCGCGGCGCCGGCAATGTAGCAGGCCCGAACAGCAGGCTTGGTGCCGAAGGCAAAGGCAAGGCATCTTTCAACCACGGCGCAGCGCCTGGTATGGCCGGTACGGGCTCAGTTGGCGAGATCAGCCTGAAGCACATCTGGGAGATCGCAAAGATCAAGCACTCTGAGACGAGGCTGAGCGGAACGCCTTTTGAAGGCATTGTCAAGAGCGTTGTCGCACAGGCAGGCAGCTTGGGAGTAAACGTTGTGCCTTGAAGATGGAGTTGAAGCAGCCGACAGGAATTTTAAGCACGCCGAGCCGGACGAGCTCAGAGGATCAAGGACGACCAGGAGTAGCGCCATTGATACCCGCCGCGACAGGTGTGCGGAACAAGGAGATTTGCATTTTCAGCGAGCATTTAAAATCAGGAGTTCACAGGCGAGAATCGGTTTCACGAAGCCGAGTATGGGAGAGCTCTATGGGTCATGTACAGTATTGTAAAAGTAAGAGGTACCACGAAAACTAAATGCACGTGCAAGTGCGCGCTCGGAAGGACTCGTCCAACACCTCATCCAAAAATTCGAAGTCCTTAACATCACTCAATTGACAGCTGCTCACTTTCTGACACGAAGCTGCGACATGAGTAGGTAACATGTGCCCAAGATTCGTCGGATGTCCTGAAGGGTCTTTCAGTGATACAGAAGCCTGGCTTGGAAGTGGCTTCTTCAAGTAGCACCAACATAAGAGGCATCGTCGTGTACCATCCCGGAGAAGCTCGACGTACCTTTGCTTCGTCGGAAACTCGCACCATGGATCCAGGAGCGCTAGTCATCGGCCATATCGCCTCTCATGTGCTCACAACGGCTTCAAACGCCTTTGTGCAAGGACTCCTACGTAGCAGCTTTCTGCCAAAGTGATATTTCAACAGGGAGCGTCATTATCTCTCCATACTTATATCTGGCGGGATATGGTTTCCAGGTCATTCGCATGACGTTAGCGGAGGAAATCTTACCCTGTCCGGTCTCGAATGCTACGATACGGTTCGGTTATCGTTAGCAACTTCACCAGATACTTATTTTGACATCGACGTGCCACCTAAATCACATGATGGCCTAGTACAAAGAGGGTCCGCTTCTCCATGTCATGGTCTGGCGGAACAGTTGAGTATATGTAGCCATAGATATGAGTCTTCATGTGAGCACGGTCGGCATGAAAGCAGGACAGGCCGATTCCCAGCAGCTACCATACATGGCCCGGTCTGAATGAGCCTCTGGCGCCTCGTGGCAAAAAGTGAGCTCGAGCCGTACGGAGACAACGAATCAAAACATTGAGATCCGGCACCGAGTACAACCTAAGACAGTTAAGTAAGTCTGGAGGATGTTGAGGCGTATGGATGGTTTCCCTGGTGTCGACCTAACGAAGCCCGCAGCTAGCGGCGGAGACGACCGACTCCAATCAATCCATCTGAAATAGCTTCTCCAAACCAACCTCGTCCAAACCTTTGAACAAAAATAGTACCTCCATAGCGACAGAGAGTGTTAGAAGCTTACGAATTCTACGAACAGGGGGCGTTTTCGCCGACAGGACTAACATCCTCTTAGATACAGGGTATGCATTTAGATCGTCAAATCGACAATCATTACAACGCGATCGAAGAAGGCTGGAGTCGCTTCCCCACATGGCTCCAGAAAGGACCAAAATGACAGCATACCCAAGCACGAAGAGTCTCGATGATGAATTTCGTCGAACGATTGCGGCACATCGCAACTTTTAAGACACTCTCATCTGCAAGTCTGAGACAACTCTATAAGCATAAACTCTAAAGCCAGCACGACGGGCGACCTCACATCGCAAACCACGTGCACAACACGCGCGTCGTGGCATCAGGATGGTCAAAAAGCCACACCTTCTGTCGAAAATACCTTAAGGTACACATCTCACGATCGCCCCAGGTCTAGGCGCGATGTATGATCGGCCGTCCCCCAGCTCCCAGCCCGCAGGCTGATCAAAGCCAACCCTGCATCTGGCCATGCAGACGCGGGACAGCAATGACGTGTGTTACATGCGCAAGCATTCGCCTTTTTGCCCTTGATCTCACTGTGAGGAGCTGTGCTGGGGGGAAAGCTGCTGGGGTGGAAACCTGTTTCCAATTCGGCACCTCCTCTCTTGTGCATAATACGTTATATAAAGGCTTTTGTCGCTTGCTCGCGCGGAGATTGTTTTATGCTTTGGAGCGTTTTGGTTCAATTGCTTTGCTGCTATTGGATTCACTTACAGATGGAAGATTTGAAGAAACAACAGGCATCTTTGGAAGGTATGCTACTATGTTTACCTCTTTTGAGCTTCTGGAGCTTGTTGAGCTTGCTTCGAGTCGCGACGTGGTGAACCATTGAGACGAGCTGTTGTGTATCCTCAACGATGAAAAGCAAGGTTTCGATTACCTGGATCACACAAGCTCCTAGCACGACTCGCCATCAATCTTGTCTCGTCCCAAAAACCGAACAGATAGCTGACAAACGTGGACAGAGGGTGTATCGAGAATCAAAATGGTGGACAACGATCCCAAACCCGCCGCTAAGAAGGCACCTTCAAAGCTCGGAGGCACACCCGCAAAGAGTGGCACTTCGACACCAGTGAAGAAGGCCCCAGCAAAGGCCGCTTCGGGAGCAACTGGCACTGCAAAGTCTACAGCAGCCAGCACTCCTGCAAAGAAGGCTCCCAGCGCAGGAGGTGCCACTTCTGCGGCAAAGGATACTGCCGGTTCTGCAACGAAGCCTGCCCGCTCAGCCATTGGCTCGAAGAAGCCTATTCAGGCCACTCCCTTGCCTTCGACCAAGAAGCCAGCCGACGCTGCGAAGAAGACAACAGGAACTGCTACCGGAGCAGCTAAAAAGCCTGCTGCCACTGCAAACCAGACAGCCTCTCAAGCTAAGTCTGGTGCTTCGAAACCCGTTGGTCAAGCACAGAAGACTGCTGGATCGGTGCAAAAGACTGCAGGAAATGCCGTTGGTCAGACACAGAAGGCTACTGGCACAGCTCAGAAGAACGCCGGATCGGCTGTTGGTCAGGCACAGAAGACTGCGGGCTCGGTAGCAGGCAAAGCTCCCACACCAGTGAAAAAGACTGCTGGACAAGTTGGCGCAACTGGCCAAAAAGGCGTTGATGCTGGTACGTCGAAGCTTTTGATGGCTGCCATTTTGTGAAGAGACTAATCACGAGAAAATAGCTGGAGACACAGCCCAGAAAGGCACCAACCAGGCCGGCAAGGCTGTGAACAAGACCACCGGAACCGCCGGTAAAGCCGTCAACAAGACGACCGACACCGCCGGATCCGGCGTCAACAAGACCGTCGGATCCGCGACAGGTACGTCTTTGCCTCGCTCTACCATGAGTGGCCAAGAACCCGACCAGATCGCACAGTGGCTGCCCGACTGGCTCACGAGCAGGTGGAAAGCTGCGGATGAGGCGAGGCCTTCATGAAGATCACTTTCATTGCATCGTTCGTTGTCAAGTACTGTCATGCTGATGGCTGCTCATCAGGTAAACTCGACTCGGCCACAGGCGGCTACTCGGCTCCTGTGTCCAAGAAGGTCAACCAGACGTCTCAGGGCGCCACGAAGACCGTTGGCGACGCTGGCAAGGGTGCCACGAGCGCTGCCAGCCAGGTTGGAAACAACGTCAGCAACACTGCGTCAGGCGCTGTGGGCAACCTGAAGAAGACGGGCACGGACACTTGGGGTGCAGCTTCTAAGGGAGACTTGAAGGGCGCAGCTGGTGGTGTCGCGAAGGGTGCCGGTCAGACTGTTGGCGGTGTTGGCAGCGGAGCTGGCAAGACAGTCAACGACGCTGGCGACGGTGCCAACAAGCTCGTTGGTGGTGCCGGCAAGAACCTTGGTACGCGCAAAATGCTCTGGAATTACTATCAGAATCGGCACTGACAACCGAACAGGAAACACAGTCGGAGGAGCACCCGGCAAGGCCATCGGAGATACCACTGGCAATGTCGGCAAGACCGTGTCGAACACCACATCAGGACTCAGCAAGACCGTTGGAGACACCACCGGTGCTCTTGGCAAAGGCGACCTAAAGGGCGTCGCCGGAGGAGCTTCTGGTGGAGTTGGAAGCACAGTCTCTGGCGCAGGCAAGGGACTCGGCGGCGCGGTTGAGGGCGTCGGCAACAGCGCAAAGAAGCTTCCAGGAGGCGGCGGAAGAGTCGGTTCGGCAGTCGGCGGTGTCACCAAGGGAGTTGGCGGAACTGTCTCCAATGTCACAGGCGGTGTTGGAGACGGTGTCGGCAAGCTTGGTAAAGGCGACGTTGTCGGCGGTCTAGGCTCTACAGTCGGCGGTGTCGGTAAGTTGCTGACAGTTCCTCAAGTTCGTTGAACGTGGCTGACGATACTTTCAGGCAAAGGTGTTGGCTCTCTAGGCTCTGGCATCTGGGGCGGCATCACAGGCAAGGGCGGAGAAGAGGAAGCAGATGCAGGCGAAGGCGAAAGTGACAGCGATCGCCAGAAAAACAGCGGCTTCTTTGGATGAGGCATGAGTGATGGTCATGTAAAAATAGTTTGAACGATTCTTAAATCAGCTTAATGATATCACCAACAACCTTGAGAACAAGACTGGACTTCATGGCCGACCTTGACTCGATCTGGGCGTACTAGGCTTTCTGGGCCATGGCTTTCAACACACATATGTTGCACATGTAGGCTGAGTATACAAGCAACAAATTCTCGCTTCTCTGTCAAAATGTCTCAAAACCACCGTCTCCTATTCAACTTCTCCCTCCGCCGCTTCTCCTCCATTTCCTCTCTCGGGCCTTCGAAACCCAAGCAAACATCGCTCCCTAGACTTCCCTTCCCGACATACACATCAATATCAAAGATCCCGCCCCAATCGCCTACGCAGAAGCTAGCACGCACGTGCACGCCGCCTTTGCGCCTCTTCGCCGTCTCGCTCAAGTACTGCCCCAAAAACCTCACGATACCCCAAGCGAGAGCGCGGGGAGCAAACTTGGATTTCAGCTCGTATGCCCAGCTGCCCAGTTCTGGCTCATCGGACAAGCTGACGAGTGAAGTTGAGGAGGCGTCGCGTCGGTCGAGCCAGTAGGAGATGACCTCGTCGTCGCGGCGATCGTCTTCGAACATGGTTGATAGCCAGAAGCTCATGATGAGGGAGTCGAGCGCGTGGCAGTGCTTGAGAGCCGCGAGTATTGGGTGTGCGATCGGACTCGGATTGTATAAGTTGACGGCGCCTTTGTAGCCGCAGAATTTGAGCTCGCGGAGAGTGCTGCCATGATGCGAGACAATGGTGTGCAGCATTGGTGGGCATCCTCGCCAGCCATATGAGGGTTCGAAGGGAGTGTTGATGGGTTCTGGAGGACGGGCGCCGAGGCTGTAAATGGCGGTCTCGTCTTCGCCTTCGAGGCTGGTCAGATCCTCGTCCACGAGCAGATCGCTGTATTGGCTGCCGTTGGCGCCCCAGGTGTTGCCGATGACTGAGGCGACGCCGATGAAGACCAACTTCTCGATTGGACAGTGGCGTAGAGCGCTGATGGTTTCTCTCCGTTCGTCTAGAGCCATGCCGCCTTCAACTTTGATGCTTTTTAGGACCTTCATCTTGGCTGCAAATTCGGATACGAATCGTCGACGGGAGGCTAAAAGCTCTGCTCTTTTCGTTAGCGCTTGATAGATGCGAGGAAAAAGTGAGGTGAGCTTACGACCAGACATGTAATTTGAAACATCATCATCCCCACTATGTGGTTCTGCGACACCAGTATAATACCAGTCCACGCGCAAATCAACCAGAGTCGAACCCAACCTCTCCACAACACTTCGCACGCGCTCAGAGATGTCATCTCGACTCACAGGCGAGAAGAACTGATCCATCGGCCAAGCAAGACAACGCAGATCCGCATGAGCTTCAAAGAACTCCAAAGGCTTCAAGCCGATCTCGAAGTCCGGCGCGGCATGACTTCCAGGCACCCAACGTTGCTCGTAATCATTGCCAGTGAAAATGTTCGAATGGTCAAAGAGGAACAAGCCTTCAGGTAGCAACGTCTGCTGCGCGACCGCATTCCTGTATTGAAATGCTTTCAAGTGCGGGAAGCGTAGGCCGAAGAGGTCGACGTACCATTTGATCCAGCGCTCGTAGTCTGCTCGTGTCATGTATTGTGGATTAGGTGGCGCCAAGGCCCAATCGATGTTAAGAGACGTTAATGTGGAGGTCATGCTCTGGAACATTGGGATTGCGCACTGCCCTGCGGTCGGAAGGTCGGTTCGGAAGATTTGCCTAAACATGCGACTGCCCTCTGGAGAGAGCTCTGTTATGGGCCCGGACCATCGATCCTGGTACGCGAGAATGCTCCGCCAGTAGTGTGATGGGACAGTGGCAGCCAAAACCTCCGCTGGGAACATTACTTCTTGCGTCAAAGCTTCGTAGATGGCATCGTCAAACCGTGTCGCGTGGCACATTAGAAGTTCCAAGGGCGACTGCTTGTTGTCATGGTGCTCTTCGTCTAGCACTTCCTCCAACTGTTCGTGCCCTCTCACGATCACAGCACCTAAGACAGTAGTGCTAGTCAAGTAGTGACTCCCCAAACCGTTCTGTAGTTCTCGCGAGTCGCGCCCAGACCCACCTCTGGAATAGACGAATTGGCCTCTATCTGTTACCCTTTTCTCTTCAGGCATTTCCACGGTATTTAGGGGCAGCCGTCTGAGCCTGATCGTTTCCACACCTTCAAAATTTAATCGGAGTGGTAGCCTATACTTGTGCCTGTCCAAGAGCATCTCAGTGCCCTCAACAATTCTCACATTTTCTAGCCAGAGCCTCTTGACTGGATTTTCTCGGTCTCGTTTCTCGTCGAAGAAACACCGTAACAATGCTTCTGTCAATTTGGCGTGACCGAAGACGATCCTTAGGGTGTTGACTCGGGTCATGTTCCGTACTGCAAGTCTGACGAGACAGATAGTCCTCGGATCCATCGATAGCGTCTGAGACGAGAATGGCGTGTGTGGGAGTTCGGTGAAAATGTTCGGAGGCGTCAGGTGACAGCGATGCGTGACGGATTCCACCGAAGCTGCTATCCATGGTTGTCTGTTCGTCTGGTAAGTCAGTTGATATCAAGTCCGTGGTCAACTCATGTCAATGATTGCGGAAACCAAAAACCCAAAGCAAGACCATCATTTAACGACGCCCATGAAAAGAAGGGAAAAGGAGACCAGGTCATCACATACGTAGCCAAAACCCACAACTTCTTGATCAACGGCATATCATCATGCTCGTCGCCACCCACGGTCGCGCCAGCCGGTATCCCGCGACCCGAATGGCTCGCCGATCCAGGTCCATACGAGACAAAGCGATGGCCAGTCGTGGGCGAAGTCTGCGCCCGGCAATCGATGAGGTCGACATGTTTCCAAATCAAAGGCGCCGCGAGCGTGCGACAAGCCTTCGAAGCGAGGTTGATTTCGTAGAGGTCTTCGCGGTCGAGGTGGGCGAAGACGGCGGATAGGAGTTCGGTGGGGAGGGAGAGGAGGGGGGAGGTCATTGTGGCCATGTAGCAGTTTTGTGGTATTCCCCACGAGAGATTGGTGTAAAGGGAGATATGTGGTTGATTCGAGTGGTGTGGTGATTCGTGGTTTGATGGTGGTGTTGAGCTTGTGGCGAGGTGCAAGCGGTCCAGCGACTATGGAGGCAGTGACTGACGGCTGCGCTGTGAGCAAACTCTCTCACGCTTCATCATCCCTCATAATCGAGAATCGAGCTCAAGCTCGAATTGTTGTGATGCGACGGCGGTCATTGCAATCGACATACTCGGTGTCTTCGATTACATCAGTACACGATCTGATAAGATGGCGTGAAGACAATTGGCCGAATCGGCTAGTGCTATTTACGGAGATTCGGCGCCCGTTTGTGGACGCGCCAACATAAGGCACATACATACGACTACCTACATATATAATGGGCAATGTATTCCAAACAATTTTCTTAATGATGTCTCGGCTTGAATGCTTCTGCGGATTACATGTATTACCAGATCTAAATCATCGCACCCTAATCAATACAGTGTCCAGCGAGAGCGGAAGCGAAGGCGCGAGAAAAATAAATGTAGAACAGTAATTGAAAATGCTTGCAACCACACACACTCCGAACATTCCAAGCCCAACGCCATGCTAAAGCCCAGAGGTAGAAAGAAGAACAACAACAACGATAGTACCGACAATAAAAAACAACTCGCCCCAACAGCCCTATTATATACCCGCCCATAACTCCGCCCAATGCATTGTCCGGGGCTGTCTTAGAAAGGCGGAGTCCTACTCGCGCCATTCTTCGACAATATTGCCGCTACCGCCGCCATCTCTCGTGCCCTTGACGTCTTCACTCGCAACAGCCTCACACTTGAACAAATTTACGTGACCATCGTTGATGGCGCCGCACGCGAGCATCATACGGTGAGGATGGAAAGCAGTGGCGGTAATGGGCGCCGTGCGTGGTGTGTTGCTCATGCGCAAGTAGCTCATGTACGGCTCGAAGCTGGAGAGGTGCTTGAGGCTGGTATTGTAGACGCGGATGGTGTGGTCTGCTCCGCCTGTTGCAAAGACGGGAGCGTGCTCGTGGACGGACAGAGCGCGTAGGTTGCGAGGCTTGTGATTGTTGCCAGGCAAGGAGGCTACAGCACCGCGCATTCGGATGTCCCAGAGGCGGACGCCGCCGTTACTTTCGGCGGATATAAGCTCGCGCATGCCGCCGCGTTGGAGGTGGGCGCCGACGACCCAGCTTCGGTGGTCTGTGTTTCGGTTGACCCAGTCCATGATCATGGAGTCGCGAGGACCCATGCGTTGATCATAGGCGCGTACGCTGCCGTTGCCGAAGCCTGCAACGAATACATTGCCTTCGACTTGGTCTGATGTCAGGGAGGTGATACACGAGCCAGAGCGAGCAGGGATATCTGAGATACAGAGTTCGTGGCCTGCCTGCCATACGCGAATGACACGATCGTCACCAGCCACGAGAATGCGACCCTGGCCTTGCTGCCAATCGAAGACCAGACCGGCATTCTGACTGTCGCTTGTCACAAGGTCTGATAGCGCACGGAAGCTCGATGCAAGCTCCACTTTAGCCATGTCTTCGTAATGCTTGTAGATCTTGATCACACCGTCACTGGAGCCTGTCATGAGCATCGCCTGATCGTCTTCGTTGATGAAACGAAGCTCCGTCACCCGACTACGTGCAGGGTTACCGTTGCTGAAGCGGGATAATTGCCGTGCTTCCTTCCAATCCCAGACAGCAATGCTGTCGCGATCGTCGCTGGTGACGAGGTGATGTTCAAACTGATGGAAGAGCATTTTCATTGGCGCAGCGCCAATTCCGAAATATCCACACGGGACATCCCACCTCTGCATGCCCGCAGCTTCTTTCATGGGTTGCGTGCCCGATATAATCTTGTCGTTGCGGTTTCGTCTCCAGAGACGCTCGTTGTAATCCAGCGACCCAGGCTCGTCTTCTTCTGAAGGCCTCATTTGTGGCTCACGGAAGTATGATGCAGACCATGTGAAGAAGTTGGACTTGAGCGGGATCTCTGGAATCTTCGTCATATCTCTGAGGACCAAATTTGGTGAAGGTGGAATCTTGGCCATAGGCTGATGAGGTGGTCCATTGACATTATCAAGTGCATCAGGGGGAAGTAGAGCAGCGTCTGCAGGAGTCAAAGGGCGAGAACGATACGACAAAGGATCGGGGTGGTCATGCGAGGATATGGAACCACGATGAGCGGTTGGTGAGGGAGGGGTAGAGTCGTTTGACGTCTTTGAGTTGGAGCCCCAGCCAACCAGCGTCTTCATGGCTGCGGCGACGCTAGCAGTACGTGATAGGCCAAAGTAGCCTTCTTTCCCAGAGGAAGTTGGGGTAGAAGGGCTAGGCGGTGTCTGAGGTCGACTGAGATCTCGAGAACGCTGGCGTGCAAGGACATCCATACCAGTCAGGGTGAGTTGGTCGCCTTTCAGTCCTTCGAGCATCATCTCGTCAAGGATTTTGTTGGCATAGCTGCCAAGAGGCGACTCGAGCAATGCATTGACAACATAGTCCACGATGATGCTAGCGTTCTGTGCAACTTCCGGATGCGGGTCAGTGGACATGCTAAGTGTTTGCCGCCAAACGGCTCGGTAGATGGTGTTCTTAGATACATCAGCAGTCTTTGATGCACTGCCGGATAGAGACGTGGGTTCCGATGCACTCATCGATGCGGAACGTTTGTGTGTCGCGCGCGTGCCGTTCACTCCATTAGCGCTATCAGAGCCATTACGCTCAGGTGCAGGATCTGTTTGCGCCGGTGCTTCTTCCTTGTCGCTAGCAGGATTTTTCTCTCGCTCTTCGTTGAGCTGCTCCCACGCAGCGACAATGAAACGCGGCTCGTATCTCTTGATAAACGTGGAATAGAACACAACGAGTTCTTTGCGTACCATGATCGAGCCATCCATGCCCATTGTCACCACGACACTTGCGAGAGTCTCCTCTTCAAGCATCGTAGCAGCATCAATGTCACCGGTTGCGACAAAGCTCGTCAGCGCGTCGAGACATGCGGCGCGGACTTCGGGAACTGGGTCATGGCTCCTATCACGTACTCTTGCATGTGCTTGTTGTGCCATGCCCGCTGCTTTCGCAGCTGGGAAGTCCCGCCACAGATGGCTCAGACACAGGCAAGCAAATTGTCTCAGTAGCGGATTCTCCATATCCAAGATATGACCTAAGCAGCTTTCAATAATTTCTGGGTTGCTTTCCAATACTGCGGCTTTGCCAGGTCGGAAGTCCTTGCAGAACATTGCAATGACAAATGCGCACATGGCACGATGCTCCGCCACATTACCGATCGGCATTCCGATAGCGTTGTTGAGGATCGCTGTAAAGTAGGTGTAACCGGAGTCTTTGAGGAGGTCGCCCTGGCAGCTTTGATCTACCGCCAGAATGCGAGCCCAGATGAATACCATTGGAGGCTTGAGTTCGATAGCCTGCGATTGCAGAAGCTTCAGCACGTAGGGGAAGATACCAATGCTAAGCGCTAGGTTTACCGCCCAAGGTCCAAGGTCAAGGAATTTCGAGAGGAGAATCAACGCGCGCAATCTATGCACTTGTGAAAGAAGTACTTGAAGCACGATAGGCAGCTGTTCCGGAGGTTTAGCGTAGCCTGTGGCGCCTGCGTTAGCTGGCGCTGATGACAGGTAGACCTCAAAAGCGCTCAGCTGATCAGCGAAGAAGTCCGAATGTACATAGTCAAGCTCTTGAGGTGGCTGAGGCATTGCGCCGTTAGGCGCTGATTCCATTGCGGCGTCGTTCGCTTTTTGCTGCTCAATCAATTTGGGCAACTGAGCCAAGATCATTTCGACAGCCAAATCCCAGCTTTGCCACAACGGATGGTTATGCGTGTCTGGGATCACAGGATGTGACTGTGGATGGCAGTGGTAGATGCGCATCACTCTCTGTGCCAGGAGGAAATTCCTGAACAGTGCGGCGACCATGAGATCCTGTCTGAAGAGCTTCTTGAAAAGAGGCTTGTCGAGACAATTCCAAGCGATCGTGTCAGTGATCGCCGTGAAGATCCAATTAAGCTCACCGAGTGGCGTTCTTCGCTCGCTGACTTTTCCTGGAATATCTCGTGCTTGTGCCAGCGTTATGCCCGAAGTTGAAGGTAAAGGATTCTGCAACATGAAGAATCGCACAGCCATGGTGATGGGCGTTGTCAGACAGCTCGTGAAGATGTCGGCTGGCAGGTTGGGATTTGTCGGCAAGTTTTCGTTTTCACGGCAAGCCGCAAGATGGATGCTGTCTTCCCATCGAATTGTTGGTTGCTGTTGTGCGCGGTTAGGGTCTCTCTTGAGCGCTTCCTGCTGGTTAACGATATGCTTCTGCGCGCCTTCAAGGAATCCATTTATGACACCTCCTGCCGCACTGCAGTCCCAAACCCACAGTCCGGGAGCTCCGACCCAATCTTGGAGGTCGTACAAACTGATTGGGATATACTGAGTGTAGCTTCTGTTGAAACACCACACCTCTCCACTTTGAGTTGGTTTGGGAACACCATGGCCGTTGTAGTGGAAGAGCAGTCGTTCGGCATGCGCTGTACGGCGCAAAGATGTTGTGTACTTCCTCAGCTCTTCTATAGTCGGATCGAGCACGACCTTGTACCGTGTCCTAAGCGAAAGACTCTCGTACTGCGATTGTAAATTCTTGCCAATCTGCGCATTACTGTTGTTCGTTGAACTCTGGTTCGTGCTATCGGGTGGTATAGGCTCGACCCAGCACTGCAGGCGCGCACAAGGGTTCGTCTTGATAACATCAGGAGGGTCAACACCAACGTTTAGGCATACAGCAAGAATCGCGGACACTGTCTTCAGGCGGTCTTTCATCCTCCACTCCGAGACTATGTTCTTCGGGTCGAATCCAGGCGGTGGATTGCCGGCAGTTTCGTGCCGTTTGTCCTCGAAGTACATGAAGAATGTCTGACTGAGCAGGTTTGCTTGCTCGGGACTCTCGAGTTGCGCCTCCCAGCCGTGTCGCATGCGGAATTTGCCATCTTTATCCCTTCCGTCGTCCGTTGTTCTACTGTCTCTCGTGGCCAGGGACCTGCGCGACATTTCACTCGTCGCGCGCGAGAAGTTGGGCCTATGATGTGTGCGACCGTTTGCTCGTGGCAAGTGCAGGCCATCTTCGTCGTCGGAGGCGCTGTCACCGTTGTGCAGGGAGCTGGTATGCGATCTTACAGGGCGGCGCGGCGACGACATCTGCGACGAGTATGTGCCTTCTTCCAGGCCAGAAGGAAGCAAGTTTTCCAGGACTGGTTGCGGGTGCTTTGACCGGTGGCCATCCTTGGTTTCGTAGTCCGGCAGCATGCCGGTGGTGGCCCCGCGCGTCATGTTGGAAGACGAATCAATTCAGTGAAGTGAGGGCGGCGCACGGAAACATGTCCCGTGTCCACTGTTGCGTGTGCATCGATTGTGGTGGTGATGAGACGGCAAGGTGTTGGTGTATGGTTTGCGGGAAGTCACGCGCTGACATTAAGCTTAACACTCTGAGGCCGCCGCAGGCATCCTCGGCGTCGAGAGGGTCAGCAGCAAAGGATGGCTGGGGGCCGCTACATACAGCTATGTGACGTGGAGACAACAGTAGAGCTATCGTATTCTACGCTGCATGAGCAGAGAGATACGCTCTCACTCGGTGTACCTACTGACACGGCTACGGGGTGGTCAGGCATTGGTGGGTAGAAGTAGCTAAGATATCTCAACAAGACCATGGAAAGCGATTCATCCACCGCATCGACGCAGCCTCACACTCCCCGCACAAGCTGCAGCGACCGGGCCTCGATTTGTAGTCAGCACGCTACCGCCATGTGCTTGTACATATATCCTGAGACATGGCTGTGAGATTGCATAGTGCGTAGTACATCCTACCATCGCTGCTATCTTCGACATACGGTCGTCAGCTGCCGCCAGATACAGCATTTCTAGCACTTGCCCAATGGCCAATGATGAGACGAACGACTGCATGTTTCGGACAGCCTGCAAACTGGCTAGAAACGACAGCTCGTGGACCACTCAGCATTACAGCATGTCGTGATGGGGACGCACAGAGAACGTGAGGGCACCCGTAATATGCATGCTGCTAGGTGGTCGCGTGCAGCCAAATATTCGGTGGTGCGAGCATGTCCACTCAGTCGTCAGTCGAGTCTTGAGTCGTTCCCACGACCGTCACGCGCTCGGACTGGCCAAGGGGGCGTCTCCGGCTTCCACTTTCCACTGGCCCTATTCGGCAAGGTGATCGGCACGCTAGAGGCTTTGCAGGGGCCTGCTTCGTTTCAGGTGCCGGAAAATAATATTATTGTGCTGGTCGTCTGTGGCCTGTGTTGGCGTAGGAATCTCGCTATACAGCGAGACTGAAGTATCCTGAGCAGCTCGGACAGGGCAGACTTTCAACTACTGCATGCACTTTGGTGCACCACGGCTGCGTGCTCGCAGGTAGTCTTACAGTATGTGGTACCACCAGCCACAGCATCCGACAGCGCGGGCCTGTGGAGTGGGAGGATAGCGCGTCGGCAGGCTGTTGCTGCAGCGCAGTCAACCCTAACCAGCCTCACGCCAGCCAGCCAAGAAGAAGCCTGCGAGCCGGCCACCACTGCGCGGCCGACGCAGCAGACCGCAGGCCTCTCCTTCGTGATTGCGTGCACTCTACCCGTAGTACTAGCATCGTCTCGTCTGTAGTCTGGCAACGCATCCCAGTCCAGGCCATCACAGCAGCCCGCCGGCGCACGCTTGTTTGCTAGCCATCCCCCATCTCGTGCTAGCCCATTCGTCCTCCACGGCCCGAAACTGGAAGTTGGTTGGTTGGCACACACCGGGGAAGAAGGAGCATCTCGCAATCGACACCTCCCACGTACTATTCTACTGTTCCCTGACCTGCAACATTGCACGACCTCGCCGTCGACTGCTCGGCCACGCGCTCGCCCTCCCATCATCGACTCGCATTTCTTCACGACAGCCTATGACCGCCTTCCCGTAGCCGCTGCGTCCCCTTGCCTCGGCCGCGCCTGACGGCGCCTTGCACACCCCCGAGCATACACCTCGATAATGTCTTTCCTCTTCAAATCCAGCAAAAAGGGCTCGCAGACCACCAACGCGCTCCCGCCTGCGACGCGCGACATTCGCTCCTCAGAAGGCCCGCAGAGCCAGATACCCACCTTCAATGGCGCTCCGAACGGCGCCAAACCAGGCTCACCACCTCCAACCACAAGCGCAAGCGGCAGCCTCAATTCATTAGCCTCAGAGAAGTTCGGCATGCGCAGTCCGCCGCCCATGGAGCCAAGGTCGGCGCAAGTTGAGCCTTCGAAGGGTCAGATGGCTCCAAGTGGGGACCAGAGAGTACGAAACATGAGCCAGGATGAGGTAGGTGAACGTCTGAGGAAAAGCAACGAGACGAGACGAATTGGACCCCGTACTGATACAAAGCTCACACAGACTCCACGACTTGGATCTTTGCAAGGCCGCACACCACCTCCAGACAAAGCGCTTGAGACTACATCCCCATATCCTTGGTCGCAGCGGAAACTGAACTTTACCGTGTCGCACACCAACCCATTCCCCAGATACGGCGCCGCCGTCAATGCCACTGCCAGCAGAGATGGATCGGTATACCTTATGGGTGGATTGATTAATGGAAGTACCGTGAAGGGCGATTTGTGGATGTGCGAAACAGGGCCTGGCGAAATGACATGCTACCCTGTAGCGACAACCTCAGAAGGTCCTGGTCCGAGAGTCGGCCACGCCAGTTTGCTCGTCGGCAACGCTTTTATTGTCTTTGGTGGTGATACTAAGATGGACGAAGGAGACGTGCTTGACGACACATTGTACTTGCTGAACACATGTGAGAATTTTACGAAACCCACATCTCAACCTCTCAAGGCTAACTTTAAAACAGCAACCAAGCAGTGGTCTCGCGCACTTCCTGCCGGCCCTCGCCCTCCCGGACGTTATGGCCACACACTGAACATCTTAGGTAGTAAGCTTTATATTTTCGGAGGCCAGGTTGAAGGGTACTTCTTCAACGATCTTGTCGCATTCGACCTGAATGCGTTGCAGCAAGCAAGCAATAGATGGGAGGTTCTCATCCAGAACACGATCGACGGCGGTCCACCTCATGGCCAGATCCCACCGGCGCGAACAAATCATACAATGATCACTTGGGGCGATAGGCTTTATTTGTGCGTTGAAACGTTCTGTGATCTTCGTCTGATCAATGACTGACTGCTCACAGGTTCGGTGGTACCGACGGAGTCACCTGGTTCAACGACGTATGGTCATACTATCCTCACACAAATTCTTGGACTCAACTGGAATGCATTGGATACATCCCATCGGCTCGAGAAGGACATGCAGCAGCTCTGGTTGGCGATGTAATGTACATTTTCGGCGGACGCACAGAAGAAGGAACTGACCTCGGCGATCTTGCGGCATTCCGAATCACCTCGCGCAGATGGTACACGTTCCAAAACATGGGCCCGAGTCCCAGTCCTCGATCTGGGCACAGTATGACTACTGTTGGCAAACAAGTTGTCATTCTGGCTGGTGAGCCTAGCAGTGCTCCCAGGGATCCTGTCGAGCTAGGGATGGCATATATCCTGGACACGAGCAAGATCAGGTACCCACCTGACAGCGCAAGCCAAACACCAACAAACGAGCGCATCCAAGGAACCCGCCGTCCAAGCGGTGAAAAGTCTACCGTTCCTGTGGTAGCAGGACGCGGACAGCCTCCACAATTGATGGATCGTGACAGAGTCCCGAGTGGTGACGCACGCGCCAGGAGTGAGAGCAATTCGCGATTGCCTCGTCCTGGACATCAGAGTCAACTGCCTGCACCCTCAGGACCTCCTCCGCAGACTCAACCTCCTCAGCCTAGGGTGAATGGCACAGCTACGACGCGACAGCCGTCTCGGCCGGACCGCACCATGAGCCCTACGATGGAGAATGAGCGTGCGCGTAGCTTCGAAGATCGCAACATGATGAAGTCACCAACGAATATCAACACGATCGCGCAGGAGACACGTCTGCCCATGTCACCTACGTTTGATGAACACTATCAAAACCCTATGGAAATTGCACGACAAAAGCCTGAAACTTATCAGCCATCCCAGGACCAGAGTAACGGCACAATGTCAAGGTCTTCCTCACGAGCCCAAGTTTCTGCCCTTGGCAGCAATGATCGCAACCAGGGCTCTGCCATGAGCAACGTGGACCGTTTCGACGAGACACCCCGCCAATCTATCGACCAAACGACGATGGCAGCTCCCCAAGTCACGGCACTGCAGCAGAAAAGTGCCGAAGTGCCTCAAGACTCGGGTCTCGGCTCATCTCCTGCTCTGACGCAGCAATATGACGCGCTACAAAAAGAGCTCGACAAGGTCAAACAGAAAAATGCGTGGTATGCTTCCGAGCTTGCAATCGCTCGCAAATCTGGCTATCAAACACGATCTTCGGATTCACCAGTCATGGATGAACGATCGGCCGAAATTTTCAGTGATGATGACAGGCCACTTGTTGAGGCTCTTCTGAAAATGCGAGCAGAGCTCGCGCGAGTGCAAGAAACGATTGATGCCCAAAGTAAGGATGCTTCGTCAAGAATCGCAGATGTTGAGAAGCAACGCGATGCCGCTATCAATGAAGCTGTCTTCGCCAAAGCTAGACTCGCTGGCCATGGATCACCGACCCCAGATAAAGAAGGCCCGAGGGCAACTCCGGATCACGAGAGGAGCAATGACCTCAACAAGCGTCTTGCCGCATCAATCGCCGCTCACAATGCGCTCAATAGCAAACACGAAGGTCTCAATCGTGAGGTCGAGCTTGAGCGCCAGGCCAGGCAACTCGCCGAAGAGACTGCGGATGCGGCGCAAAAGCGTGTCACAGAGCTCGACGTGCGTCACCAACAGCTTTCCTCTGAGATCGAAGAGCTCCGCTCAGAACTGCACGAAACACAGACTCAGCATCGCGATATCTCTGCAAACCACGCCGAGGTCCTCACTCAGCACAGAATGCTCACAGTTGATCGGGATGAGCTTCACAGTAAGCATCAAAACATCCTGAGCGAAACTCAAAATCATTCGGCTATCCTTTTGAGCCTGCAGGCCGCGGTTGCAGCTTCGACTGAAAAGGCACAATCGCTTGAGTCGAAGCTGGACGCGGAGAGGGTCGCCCGTGGAGACGTGGAAGAGAAGCTTAGGCAATTGCGCATTGAGCATGAGGATCGAACCTCTGAGCTTGACAACGCGTCTCGACGCTTGCAAGATGCGGAAGAGATGGCTGAGAAGCACGCGAGAGAGGCTGACACCCATCGCGCTGTCGTCATGGCGGGCCTCGGAAAGGCGACAGACCGCAGCAACCCACAAGGCGTTTCCGACGAACGCGTGGCCATTTTGCAGCAACAGCTTGAGTCTGCCAACGATTTGGTTCGACAAAACCAGGCAGCTGCTGATGCAGCATCCGACAAACTTCGACGAGCAGAGGAGCGCATCGCAGGTCTAGAGGCTTACCAAGAACAAGCTAGCCGCGAGGGCCTTAGCATTCGCAAGCAGCTGCAAACTCATCTACGTGATGTACAAAACATGACGAATGAGAAGGCCGAATTGGAGCAGAAGCTACAAAGCCAACTCCTTGAGACCAATGCACTGGCTGTGCAGCACGGTGCACTTAAAGACATCCTGCAGGAGCGTGGGATCAATCCTGCTGATGTCAGACGCTCAAGAGCTCTCGACTCGCCTAGCAGTCTGTCTCGCTTTAGCACTCCTGATCTTCATCGTGTCAGGGAGCTCGAACAGCAGCTCGAAGCAAGCCTCAAGAGCCATGATGATATGAAGACACAATTTGAAGACGTCTCTGAGCGCGACGAGAAGATGAAGCGTGAATATGAGGAGAAGCTCACTGCACTGGACAACGATCACCAAGCCGCCGTGAAGTATCTCAGAGGCACAGAGAAGATGCTTTCAAAGATGAAGCAGGAGCTGCAACGTGTTAAGAACGAGAACGGCGACCTTCGCAAGAAAGTGGAGAAAGTTCGTGGCGACGGCGAAGGCAGCGTACCCGGTACGCCTGAGGTTCCGGCGGACTGGGAGAACGAGCGCAACAACCTCAAGAAAGAGATTGAATCGACTCAAGCAAGCCTCAAGAGCTCAGTCGCCGGTCTCGAGGAGAAGCTTGCGACCATGCAAAGCCAGTTGCGGTCGGCTGAGTCTGAGCTTGAGCAGTCAAGGGCATCTCATGCAACTTCGAGATCTGACTTCACGGCGCTTCAGGCAACACACACTCAGACCCGCTCGGATATCGAGCGTATGCAGAAGGAGAACAGTATGCTCGAAGAGCGTGCAAGGGATGCCGAAAACAAAGTCCAACTGCTCCTCGACCAAGTCGAGCACAGCGTCGACAACTACCGCCGTCAATCTCGCATGTCCGATATGGCGACTCCAGTACAGAACGGCGCCGCCTCTCACTCTCGCAACCCTTCCACCGCATCTGAAGCCACTACCGTTGACCACGATACTCCCACGGGCCTGCAGCACCACAACAACATTGGTGGCGGCCACACGCGTTCAACCTCCGACGGCGCTCTGAGCATCGCTTCCACCACTGCCTCCCAAGCCGACGGTCGCAACAGCTTGGCACTTGACAGCCTCGCTTCCGAGCTCGAGACTTTGCGCTCGCACTGGGAGACGACCAACAAGAATTACCGTCTCAGCGAAAAGTTTGACTTCGAGCAACAACAGCACTTGCGCGACCCTGGTCCAGCCCGCACGACCGAGACCCTCGCCAACTGGCGCAAGGGTCTCGACATCGATGAGGATGACGAGAACAGCAGGCCATCTACGGCGCACGGCCCCAGCTCGATGGCGCAGAGCAATGCCGGGAAGTTGTGATCTAAACGACACTTACGTGAGGCTACGCTTGGGAACGTGAGACCTCCTGCGGCCTCCTTTCTATCATGATTACATTTACACTTCGGAACATGCTTTTTGACACTTGGGAAAGGGGAAGAGGGAACCTCTTTCTAAAACAACGTTTCTTGCTTGCTTGTTTGTTTTGAATTCTGGTGTTGAGATGGAGAAGGGATAACACCTGTGTACCGTTGCCAGCTCTTACTTGTTGCTGAGCTGTCCGATGGAGGTTTCTCCGGATGAGATGTTTAATTGTTTTCAAAAAACGCACACAGACCAATGAAGAGAGCAGAGGATGAATGAGTGGAGATTGTTGTTGTACCATACTTATTTGAAGATATACCCTTTTTATTCAATTTTCTCCAGGAATTCTGTGGTTTCTGTGGTTCCTCCGGTTCTTTCGATTTACGACGACTTTCGTTTTAGTCTTTTGATTACCAGCATCTTGAGATGTTCATGCCGATTTCTAACAGACACATCTGAAATTGATATGATGCACATGTTCACCAAATCGTTTCACCATTTCATTGTGAGTTGACGTGCCATGTGTGTGTATCATTCTCCCGTTTCCTCATATCTACATAGGCAAAGGTGCCCTGTGCTATCCAACTATACATTTTATCTGTGCAGGCACTCGAAAATTGCACTTCTCAGTTGATAGACACTCACAAAGCCATCAACAGCCCACCAGCCGCCGCCAGGCCTCCGAGCATAGGTCCTGAAGTGATCATCGCGGCGCCTCCTGTGCTCTGACCGGAGGCTGATGTAGCGCTGCTCTCGCTGCCCGTAGCACTGCTGCCGGTGTTGGAACCTGTGCTACCGCTGCTGGAGCCGGTGTTGGAAGTACCGGTGCTAGACGAACCGCCACTGGAAGTCGAAGTCACGGTTCCGGTGCCGCCAGAGCCGCCGCCGCCGAGACTCACTGCTGCGGCCGAGGCGAGGGAGCTGTAGTCGGAGTTTGTGAAGAAGATGCTGGTCGAGCAGGACTGCGTAGACGTTGCGATGTTACTGACGCCGTTGTCGCCGTCGGCGGTGCCGGTGCAGGTTGGGAAGCAGCTTGCGAAGCTGGGTGTCTCGACTTCGAACTGTGAAGAGGAGTGCGGTGTTAGTATGGTGTCTTTTTCAGTAGTCGGAGACGATAGCATCTTCCCTTTCCGAATGGGTTCGGTAAGGCTGCTACTCTGGACAAACGTACCTTCGCTCCTACGCAACAGAAACGATCATTGCCTTCGCCGAAGATGGTGCCGGGACAGCAGTAGGACTTGCCGTCTTGCTGGGTGAGCACTTGGTTGTTGGGACAGTCGCTGTTTGAATCGTTCAGGCCACCAGTGATGGTACTCTGTGCGGATACGAGGGACGCGCAGACTGCGGCCAGAATGCTTTGACGGATGTTGAACATGATTGAGTATTGCAGCTTGGTTTGGATTTCAGAAGTTGACACTGGTTTGAAGCAGTGCGATACCTAAGCTCTGCGGGCCCGTCTTATATGTCCAACGATCGAGTCACTCCTGTCACTTCGATCAGCGCCTCACATTTAGTCTTGATGATCATTCTGGTATGCGGCATAGTTCTTCCAACCGGACAGCGTGCGCATTATCCGAGTTCAGGGCATTAAAGTGGGTTCGTCATGGAGATTTACGTGAGGCTGAGAGCGATGCCTCCAATCGCATAAACTACCACTGATTATCAGTGCTTCTACTAGATCCTTCGCTCATACTAAGATTCGCTAGCAGAGTGTTCGGGCACGCGCGTGACCAAGTTTGCGACCAAGGGACTTAAGTGATGTGCAACGATGCTTGATATGGACAAGACTCTCTCACCGGTGTGCTGTCCTGTCGATCGAGAGATTCCTCTTCTGGAATGATAGACGCGGTCCTGCCGATCAGTCTGGCGCTGAAGGTATAATAGGGCGACAGCCCTAAGAACAGCCTCGTATTTCCCAGGACGAAGACCAAATACCATGTAACACCTGAAGTGCAGCGACATCATTGCGGCTTTTAAGTTGGCTAGCATGTTTCTGCCACGCGGGTGCCCGGATTCAGAAAGCCGGAGTCTCTGTTTAGGGCACTCCGGGAGTAAAGGCTGAGGTCTGTGTAACTAGTATCTGCAGTCCCAGTCCCGGGCGAGTAAGTTGACGGACCTCTGGCCTCGTAAATCTCGTACCGTCAATGCTTCTCACTTCAATCCAATGCTCCAATGACGTCACAGATATCAAGGTGGTGTTGCGAATTGCGAATGCTCCTACCATGAAAATCAATGGTAACTATCATATTTGCTTTGTTGCAAGGGTCCGTTTGTATTAGTATGGCAACACAGCGCGGGTCTCTTATTCATACAGCAAGCATCCTCTCGATAACTAATCTTGCTTGTTCCGGTTCAACCGTACCCTCCTCACCTCTTCTGACCATCTGACCCACAAACCACATCGCCTTGCCTTTCTGACCTTTGTCTTTTACCGCGGATACCATGTCGGCATTCTCGTCCATAATCGACTGCGCGAGTGCCTCGTACTCCTCCGGCGATAGTGGTCGGAGGCGCAGATTTCCCTCGTCGATAAGTGCCTTTACGCTTGGTCGCGGTGCGTTGGAAGGGATGTCATTGAGCGTCGATAGAAGCTGTTTAGCAACGCGCGCAGTGATTTGCTTGTGCATGACGTTCACAATGATTTCGGCTAGCTCTGACGGAGTAACGGTGATTGACTCCCACGATTCTTCGCTGGATGCCTGTAGCCCACCAAGCTCGTGAAGAACCCAGTTACCAACGTTCTTGCCCAGCTTGATTTTGTCTTGCTGGGCGTTGCTGAGCTTTTGATCAAGGACGTGAATGGTCTCTTCCATATATTCTAGGCGGTCGCCGTCGTCCTGACTGACTATCGTCTTCGCATCTTTGGCACTCAGTCCGTAAGCCTTTTGGACTCTTTCCACGGTGCTGTCCGGCAGCTCTGGCAGTGTGGACTTCAAATGGTCGACGAGCGTAGACGAAATGAGCAGTGGTGGTAAGTCGGCATCTGGCATATAGCGGTAGTCGACCTCGCCTTCCTTGCCACGTAGACGAGTCGTTTCCGTAGCACCGAGAGACCAGCCTCGCGTTTCTCCTTCAATTACGCCACCGGATTCAAGCACGCTTATCTGTCGATCACGCTCGGCAACGATAGCATCTTCTACAGCCTTAAAAGAGCTCAAATTTTTGATCTCGGTTCGCTGGCCGAGGCCTGACACGCCGCTGTACGAGGATGTGCCGTCGGTACCGCGCTGACGCACCGAAACATTGACATCGGCTCGCAGACCACCAAGCTCCATGCCTGTGACACAGGCATCGACGCTCTTTAAAACAGCCTGGATCTTGCGCACAACGGCGGCGGCTGTCTGAGGCGAGTGGATGTGCGGTAGCGTGATGACTTCGATGAGAGGATGGCCCGCACGGTTGTAATCAATATGGTAGGTCGATGGTGGGTGAGAAGTCGTTTTCGCAGTGTCCTGTTCCATCTGAATTTGTTTCACTCCAATCTTCAAGCTGGAGGCACCATTCAGCTCGGCAGCTGGCACACCGTCCTCCGCAGTGAGCTCCAACATGCCGTCCTTTGCAAAAGGCTCGTAGTATTGTGTGATCTGATACCCGTTCGGCTGATCCCAGTGGAAATAATGCTTCCTATCCCATCCACTCTTGCGTTGTATCTGGCAATCCAGGGCAATAGCAGCTCGTAGGGCGGGCAACAAAGTCGCATGCTGGAAGTGCGGTTGCGCACCAGGCATTGCAGCATCGAAGACAGCCACATGGCTATTCGGCATGCCATTGCCTTCAGCCGACACAGCAGGTGCACTCGAAAAGAGCTTGCAGGCAGTGTTCAGCTCGGCGTGTACTTCGATGCCGACCGTGAGTTCCCATTTCTCCAGTCGAGGATCCGTCTTTTGCTTCTTGGTGCCATTGTTGTTTGAGGCCTTTGCTTCTGCCTTTTTGCGCTTTGCTTCATCCTTGAGATGCTTTCGAAGAGGTACTGCGTCTGGGCTGGAGCTCGAGGCAGTTGTCAAGCCTCGCGAGGAGTGCCATTTTGTTATATAGCACGCTCGTGGTGCGGATCGAGGCGCGAAGAGTCGTCCAGTAATACCAGAAAAGCTGCGCAGTTGCGCTGGGCGTATTGGTAGGGTAGTCATGCCATATATAGGAAGGAACCACTTTCACATGCTCGTACCAGTTTCGCGAATGTAAAGTCAATCCAATGGTGCACGGTGTAACTCTAACCCTACCAACACCAAGGTACCAGACATGTGATTAATGCGGATGACTTCATGTTGAATGTTCGTTTGCATGCAGAGAAACATACATGAAGCTGGTACATGTATCGTAAACATACTCCGTGAGAGTCGCTTGATCATGTACTCGTACTTATGCTGTGCTGGACCATGATTTGCTTCCATGCAATGGCGTGTACATGCAGCCACGAGATCGTGGAACAGCAAAACAACACAAATTCTCCACCGGAGCGACATTGAGCCTGTGTTCTCGATTCACTTGTATGTAGTCTTCGAGAGAGTAATACGGACGAGTGCGTAAAGACCACGCAATCTACTCAGTACAATCGTTTCGATTGACAGCTCACTAATTACAACACGCCTGCCACTTCAGTCACGCTTGTGTCCAACCTTTCCGATACCCCTCAGACCCCATGCACTCAAAGTCACGGTCACTATGATGCAAGCGAAACAGAACCACCAAGTCGCCTTGTAACCCACGAGTAGTGCCTCAGGACTCTTTTTGTCTTCGTACTGAGACTTCTGCGTGACGTCAGCAGCAATGACTGCCACGAGACCCAGACCAACGGATTTGCCAATCTGCAGCTGGTCAGTATAGTAGGCGTTTTGCATGATTATGTACTGATTTACCTGTGACACGGTGTTGAAAACACCACCAGCCAAAGCCTGGGTCTTCGCATGGAAGACAGAGGTGATCAGCAGGTTAGAGATTGTGAAAAGAGAATCAGCGCCAGTTGGATTGAAAATGTTAGCAAGGAAAGCTGTGTTGATATTGTCAGTAATGGTAAAGATGGCTCGAGACAGAAGAGGGCTTACATGTCGACCAGTACATTGAGTTTGTCGTAGCCGTCACCATTGCAAGTGGAGCACCCAGCGAGACTACGCATCCGATGAATACTAGCCAATTGGCCTGCACTCTGTGAACAAGGTAACCCATGGCCACGTTGCAGAAAACTCCAGCTATCGGCGCAGGTAAGAAATAAATCGAAGTCTGGGTTGCAGAGTACTTCTGTACATCCTGGAAGTAGAATGTCATGATCGTCTCAAGAGCGTTGAAGCTACCCCAAGTCAAGAACACGGCAATACAAATAGTCGTGAAGATCCGGTTTCGCCAAAGAGAGTTTGGAATAATTGCTGGTCTGCCCAGCTTCTCTTGACGGCCGACCCAATAGACAAAAACGGGGATCAAGACGATTGCCAGCGTCAGGAGCACGATGCTGGAGGGTTGACGGATCGATGAACGGCTACCGGCGATCGTAGCGAACACGTACGACAGCATCGCAAGTGAAGTACTGGCGATGATGGCGCCAATCCAATCGATCTCAGTCTTCATGCGGTGCCACCTTTGGCTCCAGGTAGGCACCTCTCCCGTCTCACTGTCTCCAGCGGCGTCAATAGACGAAGGCAAGCCCCACAAGGCAACCACAAGGACGATGGTGTTGAGAATAGTCGCTAGGTAGAAGCCCCATCGCCATCCAATACTGTCTGTCAAGACACCGCCGAGCGTAAGACCGATTGAGAACCCAACCGGCTGACCTCCACCCATTGCGGCGAAGGCGAAATTTCTACGCTTGCCATCTAGAGTGGAAGTGATGATGGATACAGCTGATGGCAGACAGAAGGCGATGGCCACACCGCTGAGCGCCCGGAACAGAATAATCTCATTGGCGTTGCGCGCCAATCCGCAACCCAGGGTGAAGAACGATTGCAAGACTGAGCCGACCATGTACATGAAGCGAGAACCAAGAGCGTCGGCAATGGAGCCAGAGAGCAGGAGAGCGCAGCCACAAGTGAGAGCCTGAATAGACGATGGCCTGTGTGTCGCGTCAGCAATGGTCAACACGAGTATATATACGAAACTGCCATACCAGAGTAGAAGATTATCCGGAATATCTAGATCGACAGCCATTGTCGGCAGAATGACAGTGGTCAGACCGCTAAGCAGAGTGCTAATGCCCGTGATCAGAGTAACAGAAGCAATCACGATAGCAGTCGTCGCTTTCGAAGTGGTCGTTTGAGTCCTCTCCAAACCGCGCAAGGTAACCTCATCGCTTCGAGCGTTACTGACAACGGTCGATGGTCGTCGCGTGCTGGCGGGTTTGGCAAAGGCAGGCTGCGGAGCCTGTGGCACGCCAATATTAGACAACTCGATCGAACTCCGCGACATCTTGCAAACAATGAATACACCTCGAACAAAACGATTGGCAGTTGCAAATGTGAGGAAGCAGTCGTGGAACCCTCGAGCATAAAAGTGGCTACCCCGGGTGTACCTGTTTGATGCCAAGATACGGCTGATTATTGGTCAGGGAGCCCTAGCTCCACTAAACCCGACGGCTGTTGGGAGTCAGAGCGGAATATGTGCCATGCCACATTACAATTCTTACCAATGGCGCAAGCCCTACATAGACATCATGTTGCAAGAGTTTGGGAGCTTGGTACTGTCCACTGCAGTAAGTATGGTCTCCGCTACTAATATTCAATAGTGCTATGCATATAATCTTGGGAGGACATTCGATGCCGGCAACATGCCTCTCCATTCAGCCATTCCATATAATGTCTCACCTGTCTCGATGAGAGTTCACGAGAGCGCATTCAAGAGGCGCCAGGCCCCCTTCCACGTCCAGCGTGGCTCGTTCATGATGTCATAAAGTACTGTTTGTCTTGTAGTGGTGGTCGTTGTTGTTCGCTCATGCGAATGTAGAATAGTCTCGCGCTTCTTCATCACGGTGCGCCACACCGTCATTATCATGTGGGATGGACGCCAGGACGTCCTGCGTCCTTGGTCCTGTGTACTTCCTGCGGGCGCCAGCAAACCACCATGCGATTGAAAACATGGCCACAAAGCCAGCAACGACGATGGCGTAGTTCATGTTCTCGGCAGTGACCGGCTTGCTGGTGGGGCAAAACAGGACAATGGAGATGAAGATGACCCAACTGATAGCAGTTATGTTCAAGATCTTGCTCACCTTCAGCGGCTTGAGCATAGTGTCGAGATCGAAGGGGCCCGGGATGAAGTTGATGCGCTTGCTGTACCATAGATGAGCACAGATGACAGCGATGTAGCTAAGATCCAAGCATGGTGCGCACAAATTGAAGATGGCGGTAATGGTCTGCGTTGAGCCGAGACCAATGAGGTTCAGACAGGCACAAAAAGTCACGACGAGCCAGACAGAGTTGACGGGTGTCCCGGTCACGCGATTTATGTGGCTGAAGAAGGCAGAGAAAGGAAGAGCTTCGTCGCGAGCAAAGGCGAAGGTCATGCGAGCATTGGCGAGAAGTGCGGATGCTCCTGTAAAGAATTGGACGAGGATCACAAGGAACAGCATCGCGGTGCCTCCACTTCGGCCTCCAGCGTTCAAGAAGATTTGTGCCACGGGAAAGCCGGTTGGGGAGTTGACAATGTCGTCCATATAGTTTTCCGTCAGGCAGAAGCCGAATGTCACGTTGAGGAAGAAGCCTAGAACTCCAGTCACGAAGATCGCATTGACGATCGCGTATGGTCCTCGGATAGCGGCATCGTGCGTCTCTTCAGATAGATGGGTTGTAGCATCATAGTCGGTCATGACCCAAGCAACGTTGAGGAATCCTAGCAAGAAGGACCAGCCTTTGCTACCCCAGCCTGAGCCGTCGGTGAAATGCGTAAAGACGAACGAAGCGTTCCGCTTGTCGGGTGTGCACACTAAGAGAGCGATGCAGATTCCGATAGTCGCCAGAATGTTGATTGGCGCGAACCACAGAATGATCTGGTGGAGCTTCTTGGTCGAAAGAGTGCATATGATGCCAAAGACGACCAGAACAGCCAAGGATAGGAGGACCGTGTGTATAGGTGTACTACGCTCGGTCAGTATGATCATGGCTTGTTCAGATGGGTTAGACTTACGGCGAATACTGATACCCAGTCTCCGTAATGCCCGAGTTGATGCTTGCTGCAGCAAGTACCATTTGACCAATCGTGTATGCCAATGATGCAACCCCTGCTGCTTGTCCAAGAAAGTTGGCCCATCCGATCACCCAGCCCCAAATTGCTACGTACTCGGGTGGGACGACATGTTTCGTAACAAAATAGATGCCGCCTGCAGTCGGATATGCCGAGACCAGCTCAGCAACGGAACTTGCAATCACCGCTGACATGCATGATCCGACGACCCATGCCCAAACTGCGGTTGCGGGGCCACCCACTCCGAGCGGCACTCCATATGTAGCAGGTTGAGATCCAAGGACACCTAGCACTGAGATAGCGTACGAGACAGTGGACCATTTGTTGAACTCTCGTCGAAGCTCCTACGACACATTAGCACTCGTCCTCACCACGACTCTAGTTAAGATTGGACAAACCTGTTTGTAGCCGAGACGAGCTAACAACTGCTCGTCATCGTTACTCGTAGATACCGTGCCAGGAAAAGTAGAGTACGCAGGTGGATCGCTCCTGTAAGAGTGATTGGTCGAAGACTTATCCGATGTCAGTTGTTTTTCATTAGTATGTGTGGAGTCCATAACGAAAGGTATGCAATGGAATGGGAAATGACTAGGAGAGATTCGAACGATGGGACAGAGCTTGTTATAGAACTAAAAGGCTGCCGTAAGGATCTCAGGGCCGAAGCCATCAGCACCCTTCAATAGCGGTCTGACCGCGGTGAGGATGCGGCACCGGTTTAAAGGGTATTCCTCTGCCGGGTTGGTGGAACAGTGGAGGATAACTTCGAACGGCAGCACAGCCAGGGTGTAGGGATGGCCTCACACAGACAATTGATCTAGCGTCGCGCGGGCCAGTAGCTATGACATGACACCTGATGTATTTTAGGGCTGAAACGACAATTGAGCAGCGTACCGGAATGGTTTGATATTCTCCCCTCGGATCAGCTCGTGGGAGCTGTCGGGCTCTGCTGACGATAGTGTTGATGGACATATCTTAAGATTGGCGTGATATCAAAGGTCGATGGGAGCTTCGTCAAGGCGCCACGTGCTCTAGTATGGCTACGGCCAAGGGACTACACTAGACGATGGGAGCGCTTGTGTGTGAAGACTGAGTTTCCGGGGCATCAGCCCGTTAGAAGCAATACTTGGAAACCAGTGGCGTCTGCGCTCTGGTGTAGCCGGTACGACCGGCAAAGGACGGAGCGAATCATTGAAAATGCCGTGTCATGGCGCCAAAAAGCCCAGGGCGGAGAGAGAGGAGTTTTGAATCTTATGACGAGGAAGGGGCTGGGACAGCCGTTGGGATCTGTCGCAGGACCGCGCTAGAAGGTTGTGGTCGGACGACGTTTCAGCAAGTGTTTCCCGCCCGTATACATAATTTCAGAGGTGCCATGCCAGGGTCGGTGCAGAGCTGTTCAAACCGTTCCTCGCAATGCCTGCTGCACCACTGTTACCATTGCGTTGGAAGACCATCGTCAAGAGCACGTGTCCTAGTGCACCGATTCCGATGATGGGCTCCTGGCGAGCCGAGCGAACCCGCAGCATGCCTCGCATGCCAGCGGTGAGATGCATGGACACGTCAAGCAGAACAGAACAGAAGAGACAGGGTGCGGATGTGGTGGAGATGCAGCTGTCGCCCTGCAGCACAAGTCCTTAGCACGCGTTTGACAGCTCGTGGGACCTCGGCTGAGTCCCATCTGCCGGCATGTTAAACCTTAATATATAGGTCTAATTCAAATATCAACGTGCAATGACGGCAAGCTGCATGAACCTGTGTATATGCGTTGGCGAGTTCGTATGCACATTCGAGAGCGGTCAGACTAAACATGTTGCTGCCCGAAGCACTGTTCTGCCAAGTGCACTTGGACAAAACCGGTGAACAACCACATGCACCTAGAGTTAACTGCATGATGTTACTATTATCGATTCAAACTGGAGTATCTGTCTGCAGCTGTGATAAATTACCATTCAGTATTGGTGCGATAGGTAAGCACAAGGTAGTCTTATTCGTTAATGTATCAAGTGCTCAATTTACGCCTTCCTCGGCTCCAGGAGTAGCCTGCCTCCCGGTGCAGCCTTTTCACTGAAGCCTGCGTCCCTTGTGTGCACCAGCTGCCCTCTCAAATATGTCGCCTTCGCCACACCCTTCAGCACTTTGCCTTGGTATGGTGAGCATTTGTTTCTAAACAGCATAGCACTATGCTGCACTTCAAACTCTGCGTCAGGATCAAACACGGCAACGTCTCCGTCCATTCCGACCTTCAAAGCGCCCTTGCTGTTCTCGAGACCGACCTGCAGAGCAGTGTTTGAGCAACACCAGCGCGCAATATCCAGCAGCGTCTGGTTCTCATCAATCTGTCGGCGACGAGTCTCCGTCCACAGGATGCTCAAGCCGAGACCAACTGAGCTTATTCCACCCCAAGCAGAGAAGAAGTCACCTTTGCTTTCCTCTGTGCCATCGCTCGACGCTTTACTGTCCAAGGCGCCTGGCACATGTGAGGGTAACAGCTTTAGTTCGGGTGTGCAGGGAGAGTGATCGCTGACAACGGTCTGAATCACACTGTTCGCCGCATACATTTCATCCCATAGACCGTCCTGATTTGTTTGGCCTCGGATGGGTGGACAGCACTTATGACGTGTGTCTCCGGCCTTGATAGACTCCGCTGCCAGTGAAAGGTAGTGGGGACATGTTTCAGCTGTGATCTTCACACCCTTAGCCCGAGCTTCACGTAGCATGGGGATCGCTTCGACAGCACTCAGGTGAACGATGTGAAGTGGTAAGTTTGGCGCTAAGTGGGCGAGAGACAGAACCTCCAGAATGGCGTAGGTTTCAAAACTGCTTGGCCGTGAGTCGAGGAAAGTCTGATACATGTCCAAGGGGCCAGTAGGCTCGAGAGGTGGCAGTGAGAACTGCACGTCATCGCCCACGGAAGCTGTTACAGGCGGAATCATCTCAGCGTGGAACATGACGGTGGTTGACTCGTCAGCCAGCTCCCGGAAGACTTTTGAGATATCCTCTGACGACACCGCTGGGAACTCTTCTACGCCGCTGTCAATCATGAAGCCTTTGAAACCGCGCACACCCTCGCGGACCAAAGGTTTCAGCTCTGCGACGTTGCCCGGCACGATACCGCCGTAGAAGCCAACATCAACCCAGCATTTCCCTTGCGCCGCAGCTATCTTCTCTTTGAAATTGGCAACCGTGGTTGTGGGAGGAATGGCGTTCAGCGGCATGTCTACCACCGTAGTGACACCACCAAACGCCGCCGCCCTTGTCCCTGTCCAGAAACCTTCCCATTCTGTTCTTCCAGGCTCGTTCAGATGTACATGTGCATCCACTAATCCAGGTAGAAGCACGGCTGGACTGTAGTCTTTGTATGTTGTACCAGTGGGAAATTCCGAAGCGGGGAGGACGGACTCCGAGATCGATGTGATTTTGCCTGTGGTCTTTGAAATCACGATTGTAGCCGGAGTGAGTCGTCCCTCGATCACGGCGCGGGAAGAGGCCAGGACGGTGATTTCAGAGGGCGTGAATACGCCGTTAGGGGTGAGAGCACCTGTCGCGTGAGGTGCCATGTTGCCGAAGATACGCTGTACGCTGGAAATGATCTAGATGCCGATGATCCTCTTTGTTCTCGATGTTGGAATTTACTCGTTAATTTTGCGGTGAAGGTTAGGATGAAAGGTTTTGGTTTGGTCGCAGTGACAAAGAAAGGAATGATGACGAATGAAACGACTACTGTAGTCTCAACTGGAACCTAGCCAGCCAACCTACCACTGGTCACCCGAATGACTCTTGGGCGGATGTGTACTTGCATACGAAGCGTGGAGACCCCAATGTGCCTCCACCTCGAGCTTTTGTTGGCCAGCGAGAAGAAGGCGTTTCCGGAGCTGGCCGACATTACTCGATGGAAATGCAGATTGCGAGCTAAGTAAATAATAGGCTCGAAAAGCTTACTCGATAAGAATACAGCATCGGCGGGCGCGGCTATCAGGGCATCTGAAGTCCCGCGTTGGTTGAGGTTGAGATAAGGAGACTTGGCGGCCAGATTGAGCCAGAGCCGAGGTACCCAGGTACCTGGAAAAGGTATCTTCAGGACTGGCTGTACAAGGATAAATAAAATGTATAACCACAAGCATGCCAAGCGATAAAGTACAAAAACCAAAGATGCCAAATTTTCGCCTTGTTGATGCTAGACTGAGGATTCGCGAATCATCCAAGATCGTGTACTTGAACATCTGAATTCTACCATATTCGTCGATCATGAGCATTCTTTCAATCGTTTGACTGAACACATGAACCAATTCAAGATTTGTTGAACTCACCGTGGAATGCGTAGCTTACTAGATACAAGTGACTTGCATATACATTATTCGTGGACACGATAGCGGCGAGAAACCACATTCCGAAAGCAGTCAAAACGATCCCATCATTAACTCGTAAACACTCGTCAACACTTCTTAGCAGCCGCATGCGTGAGCAATATGTGATCGACACCCATGAGAGAAAGAGAGATTTCGGCCTCCTGACGACATCACGATTGGAGAAAGCTCTCCATCGCTCCCTTCTTCACCTTTACCCTGGAGATCAGACCTTCTTTGTACTTGACCGTGTCGTTACGAACCTCTTCGCTTGAGTAGAGGCTTGCTCGAAGCTTGTACTGATTATCAGAGAAGAGTCCAAGATGTGTGTATGCATCACACTTGTAGTAAATCGCGGTGGCTTTGTTGACGATGTTGAGATCGTTGAGAGTGCTTAAAACCCTCTTCACGTCACTCACATCCGAAAAGTCTCGGGTGTACACGCAAATAAGCGTGCCCTTGGTTTGGTGATCAGGTTCCCAAGTTGCGACTTTGCTGGTGGGCCCAAGTTTGCCCTCTGCAGTAGCTTCAGCAACCTGGCGCCACACACGAGGCAGGTCGTCAGATTTTGGAAAGAGCATCCATTTGCCAGAGGTCAATCCGTTCTTCATCGCAGCATTAAGCAGATCAACCTCGAGTTGGAGTCGATATGGGCCCAACTTGCGTGTGATTGTGCCGACGGCTTTGCCAGGATTTTGCTGCTCGATGATACTCCGCTGCTCAATCAGAGCACCAAGGAGCGGCTCTGCAGCCCCCATGAATGCTTCAAGATCTTCTTCATTAAATGCTTGCAATTCGCGAGAGCATCGGACCCAAAGCCACGGTCCGACACGAGCTGTAGCAGGATCTGCGACAGGTAATCGCCGGAGAAACTCGGGGATTGTCTCTCGTTGTTGCCAGCTTGAGGATTCAAACATTTGTTCTGAGCTGGGTTCTACGTCGGCAACAGTGGCAGATGGTGTGGTGATCTCACTGGCAGGTGCGTCACGCTGAGCAGGCTTCCACTGATTAGGGAGCACTGAAGCCGTCCCGGCGAGCAGCACAGGAGGATTCGAAGTCATTTGTGATTGGTTCGCCCCAGATGTTACGTTCATCGTGGCAATCTGAGGCCTAGATCTGAGAAATTCGAGTACGTTGGTAGGTCCGGCTTTGGACGCAGGCGTCGACTCGACATCGCTGGAATGTTTTGGCCGCTTTGCTGGAGTGGAGAGCGGGAGCTCAGCTGACCTCTTCAGTGGTGAGGTAGTTGCCTTCGCCGCGATGGTGTTCCCTGTCACTAAAAGTTATAGTCACCAACCTACATGCTACGCTAGGAACGATGTTACCCGTCATGTCTGCATCGTCTGACACTTCAGTCGAGCTGTCCGAGAGATCGGTAGAATTGTCTTCGGCGGTGGGATTGGTCATCGTGATGAGCAGTCGTTCGTGATTTTGATTCACTCTAATCAGTGGCGAGCGTACAGCTTCTCAATTGACATCTCACTTTTAGTGGGTGAAACAGATTTGGTGTTCTTTGCACCTTCTAAATCACAGCGCGAGTTGGCGGGGCATGGTCCAAGCGTTCGAATTCAATTTACGCGTCGCGTAGATCTCATCGCGTCGCCCGCGGATTCGAGAAAGCATACAGCACACTCTCTCACACATGTCGACAATGCCTCACGCCACTTCATCGCCGCCAGAAATCATGGACGCTCCGGATGGTACCATGTCGGATACGCCTGTTCAACCGCTGAGCGGGGAAAATACTCCACAACCTGCCGAAGACTCATCAATGCCTGATGCAAGCGCCAAAACATCCACCAATTTGGAGGAGATGTTTGACGATGATGACGATGACGACGAGTTCTCTTCTAGCGCCGCAACAATGCCTACTCAGAGCTCACAGCCCGTACCAACATCACAGAAGGCGGCCTTCTCAGACAGCAGCATCCTCTCCCAGTTCTATCAGCGTCTTCTTCCTTTCCGTCCGCTCTTCCAGTGGCTCAACCACTCGGCCACCCCTCAGGCTGATTTCCAACACCGCGAATTCGCTTTCACACTCTCAGGCGACCGCTATGTGAGATATCAATCCTTCGCAAGCGCCGAGCTACTTCGCAAGGCCTGTGTTCAGCTTGTGCCAGAGCGTTTCGAAATAGGTCCTCAGTACAGCATCAATCCTCGCGATAGGAAAACGATCTTGAAGGCAGGAAGCTTCCGACCAATCATGAAAGAGTTGGTGTTCGATATCGATATGACGGATTATGATCCAATCCGAACATGTTGTTCTGGAGCTGCGATCTGCCATAAGTGTTGGCAATTCATCAATATGGCGATCAAGGTGGTGGACACTGCATTGAGGGAGGACTTTGGCTTCCAACACATCATGTGGGTCTACTCAGGAAGACGTGGTGCTCACGCTTGGGTGAGCGATAAAAAAGCTCGTGAGATGGACGATGCAAAGAGACGGTCCATTGCAGGCTATCTAGTCGTTGTGACAGGCAGCGAGCACGGCAAGAGAATGGGCATCCGACGTCCCCTGCATCCACATCTGGAACGGAGTCTCAAGCTTCTCAATCCTCACTTCCAATCCGATGTTCTCGAAGATCAAGATCCATGGCAAACAGCAGAGCAGACCCAAAAACTCCTGGACATGTTACCTGATACAACGCTTGTAGCTGCGCTTCAGAAGAAATGGGACTCGGCACCTAATCGCACTAGCGCACAGAAATGGGCCGACATTGATTCGGTGGCTGGCGCTGGCAATCTTTCCGCACTGTCCACGAAGCAACTTGTCGACGTCAAGCAGGACATTCGAATCGAATACACATACCCTCGTCTTGATGCCGAGGTGTCCAAAAAGCAGAATCACTTGCTCAAGTCGCCTTTCGTCATTCATCCCGGTACTGGTCGCGTCTGTGTGCCTATCGATGCACGGCGGATCGAAGAATTCGATCCGCTAGCCGTGCCAACCGTTACACAGTTGCTACAGCAGATCGATGAGTGGCATGCGAAGAACGCTAGCATGAGCGAAGAGGAGAAAGCGAAGGTGGCAGACTGGCAGAAGACAGATCTCAAGCCTTACGTAGAATACTTCAAAGGCCATGTCGCAAATTTGTTGAAGGAGGAGAACAGAGGCAAGAGAGAAAGGGCCACGGAAGGCGGTGCTGATAGCATGGAGTTCTAAGTATCATGAATTGCTTACAGGATAATAGCGATGGCGTTGGGGTAGTAAATGGCACTGATCACAAGATCGGGGGGTTGAGCTTTGTACATGATCACCGAATAAGAAGTATTCCAACCATTTATCTTCGGAGCTAGGATCACGATGTCTTACGACGCAGCACTCTGCTACATGGTGAAACGAAGATTGAGGCTGAGAGCATGTCGAATCCTTGGTCTGTCCGTCTGGTGGAGGCAGTGCCATGCCCAAGCCCTGAAGGACGGTTAGCGGCTTCTAGCGCGATCCTTCGCTATGTCATTCGGCATCGCCTACATCCTTGGTGGATCCTGTTGCTAACAACGAACCTGTCACTCTCGACGGCCTCATGTCAAGTTCGTTCTTTGCGCTCTCCTCGATTTCCCATCTTACTCTTCAGACCTCATGTTGAGTCTGGCATTATGGAAGCCGCACCGCCATCCTATGAAAAGGCCACCCTAGCCGACTACCTGGATTTAGTTGCAAACTATATTCCATCCAGTGACCTCTGCGCAGCGGCGCTCGTCTGCAGCAAATGGCATGCTACATTTTCACCTCATCTCTGGGGAAACCCTGCTTCTCACTTTGGCATAGAGAACGATCGCGTCTACGTTGCTCTTACCAAATTCAAGCGCACGCTACAAACAGCACGACTACTTGTCAGATCGCAGACGCATACTTTGCATCTCCCGCCGGCTCACGCTGAAATTTATAACGGGCCTCACTCAGACTGGCTCCGCGATATTCTTTCCAGACTGCCAAACTTGCAATCCTTGATTGTGCGTGGACTGCCCTTCTTCGATCATGGTGCCTTGGTCGCTCTAAGGCAGTGGAAGCCGGCAGAGACGAACTCTACCACGAGAGATCCACACACCTTCGCAGTAGAACTGCCAGGCTCGACGGGATCCATATTTCAGCCTCCGCCGGATTCAATCCCATCTTTTGGCCTGCGCCTTCTAGATGCCTCGAGGTGCTCTAATGTCACTTCAAGCGGACTTGCACATGCCTTGAAGCGATTCGAGTCCTTGATGTATCTGGATTTGTCGCATACTTACCCTGCCAGAGATGCCAGTGTCATGGAGTCGCTTCGTAGATTTGGGGGTCTGCAAGTCCTGAAGCTGCGGGGACTGAGTCTTCGTGACGACGAGATTGAGGTTCTTGCTTGGGCTATAGGCCGGCGTGTGCGCAGTCTCGATTTGCGCGATAACCTTGTGACCGACCGAGGGGTCCGCCTGCTGCTGGACAACTGCTTTACGAGTCAGAGCTCTTCCCCAAGTGATGCAAATGAGAACGTTCCTAACGGAGCTCGCTCGCCTTCACTCCTCTCATACTTGGGTGCTGAAATGCTGGAAATCTACCAAAGTGACGAGTTCGAAGGGTTTCTTCGAGGAACCTTCACTAGCTCCTTCGTCAGCAGACTTGCCATTGAGGATGCTCCAGAAGGTGGAATCACGCACTTATACATTTCCAACAACAAAGTCTCAGTCGAAGGCGCGTCTGGTCTGATCAGGTCTGGCCGACTTCATGTGCTGGATATCGGTATTGTTTCGGGCACGGTCGAATGCCAGACTCCAGTGGCAGATGACGAACGTGGCCAACTTGATTGGCAATTACCGGGAGCTGAGAAGCTCACTCCTGTTCTTTATGACTGCGCCAAAGATGTTTTGACGTATCTCAAAGTCGGCCACAGCCTTATAACGAAGGACAACCCCAACATTTACTCTGATCAGGTTGTCCCTGGACGTGTTGAATTGGCCGAGACTGAGTTGCCAGACTTACCACGCGATGCGCTAGAACTCGATGGTACTCGTGTTGCAGCGAATACCTTCGAGATGCCCACCGATGAGCAAACCCCACGCTATGAGCTGGAAGCTGATCCAATGCAGTTTGTAGTGATTCCACCAGACGATCAAGCAGGACCTGGCAATGAAGCGAGGAGAGGCAGCGCACTTGCGCCTGAAGTGTTCGACGGTATTATTGAACAAGTAAACACCATGAGCTTCCATGATCCTACCTCCCCGATCACTGAAGGCACTCTTACCGCGATAGGGTTCGGTACCATGAGCACTGTGTCCCCAATCTCAACCCCGACCACAACCTTTGCACCAAGCTATCCACTTCGACCAAGAAGCTTCTCAGGTGTCGCCACCGAGCGCACAGCTCGACTTAACGCTCATCGCGCACAGAATCACAATCTTCATCCAGCAATGCTTCCGCGCCTGCGCACACTGGTCATTACTAATTTTCCACCCTTCTCGGAAGACAGGGAACTCAGCGACCGCCTGATTTGTTTCATCAAGAACTGCGCACAGGAAGCTCATCTAGCATCTGCCCAGGCAAAATTAGACTACTCACTCCCACCTGGACGACGAGGGCAGACCGTCGCTCTGCGGCACTCAGCACACCGTATCTTCGCATTGAAACGAATAGTTTTAGAGATGGCACCGGAACATGCAAGAGAGATTGTGGGACAAGCAAGCCCCTGGCAACATCTGACAACACGATCCATGACCGAGGATCGAGATAGTGAAGCTTTATGGTCTGCCGCCGAGACAGACTTTAGCTTCTTTGGCGAAGAAGACGAGTGCGCGTATCCGAGCATTGAGTCTGGGAGATTCGCGGGCCCCGTAGCATCAGCAGAAAAAGAGGTTAATTTTGGCAACAATTGGAGTGCGCCATCTTCAGCTCAGGTATCGAAGCCACCATTGAAACCGCGCATTGACAATGTTGCTCTACTATCGGCATTTAGGCAGGAGCGGAAGTTGGCACATCAGCGAAGTCTCGCGGCAGGAATAGCTGACCCGGAAACAGAGGGTTTCTGGGATGGCGCGATCCAAGTGGTCAGGCCGACCCGCGGATTCAGAGATGGCGAAGAGATGGATTACTATGGCAACAAATTCGAGAAGAACTATCTGTACAGGTAGCACGATCAAGAACTCGAATGCCTTTTGCTCCTCAAGTCTGTCGGGAGTCAACCTTCGCGAGATACCTTCCGTCGTCCTCCTTGATAATATCTGCTCCTTTCTCCGCGACGGCGTAAGTTGTCGCCATGATATTGCCGCTCACGTGACCAGGGAAGACTGATGCATCTACAACGCGAAGCCTTTCTACGCCTTTGACTTTGAGTCTGTCGTCCACGACTTCGCCCATGGCACAGCTGTTCAAGGTCACGTCAGCCAACACTCCTTGTAGCAACGATAGCAGTCCATCTTAAGAATCTGTACACAGATACAGGAGATTGTTCGACACTTACGTTCCAATGAGATGATACTGCGTCGAGATGTGGCCTCTGACATACTCCAGCCTCTCTGCCTCGGTCTCAATACTTTCGTTCTGAGGAGGCTTAATTCTTTCACCCAGACTCTTTGCGAGTACAGGCCTCGACGCGATTTTGTCCATCCACTTGATGCCTTCGGCAAGAATCTTAGCATCGACCGGATGTTTCAGGTAGCCTGTATCAATCAATGGTGGTTGGAATGGATCAGAACTGGTGATGTTGACACTTCCACGAGAAAGCGGATGCTCGAGACAGACCAGCAGACTGGCACGGGTTTTGCCCTCAGGAGGCGCGCTGAAGAATTTGACCTGATCTTGGCCTTGCGAGATGTCAAGTTGTGCACCGATACCTGCATGCGGCATTAGTACCTCGACCCTAGTCGACAGCTAGATATATACCTTACAGAATGTCTGGATGTTGGCGAAAGTAGGGTCCGAAAGTTGCTTAATGATGATCTCTTCTTGCGCTTTCTCAAACTCAGTCTCTGCGATCGAATGTTTACGCACCTCTCCAATGGTACGGTCGAGTGTCTCCTTGTCGACTAAGGATGCGTAGCTCACGAACCCCATCAGCATGCCCGGACTACCATACGGGCCATTGTTCGTCTCGCGGTAGATCTTTTCCTGAGCTTTGGCATACTCGGCACCATGCAAGGAATCCAGCGATGTCAGCCCATCAGCAAGGTCGTAGAGCATGCCACCAAGGACGTGGTCCTGGAAATTGTTTCCGACGCGTTTGTTCTCAATCTTTGGCTCGACTCCAGCTGCCTTTAGGACTTCAGGATCTCCAATGCCTGACAGCTCAAGCAGTTGTGGGCTTTGAATGACACCAGCTGAAAGGACGACTTCTCTAGAGACCTTGACCGAGTGTGTCTTCCCATCGCGCGAGAACTCAACACCGGTAGCGACATTGCCATCAAGCACGATTCTGGTCGCCATAGCTTCTGTCAGCACCTTAAGATTTTCGCGACCGACGTTGGGAAGAAGGTAGCCTGTGGCAGAGTAACTTCTCCTTCCTGGATCTGTGGTCCGATTGACGGCCGCGAGACTCGAGTAGAATCCCATGTGATCGCCGGACCAGGCATCGACGAGGGTGCTCGGCTTACCACCCACTTCGTATGCCGCTTTGCAGAAGTCATACTCGAATGGCTGGTGATCGTCAGTCAGTCGATCAACCATCAATAGTGTACAATCCAACAGGCTCACCTCATAGTAATCGTTGAAACTAGTATGCACGGGCCCATCGCTGCCGTGATGATTCTCCTTTGCAGCATATGGCATGAAATGAGGGTCAGGGTGCAAGTCACCATTCGCGTCGTAGCATTGATGCTTGCGGAAGTAGGGCGCCATGCCCTCCCAACCCCAGCCCTTGTTCCCTAAGCTCTCCCATCCATCGTAGTCGGCTCGGCTACCTCGAACGTACATCTGTGATTGATCAGCAAGCGGGTATCTTCATTACGGAATTTCCTCCACGGCAAGTTGCCTACCAGATAGTTGATTCCGGAGCTCCCGCCAAGAAGCTTGCCTCGCGGCATCGAGTATTTCTTCCCATTAGCACTCTCTTGAGGCACAGTTTCGAAGCACCAATCGTACTTATCCCTACCGATTAGACTCGGGTAAAGACTCGGTGTGTAGACTTGAGGGTCATTGATCCGATTGCTACCTGCCTCAAGCACTGCTACCTTGACATCCGGATTCTCTGTAAGACGAGCGGCGATACAAAGACCAGCCGTACCACCTCCAACGACGACATAATCATATTCATGTTGCAGAAAGTCATTTAAGGAGCATAATGCAGATCCTGATTCGGTAGTTGTCATTGTGGCAAATTTGATGTGGTGTGGGATGAATTGTACTTGAGGGTGGCTTCGATGACTATTTTGATACTATTTGAATATCACGCAAGTCGTCAACCCGGTCGACGACTTTGTAGACATCCGGCGCAATGGATGATTGCAAGTCATCCCCGCCCTATAATCGTTCTCGAGCTCGGTTGATGGACCACTACGTATAGCTACCCCTCAAATCCTACAAGTACTCACAAGTAGGCGAATGGTCACGCGATATCGTTGATGCGACCGGGGATCTTGCGAACATAGATCAGTCAGCTGTATTGCGTATAGCGTAGATGGGAATATTGCCGTGAGTATGTGATGCAAACAGTTCCTGCCGTGCAAAACCTTGTAACTTCGATGTCTCAGAGGCCCTTGTGCCTGGTGATCGTCCGATAGACAGCGTACAGCTGCATGGTACCTTCCTGATCAGTCGAAGAGAGCACATAAGTTCGAGTCAAGTCTGAGCTTGACAATGACCAGTTCCATGGCTACATACATGCGTATGTCTATACAAGAAACACGTGCTTAAGTCCATGCATTGAACGAAGTTGGCATAGCCTTTCCTCCGAAGTCGGCTTGGCCCGGGTACAACCCTTTTCGTGCGGCCGATAAATCCGTGGCGTGCCGTTCTCGCAGTCTTGCCGTCACAGACGTGCAAAACAAACCGCCAGGAGTTATCGGCCGAACCGCTCCTCGCATGCGCGATGGCGGACGACGCGTATCATGTTCAAGATGTTTCTCTAGTCTTTGAACAGAGTAGGTCACTACATATAACAGAATGTGTAATGATTTAGGTTTTCCATTTCACCACACATGGCCAAAGACACTCCCAGCCCAGTCGATATGACGACACCTAACCAATTCACAACCAACGACACAACCAATGCTTCAGCCCAGCAACAGCGACGTTCCGAGTCACAGACAAGGTCGATATCTTCTAAGATCAAAATTGAAGATGACAACCATAAGGATGCAGATCCAACGACTACAACCGGCGAACCGGCCACCGAGAAAGCAGACAATTTGCATCTGCAAGCCAAAGAGGACTATTCGGTCTTCACCATCGGACAAAAACGAGCCATCATCTTTGCCGGATCTTTCGCCGCATGGTTCTCACCCATGACCGGTAGCATATATTTCCCAGCATTGGATCGGATAGGCGAGGATCTCGGCGTGTCGAATTCTGCGATGAGCATTACTGTCACCACATACCTCATCATGCAAGGTCTGGCACCGATGATGATCGCTGGCTTCTCCGATACAGCCGGACGACGCCCAGCCTACATCCTCTGCTTCACGATTTACATGTTATCGAACTTGGCTCTTGGTCTGCAGAACAACTATGCTGCGTTGCTTGTTCTGCGCCTGACGCAAAGTGCTGGAAGCAGTGGCACCGTCGCTCTCGCCAGCGGTTTGGTAGGCGATTTGGCTACTTCGTCTGAGAGGGGGTCGTACATTGCCTACTCATCCTTGGGCTCCGTGCTTGGACCGACGATTTCACCTGTCATTGGCGGCTTGCTCAGTCAATACCTCGATTGGCATTGGATCTTTTGGTTCTTGCTGATCCTATCTGGTGTCTTCTTCGTACCTTTCTTCCTGTTCTTGCCAGAAACCTCCCGGAAGCTCGTAGGAGATGGCTCCATCCCGCCGCCTTGGACAAGCTGGAATCTCGCAGATGCGATTCGGCACAAAAACCGAGCCAAGGCAGGTGTTGTCGTGGACGAAGAGAAGGCCGCGGAGCTTCGCAAGAATTTCCGCATAAGCTTTCCCAATCCACTCAGTACGCTCGTCATATTCGGTAATCTTGAAGCTGTCCTCGTCCTGCTCGCCACTGGCATGGCACTGGTGTGTTTCTACGCCATCTCCACCGGCGCAGCATCCGTCCTGTCTGACGTATACCACTACGACGAAGTTCACATCGGACTGGTATTCCTTTCGATTGGAGGCGGCAGCGTCATCTCTGCATTTACCACAGGCAAGGTAGTGGATTGGAACTACCGGCGGCATGCCAAGAGACTTGGATATCCGGTCACAAGGAACCGGACTACAGACCTTTCAGATTTTCCAATCGAGCGGGCACGCGTAGAAATCGGCCTACCCTGTCTTCTGCTGGGCGTTCTGACTGTGATCGGTTACGGCTGGATCATCGACTTCAGCCTCTCCATAGCCGGACCGGTCGTCATGCTATTCCTGATGGGCTATGCGCTCATTGCTGGCTTCCAGAGTCTGAACGCCCTGATGGTCGACCTCTATCCCACTCAGGCGTCTTCAGCGACAGCAGCCTCTAATGTCGTACGATGCCTGTTGGGCGCTGCAGCATCGGCTGCCATCTTGCCAATGAGCGATGCCATGGGTGACGGATGGGCGTACACCACGCTTGCATTCATGTTCCTTCTGTCGTGCGGCGGCTTGCTGGTGATTATGAAGTATGGCATTGCATGGCGAAAAGAGAGGAAACTAAAAGCGGGAAACAGAGAGAGGAGATGAGTATTCAAATCCCATAGCCGGAGGACGTACGATCGGCATACTACAACAATCGGAGGTCTGTTCGCGTAGTCAGCGTAGTTTCCACCTCAAGATAGACTGAACAATAGAAGCAATCCTTCGGTGCTTTCGCAAGGTACCTTACCAAACCCAAATCCGCACCACGAAGCCAACGCCTATATGCTTCAAGATTCGCGCAAACTCAATCATGCCAAATGACAAATTACAGTTTTAGCCATCCCTCGTCGCCTAGACCTCTCTTGCAGCGCCTTATTCGGGATATAGATTTCCAGATCGGACAAGCTGATCTGATAAGCTCTGCTTTCGCATTCAACGGCGTCTTCACGTACCGCGATCACTCAAGCTGAGAAGGCTTGACGGGCGTCCGGCACATCCCTTCTCGCGCCCAAGCCTCTGTTCATTTTAGCCGAGAGACTGGCAGATGCATTTCAAATGTCTGGTACGCCAACGCTGCAGCCTGCGTCGCAAGAGCTGCTGCATATGTGAGGTCTGTCGCGGAAGTGATGAGATGTTCGTCTCAACGCAATTACCGTTTGACCTTGCGTTTGCAGTTCGAAGCAAAACGGCTTCAGCTCGCCAGGCGAACCCATTGCAGCACAACTGCTAATACGTACGGCTTGATGTATCGTCCTGTTCGTTCAAATGTTCGTCCCGCAATACTGTGCGCTAAATCACCTGACTTGCACCTACTGCACGTGGGTGGGCCACGCCCGACCAAGCAGACGGAGATCAACCCTTCGCTACCACTGCGGGTGCGGAGTACCTCTGTAGCTACCTCCGTGAAAGCATTTCTTCGTTTGCTTGCCCTACAAGAGTAATAAAGATCAAACGGCGCCTCTGTGGAACGTCTGCAGCAATCCCGCGATTGGGCCAGGACGTGGTGGCACCCGGCGGAGGAGCCGTAGGAGGTACTACGCGTTCGGTCTGCAGCCTGGATGTGGGATCGTCGAGAAACAAATAACGCGCAGATTGATGCGCTCGCTTCGCGTGCTGCAGGTCTCCGTCGTGGTGGCATGTCCCGCTCACGGGATTCCAAGCAAGATGATGATCTCCCAACGAGCGCGGCACTCTCCACAGTTTGGGAGCAGGACTGCTTTCCACACTACTACAAATTGCCGTGCCACGGTAGCACTTCTAGCTCCGGCAAAGGCCACGCACTAGAGACAAGATATCGGGTTGGGCAGGAGGAGCAGGGCTGCACAGAAATTGTCCGAGCCAACGAGGTGTGTTTGAGTGTTTCTGCGAAGGGCCCTGTGCTGTGGTGTGACATCCCGCGCTGCAACAACGCCGCCGTCGCATCACGACATATGTATGCAAGCCTGCAGACTGCCAGAAGATTGCGCTGGCGCTGTTGCGCAGAGATGACTGCGATGCCTCCCTTGTGCTGGGCCGTTGATGTGTGCTGTAACGTTGTGCGATCAATCGATAGCCTCGTGGGTCACGAACCACTATTCGAAGACGATTTACTTCCTCTGCAGAGGCCCCAATAATTCACATCCCACTCTTGTCGGAGCTCCCTCCTGCTGTAGTCGCGGAGAAGGCCGTCCAAGCGACAGGGAAAACCTTCAACGCCGCAACCTCAGATCGTAACACGCAACCTGCCCTGGCGGTGCTCTTGGCTCTGGCGTTTGAAAAGGCCAGTACATGGAACATCTGCCGCATGCCTCACGGACGGGCCGCAGACAGCCAGCCGTTAGTCCAGTAGCTATGCTATGCAATCGGTGCAGCTTGTCCAGCACATGAAGACGCATCCGCCATACTATACTTAGGCTGGGTGCCGACCCAGCACCTGTTTGCTGACGGGTACATATGCAATGCACGTACCCATGTTGACAGCATATACATGTACATACGTATAAGAACAAACGCCACGCATGATGAACCAACAACAGATCCACCGGCAGGCTCAGGCGGAACCGCGCCTTGTCGGCAGCGGCAGCAGCCTGGCGACGGGGAAGCACCGGGTAGGATCTCGCTTTGGGACGATAGCTAATGGATGTCCCTACTGCAGTGTGCTGGGAAGCCAATGATTGGCACGGACTTGCGCCGGACCTCTGCGCAGGCTTCATGTATTGAAAAAGCGTACAGCACAGCAAAGTCTGCATGCATCCTGATCCGAGAAAGTAGAGCCTTGCACCGGATCACACAGCTGCTGATACACGCATCGCGCTCGGGTCTGCAGGCTGATCGAAAGGATTGCAGGAGTCGTCGCGAGGCCCAAGCCCAAGCAGGTGTGGAGCCGCAGAAGGTCGAGATAGCCTACAGTCGAGAAGCTGTGGGTTTGGTGATCGGGGCAAGGCAAGGCCCTTGAAATACATACCGCCATATCGCTTGGTCAATCTAAGGCAGCCCTGTGCCTCCCTTTGAGTTCGCCGCTACGGGCGAAGGCGACCCCATCGCAGCGACTATAATAATGCGACCTGTCAATAGCGAGGCCACGGCGCGCCCGCGACTCGGCCCACGCAGGTAGCCGCAGGGCAGCGATGGAGCAAGAGGTGTGGTTCCAGGCGTGGGCACACAGACGGCATCCATGTGGTCGCACGTGGCCCGGCGGCGCAGCGCTTGCACGATGCTCGATGCTGTGAGGAGGAAGTCGGCAGCGCTGCCAGGGTATGGGTATGCCACTACTATGCCGCCGCCAGTGCGAGTAGACGCAGAGGCTGGAGAGGGCAGGACAGGGCAGAGGGCTGCCGAAGAGCGGAGTCCCAGTTGCAAGGTGCTGAGAACGGCGCCGCATATGCATGAGCTAAGGCAGAGAGAGGCACAGGATGGTGAAAAAAATCCGCCGCCCACCGCAGGGCGTGCGTGCAGCTCCAGTTAACTACACCGTGTGGTCCATGGCTGTGATTATTGCTGCTGCTGTTTCCATGATACCTACATGTACTTACTGCCCTCGCCCTCCTATAGCTGAACCCTGAGCCTTTTCCATTTGCCCCCCTTTCTCCAAAGCTACACTACCTGGCGGCACCCCAACGGCGGCGACCACGGGAGTCGGATCGAGGCGGTATTCGCGTGTGATTGCCGATCGCTTGCTTCTCTCCACTGCCACTCTGCTGCTGCCGTCGTCTAGTTCCGAAGGCACATGGTTGCGAGAGCTCGTGCGGTTACCTACCACGCACTGCAGCGCCTTCGCCCAGACGCTCCTCTGCTTACTCCGACCCAAGCCAGCAAGCTTCGGGTGAATCGCCTTTGCCTATAGCCCCTCCTGCCCGCCTGTGCCAGCGCTCGCAGAGTCAGTCGCCTGCTGCCATTTCCGCCTCCCACTTCTGCCATCTGCTCGACCGAATTCCCGCCCTTTAGCCAGTAGCCAGACCAACGGCCCGCCGCACTCGCCCGTTGATCAGGGACCTCGCCCTCTGTTGGAGATACGCCGATTTACGTTACCACTCCCGCTGAGCGACGTTACGCCTGCAATTTGGTTCCAGCAAGCAACACCCTCTGCCCGACTTCAGACGTGGTAGTGCCACGCACACGGCTGCACCGCACACAGCGAATCTCCAGCACGCCTCCGCCAACATGTCGCACGGAAAGATGACCCTCTACAAGCTGGTGGTGCTCGGAGACGGCGGTGTGGGAAAAACAGCGCTCACCATCCAGGTCCGTATCCCTGACTGAGCGTCTTTGAACCTCTGCTGACCCGCAACAGCTCTGCTTGAACCACTTTGTGGAGACCTACGATCCGACCATTGAGGACTCTTACCGGAAACAAGTGGTGATAGACCAGCAATCATGCATGCTTGAAGTTCTGGACACAGCTGGACAGGAGGAATACACCGCTCTGCGAGACCAGTGGATACGAGACGGCGAAGGCTTCGTGCTCGTCTACAGCATTTCTTCTCGAGCCTCCTTTGCCCGCATCGAAAAATTCCACCACCAAATTCAAAGAGTCAAGGAGTCTGCTGGTGCCGGATCGCCCACATATCCTGGCTCACCGCTCTCGCAGACGATGAACCAGTCTTTCGGACCGGCGCCAGTCATGCTTGTCGGCAACAAGTGCGATCGCGTGACCGAAAGAGAAGTCTCCACACAGGAAGGCAGCGCCCTTGCGAAACAGCTTAATTGCGAATTCGTGGAGGCATCAGCGAAGAACTGCATCAATGTCGAGACGGCGTTCTTCAACGTTGTGCGACAACTGCGCAAGCAGCGAGCAAGCGCACCACCAATGCGCGACAACAAGGGCTACAACTCCTCAGCCAGCAAAGGCCACCGTCCCTCGAAGGATCCCTACTACGACAGTGACCGCAAGGAGGATTCCCGCTACCGTCGGCCACGGAAGAACCGTGAGCGTGGATCCAAGTGTGTCGTCCTCTGATTAAGGCCCACTCCAACAAAAGTACACCAAGAAATCGAGGGCAGGCAGAGCCCCAGTGCAATGGAGACAGCATGTGTATCGTGCGCGCACAACCCTCGTCAGGAATTCCCCCCACAATGTCTGTTGGGCTTCAACAATAATCTCCAGACCTTGACCCGAGAGTCATTAATATGCTGCTCGTGCGGATTTGCACTCTACGGCATGCGTTCCGGAGTTGACGGCCGCTGCACTCGCGTGCCCTTTCCTCTGGAGATCACCCTGGATTCCAGGCTCCACGCGGCGAACAATGCGGAGTGCCAACACGAGATGTCATGGCGCATCATCGCGGTCCCTGCCATCGGTGCAACAGGCTTCTGGAGCGCATTGGCGGACCAACCTTCCTGTCTGCCGCGCCAGATCTGCGACTTGTTCTGGCGGTGGAAGATTCTTCGCTTCCCCGTAGCCGCGAGTGGCTGGCTGTTTTAGCCTGTCAATTTCCCACGCGAGCGGCGCATGGCCAAGCGAGATGAAAGCCACGCGGAGGGCCATCCTTCACGCACTGTGCAGGCCAATGGCTACTGACTAATGGCACGCATATCCGCTGATGGCAACCTTCGCATGTGTGTACGGAAACCGAAGATGCGGGACACGTCGGTTCTGCCCACATCCTTCCGGAGACAGCCCCTGGTCCCTATCAGTGGTGCAAGCCATATACAACACAACCGGACCGATTTGCGCATGGACATTTCGCAGGATCAAGAGGAAGCGAACGATGGAGGAAGGAATAGTTGTAGATAAGATAAGCCTCCATTACGATTGTCATGAGAAGAGAGCAAAAAAACAACATTGTTCAAGCGCCTGTTTTTGTCTTTTGAACCGATCAGCCAGCTGTGTTTGAAGGCCTGTCAATATACATTATGTACGAAGTAATTATTACGACTCCATATTCAAGTCTGTGTACCCCTCCTTCCATACCTATGCGAGTTGACGCGAAAGCAAAAAACCATGCAGAGTGTCTCTCCGAAATACTGCGCCAATCGCTCCGTAATCGCACTACCGTGCTGAACTCCAGGACTTTTCTTCCCTTGACCGCTAACAAGATGATAAGAGAAAACGCCAAAAAAAAAAGGAGCGCCGTCCTCGCCAAAGAAGGTGCAGGGAGCTGCCCTGAGAGAGAAAAAAAAGTGCAAGTGCAGCCGACAATGATAGTCGGATCTTCCTGCTTGATGGAGCATGAAGTGGATGCTCACTGCTCAATGGGATCTGAATTGTGTACGAGCGATATCGCATGGTACAATCCATTCCTGCAGGATCGATAATCCTTGCTGCGAAGCCCGGACGGAGACAAACGTAGAAGGATAAGGTAAATCATAGCTCGCCCATCGGCAGACTGCTCCTTTGCCTCCTGCCGCGCCTTTGCCTCTTCAATTCTAGTTGCGCGTCCATGAGCTTCGATTGCACCCACGCGCGCTTCTGCTCGTTTTGTCGCACAGCGGGGCGATTGAGGAGGTCGGTGAGGTGTGGGATTGTCTCGGCTGTGATGATGGCTGGCAGTGACATTTCGTGCTGGTAGTCTGTGGCCAGTGTGGGTGAGGGCGACCTTGAACTTGATGTGTCGAGGATAGCGTTCTCGGGGATGCTTGGGATGCGGGAGGAACTCCGTCTGAGTTGTTGCGAGGCCTGGGGCGCGGGCATTGTGCTTGGTGGTAATGAGTCCATTGTTATGGTATGATGTGTATAGAAGTAGGACGGATACGGCCGACGACTGTTCTGTAGAGCTTATGGAGGCAATGGAGGTGGTATGGCGGTATAGGCGAGGAGCGATTGCTGAGAGATATATGAAACCATTCGATAGGCAGGACAGGTACAAGTATAGTCGAAGTAAGGTTTACAGGGTGATAGAGAAAAGCATCAGCCTTGCGTCTTTACTACGAGAGAATGAAAGAAAGCCTAAAGAACGAGAAGCGGTCAAATCGTGCGATGCCGATGCGCATGCCATCAGAGCGCTTTGAGCGGTTGGCAGACGGAAACGTGATTTGACGAGCGGTTGCTTCATCACGATGGTCAAACCTGACTAGGGTTGAGATAGGCGCCTCGCACGTGTGTGGAGTCGAGGCGAGGATCGAGACCGTCCCCATTCCGTCTGGTCCCGTCCAATTCCGGACTTTGGAGGCCTGAAGAGGGGCTTGAGGAGGCTACTACTGGCTGTTGCGTGTCTAATGTTGAGCTGCTTAAGGACGGCTTATCGGTTTATGGTTTGAAGTGGCTGAATTGGGAGGCTTCTTGCGTGAAGGTTGCATATCTACAGATATCGATGCTGAAGCCACTTTACCATCTGCTTATGGTTCATTGAAAACACGATGTTTTCGCGATAACTGGTATCGCACAGATCCTTGCACGTTAGTCGTCATCGGTCTGCAATATTGACGTTAAACTTGTGACAGGCCCCGGCTGCTTCGTGTCTCCTTTACCCCATCACTCCTGGCCAACTACTTGCCCATGCGTGCTTTCTTGTAATTTCCTCCTCATCAAGCCGATTTCGAGAGGCGTAATGTCAGTGTGGGCTGGTGCTGGAAATGGACGCGACTTCGTCATCACGCCAGCGAGCACAAGCGACCGAGCTATTTTGAATTCGCATACATCTGTCCGCGGGATTTTACAGGTCTTTCGAGAAGATGTCTGATAAGACTATTGGTGTGGCTGCCGCTTAATCAGATGTCGCCATGACTGGGAGCTCCATATTTGGACAATCCAATCTTTGGTATCAGCAAGCAAGCGCTACGAGACTGTCAAGACGTGCACAAACTATGATTAAGCACGTGGAAGACCTGCAGATGAAACAATAGAGAACGTGCGCGTTATCGTGTGGCGTCTCCTGAACTATCCTCGAGGCGACCTCAGCCTCAATCGATAGGAGGCGCCGCCTCCTATACTTCTTCACGTCATCAGCCTTTCTAGTGTTCAAGTGCAGCATCCGCAACCTTCAACATCTCAAAGTCCTCCCGAAACTTGGCCATCAGCTTGCGGCTTTCCCAGAACTGCTTGCCATAGCTAATCAAGATCTCGTCGCCCGCTTTGATGCCGTGCTTCCGCTTCGCTGCCTTCCCAGCAGACAGCACAAAGATACCAACCCTGCGCTCCCACTTCTTGCCGCCAGCGCGTTTCGTGCACGGCACCTGGATGAAGCAGTCGCGGAACTCTGCGTTGGGCCGCTCGGCGATACCACGGTAGTCGTTCGCACACCTGGACTGGTTGCCGGATTTCGACGCGTCGACGCTCAAATCGATGTCGCGATCGAAGCAGAGATCGTAGTCACTTGTCGGATCTGTGTCTGAGAGGCTGTTGTTGTGGATGTGGCCCATGTAGAGACAGACGAATCGGTCTGGCTCCAGGTTCTCTGCGGCGAAAAGACCCCGCTGGCCATGAGCTGGGTGTTTTTCATCTTGGATGAATAAGATGGCACTTGTCCTTGAGGCGCTGGCTAGCTGTGCGTTTGAGACTTTGCAGTATGACTCGAGCTCGATGGATGTTCGTGATAATTGGGCTCGCTGCTCGTCCGTGACGGCTTCCGAGTAGGTGTGATCTCGAAGGTATACGATCTCTTCCGGCCAGTTTTTGGGCACAGCGAAAGGATCTTCTTGGAGCTGCGTTTCGTCTTCTTTCGGCTTCTTGCTCTCTTCTTGCTGCTTCTTGGCTAGCTCTGCTTGTTTCTTTTCCCATTCGAGCTGCTTCTTGCTGATGTCCTTTCGAGGCATGTTTCCAATATGTTAGCCTCAACGTGGTCTGATGCCGAAACTTCTGACGAAAACCGTGTGGGAACGTCGAGATACTCTAGTCATCCTTGGGTGGATCAGACTGCGACTATCAGAAGTGTATGCAGCCTCGTGATGCTTTACGAGGGGTGCTATTAGTCTTAGCAATGCATCGAGTGCAGGCAATGGTCAGATGAGTTGTTGTGCGGGGTCAAAGTCAAGGTCCCACGCCCACGACCAGACATTTCGCATCTCGCCGTGATGAAGGCTGATTTAAAATACCGAAGTAGTTGACATTGGCGCATGTTGTGATCATAGGATAGTAGTATAGCTGTGTCAGAATGTAATCAAACAGGCGAGCTCAAATACTGCCTTCCGCAACATCTTTTATTCCTTTGCTTGAAGACCCTACATCGGAGCGTTTCCATCATGTGCAGACAGCCACGCCAATCTGTCGACCGTCGCCAGTGCAGAACATATTGTGATTCCGAAGTGAACTCTCTTACACATGCGATGGCTTAAATTTGATACATTTGAGGCTAGACAGAAATGTCCAAGCAGATTGTCGCTAAAACGCTACAGATTCCCAGACCCCAAAACAAAGCTCGATATCGTCTCGTTCCCAATCCACGATACACCCATCAGCTTTGACAATGCAATGCTACTTTTTTCCCAATATGCAACTATTTGCTCCGACAGATATGCATCAAGCCCTCACATGCTCTAGATAATTATAGCTCTATTTTGAGCAGTCCCGGCAGAACCATGCCACATCGTCCGGTGGTGACTCCTTCAATCCAGCGCAGTAGAAGTGGAACCACTGTCGCTCACAGTCGTCGTTGTCACATCCGACCATTGGTCCAGCGCTAGGCGCATCGCAATAACAATAGATCTCGGCATCTTGGTTGTCGACCTGTTGTGACTTCCGTCTCTTCTGGGGTGTAGGCTCAACAACAGGTTCGTCAGCTTCTTCTGCTGTAGGAGTGCTGACTTCTTCGGCAGTTTCTTCCTCTGGCTCTTCGGAGGCCGGCTTGTGTTTCTTCGTGTCTCCGTTGTGGTGTTGATGCGAATCGTCCGACTGGTTGGAAACAGAATCTGATTCGCTGGCTTTCCGCTTCACGCCTTGTGCAGTATTTGACTCGGCCTCGTTGCTCTTTTGCTTGCTCTTGACTTCCTCGCTTGCGCCCTCCACATTGGCAATAGGATCGTGAAGCGCATTGGTGACTTTCTCCAGCGCCATGTCGTCGCCTTCAACAGTCTCGTTCAGTTCGGGATCTATCCAGCCTTCCGTCCAAGATCCTCCAAAGTCGATGATCCAGAGCTTGTCGTTTTTGTCCACCAAGAAATTGTCGGCTTTGGCGTCGCCCCAGATAATATCGTGGTCGTGCAGGACATTTTTCATGCGTTCGGCTTCTGATGCCCATGCTTCGCGCTTTTCCTGGGGTACTTCGGCGTCAAGCTTATTCGTCAGAGGTGTGGGGTCAGGAATGTCCTGCTGCAAGAAGCCGATGGCATGCGTTCTAGAGTTTTCCCATGCGACCAATCCTACTAATTTGGGTGCGCATATCTGTTCGACAATATCCGGCTTCGTGATACGGTTGAGGTGCCAAAGCTCACGCTTCGTCGATTTTGGCGCATATGAATCCACCGCTTTGAAGAAAAGCTCTTCTCCCGTCTCTTCACATCGAACCCGTGTAGGATGGTATGGCGGAGGCGATCCGCTGCCCGCAAGCACTGTCAGCTTCCTGGAATCGAACCACGGATAGTCCATGTCGCGAATATATTTAGGCAACGAGATCTCTGGCTTCAGCTTGGAGATTCTGCGCTTGAGTTCGCTGGACGCTTCAATCTCAATGGCGCGTATTTCATCGGTCTTGGAGACTTCGAGCTCGAAAAAGAGTGTTTCGGCATCGTACCAATCTCGCAGTGTCGGTTGTTGCTTCTTCGTCGCCTCTCGACGTACAGGACTAAGGATCCACCTCTGAAGGTCTTCCTCGGCATCTTCTGCCATTTGCACTTTATCATCCTCTTTCTCGGATGCTGACTGTTCCACTCCACTGTCGGCGCGTTCTTCCTCGCTGTTGCTCCTGCAAGCGGCGACCAATTTCGAGTATGCCGTCCATGTCTTTCCCTTCTTGGACTTTGTCGATCCTTTAAGCTTGTTGGCATCGGCTATGATGTGCATACGTGTGTTGTCCTCTGTGTAGACGGTAAGGGCACAGCTGTCCTCATCGTCGAGCAGAAAGTCGAGAACATGATGAGGGGAGTTGTCCATTGCAGACATGCTTGTGTGTGGACAACGGATAGATTAGGCCGATTTGGGCGAGCCTAGGAAACAAGCCAGAAAGCGCGAAAGAGATCAATGTTCGGCCAAAAACGATTCGCAAAGATCACGGTCTACAAAGGACCTATACACACAACGAAGACGCCTCCTCATTATCGATTTAGGTTTAACAGTGTCTAATTCTGTGGTATGGAACGTCATGACTTGGACACACAGACGAACTTTGGGGCCATTGTCAGGTACGATCTATCTCCCGACGCGTTAATCACCGTGTCAGATCTCAATTGGTGACGCGAACACCAGATCTGAGCATCGCCTTAGTGCTTGCATTAGCGCCGATCGCGATCTAAGCTTGGCGCGACGTGACGCATATCAACGTCATGGCCAGCGACTTGAGGACGGAGGACCGACTGTGCTGTGCGTGCTCGCAAACGTTAGAATTGAACTCCTCCGACACAAGTTCGACAAAAGCACGAGGTCTGATACAAATTGCCAATTCCCATAGATCTGACTAAAGGACGCCTTTGTGGGATAAGGGTCTAGCATGATATATACGAAAAGGAAGCTGCAAGCCGGCTAGATCTTTCACGCGAATGAGAGGCTGGATTTCAAGCCCTGAACCCTGTCGCAACTGTACGACTTGCCGATCTGAGCGGCGGCGGCAGTAGTAAAGACACATGTATCCGATTAGCATCCCGCTGTCATGCTGGCCAACCCTTGAATTTAGCAAGGGATATGTATTGATACAGCCTCTCCGACCATGCCTTGTGTCGGGCATTCAGAGTGCCAGATGAATTATGCCCGCGAGCGAAATTTTTTGTAGCAGTGGACGAGATACTCTCGCTCCGTGGCAATCCTGTCAAAGGGGTCAGCATTGTCCTGACAAGACACATGAGTCTCTACGTACACAAAAGCCGTGAAGACGGCTCCAACACCGCCGACATGGACTAATTCGCCGAACAAGCCATACTGGCGCAAGAGACCCTGGGTTTGACTGAGCAGGCTTGGTACCACAGCGGTAGCAGCAACGGCGTACAAATTTGGCACGATATCCGCGGGTCGGAAGTCCTAAACACAAGTCAGCAGATTGGTTGACGTATGGAGATTGGAAGGCATTACGATTCCGCGTCCAGCAAAGTAGCGCTTCACAAAGCTGAGGTTGAAGACGATCCGCGAGATCATATTCACGCAGTTTGCAAGCACAAGACCTTTCGCACCCATTTCGAGTACAGCCAAGAAGAGATACGCGCTTGCTGCAAATGCGACTGAGAAGCCACCCATCCAGATGCTTTGCTTTCGAAGCTCGCTTGTCGATGCTGTTGCGGATACAAAAGCTTCGCTGACACCGTTGACGGCAAGCAGCGGGATGTAGTAGCAGTAGGTTCCGAGTACATCGCCAGCTCCTGTGTCGGACCATCGTGAACCAGCGACTAAGCGAAGTAACAATGGAGCAGCTGTAGGCCCAATGGCGTATGCCACCAAAGAAACAAGTCCGTAGACACGCAGAATATCTTGTAGGATACTTGCAGCTTGTTTGACATTGTCGTTGTTTTGCTTCGGCTCAGACACTTTGGTCACGCCGCTCACTTGCCGCGTCTCTCCAGCATCTGAACAAAGCTTCGCGAACAAGTTACGAGAGCTGTCTTCGATGGGCCGGAAAAGCATACGAGCAATGAGGCCGCCATAGTTGGCGGAGAGAGCATACATGCCAGTGTCTTTCAGTGTGGCGAGCGCGGAGATAAGATACTTGTCGCCCTCTGTGAGAACGTACTTGATCGCAGTCTGCAAATAAAGAGAGAAACCCAAAGAGAGCAGAGGTTTGGAGAACAAGCCGAGATAGTACTGCACGCCACTTCTGTACGAGAAATCAACGAAATGCACACTTACGGTTGAAGGTGATACTACGCACCTTCCGGACATCTCACGAGGAAGCAGTGAGAAGCCTGTCTCTCGGGCTACAGGCCGCACAGACAACACGTACACAACAGCAAGCGTTGCACCGTATGCGAATTCGCCAGCCGCAAATGGCAAGACGCCTACATCAATCGATCGATGACGACTCCAGAACACGAGAACTGCCGTGGCAAACGTCTTCATGAGGACTGCGGCGCCCTCAGCTGCTGCCCGAGTCTTGTAGAGCATCATCTGCTGCACAGCTGCAAAGCTTGGTTCCGAGAGGAGCTCTAGCATAGCAGCAAAGTGACAGATCTTCATAGATACGTGCAAGTATGCTACCTTCGGTATATCAGTCCTAAGATATGCTTGAGCAAGCGTGAAGCCAATAGGGCCACCGGCCAGAATCGTCAGATAGGAGATATTGACGGCAGCCTGGACACCGCCGTCTGAGCGTCTTTGCGCGGCAATACGCAGACTCTCACGTGCGAAGTAAAGAGTCGAGATGACGAAAAGTTCCATCTGGACAGACACTCCAAGCAATTCTGGTGACAAGAATCGGAGGAGGAACTGGTTGAGGGCGAAAGTCACGGCCCTTGACCCCATCTGGAGGAGGATGAGGAATGTAGCACCTCTCGCTGAGGCTGATACTGCATCGTCAGCCATGACGGAAGGCGGTGCGAAGATTGTTGTGAAGTTGATGCTGATCGTGATGGTGAATATGTTGTCTTCGGTGAGCTGTCCAGTCTCGAAAGCCACTTCAACCTCGGCACGTCATCGGCTTTTGGCACATGCGTGCGATCGACTATCGTTCCAGCACCAGTACGAGATGTCTTCTCTTTACATGCTTACACTCTCACCTGCTACCGTTCACTCATAACTGTCCTACTCGGACTATAGTATGTACGATAACTATATTATACCACCGCCGCCATACTAGGATACCTATCGCCAACACCACCATGCTCGAATTCCGCACGGCCGGCTTCAACCCATACAGTGTCAAATACTCACCGTTTTTCGACTCACGCCTTGCCGTAAGCGCAGGCGCAAACTTTGGTCTCGTTGGCAATGGCAGGCTGTTCATCCTCAATCTCACGGCTGAGGGGATCGTATGCGAAAAGTTCTTCGAGACCCAGGACTGCCTCTTCGATTTGACCTGGTCGGAACAACATGAGAACCAACTGCTTACTGCTGGCGGAGATGGCAGTATCAAGCTTTTTGACATTGGCGTGGGCGAGTTCCCAATAGCAGGCTGGCAAGAGCATGGACGTGAGGTGTTTTCGGTGCACTGGAATCTGGTAAACAAGGATACGTTCGCTTCGAGCAGCTGGGATGGCACAGTGAAGATCTGGAACCCGGCAAGGAAAGAGAGCCTACTCACGTTGCCCGTACATTCTTGCGTATACTCGGCACAGTTCAGTCCACATCATCCAGACGTCGTTACTTGCGTGTCTCGCGATTCGCATCTCCGAGTATTTGATCTCAGGCAAAAGCCCAGCGCTCAAAATCACCTTACCCTGGCAATTCCTATACATGCGCCTCCAAAGATGCCTTTGCCCGGAAATGTGAACGGAGGGTCACAGCCATCGGAGTGCTTAACACATGACTGGAACAAGTATCGGGACTCGGTTTTAGCAACAGCTGGCGTTGATGGTGTGATTCGAACATTCGACCTTCGTGTGCCCTCTGGTCCAGTCAATGTTCTCCCGGGCCATGAGTACGCAGTGCGCAAAGTAAGCTGGAGTCCACACTTGAGTGACACTCTCTTGTCTGCAAGCTACGACATGAGCTGCCGCGTGTGGACGGACGGGTCAACCGAGGACAATGGTGGCAGTGGAGCCGGCTTTGGCCGTGAAATTGGAAGAATGGACGCGCACACCGAGTTCGCTATGGGCGTGGACTGGTGCATGTTCGGTGCTGAGGGCTGGTGTACGACTTGCGCGTGGGACGAGCGAGTGCTTGTGTGGGATGTGAGAGAATTTATGAGACGATGAATCTGCAACGGGCTTATGATTGGAAATACGAATCACGACCTTCTGAGCATGACGAGCTGATAGATTTGTCTGCTGCCAATACTATGGCCTGGAGACTGGCGACCGCTACTGAACTGACTACCCCGACGGCGTGCAATATCCATACGCTGATCCGCACAATCGTATTCGCACTCGAGAGCTGCAAACCATGAACAAGACATCGGCACATCTTCATGTTACAGCACGATGTACAATCTGAGCTCGGTGGAATGTGTTGTCTAGGAACAGTATCACTTTGCCGTGGTCTGTAGAGCGCTCGCCTGGTCGAGTCGCGACCGTGACGGTCGAGAACGACAGGAGATAAGGTGCAAGAACCTTGACCTCACAAACCTTACGTCGATCTCCATCTAGAAGAAATGAATGGTCTAGGAGCGACTTGGCCCAGGGAAGATAGGTGCACGTCTGAACGCGTTCGTGGAGGTGTTGTGACGCTTAGGGAGTCTACTCAGAAGAGCAAATGAAAAGTAGCATAGCATCTCGATATGTACTATGAGTAGCAGGGGTATCACGCATCAAAAGCAAATCCAGTATGTTCTCGTCTGTTTCAAGGGCGATTCGCTTGCAGCGCCCTCGACACTTTCGTTCCAGTACCAAGCAAAAGTCGCATCTGGGCCATGAACGCCGCAGCACGATCCTAGTTATCCTCCTCGCTCGTCGCCTCGTGGTTGGCCTTGTGCTTGAACTTGTCAAGCTTGCCAGCCGTGGAAGACTTCACGGGCTCCTCGTCTTCGTCAGCGTCTACATTGGCTTTGTCCTCAGCCTCGTCTGCATCCGAAGCACCATCGTCTTTGTCTTCCTCTTTCTTGGAGCTTCCGCTGTAGACTGGGCGCGGAAGAGAGATGCCCTTCGCTTTCAAGGCTTTCTCGATCTCGGGCAGCTGTTCGATGAAAGTGGTGAATTGCTCGATGTTCAGAGAGATACCCTGGCTTTGGCATTAGCATACTCTCTCCGAGTAATAAGTAGACCAGGTTCATAATCCAACCTTCTTTCCAGGAAGCATCTGCTCATCCTTCTCGTAGTACTCGCGGATGTCCACCAATTGCTTTCCCTTGAATTCATTGAGCTGAATGCGGCGCGTGCGTCCAAGCTGCTTGCCATGTCAGATTTGTCCCACATTGAAGCGCTGCGGGACCACCGACCTCCCAGTACTGGCTCGAGGAGTCATCTGATTTTGTGCTGGCTTTGCCTTTGGCGTCACTTGCGGCCTTGGATTTCTTGTTCTTTGGGGCATCCTCCACGAAGCCACCGTCAGCTTCGTACTCCTCGCTGGCGGCGCGTTTGCGAGAGAGTTGCTTAGGCATCGTGGGTAGTGGTCGGTGTGGAATTGATTGAAGATGTCAATCGCTGACAGATGGGATAGCACTCGAAAGATGTGATGTTTGTTCCATCCAAGGGTCCAAGGTCCAGACGCGTGTGGTAGAGTGGAACGCGACTTCCTCAACCTCTGACGTCACATGTTTTCTTCACTTCAATTGATGTCTGCTTCTTGCACGGGCTAGACTCATGCGACTTCACTTCGTGATACCGATTGCATACCTTAGTGATCTGCATGCCCTCACTATTCGCGTATGATTGCAGGGCTTGCACTTGGCATGTTCTTGCCGGGTTTGCGCAAGCATTCATTCTAGCGAGAGACCAATAGCCGAGGGTGGAGAGATATGGGTCAATGCCGACGTCTTAATGCAAAGGCGCAGTCATTACTTCGTAACCAATTGTTCACACGCATCAGAATTCTTCACGATGGCAGCCGTTCAGAAAGTAGCTCTGATCACAGCTGGTACTGCCGGTCTTGGTGCCCAAGTGGCCAGAGTTCTAGCTCCAGACTTCAGAGTGGTGAGCCAACAGAAGCGTTCATGCAGTAAGCTCTCAATGTATAACTAGCACAGGTGATCAACTATGCGAACAACGAAATTCGTGCTCAAGATCTATTGAAGGAGCTACATGATATTCCACAAACATCGCAGGCAAAGGAAACACCCCGATTCGCAGCCATCCGTGCTGATGTTGGCGACAAATCTGCTTTACAACAACTGGTCAAGGATACTGTGTCTCAATTTGGGCGGTTGGATGTCGTTGTCTCGAATGCTGGCTGGACCCGTATTACAAACTTCAACAATCTCGACGAGGGTATGGTCGATGAAGATTGGGACCGCTGTTTCTTGTACAACGTGAAGGCTCATCTGTGGCTTCTATATGCTGCAAAAGAGCAACTTGAGAAGCATGAAGGAGCCTTCATCACTACTGCCAGTGTTGCAGGCGTCAAGCCGAGCGGAAGCAGTCTGCCATATTCGGTTACCAAAGCTGCTGCTATCCATTTAAGCAAAGCACTTGCTGTCATCTGCTCTCCGTCGATCCGGGTCAATTCTGTATCACCTGGATTGCTCATGACCGAATGGGGAATGAAGTTTCCAGAGGACAAACGCGAAGCAGCCAAGAATGCCACCAAGTTAAAGAGGTTTGCTACCGTTGAGGTGAGTTAATATTTGATCGCATTGTTACCATGTTTGCTTGTGTTGACAAGCGCCAGGATGTGGCCGAGCAAGTGAGACTTCTCGCGCTGTCGAAATCGATGACCGGGCAAAACATCGTTTGGCAAAACATCGTTATAGACAGTGGCACTTCTTTGTAGCCATGCATAACCAGTCTAAGACAAATTCACTTTCTGCTTGAATTTTTTTCAGCTCTATCGCTAGCTGGTGTTTGCCTCTATGCCTCCACCTAAGAGTGTCGTGTTCCCTTCTCTGCTTGAAAAGGTGAAGTTCTGCAAACAAACCTCGATCTGATCCCTCTATCGCTTTTCGTAAAACCAGCCAACGACAGAACCACAACGATAACAAGAGCCTGCGACATGGTGCAGCCAGACGTGAAGTGGCCTCTGCGGTCGAAGCTGTATAAAGACTACTTCGATGATCCTACGCTCTCAGACCTTACCATACGGCTCAGCGACAGGACCGTGTACACACATCGTATCGTGCTATGCCGCGGTTCGGAATATTTCACGAAACTCCTGACAGGCGGTTTCCGGGTACGGCAAGAATGGCGCATACGCGAGAGGATATCCCACACTAACTTTTGCGAACAGGAAAGAGGCTCCAAAGAAGTCGAACTTCACGAGGACGATCCGCAAGCGATGATTGCGCTCCTCCGTTTCCTCTACGATCTGCCGTACGGAAAGGCCACCGCTGAGCAATGGGATCGAACCTTGAAGCCACATGCTAAGCTCTACGTGGTAGCCGACAAGTACCGTGTCGAAGCTTTGAAATCGCAAGTCTACAGGGACATGCAGATAATTATCAAGTCGAAACACTACCTCAAGAATACTGTGAAGGCCGAGAGAGTCACCTTGGACGATCGACTCCAGAACAAAGACGACTTTGCCGACGCTGTCCAGATCATCTATGGCGGTACAACGATCAAGGACATCCAAAGACGGAAACTGATAGTGGATTTCCTTGTCCATAACATCGACCTTGTGAGGAAAGATCGCAAGCTCTTGTCGCTCATTAAGATATATCCTGATCTTGGCGCCGATATCATCGAACACCCGGATCTCACATCCGAAACCACCGGCAATTGGTATTGCGTCGACGATCAATGTGAAAAATGCCTTCCCAGCTGCGAGGATTGCAAGACGATCTATGGGTCGTATGATTTGAGCAGGAACCGCTGGAGAACGCGTCGCCTGTGCCCAGAGTGCTGGGTTAATGGGTATATTATTTGCAGTAACTGCGGGACCAGGACGTGGTGGCAAGGAAACTCAGGTCTATGGCTGGAGCCGAAGCCTTGAGGAGATTGTGAGTGAAGGTCCTGGCGTATTGGCCACCAAGCTATGCCGATAATTGCATAATCGGCAAATGCGTAGAGGCGACGATGGAAGTATGATTAGCTCTCAGCAGGAGAATGGACGCAGGGCGAGCAGTCCGATCGATCGAAAAGAAGGAAAAACACTGGTGTAGCTTGCAAGTATCAATCGAATGAATGTGTTCCTTAGCATATATAAAAAACGTTCTGACCCTTGTTTCCTAGGAAGAGCTTTCACTTTCATGAAGCTACTCCCACTCCTCATTGATTCCACCGCCCCTACTAGTGATAGGTCGTTCGGACACCATCTGAGGGCACACCACTGGGTTGAATGGCTTCACTCCTGTCCAAAATGTGCTTGTCACATGCATTGACCCGCTTTCGTTGGCATTGAAAGTGAAAGTCAAGTTAAATCACATGCTTGCCTCGACTTGGTGGCATCATAAATACTCACATCGCGACCTACCTGAGATCTTCTACAACACAACAACAACGCCACCCGACGACCACCCGTACAATACCGACCCAACTTCTGTCATGGCGAACTCTCAAAGAGGCACGGCTTCCCAATCCAATCTGTACAAAGCTTTTTTCAACGATGCGACACTTTCCGACCTTACCATCCAGATGAGTGACAAAACGAAAGTTTTCGTCCATCGGATCGTTCTCTGCCGTCGCTCTGAGTACTTCACCAAACTTCTCACTGGTGCGTTCCAGGTATGATCACATCAGTCCAAGTCAAGCGAAGACTCGAGCTGATTGAAGTAACAGGAACGCGGAGCCAAAGAAATCGAGCTGAAGGAAGATGATCCAGATGCACTATACAAACTTCTCCTTTACATCTATGACCTTCCCTGGGACGACAGGTATAGCGACGAGAGCTTCCTGGTGGCTCATGCCAAAATCTACGTCGTGGCGGACAAGTACCAGGTCCATGGCCTCAAGGTTGCAGTCAGCGAGGAGATGAACCGTGTCTTGGACCCTGGTATGGACATCTTCAACGATCACCTTGAGGATGAGATCGAAGACTTCCTTGATTCTCTTACAGTAATTGTCACAGGCACCGCTGCAAACGACGTTCTGGCTCGGAAGGTGATGGTGGAAGCATGTGTCAGAAACCTGAGATACCTATATCAAAACCCTAAGCTCAAGTCCTTGTTGATGGACTCTGCAGAGCTAGGTGCTGCTATCATCAGTCATCAGAGCCTTGGATTCAGTCTAGCAGGAGCCTGGGTGTGTAACGAAGATATTACACACAACGCTTCGATTGACTGCAGGTCTTGTGAAGCTCACTTTGAGGAGGAATTCGCGTGGCAAAACCGCTATGAAGAATATTGGACTTGTTCTAAGTGTGGACACAAGGGCAGCCCTTGCTGCTTTCATTGTGGTGTTGCGGTCAGGTGGGTTGAGCGCGAGCTACTCCCAGAACGCGTTTGAGTGGCTGTACACTCCCATCTCCTCCGGATGCGACGGATCTACGGTCGAATTCCCCCAATTCAAGGCTTACTTTGCCGAAAAGGCCACACGTCACCTTGGATATCTCTGCAACACAACAGGGCATGACTAGAATGCTCGACTTTGGCTCTGTGGCTTCTTTCAGCTGGGTATCAGCAGACTATAAGGCCTGAATTGATATGCATATCAACTTAGCATATGAACAGGCGCGCCGGAACTCCGTGCTCAAAATCATACCATTTTCCATTCATTGTCCCTCCACGATACCATTAACCATGTTGTGCGCCTGCCCAGGCTCAGCAATAACCCAGTCTTTGACTCCTCCCTTCCAATCGCTAATCCTGCCGTCCTTGATCCTCACGACTACAACCTTGACCTCCTCATCCTCAATATAGCTCCCACGTCCACCGTCGCCCGTTCTAGCATTTGTCGGACTTGTGCCGAACAGCTGCTCTGAGCCTGTCGCTTGTGCCTCGAAAGTGTTGTTGTCCAGATGCTGCTGCTTGCACCACTTCTCCTCTTCCGTTCCAGTCTCTAGCACAGTTGCGGAGCCATTAATTGTAGCCGAGATCGAAGAGACAGCAGCCGAGTTCATGCTCATCAGCATGTTCGCTAAGCTACTGCGACCCGTTCGTGCGCCGACGGGACTGCGCTCGCGATCTGTGATGTTTGGAGGGCGCGAGGAAACCCAGTCGTGGGCCAGTAAGCTGACATTGGGGTTCTGCACCAGGTTGATAGTCTTCTTCGAGGAGGGATTGGTGGTCATTATGATGACTGGGCCAGCGCGCATAGTTTCAGATGTGAATGGATGTGAGGGCAGGTAGGTGTAGTTCATTAGGCTGACGTGTGGAGTATTGTCGATGCATGTTGCGAGGTGTAGCTGAATGGTTGTTAGCGATGTATTAATACCCGTTTATCCAAAGCATTATACGTACGAAACGAGCATTTTGCAAGCATGTCGAGACCTCTTCTGGCAAACACTCTGAGACGGTGGGGTTGGTATTGGCGGACTGTTGCCAGCTAAGAGGTGGTTGGGCGTCGGCCATGGTGTGTTTGTGTTGCTATCTGGTGATGGAGCGAGAGGATGTTGTTCATGTGGTGGAGCGGTATTCAGGATTTCCTCGATGCTGGCAATGTCCCAATCGAGCGTCAAGCTCTCTATGGATCGCGTGAGTCGTGGCTCGCCGATCGTGTGACGTCTTCTGGTGAGGCTGAACCTCTGGTGCTGCGCCACTCTGAAGACGATGGCGCTAGGCCGTGACCAGACGATCAGGGTCGCCGTCCTTGCTTTGGACGAGCTCGCCGGCTGGGCCGACGCGAACGACGATACTTGTCTCATATATCCTCCTGCGACCACCAAACACCCTATAGCTCTGACACATCACAACGTGCCCCAGGCAATTTGCGCACACGCACATTCCACCTACTGAACACTATACCAGCACAGGCACCATGTCGGGCAGAGAGAGCCTGGACGGATCTGATACCCTCCACGTTGCCCATTCGAATGGCTCGCGACCAGCCAGCCCTACGACTGCGACAGCGACCGCGCCGCCAGCCATAGTCGCCGACGATGCGCCAAAAGGCCCGCCTAAAGCTGTTGAGGATGTCATGTACTCTGACATTGGCATCAACACTCTCCTCAATCGTCTGAAGCAGAGCATAGCATCGGCGCGTGACTTTGCTGACTTCCTTCGCAAACGCTCACGACTGGAAGAAGAGCAAGCGAAGGGCTTGAAGGCTCTCGCCAAATCTCAGCTGGATGCTTCTCGTAGGCCGGATTCCAAGAGTGGAAGCTATGCGTTGCAGCTCGGCGAGGTGTTGCGCGTCCACGAGCGCATGGGCGATAATGGCATGCAGTTCGCACTCTCTCTTCACCAGATGCATGAAGATCTCAATACTTTGACTGCAGAGATCGAACGAGGAAGGAAGCAGCAGAAGCATGAAGGCTTGGACGCGGAAAAGAAAGCCTTCGACGCCGAGCAGGCGATGCAGAAGGCAAAGGCGCGCTACGACACTTTGGCCGAGAGCTACGACCGTGCTAGGACTGGTGACACCAAGGGTAGCAGGAGGCTTGGTCTCAAGGGACCGAAGAGCGCTGAACAGGTTGAGTCGGAGATGTTGCACAAGGTTCAAGCAGCCGACAGCGAATACGAAGAGAGAGTGAAGGGTGCGAAATCACAACGCGATCACCTCTTAAGGATCGGACGACCACAAGCTGTCAAAGCTCTGCAGTCCTTGATCAAGGAGTGCGACCAGGCTCTCGCCTTGCAACTGCAGAAATACGCCACCTTCAACGAGAAACTACTCCTCGGAAATGGCTTAGCTGTGAGCCCGCTGACTGATGGAGATGCGCCATCAGCTCACAAGAGTCTACGCGAATTGGTCGTTGAGATCGACAACGAGAAGGATTTCAACAACTACATCGCTAGTCACAGCGGCAAGGTTCCTCCTACACCCAGCGAGATCAAATACGAGAAGCACCCAACGCTCGCACCTAAGCAGCAAGTCCCCAAATCGCAGACACCGAGCGTTGCGCCACCAGCACCTGCACCTGCACCTGCACCTGCGCCTGCACCTTCCGGAGGTCTAGGTATCAACAGCATGACCTCCCAGTCCACATCGGCGAACAGTAGATACAGCTCAATGCCTTCGTCGATGGTAACGGCGGCGCCATCATACCACTCGCAAGCTCCTGCTTCAGCAGGCGGGTACGGCTACTCTCAGTCTCCAGGTGGGCCTGGAGATACCTTCTCATACGATCAGAAACAGGGCTCGTACGGTTCGCAAACATCAACATTACGGGACGGTCCTAGCAATCCTCCTTATCCTGTGCATCCCTCCGAGCGCATCACGTCGCCCGTCTCGCCAGTGTCTGGTTACTCTCCTACACAGACAACAGGCTCCATCGCTGCTGCGGCTAATCCAGTCACTATGAGCCCTCTGGGTACTTCTAACTTCCCTGTGCCTCCTACGAAGTCGAGCAGGACGCCAACACGGCCTGTCTTTGGCGTCAGTCTGGAAGAATTGTTTGCTCGCGATCAGTCCGCTGTGCCTATGGTCGTCTACCAGTGCATGCAAGCGGTCGACCTCTTCGGTCTTGAAGTCGAGGGTATCTACAGGATGTCTGGCACAGCATCGCATGTCAACACCCTGCGCGACGCCTTCAACCACAACGCTCCCAACCTCGACTTCCGCAACCCCGCCAACTTCCACCACGATGTCAACTCCGTTGCCACACTCCTCAAGCAGTTCTTCCGCGACCTTCCCGATCCCTTGTTCACCAGCGTTGGCTACGATGGCTTCATCAACGCTGCTAGAGTCGAGGATCCCAGTGCTAGGCGCGATGCGTTGCATCAACAAATCAACGATCTGCCAGATCCTAACTACGCGACCTTGCGCGCACTGATTCTGCATTTGCACCGCGTGACGCAAAGCGAGAGCCGCAACCGCATGGGCAGCTCGAACCTTGCAATTTGCTTTGCGTACGTCTTAAATCCCTTCAGCAATGTCCACAAAATATTTGCTAACATAAACCTCACAGACCAAGCCTCATGGGCGCCCATACCGGTTCGCAAATTGCGGACTCTGGTCTGCAAACGAAGGTCGTGGACACGATTTTGATGAATGCCACCGCGATCTTTGACGAGGATTAGTGGGGCAGACGCGTTGTTCTCGACAGACGTCAATTGTTACGACATTTATTTCAAAAAGGCGGCTGCGTGTATCCGGATACCCTTCCTGTGATGTATTACTCTACTATAGACATGCTTGATATGAACGATGAAGATATTTGCTGACGATTACCGTTGCTATTCCAATGCTGCTGAAATTTTAGGCTTGTTCTGATCAATGCTGCGTCTATTTCTATTGGGCTAAGGACTGTTGTCGAATACGTGGAATGTGATGGATGTGAGTATAGGTGATTGATCAATTGACAGTTTCAGATATTATCAGTCTTCCCAGGCGCATACTCATGGGTAGATGTAAATGTACCTCCGTAGATCCTGCCAAAAGTGGAGAAAGCTTCATGTCGCCATGCCCGCGTCTCCACACCAAAAGCGTTCTACACGATTAAACCCGTCTCACGACGACAACAAGCGACTCCTATCTTTTGGACAAAGTCTTGGGAGGAGTGTATACGGCATGCGGTAACCAGCCTTGCCTAGATTCGCCATGGATAAGTCATGACCCGAAGACCGTCCGCCACCGAGCATGTCCACACCTCATGCATGGCGTGATAGCTGGGGAGGTAGACGTGCGCGATACGACTCCTCACGAGTATCCATCCTGGCCGAGGTGTTTATCTCGAAGTGTTTGGATGCTGGGTTTGAGTTTCGTTTCCTTTGCTTTCCTCCGTTCACGCCTCCATACTATTAAATCCCATCTCATCAAATTCACAAACATGCCTGGCACAATTCTCTCACCTTACAAACAAGTCCCGGAGACCAAGGCAGACCGTTCGTATCTGTTCCTGTCATGTGTTGATACATGCTGACGTGAGCACAAAGTGGACTGGGCCGAGCTGGTCACTCTTGACCTAAGCTTGTTTGACACCCCAGAAGGCAAGCAGGAGCTGGCCAAGCAGCTCACCTACGCTGCCCAGCATGTCGGTTTTTTCTATGTGAAGAACTTCTCCATCAGTCAGGAAGAAGTGGACCGACAATTCGCTCTCGGACGCGAGTTTTATGACTTGCCGCTTGAGGAGAAGCTGAAGTACCACAATCTTGAGGATCTGCACAATGGCGAATACAATGGCTACCGTCCTGCTGGACTGAGGCAGTACGTACTGTGCATTTATATCAATGATCGAAGCACCGACTGACCTTACAGATTGACGGAGACAGTTAAGGACAACGTCCAGGTCTACAACCTTCCCAAATTCGACGGATACCACAAGCGAGCCCAGCCTGCGGTCTTGCAAAACCACATCAAAGAAATCGAGGCTTTCAGCAGGAAATGCCATGAGGAAGTCGTCGTCAAGCTTCTACGCCTCTTCGCCATCATCCTCGAGCTTCCCGATGAGGACCAGCTGGTCAAGGAGCACGTGTACGACGTCAAGGGCGAAGACCACTTGCGATACATGCACTACGCCTCTCGCTCGCCCGAACTCAACGCTCAAGTCGGCGAGCTCTACTCGCCCGGCCACACTGATCTTGGAAGCATCACGCTTCTGTTCCGCCAGCCTGTTGCCGCTTTGCAGATCCTGAACTCGCAGCAGCAGTGGAAATGGGTCAAGCCTCAAGACGAGACTATCACGATCAATATCTGCGATGCATTGCAGGCTTTGACCGGCAACTTCCTCAAGTCGTCCATTCACCGCGTCCACTCGCCACCCGACGACCAGGCGCACGTTGATCGCCTTGGCGTGTTGTACTTTGCTAGGTATGTCAGCTGCTGGAAGCAATTCCATAACTCCCCCTACGCCATCGACGTCTACTGACACCGACTCCCAGGCCGAACAACCACGTTGTCCTTGATCCTATCTCTAACAGCCCGCTTTTGGATCGCCTTGGCTTGAAGGATAATGATCTGACTCGCATAGGCCAACACTTGACCATGGAGCAGTGGGTAAAGGCACGTCAATCACAACAGCAGCGTCGCACGAAGCCGCCCAAGATTGAGGGCTCGAAGTACGAGTACGGCGCGAAGGAGATGGAGATTATTCCCGGTCTCGTGTCAAAGGTGTACAATTGAATACATTTCGTCGGATTAGCTAGACACCATAGCTGCTGGGAAACAAATGCTTTTGATAAACATAGCGTACATATCTCTCCTGGTTATTGCCATTTGTTGCCCAGGACATTTCATAGTGGTCACAACATCAGTGTCTCCGAAGGCTCCTTTTATCACATTTCCAGTGCAGACGTGAAAAGTCATGTACTTCCTCACAGCGTCTCTAAAGTGAACCTATCCGGAGAATTCTCCCAAAGTGTCTCGGTCCGTGTTTCTTCTCGGAAGAGGGCCGCCCAGCTCGTTACGAGCGCACAGGCTCTCTTGACAAACTCAAAGCGCCCAGACGTCATTCAAATTTGTATTTGCTGAAAGAATTGAAGGACTTTTGGTGGTTCGCTCAAGTAATCTTACAGCAATGACCGGCGGAAACTGTCCCGCCGGAACCTGTCCGTCGTCTATAGCTGCGCTGATCACGTAACCCACGAAGTCGTATATAGATCTGGATACATGTATGGACCATATTCGTAGATTGAAAAAGCCAGTCAAATATTCGTTTCTCCTCACAGATCCAATTGGATAATTAAATTCGATCACCTTTTGTCAACTCAAAGGGAGACACAATGGCAAAGCTCATCACAATCTGCGGTGCCACTGGCGGCGTTGGTGGCTCCGTTGCAAGACGCTTCCTCAAGGACGGCTGGAACGTTCGTGCGATCACCCGCAACACTGAATCTGCTGCAGCAAAAGCCCTTGCCGAGCAAGGTGCGCAGCTTACTTCTGCCAACTACGACGATGTTGCATCTCTCGAGAAAGCATTTCAGGTACGAGATCCATCATTAAACACATTGCTCCCTTGGCTACATCACTGACTCCGACTAGGAAAGCAATGTGATCTTCGGCCTCACAAACATCTTCGAGTATCTCCTCGACAAGACCCCTGAGGATGCTGCCGTGAGGGAACGCCAACAATTGGTCAACATCGCTACAGCAGCGAATGCGATTCCGTCTTTGGAACACCTCGTGTTGCACACTCTGCCAGCCGGCGAGAAACTTAACAAGGGAACCTTCGTCCCGCACTTTGATGTATGCTTTATCTTCCGGCGTGAAGTCGATTATACCAGTATAGACTAACGTCCGACTCAGGGTAAGGACCAGGCCGCCGACGTCATCAAGGAGACTCTGCCGTCTCTTGCTCAAAAGACAACGTTCTTCTGGATCGGCTTCTTCAGCACAAACTTCCATCAATTCCCCATGATGAAGCCTACAGTACTGGTAAGTGGATACGGTCCAGTGTAAACGCGAATGATTGAATCTGACTATAAACAGCCCAACTCCTACGGTTCACACGTCTACATCCAGCCCGTGGCACCAACAACTCCAATCCCCTGCGCCGGCGACGTCGAGAACAACGTCGGCCACTTCGTCAAAGCCATCCTGGCCAAGCCCGAAGTGTCCCTCCCAGCCAAATACGCATTCCTCTACACGTCTCAAGGCACATTCCAAGACTACCTGCAAGCTTGGATCGACGTCACCGGACGCCGCACAACTTTCGTGACCACTACTCTCGAGAACTACGAGCAGATGTGGGGTCCTCATGGTCTGGAGGTTGGATTGATGCTCAAGGCGTGCGAGGGTGCGTCAAGCTGGCAGGATGCTTATGGTTCTGACGTCGTCTCTGCGAAGGACTTGGGTATTCCTGAAGGTACTTTGATTGGTCTAAAGGCCGCTCTGGAGAAAGACAAGGAGCTTTTGTAGGGATGGGAGGGCTGATATTGATAATCAACTATGCTAATGGCATCTATGTGGAAGTCAGCGATAATGCACATGATTTTTGATCCCATGGAATATGTTGGCAAAGAATTTGTATTCTTCAAGGGGTTTCTTTCAGTTCAGCATTTTATCATCTGAAGCTGAAGATCTCGGTCATAGCTGTAAGTGAACTGGAGCATAATGAGACCAAAACACTTGTTTATCTCATCTGTTAATTACAGCTATCAGTCATTGATTCCAAACGAATGTCCCATGCCAATGTACTCTATGCTCACACCTGAATCGTGGCTGGTCCCGTGAGCTCAGCTTGGTATGCAACGAGACTGCTGGGTCCACCCTCCCTGCCAAGAACAGTGATGCTCTCAATGATCACACCCGCATCATAGTCGAAAGTGCCTCCCATGGTGAAAGTGCTAGACTCTCCATCGTAGCTGAACTCAATGAAGCTCGTAGCCTCTTGCTCAACGCTCACACCATCGTCCAGGTACAAGTTACCCTTTGCATTACCATCGAGGCCTGGCGCGATGATGAGCTCGAAGTTCTCCTTGCGTAATAGGGTCGTCGTATTGGCCGAGTTGGCACGCAAGGCAATGATGCTGCCGCCCTTGTAGTACAGCGGGATCGAAGTGTACGGCACGTCTGGCACACTGATGGTAGCGCCTTCGCCACGGACAGTCTCGTGAGTGTAGTAATCGTAGAAGATGTCGTCTGGAAGATAGAAAGATGCTGTCGTACTGTTCTCCTCGGTGACTGGTGCAACGAGCACACCAGGGCCCCAGAAGTACTGGTGCTCTAGAGATTTCGCGTTCAAATCCGACGGGTAAGCGAAGAACATCGGCTGAATGATGGGAGTACCAGATTCGGTCTGCTCATACATAGCAGTGTAGATGTAGTCAAGAAGTTTGTAGCGAGCTGCAATGGCATTGCGCGCTGACTCCGCGACGAGCGGTGATCTGTAAAACTCGTGTGGCGTATAACCGACTTCGCGGTGGTTGCGGTAGAACGGAGAGAAGGCGCCTAGGGATGCCCAGCGAGCGCAAGTGTTGTCGTTGGTCTGGCCAGAGAAGCCACACACATCAGATCCTACAAAGGCAAACTGGAACAGACTGGTGAAGTCAAGTAGCTGACGGATCGATGTCAGGTAGTAGCTCCACTCAGCACCGTTATCGCCGAGCCAATGTCCTACTTGGCGACCAGATCCTGCGAATGTTGAACGAGTAATGATCATTGGACGAAGAGCTGGACGGCGCGCCAACATGGCTATCCTTGAAGCTTCTGACATCATGGCTCCGTACAGGTTGTGCGTATCGTATTCGGCATAACCACCTTCGTGGATCAAGTCAGTACGAATGGTTCTGTCGCTTAGCACGCCGGAGCCGGCAGCATTTTGGATCGCGTAATCTGGATTCAGTAGATCGCGGCCTGGCAGGCCAATACCTTCGCCAGCGCTCTGGCGTTTCTGCAGTTTTACGTGTGGCTGAGCAGGTTTTGCGCGCCTCTTAAACTTAGACTGCGGCGGCGAACTGGTCCTGATCGAGTCCTGTGTACTGCTTGTGCTATTACAGCCTCCAGTAGTGACGGTTCGGTTTCCGTTCTCGTATATGAATGTCCCATCGGGTTGCGAACGAATATACTGGTATGTGAAGGTACCGTCCGCAGGCATATCAATCGTTGCACTCCAGATTGGGTAGTTGTCAGCGCTCAGAGGAGCGGCATTGACAATGTTGTCGTTGCCAAGAGTAATTGAGCTTCCAAGGATAATAATGTTCTCGCCAAAGAAAGTTGTTGCGTTGACGTTGAAGGTGACGACAGAATGACACTGAGGCTGGAAGTCCTCGGGGAATCCTGGAATGGGTCGTGGGCTTCCTAGCCGGATTGCAGGTGCTTTAGGAGGTAGCCCTTGTGCAGCAGCTTCGGCCGCAGGGTCAAGACATGGCCACGCGCAGAAGTTGCTGGCTTCATTCATATCGATCCATCTACGTAGAGTCAGTAACGCATGCCATTGCGGCGGGCTGTATATAAACTTACAGGGCATCGATGTCCACGCCGGTGTCAGCGTCAAAGAAGCTCAGGAACTCGCTATTCCAGTAGTCTTGAGTGCTGCTTGAAAACCAATCCGGATAGACCGTTTGGCCAGGCCATACGACGCCTCTGTACAGCGAGCCGTTACTGAACTTCAGGAATGAGTCTATGCCTTTGTCGAATGCCTCATAGTTAGAGTTTGGGGCATAAGCCACAGCAGGGTCGACCATAACAACATAGTGTTGGTCATTGCTGTGAAGGGTATCCACAAGTTCACGCACAAGATCCAGGGGGAATCGATCAGGGTCAAGTGTAAAGACCCAGCGCTGATACATGTAATCAACTGCGACCATGTTAGCCCATATCATCAATACGCCTGGAATTTTGAAGACTCACTGTCGGTCCACATGGTCTCGAGAGGAATGTTGGCCTGCGAATAGTTTGCGACTACTTCGGCAACTTCGTACACATCACGCATGCCGTAGCGACACTGATGGAAACCGAAACCCCAGTATGGCATCATCACGGCTTTGCCGACTACCTCCGAGTACTGTTGAGCGGCCTCGACAGGCGTGGGGCCTGAGACGAAGTACAGATCTATAATACCGCCGACTGTGTTGTACTCCAAGAATTGGCCGTCAGAATCATCAATTTTGATGTCCATACCTGTGATCAAACGTCAAACTATGTCTGCAATATCATAAAGCAATCAATGATCAGTCGGATCAGAGCGATGCGTACCATTGCTATTCAGTAAGAACACTGCATGTGTTCCATTGTCGCCTCTGTGGTCATAGTAGACTGGGTGAGCACCATAGAGGTTAGTTCCTTCAGGAATCCGATATGCGTCACGGTTCCAAATCGTGCGTGTGTAGTTGGTCGTGTTGAGCATGCTGCGTCATCCATCAGTATAAGCCAAAATTATGAAAACGACTGCGATCAACGCACAATGAGTCGGAGTGCTCGCCCAGGCCGTACAAGCTCGGATTGTTTGGTAGACTTGTGCGAAGCCTTATGTATTGGTTTTCGAAGACGATTTGTGCTGCAGAGGTATCGAAGAGAATTTCGCCGCTCTCGCGTCTGACGACGGAGAAGCTGAAGGGATCTTCCTCATACTTGAACTCAAGATCGGAACCATTGCCACTGCCTCCACTGCCAGATGGACGTTCGAACACGGATTCAGGGACTTGATAGACCTCATTGGCGGGATCCTGGATTTTGACGTGCAGGCGCTGGTCTTTCAGATGTGTTAGTCAGAACGATCACGTGTTGTGACCAGAAAATCCATGACTTACCACTTTGGTACTCAACAGTCAAAGTGAGCTCCTCCAAATCTGTACCGTAGACGTTACAGGCGGTACCAGCCAGGGTAAGCGATGCTGTCATGCCATTATCGGTGGTCTCGACATTGCTTGCCTTGTACCCTGGGCATGAATCAAGGGTTGCGTTTTGCTGCCGGGGTAGAAGGCTAGCAGATATGGATGGCACGAGTGTAAGTGACGCTGCAAGGAAGTGACCGAGCACCATCTTGATGGTCGGTGCCTGAGTGATTACTCAGATGGATGTGCCACAAAGGTACCTCAGTAGCAGCGGGATGGGATGATTAAATACAGGTACTTGCCTGTTGCACTTGCTGGCAGGTTCTTGTCTATGCGAGCTGAGTTACAGTTGTGCAGCCGTCTAAGCAGGAAACGTACATACGCGGCAAGGAGAGCAGGGTCTAAGACACGCGCGTGACTGGCGAGCCGTTACTAAAGCTCATCTCCGCTGCCGCGATGATCATGTAGAGTGACTGTATGGAATCTCGAGAATATTGCGTTGCATGGACGAGCGGGGAAATATGCAGGACGTGGCTATGAGCGGCGGGGTGATGCAGACGCTCGACACCCTTGCAGCAGGCTCAACGCTGGGTGCCTGGGCGGGAGCGAGCATGTGCTACATCCGCCGAGAAATAGCACATGGGCGAGGAGCAGGACGGCTTGGATGATTCGAGATGCATATGTGTGTCGACATCGTGACTTGATCGTTTGCGGGGCGATGATCACGCTGATGTGTATGGTTAGAGCGTGCATCTGCCGCTAGGAGTAACAGAGGCATAGTGTCGAGCTGAGCCGAGCTTAGAACAAATTTACAGCATGTGACACTGTGTGACGATCTTGCGAGTGGACGCCTAGTGCATTCAGGATGCCCAAGAAGGACCGAATATCTGGGTAGCGATCAAAGACAACACGCGATGAGACGAAAGCGTAAGTTGAAGTGAAGGAAGCTCTCTCGGCAGCGTCTTCCGGCTGAAGGTTGAAATCAAAAGTCGGGTGGCTGAATCCGCGACGTCATTGGACTTCCAACGCGCGACCACTCTACGCCACTGTAACGCGTTTGTTTAGACGTACCTTGTTGCTCTATACTGCAGCGTACTACATTGCGACTACGACGTACTTGGTGGGGCGATACTACGATATGCACAACATGCACAGACGATCATGACCTGGACGAGCCCGTACTTCGACTATGGCTAAGGAAGCAGAGGCCTTCCGCGTCAGGCTCAACTGCGTGGACCATTATCAGAGTGCTCCAGGACCGCTCGATCCGCCACTCTGGGGCCCAGCCAGAGACACACCTACGCAGCGTAATAACTTGCCTCAGGTCCCTGTTATACGCGTCTTCGGAGCGACTGAGACTGGTCAAAAGGTCTGCTTGCACATCCATGGCGCATTCCCGTATCTTTACATCCCATATACCGAGTCGGTGGAGAAAAACGCTATGGATGCATACATCAACACACTGAGGCATTCCATCGATCATGCACTTGCACTGTCTTACCGACGCAACCCTTATGACAACCCACGCAATTCATCCTTTGTGGCACACATCAGCCTCGTCAAAGGTGTGCCTTTCTTCGGCTACAATGTCGGACACAACTACTTTCTCAAGATTTATCTACTCAACCCTATGCATATGACTCGTTTCAACGATTTGCTACAGCAGGGTGCAATCTTGAGAAAGGTCTTCCAGCCATTCGAAGCGCATTTGCAATATTTACTGCAATGGATGTGCGATTTCAACCTTTACGGCTGTGCGTATGTTGAATGTGCAAAGCCTCTATTTCGTGGACCAGTACCAGTGTGGGAAGAGTTGGATGAGCTGACACACCTTTGGCATGATCGTTCGATCAGGAAGGATCAGCTGTTAGAAGAGGCAGCATTTCCTCGACAAAGCCACTGCCAGCTTGAGCTTGACATCAGAGTTGAGGATATCATCAATCGTCACGAGATACAGGCGAGACCGCTTCATCACAGCTTCATTGAGCGCCTGAGCTCGCTTGAGAACTTGCCACCCGAGGAGAAGCTTGTACATTCGATGGCCGGTTTGTGGAAAGATGAGACACGGCGTCGCAAGTTACGTATGGGCCTATCTAATCCCACTTCGTCTCCTTTTCCACCTGAAGTGCTCGTGAGTATGAGCGCTGATCCTCGAAATGATTCGAAAGGTGGCTGGATACATGAGGATGAATTCCGTGAGATGATAGATCAGCTTGTTAGCGAAGAGCGCAAAGCAAGAGGTGGCAGCGATATCAACTTTGAGGCTTTCGAGGCGGGAAAGCAGACCAGGCATGATGTGCAGACTGTTTTGGAAAGCGTGGTGGACTTGTTCCAAGAGACACTCACAGCAAAATGGGTCACAAACGGCCACGGAAAAGAGGAGAGCGACTTCGACCTGGAACATTTGAGTGCACCGAAGAATGAAGAGGACATTCTTGTAGATCTCGGAACTATCGCTCAGCTCGCCGACGAAGACGAGTACGAGTCAGATGAAGAAGCTGCAAAGATCAAGGCACTGACTCAGCGACAAAAGCTGGCTGATGCTGGTCTGGGCGATAATATCGGTGAGGCCAAGGTTCAAGGAGACTCTGCGGACATCGAAGCCGCAGTCGAGCATGTGGATGCGGCCGTTGTACCGCTAGAAGCTCTGGATCATGCCAACAGCATAGGTCACAAGCGACAACGCCCAAATGACGCTCAACTCGATTTCAAAAAACCTAGAAGATCGTCGCAAGACAATCAAGTATCGTCTAAGCACAACACATTTCGTGTACAAGATACCACACGACGCTTGAACGACGAATCGACGCTTCACGATAGCGCGTCCATGTCGAACGGCCAGCCCAGGGTGAAGCCCGACATCCCGACGTTACCGCCGTCAGGTCAGCCGCCAAAATTGTCGCAAAGGTCCTCATCGTCGTCCTCAAGAAAGCTGAGTTTTCCTTCTGTCAAAGATCCGAATGACCCCGAGACGCAGCTTCGTCTGAGTCAACGGGATGCAAGCAACTCTACAAATCACTCAAACACGTCGCCCTCTAAAGATAAGAAACGTAAACAGTCATTCGAGACATCTTTTGGTTCAATCAATACTCCGTCTTCGTCCTCGACAGTCACACGATCTACATCTACAAAGTCTCTTTTGAGTTCGGCAGCTATCTCGAATTACGCCAAACAGTTTCGGCCGGCAAACAATGCCCAACATTTGATCTTCGGTCAAGCGCCACCAACTTTCGCAGAAGTTGCACAGACTGTTACGCCCTCTGTGGTCTATCAAAACGCGTACTATAGCACCGAGAGCGATGTGCTTGATCGTCCTCGCGAATATGCAGGACAAGAATTCAGGCTTGAGAGCCTGACATTGCCTTTTCTTCCCGAATTCGACAAAGATGGGACGCCCGTACCCGTCAAAGCAGCACCATTGGAAAAAGCGAAGCAAGATCTTGTCGATCAACGACGTGCGCGACAGTGTTCTATGAGGACCTGGGAGATAATGCAGCCTCCACCTTCATATACTGAAGTTCAGCACTGGATGAAATCTGAGCAAATTGTAGATCGTGACACAGTCGAAGACATGGAAGCGGACGGTCCACCTACCACTCAAATCAAACGCAAGAACCGCCCGGCACCGGAGCTTTCTCAGATCGATGGACCTACACAGAAGAATAAGCACGGCTTTAAATTCTCTCAGCGCAAAGCCAGCACTAGCGTACAGCATGAAACTGGATATATGTCGACTATGAGTTTGGAGGTTCACGTCAATACTCGTGCCGACCTCTCGCCCGATCCGGAGAAAGATGCAGTCAGCATGGTCGTATGGTGTCTTGCTGAAGAGAAACTGGACGAGGATACGAAGATCGGCATCGTTGTGCTCACTGACCCTAAGGATGATACGCTGGTCGAACGTATCCGACGCTCAGTAGGCAACACTGTACAGATCGATGAGGAAGATGACGAGCTTGACCTTTTCAATCGGATGGTCGACATTGTACGTTCGCACGACCCTGATATCTTGACTGGATACGAAGTGCACAACAGCAGCTGGGGCTATCTCATTGAGCGCGCAAGACTGCAATATGAATTCAATCTGCCTGATGAGTTCTCGCGCATGAAGTCGCAATCGCACGGTCGCTTTGGTAAAGACGCAGACAAGTGGGGTTTTACGCATACGTCGACTGTTCGTATCACTGGAAGGCACACCATCAACATCTGGCGGGCTATGAGGTCAGAGCTGAATCTACTGCAATACACGATGGAAAACGTGGTGTTCCATTTGCTGCACAGGCGGGTCCCTCATTACTCCTTTGCAACTCTGACAAGATGGTTCCGCAGCAGCAAGCCTCGTGATCTAGCCAAAGTATTGGACTACTTCTTCACACGCACGCAGCTCGACTTGGAGATTCTTGACGCTAACGAGCTCATTCCGCGAACATCGGAGCAGGCTCGCTTGCTTGGTGTTGACTTTTTCTCGGTCTTCAGTCGTGGCTCACAATTCAAAGTGGAGTCACTCATGTTCCGTATCGCGAAACCTGAATCCTTCGTACTGGTGTCACCGTCGCGAAAACAGGTCGGGGCCCAGAACGCGCTCGAGTGCTTACCACTCGTCATGGAGCCCATGTCTTCTTTCTACACCAGTCCTCTGCTCGTCTTGGATTTCCAGAGTCTATACCCCAGTATCGTGATCGCATACAATTACTGCTATTCCACATGCTTAGGGCGCATCACCAACTGGCGAGGCACGAACAAGATGGGCTTCGCAGACTTCAAGCGTACCCCCGGCCTTCTAGAACTGGTCAAAGACAAGATCAACATTGCACCGAACGGTATGATGTATGTCAAGCCAGAGATGCGCAAGTCGCTTCTCGCAAAGATGCTAGGCGAGATTCTCGAAACCCGCGTCATGGTCAAAAGTGGCATGAAAGTCGACAAAGATGACAAAACGCTTCAGCAGCTTCTTAACAACAGACAGCTCGCTCTCAAGCTTATCGCGAACGTCACTTACGGCTATACATCCGCCAGTTTCTCAGGCCGTATGCCATGTTCTGAGATCGCTGACTCGATCGTTCAGACTGGCCGTGAGACGCTCGAGAAGGCCATCGCGCTCATCCATTCCGTCGAGAAATGGGGCGCCGAGGTCGTCTACGGCGATACTGACAGTCTGTTCATCTATCTGAAGGGCCGCTCGAAGGACGAAGCTTTCAAGATTGGCGACGAGATCTCGAAAGCTGTGACAGACATGAACCCCAGGCCCATCAAGCTCAAATTCGAGAAAGTATACCACCCTTGCGTGCTCTTGGCCAAAAAGCGCTATGTCGGCTTCAAGTACGAACACCCCGCGCAGACCGAACCCGATTTTGATGCGAAGGGCATCGAGACCGTCCGTCGCGATGGCACACCTGCAGAGCAGAAGATCGAGGAGAAAGCGCTGAAGTTGCTCTTCCGCACGTCCGATCTGAGCGAAGTCAAGCGCTACTTCCAAGCGCAATGCACGAAGATCATGACGGGTCGCTTCTCTGTGCAGGACTTCTGCTTCGCCAAAGAAGTCAAGCTTGGCACTTACTCGGACAAGGGACCCGCGCCGCCTGGCGCCCTGATTGCAACAAAGCGGATGCTCAAAGACCCCAGACTTGAACCGCAGTATGGCGAGCGTGTACCGTACGTTGTCATTGCTGGCGCTCCTGGCGCAAGACTGTTTGAAAGATGTGTCGAGCCTGAGAGGCTAATCAATGAAGAGCACGCCGAACTGGATGCCGAGTACTACATCTCGAAGAATCTGATTCCTCCTCTCGAGAGAATCTTTAACCTTGTCGGTGCGAACGTCCGACAGTGGTATGATGAGATGCCGAAGGTTCAGCGCATCCGGCTAATCGGTGACGGCGACCTCGCAACTTCCAAGAAGAAGACGATGGAGAGTTACATGGGCTCGTCGCTCTGCATCGTTTGCCGTGACCGCTTGCCGAAGTCTCGCGAGCCAGCGCCTTTGCCGCTCTGTCATACATGTCGCGAGTCAAGACCCCAACAGACTCTCATTGCGTTGCGGAACAAGATACACAAAGCGGAGCATCGACACCGTGATTTGGAGGACGTGTGCAGGAGTTGCGCGGGTCTGAATTTTGGAGAAGAGGTCAAGTGTGATAGCAGAGATTGCCCGGTCTTTTACAGCAGGGTGAAAGGAAGGACGATGGTGGGAGTTGTGAGGAGTGGGGTTGGAAAGGTCCTGGAGGGCTTGGAAAAGGAAGTGGCAGCGAGAGAGCTGCTTGAGTGGTAGAGTAGTACTCTCGCAAGAGAACCTGTCAGGCATGCGCGACAGCTCTTCTGACGTTGATACTTATATCAATTGGCATCTACGTGTATAATCATTGCATTTCATCAAACTTTTGTCGGCTCACAAGTGCTTTTGCACCTCTTCCTTGGTGTAGCCGAGCACGTGCACAACATCCATCAGACTCTCGCCATTGAGCCTTGAAGGCGCCGCAAGCTGCACCTTGGGCTTCGCGTTGAAAGCAACACCCAGACCAGCAACGCCCATCATGAGCAAGTCATTGCTGCCATCGCCAACAGCGATCGCCCTCTCGGCCGGAATGCCGTTGTCTGCCGCGAGCTGTAGTAGCAGCTCGCGCTTCTTTGATGCGTGAATGATAGGTGCATCGGCAACGAGCTCGCCTGTGAGGACGCCAGCACTCTCGTCCGCAACTAGATGGTTGGCATAAGCATAGTCCAGACCCAGAGTCTCCTTGACCCAAAGTGCAAGAGGGGTAAAGCCACCGCTCAGGACAGCCGTCTTCCAGCCTAATCCCTTCAGCACTTTGACAAGATCCTTCGCGCCAGGAGTAAAGGTGATGACGCCTTTGCGCAGATCCTGCCAAATGCTCGTGGGCACGCCTTTCAATAGTCCCACACGTGCGCGCAATGAGGCTTCGAAGTCTGTGTAGGGCGCTTCGCCGCGCATCGCCGCTTCGGTGATGGCAGCGACTTTGTCGTAGAGGCCAACTGCTCGCGCGAGCTCATCGATGACTTCTTGTTGGATCAGGGTGGAGTCCATGTCGAAGACTGCGAGGCCAGGTTCGCGGTGGAGTTTGTAGAGCTCAGCGGGTTGAATGACGATGTCCCAGCCTTGCTGCTCTTGGAGTTCTACGAGAGCTGGATGCTGGGTTGCTTTTGTGCATTCGGCCAAGGAGGGTGAGTGGCGGAGTTGCATGCTGACTTCGAGCACGCGGGCAGTCTCTCCATCTTTGTCCAGGTAACGCATGTCGGCGCCCTTTAGAGGCTCACAGTGGCTGAAGAGGTCTTCTAAGATGACTGGTAGTTTGCCTCTCATTGGCTTCATTCGTTCGGTCTCGCCTGTCAATGCTGATTTGCAAAAGACAAGGGCCACGACGCCCGCTTGGGCTTCGTTTTGTAGCTCCATCGTTGGCGATCTCGTTCAATTGTCAGGTATGACTTGTCGTTCCGCGATCCAGTGTGCCTAATTATTCAATTGATTACAACAAGTTCATTTGTCTTGAAAGATGTGCTCTGTTGTGAGTCTTTTTGTTGGAGTCCGAGGCTTCGCCGAATATCGGCGCAGAGAGCATTCAACTTCAACGCCCTTCTCGAGGTCTACCACTTCGTAGCAGGGTGTACTGGTTTTACGCACCCATGGCTCCGTATCAGGAGATGCTCATATCAATAGTCAACTGTTCAAACTTGGCTTCACATACCATTGAGATGCTGACGACAGTGCAGCAGTCTCCTGTTGAACGCCACGCCCATACCAGCTGACACAGATTTAAAAAAGACCACAGTAGCCATCGAGAGGCTACGCGCATCTCTATGGCAGCCGATGTGACGGATCTTGTCACATGCTTGAATAGCATACAGTAACGGGAAGTGATGTCAACTTGCATATGCTGCTATCACATGACTGAATTGGCATTCACGAGTGAGGTAATACCACCTGCCACAGCACTCTGATTTTAGCCATCCAATCCAGTGAGATACGCGAGAGATCCCACAGTTGTCAAAGACGAGTTTTGAGGTGTTACAAGCGTTTCGGTAAGTTCCCAAGAGAATCACCCCAAAGGAGCGTACATCGCAGTGGCGGCAGTGGGCCCGACGGCAGCAAGAAAGGCAAAGGCATTGGCATTGGCAACGGCGGCGTCAGCGTCGGTGACGATCAACCTCGACAAGAGAAGAAGGTAAAACAGTGAAGAGGTGTAGAGCAGCTTACAATCCGATAGGGAGCAGCCACGCCACCAACGCATCGCAAAGACGAAGATGGAGCCAAGCAAGTCGGCATTGATCCACAAAGTCAATAGACCGCTGTTGAAGCGATACATGTAAGTACATGGACAGGTGCCTTATCAGGTTGAGAGCTGACAATTCTATCAGCTACGACTACAATGACATAGTCACGATCCTGGTCGGACCTATGGCAACACAGTTCAGCATCCACAAGGACTTCCTCGTCGCCAAATCCAAATTCTTCGAGGCTGCTTGTTCTCCGAGATGGTCTGCAAACGATGGTACCATTCGTTTGCCCGACACGGAGCCAGAGGTTTTCCGGGTCTACCTCGACCGGATCTACTCGGACCACGTCAAATTCATTCGTGATGTGGAAGATGACGTCGATACGCCTTCCCGCGAGCAAGCTCTTTTCTGTGAGCTCTACCTTCTTGCAGACATTCTGGACGACGTGAGGCTCAGGAACAAAGTCATGGAAATTCTCGTGAAGCAAACCAGAGGCATGCCTGATCTATCTACGTTGAAGCGAGTATACCAACGCACACCTTCCAACTCGCCTTTCCGCGAAATGCTTGTCGACAGAGCTGTCCTACAACTCGGCGGAGACGAATTCGCCAGGACGATCTCTGAGTATCCGCCGGAGTTTGTACAGGAAGTGGCCATGCGGCTTATGTTCTCAAAGCGCCATGAGGCTAAGGATAAATTGATCGCTAAGCTGCCTGACTACCAAGAGACTGTACCAAATGATACGTGAATGACTTGATGGGATCAAAGATAGGAGGGAGCAATCACGTACCTCAATCTGAGCTGCATGGGAATCAATTTCACTTCATTTGTTCATTCGATACCTGAGTTACGAAAACCACATATGCCTCTCTGCCCTTACCCATCGTCGCAAATTTGTTTATGGCAGCTCAGTGGCGACACGGTGACTCTGCGTCAGTATTGACAAGCTGGTGACCAGGAAACTGAGATCAATTCATCGATATCTCACTGGTGCATGAGCGGAAGTCTGAATTCGCGCTGCCGGTACAAGCATTCAGAAATGATGGAGATTGTGCAGACTTATGCGTGTCAAAAGAGTGATGTCTGCTGCTAATCTTCACTTCACATGTGTTCACTGAGATGATGTGAGGCTTGAGTCACCGTCACATGCTCCAACGCTTCACAACTTCCTTCTGTAAACGCCACTTTCGACTATCTTCTCCTAAGCGTTCTCCCATCCAACCAAGCGACTTACAAGACCTTCAGGCTACTTCTAATTCTAAAAAGTACTGCGCATCGCCAGCAAGTATCGTCACTCAGCCTTTCATCATGAGCCAAGAAATGGCCGACGACAAGTACGAACCGAGAATTTACGAGCGAGTGAACAGCAAGGCCTCGATAAACATTCTATCTCTCCTCACACACTCCATAGCCAGGATTTCAGCGAGACTATCACGGTCCTGGTCGGGTCAGACGAACATCAACAGCAATTCACGATTCACAAACACCTCATCTGCGCCGGGTCCAAATTCTTCAACGCTGCATGTTCGAAGTTGTGGGCCGAGGGCAAAGAAAAAGTCGTGCGCTTGCCAGAAGCCAAGGCAGAGGCTTTTCGAGCATATATCGTCTGGATCTACACAGGAAAGGTGGTTGTCAACAAATCGGATCACAGGAATGAGTTTCAACAGACAGTGGAGCTGTACTTGCTTGGAGACGTTCTCGACGACCTTCGACTTCGTAACGAGTCCATGCGGACGATGTGCAAGAAGCGCATAGGCTGGACGTGTGACCTCATCAATCAGATCTGGGATTCAACAGCACCCAATTCGCGCTTGCGTCAGATGATCGTAGACGCGTTGATAATGCGCATAGAGAGGGATTCACTGGGCGAAGATGTCAACTATCCAAAAGACCTTTGGCAGGCTGTTGCCGTATCGCTTCTTGGGCGATTGCCTATCGTGCCTAAAGCAGAGTTCGAGTCTGGTCTAGAGAAATACATCGAGCCGGAAAACAGCGATGCTTGAGAACGAGCGCGGTGCATTTTATGCGTGTATTGTCCCCATTGGTTATAGCTGCACCTCTGTTTCACTGCCCCCCAGCGACAATAGGGACGAGGTCTCTATTGGCTCCAAAGACCTCGCACTCTTGGAATTTTGGGTCTATAGAACGAGAACCGTGCAAGGAAGACTTGTATTGCCAGGATTTCACACCTGATGAAGGAACGATACATTAGCGTCGTAAAACTTTTGTCAAAGCTGATCAAGCCATAGTGGTCAAGAGAACCGTCTTCAATTTGTCGGTCCGGAAGTCGTCTAGTAGTCCGAGAACATCCTCGTCTCCATACCCTTAGGTCTCTCACCATCCATACCACCCTTACCTTCTTTAGCCGCCTGGCTCTCCTTCGCGATCCACACACCACCACTGCTGCCCAGCCTCTCCGCACCAGCTTGAATCATAACAACAGCATCCGTCAGCGTCCTCACGCCACCAGATGCCTTGACCTTCATCTTCTTCTTCTGCGAGCCGCCCACGGCGCCCGCGTCAGAGCCAAGGTACTCGCAGCATGCCTTCATCAGCTGGACGTCCTCCTTTGTCGCTCCAGTAGGCTTACGCTCGCCGTTGGGACCCTTGATGCAGTCATCAGCGGCTAGGAAGCCGGTGCTGGTCTTGACATAGTCCAGTGATGATGCAGAGGCGAGCACGCAGGCTGCGATAATTTGATCGGGAGTCAGACGCGAGGTCTCGAAGATCACCTTTATGAGCGCCTTTGGGGCGGCGGCGCGAAGGGCAGAGAGCTCAGAGTAGATTGCTGAGTATTGGCCTTCCAGGAGGTGAGTTGCGTTCATGACAGTGTCGAGCTCAGCGGCTCCAGATTCCAGAGAAGTAGTTGTGTCTCTGTGGTTGGCAAGTGGTTAGTATATGCGTCCATGTCCTTACAACTTTCCTTTCCTTTCAATATTAAATGTAAATGCGGAACCAAATCATAGCCTTCCTCATGATATCGGGAATATGCGTAAAAGAAAGACTGTTAATGATCACATGCACTTACTCCAACTTCTGGTACAAATCACCAGTCCCCTCGTGGAAACCCACTACACTCGCAACACCAACGCCGCTGCCCTTCAAGTTGGTCACGCATCGCGACACCCAGTTCGGGCGTACGCAGACAGTCGCAAAGCTATGCACGCGAGCTTCAGCGCACAAGTTGTCAATCTGCTCGGGAGTGGCGTCGAGTTTGAGGAGAGTGTGGTCGATGGTCCCAGGGATGGATGCTGGGAGAGGGTATGTAGGCCTCTCGCTGTTCTTGACGGCAGATACAGTCGAGGCGATTATCGAAGTCCACTCGGCATCGGTGTAGCGGGTTGTTGGGGACATGATTGCTGCGGTGGGTGGATGTGTTATCAGATTTGGGAGAGTGTGAGCGTGGTGGTGTTTCTCTTTTGCACGAACAGAGAAACAGAAATGGAAAGACCTAGTGGATTGTGTGTATTTGGTACGTTATCTTAGTATCGAGATCTAGACGGCTTAGCATAATTTTGACCATACGGCATTACGATTAGTGCGAAGGATAGTCGGTCGTCTCCGTGGGGTGTACGGGAGATCTAAAGAGCAGCAGCACCACAATTCCCATTTGCCCCGCTCCTCGTGGCTGAGCCTCAATTTAGAGAAAAGGTTTTGGCTCGTCGCGTGCGCCAAATAAGGTTAGCCTTGACATCAGGGTTCCTGGTGGCTTCCTATCGGACAAAAGCAGCAGCCAGAGCCGATCAGCAATATCACCAACTTCTTGGTTGCGCGCTATATTTCTCTCTGCGCGACGACCAATGCCTGCTCTACGCCCGTTCCCTTTCCCTTCGCTCTCTATCGGCACAGACATCGCCCACATCCCGCGCATAGCCAGGCTTGTCGCGTCGCAGCGTACGCTTCCTCGCTTTCTGCGCAAAGTGCTCACGAGTCGCGAAGAGCGCGAATTCCACATACGATTCTCGAAGTCAGGATACGCAAGTGCAAACAGCGATAGTGGTATAGGTGGAGAGGCGCGGGACAGTCGATGGGTAGATGAGGCTGCAAGGTTCTTGGCTGGGAGGTGGGCTGCAAAGGAAGCTATCGTGAAAGCATGCTCATGGCGCAGCCTTACCTTCGATGAGATACAAATACGGAAGGAAACTGGGAGCAAGAGGATTTACGGTGTAATTTTGGACAAATCGGAGGTCAGACGGACGATGCGAAATATGCACACCGAACAGGTTGTACGCTCGAAGGACGAAGAATCCGAGTATGCGGGAGATCAAGGAAACGACGATCCTGCTGGACAGGTCGTTAAGATCAGCATAAGCCACGATGGCGAATATGCGACTGCGGTCTGCATGGCAGCAGAGGAGCCAACTACATAATGTACATGTACATGTATTTGTAAGACAGCATAGCCCATATGTGTAGAATACTAGGGTTTGGGGTAGTTTCTCACGAACACAATTTACATAAACTCTGATCAAACGACCGCATGAGATCGTATCATGTAGAAGTCGTGGCCATTGTGCAATCAGTCGCCTGAGATTATGTTCCAATGGTTGCTATATCCCTAGGTGCTCAACAATCCTTTCAATTGTGGATCCACTCACTTTCACTGAGATTCGCAAACAACGTGTACATGGATGTACTTCCAAGTGAGCAAAAATATTTGTGTCGACATTGTCCTGTGCTAGAAACCACATTCTACACACGCAGGCTAAACATGACAACGGTATCACGATATATAATTGATCCGCGGCAAGATGTGTTCACCAGCTGTAACATGGAGACTCACGTCCTTCACGTCCGAATGCTCGTTTCAAATCTTTTCCTTCAGCAAGCAAGCTCCTTTCTGTACACGAGATCCTTGCGAAATGTTGTCATTTCCCATCGACTCGCCCACCGGTGTTCGGCGCACCCATATGTTGCACTGGTGCGGAGTCACTGCGTCCGTACGCTGAGTCGTGGGCAGACTCCACCTCCCCGATGACAGAGCGTGCGCATGTGCTGGACGATTACCAGGAATCTGGATGGCGAATATGTTCGCTTTCTGGTCCAAGTAGGAGGCTCTGGGTGGAGTGGATATCAGCCGTTGAATAAGGTCCGACTTTCTAGGATCTTTAGATGGGCTTCTGGAAGCCATATTCAAGAGACTCGTTAGGGCCAGTTAACAAGGTAAGCTTGATCATCTGCTTGTGTAAGTATATTGAAAGTGTGGATGCGTATCATGAACCTCTACAAGCAAGAAGCAATCTGGATCTGAGCCTTTTACACCATATCGCACTAAGGTGTCGATCATATCACGTCAATTATCGTTTCCTTGCCTGCCTAGCACTTACCACCAGACGCTCCTGCTATATGAGAAGCCTGGACCACGAAGGATCGACCGACACCAGATTTCACAAATACCACGGACTTCACGTGGGCCATGTGGTGTTGACGTGGTGACATCATGAAACAAGCGTACGCGTTTGATGGCGGGTTCTTCACAACGGAAAGAATATTATGAGAACGGTTGGAAATTCGCAGAGCGCAAACCAGTCACGCCAGTGTTGCGGCTGGGAGCGTTTTTGATTGCGAGGACGAACAACCTGTCCGCCGCGCCGCTTGCGCAACGGGAAGTTCGTGCCTTCAATCTCGGTAGACTGGCTGTTTGCGGCTGGACTAGGCATGGGTGTCAATCCATAGATGTGCTGCCTTTCCAGCATGCAGGCTTGTGGTCGAGTCCGCTATCCCAACAGCGAGCGTGGAAGTGACTGGGCATGTCTCTGATGACACCGTAAGGAGAGGAATGTACATAGGCGCATGGCAGCAACAAGCGTTTGCTGGACGTGTGTCGAGGGAGTATGCGCGCTACTGTTTCAGAAGCGTGGATGGTGGCATTCTGACGCATGGGCCGAAGCAGAAGCGATGCTTTGCCCTGCGCCCTGACCTCTCGTGCCTCTGCACTCAAACACCCTTGACCTTGACCCCAGTCGCCGCTCGGCACCAGCAGGAGACGAGACGGCTCGTTGCAGTCGAGTGATGTGCTTTCTCTCGTCGCCGCCGGCCATGCACGACTGCTGCTCCAACCTCACCACACTCTCTCTGTGAGCGACCTCCCCTTGGCGGGCTCTGTTTGTGAAGAATCGCCGTGTGCAGGCTGATCGACTGGATCCGACGCTTCCCTTCTATTTTTTGCTTTGGCTCCACGCTCCCTGACCCCACGCCACGCGATCATCCTCCGTCGACCGTTGGCACCCACCCGGCCCCGTCCCAGAGACCAGCGATCTGACATATAAACTCCAACAAAGTCGCAGCCCTGCCGATATCTCACGGCGACACGGCTCTCGCATACTTGCTGCTGCGGCGACCTGCAGCTGTACCACCCGCGTGACTCGCCGCTGCAACGAGCACGGCAGGCATTGGCTGTACCGCTGCGCGAGCTGCTGGACAACCTGCGCGCACACGTCAGCCGGCTTCAGCGGGCGTGCAATTGATCTTCGACTGGCCCAGCACGGAAATCGACGGCAAGGCTGAGATCTCACGCATCACTTCTGTACAACACCTTTTTCCGAGACCGATCTGTTGCGCCGAGCGCAGCAACGACAAAATCGCCTGGCGCGATCTTGCATTCTGTATATCGCCACAGACCAAACACTACACCCAACCCCAGCCGATTGTAGCGGGTTCCCGCAGCTCCGTACCTCCCTCGGAACGATCGACCAACGCAACAATCGCAGAATAGCACAACAATACCCACGAATTCGCTCTGGTAGCGATCACGAACGCACAATTGCACCCAGGCGCATGCATTGATTGATCTGCCCTGCTGTACACCACATTCACTCATCCACTCGTTTCCCTCGCACAACATCTTGACATTGCATACTCACAAGCATCACCGTTTTTGTTTCGGCGACTTGCATGACCCATGAGTTACAACGATTATCATTCCCAAGGCCCTGCAGGCGATGGCTACGGGTACGACGACTATGGAATGCCTGCATACCACGAGCAGGGCTCGAGTCGCCACCAAAAGCCTGCACGCCCACGACCATCCCAGCAACAACAACATTACCAACAACAGCAACAACAGTCTGATCCGCGCATGCGATTTCCGAGGCCGCAGGCCTTTCCTAGAGCACAGCCAATGCAGCAGTCTCAAAACGTCTATGATGGCAGCGACTATGGCGAGGAAGACAACGATCAGTGGCCGCTAAGCTCTCAGCACGCACCTGCGCCCCGCCAGCAACCGCCTCCTCCGGCTCAGCGTCAACATCCAGCTGGAGCACGAAGTGGACCGCCTCCTCGACCTCAACGACCAGACTATGTCCCTCCTGGCCTTGAGCCTCAGCGCCAAACCCCCCGAAGTGCGTCCCAGCCGTATCAAAAGCCGACGCAGCAACGACAGCAACCCCGCTCTGCTTCAGCAGATCACCGTTCGAGATCCCAACAGCCAGCATCGCAACAATTTCATCACGGAACTGGCCAATGGACCGGCGAAGGATACAGCTACAGCACACCTCCGTCCTCGTCTCACGGTCAGCCAATCGCACAACAGGCCAGCTACAACAAAAATGTTCCGCCACGCCCACCTCTTGGACCACCTCCGTCAGCCCGCCGTGGCCCTTCATCGTACTACTCACAACAATTATCACCCGTGCATCCCATCGTAGAAGAGGCAGAACGTGCATCTTTGACCCGAGAGGTCTCGAGGGAAGGCGAAGGTGGGTGGGGAAGCCAGAGTGGTGCGTCTATGACTAGCAGTAACGCCATCCCAATAGGTATCCCTAGATTTTACCTCGATGGCAGAGAAAGCGGAGTAAGCATGACTCCAAGCTCTATGTACTCTGAATACCCTATGGGAATGGATAACTCACCGCCGAGGAGGGAAGAGCAGCTTAGACCTTTCAAGACAAGAACGCAAGCACAGGATCCGAACATGGTTTACGACCACATGACAAGCCAGCAGCAAAAAGCAGCCGAACGGCAAGAAGCAAGAGGAATGAACGACTATTTCCCTCCAACTGAAAAGCAAACGGATTCAACACAGCGTGGCGAGTCACCTTCCGAAGCCAACATTCCTGTTCGTCAAGCCAGCTTGGGAAAGAGAAGCAAGCCTACTTTGACGACCGTCAAGAGCGGCGACCGCATGCGGTCACGCGATTCAGCTTCTAGCGATGCATTGACTGGTCTGCCCAGCCAGCAGAAGAGGGCTGCAGGAAAGCAAGCCGTTGCGGAAGATCTGAGCAGACGACCCGAAAGCGAAACACGGCCTGGCGCGGATCGCGCTGCAGCTACGCCCAAAGACGACGTGTCGCCCATTGTGCCTGTTCCAGCTATGCTCAACAAGGGCATGACGAGCTCGAATGCTAGCTTCCTTGACTCGTCGTCTGACTCTGCTGCCAGTGCCAGACAAAGTGTAGATAGTCCTAAACCGAGCATCCGCCTGGTCCAGTCCATGGAGCAGCTGAGCACGCCTAAACCAACACACCAGGCCCGTGGACGCTCGCCTCTCGCCCGTAACGACGACGAAGACGATTCTGATGCCCTTTCTAAAGAGATGCTCGCAGACCCTGAGAAAGACGGAATCATGAGGCAAGACAGCGACACTCTCAAGTCACCAACCTCTGGCCTGTCAGGACAGCGTGTTGGCAAACGGAGACCACCACGCCTCGACGTCGACGCGATCAGAGATGAAGAAGCTCGTGGCTCGCTGAGCAGTCTCTCTGATCTGATCAGGCGTGCAACCAAATTGGCCTCTAACCTCGACCGAGGCCGTACAGCTAGCAGACTCGGCATGGAGGGTTGGCTCGGTAATGGCAACGGAAACAACAACAGCTCCGGAGAGATGGAGAAGTACAGACGCAGCGCTGGCAGCCTTAGTGATATGCTCGCCGCCTTCCCACCACCAGGCGTCCCTACACCAACCGGTCACGAAAACCGCAGTCTTGCCAATTGGTCAAGTCGCCGGAACTCAGCGCCATTACCAAGTGACAGTGACGCTGGCTCTCGTACTCGAAGCCGCAAGCAGCGTCGCTGCTGTGGCATTCCGATGTGGCTTTTCATAACCCTGCTTTTGCTCCTTCTCGTACTGATAGCGGCAGCGGCCGTAATCCCCGTTGTTCTGGTTGTCATTCCAAACCAAAAGAGCAACAGCTCTTCAGCTTCACATACAGCGACCACTGGAACCCAAGCAGCGACTCTGTCTAAATGCGCGACAAAACTCAGTTGCGAGAATGGCGGCCAAGCATTCCCTATGTCCAAGTCGGACGAAGACACGTGTATGTGCTTGTGTGTGAACTCTTTCACTGGACCTGCATGCTCCTCTCAGTCCACAGCAGGCTGCTCATCTATCGACGTCCCGGGAATGCAGGAGAACGCCACCATTGGCAACGCCATCCCACGTCTGCTTTCTCTCGCCGACACCAGCTATGACCTACAACTCGATTCCGCTACACTGCTTGGCCTCTTCAACGAAGCTGATCTGAACTGCGCCTCCGAGAACGCTCTCGTGAGCTTCGATGGAAAAGCACAGAAGCATCGTCGCGTTGCCGTCCCTCAAATATCCACGACCCTTTCGACCCTTCCTGCTGCAGCCACGAGTAATGGCATTGTTTACGACTCTTCGCCGTCGCCTTCCAAATCTGTCGCGGATCAATCGCCCTCGTCGACGTCGCCTTCGCCAGCATCGTCTGCCACAGTTGACGTGGACTTTGCCCGCGCGGCTGTGCTCTATATCTTGCAATCATCTTCATCCTTGCAGGATGCGGAAAGCGCGCAGAAGGCACTGCAAGAGACTTTGGATGGTGGTCAGGGAGGTGTTGTTGATGTTGGTGACTGGTCGGTGGATCTCGACGGTAAAAAAGTGACAAAAGCGTGAGCTTATTTCAAAAGAGGAGGACAAGAAGATTTTTGTTTTCTATGCTGACTGGCTCATATCCTAGCGAGTCGGATATTGGCTGGCCTGCGAATGGCACAAGGACGATAAGGAATAATGTATTTGAATAAAGCGAACGAAATGTGCATATATCCAATGCTTAGCAATAATCTGATCTGATGTGTTGTGTTTGGTAACCCAACTTCGCCCGGAGTTCAATGTTCTCCTGTGCAGTATCATCTGTACTCTCAAAAATTGAGGAGCCGCCGTTTGTTTGTGTCTGTATAACGTAACATCTTTGCCGTTACACAAAAACATCGTTTCTTCAGAATCATCACCATCTGAAGATCCACGGACTTAAAGATTTCTAATCTCCTATCCGATCGCCGCTAAGCATATCGCCCGGACCCTCGGCAGCGCGCTTCTCCATTGCTTCATGGCCCACTTGCTCGCAGCAACAGCTTGCTCGAGCTTCTTACTCTAACCACTGCAAAGGCGTTTGCTCTCCTCCATTACTTGGATTAATGATTTGAGGGCGGGATATCGTCAATTTCATTTAAGCCATGGCCGCGCAACGAGAATCGTCCGCCGAGACGAGCGAATGGGCTGGGATATCGGAGAGTGGTGATGACGACATGGATTTTGAGGTAGGTGGTTCCAATGTTTGGTGGATGGGGATTCTCACCGGACGGATTACTGATTTGCGTGCGATCTGTTTCTAGCTTGCGAGCTCTGCTTTTGCTTCACAGGACGACGAGGCCGAGGAGGAGGGCGAAACGACTGTGTATTTTGATGCGGAAGAGGGAACTTTTGTGGATGAAGATGGAGAGGAGATAAGAGTCGATGTTGAGGAAGAGGAGGATGAAGAGCTTGAGGATGAGGATGGTGAGGATACGGCTGGGGAAGAAGAGGGTGCAGCTGAAGAGACGCCCGCTGGAGCTGGGATCAGTATTGGAGGGCACACCATTACAAGTAGGTCCAACTCGAGGCTGCTGTTGCCATTTCGGATGATATACGGTGACTGATCGAACCTGCTTATAGTCACACAGGAGCAGCTCAGGCGACTGCTAGGTAACGGTGGGTTTCGAAACATAATTAGTATGGGAGCTATAGGTGGCGGAGGCCCGAGGACACGGTCACAAGGACACAGGCAACATGTTCTGCTTGGAGAAGACGAGGAAGACGACGACGACGACGGGGAGTTTGTGCCGTTTGGACGATCGGTCCGGAGGAGGCAGCGGTCATTCACAGGCGATCGCTATCCTAAGGTTCCTTCAGAGGAAGGTAAGAAGCTCATGGCTAGCGGTACCTTTGGCGTGAACGATCGATGCAACCATTCAGCTTGTGGAGAACCATTCGCTCAGAGCACACACAACAAGCGCCGCCGCCTGGCACGGCGGATGTTTGATCGCGAGTTGGGCGTTGAAAGCCGTGGTCGAGCCCGAGCGCTCAACTCGCTCGCCACCCAGGACCTGATACCTGGCTCAAAAGCAGACATGATCATAAATTTGAACGATCGCTGCTACTCTGGCCAATTCAGCGAAGACGGCTCGTTCTTCTTTGCTTGCGGACAAGACTTCAAGGTGCGCATGTACGACACCTCAAACCCGTACGACTGGCGCTACTACAAGACTGTCAACTACTATGGCGGACAATGGACCATCACGGACGCCACACTCTCACCTGATAACAAGCATCTAGCATACAGCAGTATTCGAAGCGATGTATGTCTGGCCACCACAGATCCAACTGACGCTTCCGAACCTCGACATCTAGACTTTTCAAACATGGGAAACGGGCCAAGTGGAGACACCCGCGGCCATTGGGGTAATGGTCAAAGAGGGCACTTCGGCATCTGGTCACTGCGCTTCAGTGGTGATGGTGGAGAAATCGTGGCAGGCACTAGCGACTATAGTGTCTACGTGTACGATCTCGAGGCCCAGCGCAGTGTCATGCAGATCCGAGGGCACACCGACGACGTGAATGCCGTATGTTTTGGTGATAAGATGAGTCCTCACATCCTATACTCTGGATCAGATGACACAACGCTCAAAGTCTGGGATCGCCGAAGTCTGCGATCTGAGCGGCCTGCGGGCATGTTTTTGGGTCACACTGAGGGTCTGACATATATTGACTCCAAAGGCGACGGACGATATGTGATCAGCAACGCAAAGGATCAGACTTGTAAGCTATGGGACCTGCGTAAGATGGTCTCGACCGACGTCGGTGAAACGATTAACCCACAGGTGAGTTCAAGTTCACTCACGCTCTTGCTGTATGTCTTGGAACCAATATTGACTCTACATGCTTAGCACTACACCACAAATTTCGACTATCGTTTCTCACCCTACGACGTCCTCGACCACACGCCCCACCCTCATGACTGCTCCCTCGTAACCTTCCGCGGCCACCGCGTGCTCAAGACGCTGATCCGCTGCCACTTCTCGCCACCAACCAGCACCGACCAACGGTACATCTACTCCGGCTCGCACGACGGCAAAGTGCACATCTGGAATCTCGACGGCACGCCCCGCGCGCAAATAGACGTGCAATCCGCCACCAAGAACTCGCGTCCGGCGTCAGACGAGCGCTTCGCCGACCGCTACGACTACTACGGCCGCACCGGCACGTGGAAGACGATTGTGCGCGACGCCAGCTGGCACCCTTCCGCGCCGGTTGTGGCTGCTACGAGCTGGAATGGCTGGGATCACGGATTGGGTACCACGACTGTGCATAGCTGGAATGATGGGCTTGAAGGGCCGGATGAGGTTGGGGAGGATGATAGTGGTTCGGGTGGCAAGGCGAGTCTGGGCAGCACGCCTATGGGAGCGAGGGTTACGGGGCAGCTGAGGCATGATGCGAGATATTATGCGGAACCGGAAGAGCCGCGGAGAAGGCGGTCGGGTCGTGGGTTTGGTGCGGCCATTTGGGGGAGCGATGACTGAGTCGGAATATGGCGAGTGAAGACTGCATGATCTGGGAAATTGATATGGCAAAAGGCGTTAGGTTTTGGCGATTGGGATTTAGTGGCGTTCCTGTTAGCATTGAGCGGCGTGTAAATATATAACATACAGGCCCAAACTAAGTAGGCTTCTAGCAGCTCCAGATCTTCGCATCTCTCGGTCGATACACTGAGTTGTGTTCTCACTTCTTGTCTGCACACGGACGGACATCAGAGTTATACCTCAAGTGAAATGGTGCACGCGAGTGACCACTGGTGAAGGCAGATAAAAAAAAAGAACATATGTATATGAACATTGAAAGAAGTCGAAATACCACACAATGAATCTCCAAGACCTGCCTGTCGTCTCAGGACTCGCTTTTCCGAGCCCAGAAGCTCAGCGGTAGGCGATCACAGACGCATCGCTGTCTTGCCTCACGGGCCGGGCTCGTTCCACGCAGCAATCTTTTGGCCTGCCTCTCGAGCCTATACCAAGTATATGCCGCTTCGCCTCTGCTAACATTGCAGTTCGTGGTACCACGAGAGCAGGCGCCGCTATTGCTCTTCCACTCTTGCCACAATGTCTCCAGCTCGCCATTTTCTCGTTCGCGCTCGTCGTCTCATCAAGCATTTACGCGCCACCAACGAGGATGTTGTTGACGGGAATGTGGACTAAAAGCAGGCATGGTTAGTCTCTCGCTTCTCCCACGTGTAAAGGCCGTGTCCCGTTTCCAGAACAGGGTGAACTCACTGAGCTTGACGATGTAGCCGATAACTCCCATGATCAAGAATCCCATGCCGACGGCCTGTGAGATGCGCAGGAACTCGCGCTTGTCGGCTGTGGAGAGTAGATGTTAGCGAATTGAAGCACGAGGAGTATTTTTGCCAGACATGTGGTCCGTTTGCGATCACGGGCGATTGGGCCGATAGATGCGGGTCGATGCAAGGGAGACGTACGCTTGCTGCACCTGGTGATGAATTGGCGGCCGTCCTTGACGAACTCGCGCGGCATCTCGAGGAATTCCTTTGCTTGGTCCATTGTGTGTTGTGTGTATGTGTATGTATGGGAGGTGTGGAGTCCTGTAGAAGCTGGGTCCCGAAGGTTGGAGGATAGGTGTTATTTGTTGTTTGAGTTGGTTTGTATGTGGTGGTGGTATAGCAAGTAATGTACGGTCTTGGTTGAAGACGGGGAGCTGTCGCACTCTCGCTGCGGCGCCGCGCTACAGAGGCCAGCTGGAGGAGAGGAGAGCTGGGGTCGGCGAGTCATGTCAGGGTCTACCAAGTCGAGACCTCTTCTTCACGCGGAGCCGAGCATTTCAATATATTCACATGTACTGATTGAAGGATTTAATTATTATATGCAAGTGATTGATATACACGCTGTTATACAAGATATACACTAGTCGGTTTGGATGACTTGTGTGCAAAATAACCTCGCAAGTGCATCGCCATTGATCTCCTCATGTCTGACAAACTATATTCTTCAGTCGAAGCTCGGGCCTTGCTGTTGGTTTAGTATCGTGACAGAAGAAGCGGCACCGCTTTAAGAAGAAGACACAGCAGCACAGTGAGCCCTCAAGTGACAGCCTGGATGATGTCCCTGGCATCCCTTGAGATGTGTTCGCCCAGCCGAGTGCCTTACACCGCGAACTGATGGTGCGCCCAGTCCGAAACCATACGACCATGGTCTGTATCAAGTCACGCTCAAGGCTCGTTGCACTGGCACTTCTCAAAGTTGAGGCGAGAGTGGCAGCTTGTTTACTGTCAGGCTCATCGTGGCATCTGGCATAGAAACCCGTAGGCGTACCGGCATAAGTGGATGGTTTTCCACAATAGGAGTAGAATCCTAAATGAGAATCTTCTCGGGTTCACCCTTCCTCCTCTTTGGCTCCACCTCGCCCATCACGCCACCATCGTGCTCAGGCTCGCCAACATCAAAGCCACTATCGACACCTCTCTCGGGTGCCTTGTTGGTGGCCCACACATCAGCGATGCATAGCTCAAAGGGACCGGGAACGCGATCAATAAGTCCAATTCCTACACTGCGAACCTTCTGCCTCATCATCTCTCGCTGTGGCTCGACCACCATTCCGTAGTTTGTCCTTACGAAGCTGCTGAACGGAATAGTGACAGTCTCCCATTCGCCGGGCGTATGTGATGGGAGAAGGTGTTGGTGCAGATCTGTAGGCACGATAGACTCGGTTTGAATGTTGACAAAGTATTTGCGTCCGTCGGACTTGATCCTCAGGGCGAGGAAAGCGTATGGGTCAATGTCCCACAGCAGTTTGCCGAAGAGACTGGTGCCCCGGTCGCGTGTTCGCCAAGCTGCGTATCCTGATCGCTGCACCTCGGGTTTATTTGGGGGAAGCTCTGTTGAGATCTTGCCTTGGAACAGCATGTGTGGTGGTGTTTGCGACGGTCCAGGTGTCTCTCCTTCAGCGGCTGCAGTTGTTCCAGGAATGTGTGTGATAGAGGCCTTGCTGAATCCTCCCATGTCGGCATCGCTCATGAGTTTGATTCCTCCAATCGAGTCTTCATGCTCGAAACGTGCTAAGGGAAATGGCTGGTTGGGTCTTTGCAGGCCTTCGAGGCGGACGGCGATTTTGGACTGGCGTTTCAGTTCGTCGAGCGAACGGCGCCAAAAGCCTGGCTGGCCTCCATTGGCGGCAAGGCGGACGGGTGTTGCGAACATGTTGGTTGTGTGTATGTGTTGCAATTCGCAGGAATGCCCTTTGAGAGCAGTCACTACTAGATCGACAGTTGCGCGTGAAGGCGAATGGACTTGACGATGGTGGTGACGTCGAATGCGAGCGGATTCGGCGGAGGGCTGCCCTTCCGCAGCGCAGACAAGGGTCACCTCCGAGAATATTTGGGCAGTATAGGAGCATCTGGGAGTCGGCACCAGTCAAATCTCTCCTAATCAACCATTACTACATTCGCGCCAATACACAATCGCTTCTATCAATTTACACACTGGCCTTTCCATCTGATCTATCACCGCCACTTTAAGCTTAGACATCAAGCATCGCCGTCGCAATTTTGCATGAGCGCAACGACATCGAAATTCCTCGAGCGGAAAAGACAGTCCATCTCTACGAGGTCTTTACCTCCAGCGTCATACACACATGTCCGCCACCGCTCCTTCTAGCGCGGCATCCGCCTTCGCTGCGCCAAGTTCACAATCTCGCGAACTCGGCCAAGTCGATCCCTCCACCAACCCATCTTCCACGAAAGAACTCTCTCCTCCCAAAGAGCGCAAGGCATGGGCCCACTTCGTCGCTGGCGGCGCCGGTGGCATGACCTCTGCAACACTCACTTCGCCTCTTGATGTGCTCAAGACTCGCCTGCAAAGTACATTTTACCAACACGAACTCGCGGCACGACGAGCGGCAAAAGGCATTCCTCCGATCCACCAGCTGTCGATACCGCGCGCGGCGCTTTTACACATCACCGAGACTGGACAGATCCTCGCCGCGATCCCCAAAGTGGAGGGTTGGAAAGCACTGTTCAAGGGACTGGGACCCAATCTCGTGGGCGTGGTGCCTGCGCGCGCAATCAATTTCTGGGCATACGGCAATGGAAAGAAGATCATCAGCCAGAACTTCTTCAACGGGCAGGAGAGCGCAGGCGTCCACTTGCTCGCAGCAGCGTCTGCAGGTTTGATCACAGGCACAGCGACCAACCCGATTTGGCTGGTTAAGACTCGGTTGCAATTGGACAAGCAGAATGCTGGAGTTGGTGGTGTGGGAAGGCAATATCGCAATGCATTTGACTGCGTCAAGCAGACTGTGCGGACTGAAGGGTTCAGAGGCCTGTACCGCGGATTGAGCGCAAGTTATCTGGGCGTGAGCGAGAGCACTCTGCAGTGGGTGTTGTACGAGCAAGCAAAAGCCAGCCTGAACCGAAGACAGAAGGATCTCGAAGCCTCAGGGCGGACACCTGGGATGTGGGACAAGACTGTCGAGTACACTGGCAAGTTGACAGCAGCGGGAGGTGCGAAATTTGTTGCCGCGTTGATCACATACCCTCATGAGGTTGTGCGCACGAGGTTAAGGCAAGCGCCTGTTGATGCATCGGGAAGGGTGAAATACACAGGTCTCTGGAGCTGTTTCCGTACAGTCGCCAAAGAAGAGGGTATGGCAGCACTGTACGGCGGACTGGTACCCCACATGCTGAGAGTGGTGCCGAGCGCAGCAATCATGTTTGGTGTTTACGAGGGAGTTCTTAAGGGACTTGGCGAGTCGAGCAGCGTGTAAAAAATGAACAGCGGGAACATCGCGTGAAAAATTGTACGGGGTCGGTTTTGGAAGGGGATAAAAAGGGCGATACTACACTCGACCATAATCACTGGGACGGAAAGGCGCTCTTGGGGACAGTCGATCGATATGCATCTGTGGAGTTGGTCCTTCAACAAAGCAAGAAAAGTCAGGCTAGAGGGTGAAGGCAGTATCAGTCTCCACTAGGCCTTTTGTACGATATGTGTATAATATACTCGGAGGAAGGATGATATTCCTACGTGTACATGTAGTGTTACATGATGTACGATGAGAATTGAATAGGAACCAAAAAAAAGCAATGTCTTCAGACATACATTCGATGTCCAATTGCTCAACATCTGAGATCTTCGTTTGACGGCGTTGAAGCTTAATCACACCAAAAGGTCGTATAAAATCCAATACTCGAGCAGCATCATCATGCTTCGCACAGCGACCAGCTCTCGTACCAACAGCAAAATCAAACAATCGAGAACAACGGAACCCAAGACAGTAAAAGACCCTCTTGAAGGCGCCAACACCAACCCCTCCACCTCACCTCCCAACAGTACTAACCCGACTGCCCAACCCTCCCCCATCAGCCCTCAAATCACTCATAAGCGCTTCCTCCAACGCACTCTGCGCCACACTCGCGCCGCTGAGATCGCTGAAACTGCTTCCCATGCTCGGCGTGCCCTCGCTGCCAACGGGCGGTGGGGCAGCTGGAGCCGAAGCAGGACTTCGAGAGGCTGAAGTGGGGTTCGAGGAGCGTTGTTGTTGTGTGTTCTCGAGTGTCTGCGTCGCCTGTTGTTGTGGGTGTGCGGGGTTGTGGTTGTGAGGTTGAGGTTGGGAGACGGTGGCGCTTGTTGTGTCGAAGTGCTGGCCTTGGGGACGAGGGAAGGGGAGGCGGATTATGAGGGTGTAGTGCGGTGGTTGTTGCTTTGACATGGTTTGTTGCGGGCTTGATGGGTTTGGATATATAGGAGTCCTTTTAAGATGGGCGTATAGCCTTGTGCACTTGGGGAGTTGGGTTGGTTGTAGGAGTGGTGTGGCGTGAAGTGAAGTGTTGTGAGATGGTGGGGTTGGATCGAGCAAGCAAGGAACCATAGAACAAACATCGGTACCTTCGACAACCGACTGCCACTACCCAATGCTCCATCTCCATATTAACAGATAGTGCGGAGGCCTGAAAATTGTGATATCTTTACAAAACTTCGACACCACCCAGTGAACGCGTCGCAGCAATTACATGCCGTGGTGAATACCTATGGGCGAGATGCAAGGTGGTGATACGAGCATGCAACCCATCCACGATGCATCGTGGTCGACATCAACGATCTCGTAAGATCATTAAATTGGCAGTGCTAAGTCAAACCACCTGAAAGATTCTGCTGTTCATTGCTTGCCGTCACTTTCCATGGCACTACGTGGTAGAATCGCCCACGCATCGCTCAGGGATTTCTCTTGACCTACTATAGACATTCAGAAGACTACAGTGTAGACTCTAGGGTATGGTCCTTAACGGTCCCTATTCATGACCTCTATCCAGAGTATGTGAACACCTCACGCCACATGATATGACATTCTCACGAGCATCGGGCCATGGATCAGGGCGATAGAGGACATATACAAAAACAATAGGAGCGCGAGTGAACGAAGAAATTGGTATCATAAATTTTGAGTAGGAGGCAACGCGTAATCTGTGATTCATTGCATGCGACCCTAATCTGAACGCCTTCCCAGCCGCGACCGGCTTGACGCCAGCGGGTAGCATGACCCGCGTACCGAAATTTTTGGGGAGAGGATTGGAAAGTCAACCATGGCCTAGGGGCGTATGATTTACTCCTCCTCCTCCTCGTCCTCACCACCCTCCTTGGACTCAGCAGCCTTGGCCTTCTTTCTGCGCACACGGCCGGGGCGTCCGCCACCGAAGGGCGAGGTAAGGGCGAAGTCGATGTGCTTCTGGGAGTCAAGACGGACAATGAACGAGGGGACGTTGACGATCTGCTTGCCGACGCTAGGATGGATGTTAGTAATGATTGCGTGAGGGTTTGTAAATCAAAGACATACCGGATGTGACGCTGACGGATGAGGACACGGGCGTGGTGGATGGACTTGGCGAGGCCGAGCTTGTACACGCAGGTCTGGAGACGACGCTCCAAGAAGTCCTCGACCTTAAGGGCAAGGACGTAATCGAGCTTCATGCGGGACTCGTCGAGGACACCGACACGCACCAGACGGCGAATGAGGGCATTGCCTTCGAAGAGACGCTTGGGGTCCTTCTCGTCGAGGGTGAGGAGCTGACGGGCAGCACGACGGATCTTGGAGAGGGTGAGCTGGACGCGCCACACCTCACGCTTGTTGCGGAGACCGTACTCGCCGACGGTCTTCAACTCAGCGTCGCTGGATGCACGTTAGATATCTGAGACATAAGTGGAGCAAGCTCACACTCAGTGGCCTGTAAGATGAACGTACAGACGAGCCGACTCGAAGGGACGACGGGGGACCTTGTAGGTCTTGGAAGACGAGTTACTGGATGGAGAGTTAGCACGTGCGAAAATTTGTGAAGATCCAAAGGCAGGCTGAGAGCATTTGAGCGATGCAGGATTGGCGTGTCGAGCAGGCGTTGCGAGCGATATGGGAGGCGGCCTTCGTGAAGAAGGATTCTTTGCAAACTTGTCCGACTATGTTTGCAGTGGTGATATGTGTAGCATCCAAAGGCTGAAGTACCGGTCGTGTTTCAATATTGGCAGTCTTTTTCAGCATGTGTCGTGATCTTGTTCCAGGCATTGGACCTGTATTGTGCATCGTGCGTTGTTCGTGCATTGGTGCTCCATGTAGCGCTCTTTGCAAATGCCCTTCCCAAGGCTCGACCACTCGTGGGTGTTCCATCGAGGTTGTCGTGTGATCGCGCACTCGCAAATTGCCCATGTCGCATATCGCTCGCTCAATCCTGCTCGCCAGTATTTTCGTGCACCGCATCAAACGCTGCCCAGCGCTGCAATTGCAGGCGGTACTTACGGGGCCATGGCTGCTGGTTAGTTGACGTCTTTGCACGGTCGTGGTCACAAAGCAGCAATCCAAGTTCACCTGGCGTTGGCTGATACAAATTCGCGGCCAGCGGGTGCGGTGCACGGACGTTTCCGCGCTTGGCAAGCACATTCGACATTTTGGGTAGTGCAACCACGCCAGACGCCGGAATTGAAGGTGACGACGAGCAGACTTTGCGCCCCACGACGGTGAGTTTGCTTCCTGCGCCCGCTTGCGACTCGACACTGACAACCCATCTCGCCAGATACTAACGTAACGACGTACGCTCCCCGACCTCGACCGCCGTCCGAATCACCGCTAATCCGCACCTACAGCCAGCACACATAATCCACAATGGGTCACTCCGCCGGTCTCAGGAAGGGCACTCGCTATGGTTAGTCTCACGCACCGCCGCCGGGAAGAAAGATGGAGGATGCGATGGGCTATGGAAGGGGGATCGCTGGGAGGACTATGGCACTTGGGAAGATGCGCTGGGCATGGGAATTGTGAACACCAACGGCTGACTCTGCGACACAGCCTTCTCTCGCGATTTCAAGAAGAAGGGCATGATCGCTCTGTCCACCTACCTTCGCCAGTACAAGGTCGGTGACATTGTCGATGTTGTCTGCAACGGTGCCGTCCAGAAGGGTATGCCGTAAGTGCTCACCACCCGGAACATCTCTGCGAAAGTCGCAGGACTTGGCGCACACCCTCGACACCCACTAACACGCCCGCAGCCACAAGGACTTCCACGGCAAGACTGGTGTCGTCTACAACGTGACCAAGTCCGCCGTCGGTGTCATCATCTACAAGCAGGTCGGCAACCGCTACATCGAGAAGCGCGTCAACCTCCGTGTCGAGCACGTCCGCCTCTCCCGCTCCCGTGAGGAGTTCCTCGTCCGCGTCAAGACCAACGCCGAGAAGAAGCGCCAGGCCAAGGCCGACGGCACCACCGTCTTCCTCAAGCGCCAGGCCGACAAGCCCCGTGAGGCCCGCACCGTCAGCGCCACCGACAACAAGCCCGAGAGCATTGCTCCCATCGCCTACGACACCCACATTTAAGCGTGCTTGTTTTCGATTGGGCGTATGGGTTGGTACGATGGCGAGGCTAGGAGGTTGGGATCGGCAGAGACCACCGGATGGGAAATACCTGCCGGGCGAGCCAGCTAGCTTTGCAAAGAGCATGAATTCTAGCGTCAAAAGAAACCTTTTCCATTTGCCATTCCTGGTCTCTTGAGCTGTCCGAACTTCCATGCGATAGAGGGTGGCTGGTAACGAAAATGAATTTCTGTCTAGAATATTGTTGGTAACGTGGTGTTAGTTTTTCAGTCTCAGTGCGATTGAATGCACCATGTTTTTGGGCTCCGGGATGTCGTAGCAGCCTTAGCAATGACCAGAGTCTAATTTACAACAACAATCAGTGCTACTTCTCCGCTAAACCCTCATGTCGTGACGCAGCTATCTAACACACAGTCAACTTGGAGTTAATCCGTCCTGCTAAGAGACCAGTCTGGTAGCTTACGGTCGAGAACCATGCAGCAACAGAACCCTCAAGCAACCGCCTGAGGTGGCCATCTGGATACGGTCATAGGGAGTCCTCCCAAGCATCACCTGATGTATCTCTAGAACAAGCCTCTGACATGGCTATTTGTGAGCACGTATTGACGAAAACGATCACAGGAATACTACCAAGTCACTGGGCCGGTACACGGTGCACGGAATCTCGTTACTGGTCCAACATCTTCATTACTATGCTGCTGTCCTACATCAATTGTCTCCGATGGCTGAAGTCATCAAGTCTTACTAACGCCAACCGTTTGCCACTAAGCAGAGCCTACTCAACCCTCAACTCCAAACACCCCTTCTTCTGAACGCCCCTCCCAAACTTATCGCCCTTGGCGCAAGCCTGCCAAAACCCAGCCAAACAATCCTCCTCATCGCCCAGATCAGCATCGCAAGCTTTATTCGCAGCAGTAAGCCGAGCAGTAGTCGACACGCCACTGGGATCAAACCCTCCCGCCGTGTATCCGTTCATCGAAGTGTCTGCGGCCGAGCTTGGATTGTCGGTATCGCTGTCGTTGTTCTCGACTTGCGAGCAGAAGCCTTTGATCGCGGCTGCCGCGCCGGAGCCTGTGGCGAGGGTTTTGTCGTAGCAGAGTTTCTCTGCGGCCGAGGTTGCGGCGTCTGAGGAGGCTGGGTCGTCGTCTTTGGCGAGGGTGGAGGGGAGGAGGGTGGTGAGGGTGAGGGTGAGGAAGGTTGAGATGTGCATTTTCGTAGTGAGTTAAGACGAGGTGTAAGATGGATTGCCTATTGGATTGAGATTATGATTATTCCAATGTATCGAGACGATCAGGAATAGTTGTATAACGAGCTTCGGGGCAACTCGTCTTTGTTTGGTAGATTGTGTAGCAAAGATTGACGGCAAGTCAGTACCTTTTGTGTAGATTGGCTAGGTGAGCAGAGTCAATGAGCCAAGGCTTGTATTAGTATGTTCGGGACAAAGAGTGTACTACGCATTCGGCTCGTCCCTCGACAATGGCAGGCCACCAATGATTCCGAGTTCGCGGGCGTTCCTTTGTCATGTATGACAGCTTCACCGGCACGTGGTGACTAAGTGAGGTGTATTGGGACAATTCAAAGAGGACTTGCACCCAACGATACATTTCAATCTCGCGCCCATCAAGATCATGGCATAGATCACGTATTGAAAACCAGCCTGGACGGGTTGTTGGGCCAGAGTCCGATCTATTGCATTGTCGTAAAGTAGTGCGATACAAGCTAATTACTTGAGACGAATAACATGAAAGTCAGTCTGGTACATGCCCTCTAGACAGTTCGACACAGTCTTGACTCCATCAATGCAATCAAAATAGCATTTTGTGTATGTACAGATGAGTTGAGCTTGTTGGTGGTCAAGCGGCATCCCGACTTCAAACCCCCGAAGTCTGCTCCGCAAATCATTGGCCGTGAGAGAACCTTAGCGAGACATCCTCGACCATCATTAAATATCCCTCCTACCAGGACACCAACAAACCACCCAAGATGTCCCAACCTCTCGCCCTCCCCATACGCCTCTTCTCACAACCCACCCGCCAAGCCATCTCAACACAATGTCTCCGCCAACGCACCGGCTACGTGCCACTCAATAGCAGCGGCAGAAGTAGCATGAAGCACCAATGGCACCAGCAAAACCCCTCAACCCGCCGCGCCTTCGCAACCTCGCCCAAATGCCACGGCCCCAGACCGCCCTCGATCCGCCAGCCCGCGCAGCCCTCGGTGGCCCGCATGCAACGAGAGCAGCAAGCAGCCATGGTCGCGGCCGGCAAGCTCCCCGACGACGTCGGGCTGCTGCAAGACACATTCATCCTGCCGCGCGCATCCAGCGACCGCTGGAGTTGGCGGCTGCGGAAAAAGTGGCTGAAGACCCGCTTGACGGAGGTCTACAGCGCGTTCGCGTACAAGTTCGTCGTGAAGCCGCGGCCGAAACTCGAGCTGAGCAAGATCGCTCCGCTGGCGGCGAAGCTGCACGAGCAGATGTACACGGATTTCGCGGCCGGAAATTTGCCCGCGATGCAGAACGACGTGTGCACTGGTCTGTTTGGCTCTCTGCGCGCACGAGTGCTGCAGCGCAAGCCTAACACTTTTTTGCGCTGGTCGGTCAAGAAGCACCTTTCTGCGCCCAAGCTGTGCAGTTACAAGGCGGCCGTGCTGCCTGGTGGAAAGGGCGAGTTGAACACTGAGCGCAATTCCCAGATCCAGGCTGTCGTTAGGCTGCACACTCTGCAGAGCTTGCAGCACGTTCAGAAGGTCTCGAAGCGAGAGGGCGTCAAGGGAGCGGCGGTGGTTAGAGTTGAGGACGTGGGTCCCGAGGAGGAGAAGGAGAGCGTTGAGTATATTGTGGTTCAGAGGAGTATGAGGAAGGGCAAGCTGAACCCATGGCAGGTTTGGGGATTCACGAACGAGACGACTCTGGAGGCAATCGAGAGGGCGGAGGCAAGCCAGTAGAGAAGATCTTTCGTCAGTAATAGCTAGAGCTGACTGCAGGTCTCCACCTGTGTACAAACATTGTGTACAGATAGGTTCAAACATTTCACTTGCATGTATATATCAAAAATTTCAGAACAGCAGCTTCGGCAGAGATACCTTGTGTTGGAAGTCACTTCCTTTCATACGTGCAAACTTGGTAGTTACGGAAGAAAGGAGAATCATCGCCAAAGACAGTCCATGTCCCTCAACAACCGCTAAACATTCCATCGTAAGCATGAGCATGCTGGTTTACGCCAAAATTCGTAGCCGGAAATGTGTCGTGAACGCGCTGGCAATTTCCAGGAAAGAGCCAGCAAGCACAGACTGGGGTAAGCGCCCAGAATCCGAACTCTCGTGGTGCCCTGAAGTCGCGAAATCAATCGGCCTGATGTGCGGCTTGTGATATGTTGCCGGCGGAGAGAGCGCTCGGAGAGAGTCGCTTTGCGCAACAGTTTCGTTTAGAAACCGTGCACCTTCACGGTCGGGGCCTCGAGACCCAGACCTTCCTTCTTGTCCGTGAGGAACTCCTGAACATCCTTGCGCTGATCGCCTTGGAGCTGGATGACCTCACCCATCTCGGAGTCGCTCACGATGGTGCCATTGCAAGCGAACTTCTTCTTGATCACCTTGAGGATCTTCTTCTGGTCGAACTTCTTGGGGAGACCCTGGACAGTGGTCAAGGTCTTGCGACCGTTGCGCTCTGCGGGTGTGAGTCAGTATGTGAGGTTGTTGTCTTCGGGATCTGAGGGTATTACGTACGCTGGATACGGATGTGGATGTAGTTCTGAGACTGCTTTTCAGTACCGCCGTCTTCATCCGCTTCGGCGAACGGGTCTGAAATATTCAGTCAGCATGTTATCCGTGAGTTTTGAGCACGCCACAATTTGCGTCGCAAATGCCCCTCTCTTGCTGTTACTGATCTCTCGCCTCGCTTGCGGTGACCATACACCAGCATGCGAAGGCGCGGAACAGCACTGCGTGTCCGCGAGAAAGGGCGCATGTAGCGACAGCGAGTTGTAGGTGCCTCCGAGTCAGGCATGTGAACGTACCGAAGGACTTGAGGTTTTCGATTGGGCCGGACATAAAAGACGTGCTTCGCGGTTTCTCCTGGAGTGGTGGTTGACTGATCGCTTGTTGGGTAGGTCCCCGTGTCGGTTTCAAAGAAGTATTGTGTGTGCGGAGTGGAGAGTGGTGTGTTGGTTGGTTGTGCTGGTGGTGTCAGTCAAGTCATCCGTCAGGCTGATGAAGGTGGGGGGAAGTTGAAAGGGCTCTGGGCTTGGCGCAAGCCGGCTGCGAGCCGCTGTTGCTGCGACCAAAGCGCTGTTGTGACCTCATTGGTTGGGCCGCCGTTTCTGTTATCCAATGTCACCATTCACCTGCTGCGCAATGCTAAGAGTATACAGTACACAGCAGTGACGAGAGGATTCACTGGTAGGCACGCTGGTGATACATGTTTGTTTGGCATTTCCTACCGCTTCTATACGCTTCCCGAATTCACGAAATCCACGTCCCTTTAAGGCACGCGACAGCATGAGATTGGGCTTGATAGCACGGCGATAATATCGGAAGGCTGTGGAGCCCGTGAGACTGGCTATGGCCGACCTCGTCTGTACACGTTACACACTCAACGCAGAAAGTTACAGTTCTAGCTTATGATCTTGCACATATCTCAATGTCGTGTTATGCCAATATCGGGCGAGAGGCTCAAATTTTGAGCTATTTCTTGTAGAAATGATAAGGTAGGAGACGCTTCGAATATCCTTGACCACTAGTATGGTCCTACCTTCCGCTCTCGTCTACTTCGGGGGACAGTTGCCACTGAGACGCTATGCGCAGACTTTTGAGTAACGACCGTAGAAGTCTCCTTCACTTTTAGACTCGATGCGTCCTTGCACTGTTGACTCGGATGCTTTGCCAGAAGATGTTAAGGGCAGTTCAATACCGAAGAGCACGTTCGTGTTGCTCGTATTTGAGACAATGGCATTCCACCATAATTCCAAGTCCAATGCTTGTCGTTACGAGTGAGCCGTTGGGGCTGCTACTACATTAAAATTTACAGCTGTAAGGCGAACATCTCCTGTGTCCATGCACACCTTTATTCCAGCTTAGCCTCAGCGAGATCATGCTTATACCTCTCCTTCGCCCTCTGCGCACTCTCACTGAAATCCACATGAGGCGCCGGGTAATCCAGCTTCTTGAACTCGGCCTCGCTCAACCTCTCATGCGGCGCAAAAATCGCCTTGCCCTTCACGTCCTTGAGCTCAGGCACCCACTTACGAATGTACTCTCCGTCGGGATCGTGCTTCTCGGCCTGCACCACAGGGTTGAAGATGGTGTAACTCGGCTCCCAGCCTTGCGTGTTGTTCGACATGTCCCAATCGATCAAGTGCTCGGCGAAATACCTTTCGCCCCGACGGTAGTCGATGAGTAAGTTGCCGGAGAGATACGACGAGGTGTTCATGCGCAGGCGGTTGTGCATGTATGCCTCCGAGTTGAGCTGCCGCATGCCGGCGTCGACAAACGGTACACCTGTCTTGCCCTCGTACCACTTCTTCCAGCCTTCTTCGTCGTCTTCCCATTTAACATTGTCGAATTTGAGGTTCTGCGGCAGGTTCATGGTAGTGTGAGGCGTGATGACGGTGATTTGGCGGTAGAATTCGCGGAAAACGATTTCACGAACCCAGGCCGCCACGCCTGCATCGCCTACATCAAAGTGTCGGTTGTCGTTCCACTTCTTGGTGATGGAAAGGGCCTCGCGCACGCTGATGATGCCAGAAGAGAAGTATGGCGAAAGTCGACTCGAGGGGTCAAGCGCAGCTACTGAGCGGTTTTCGGCGTATTTGGCCACCTTTTTGTTGAGGAAGTCGTGGACACGCTTGATACCGGCATCGTGTCCGGCAGGCCACAGCTTGCGGATGCGTTGCTGTTCTTCTTTACTTTCGAATTGTTTGCTCTCAGGCAAGCTAGGGACTTTCGATTCGAAAAGAACGCTGAACTCTTTGGCCGCTTTCTTGTCGTTTTCTTTGGGTGCAGGAACGAGGTCGAAAAGACTCGGGTCATCTTTCGTCTCCGCGAGCCATGCTTTGTGGTAAGGCGTGAAGACTTTCATAGGTCCACCATTGCCTGTGACGATCACGCCTGGTCTGACAACAGTCTGGTCGTGCAGAGCATCGAAAGCCAGCTCTCCTTGGTCTTGCACCAGCTTTGCCAGCTTGATGTCGCGTCGCAGCTCATCTACCTCGTACTCGATGTTTGCGAAGATATGTGAGATATCATTATCTTTCACAAACTGCATGACTTTGTCTGTCTTCTCCGCACGCTCCTCTGCTGTCACAATGGCGAGAGGGATATTTTTCTCCTGCAGCGAGTTCTTGAGCTTGCTTAAGCTCTCAAGAATGAAGTCGCTGCGCGGTGCACTGGTACCGTGCCACTCCAGATCCTTTGGCGACCATAAGTACATCGTGATCAAACTACCGGAGCCCTCCTTGGCTTTCTCTGCAGCAGCGTGAAGACCGCGATTATCATCTTCGCGGATGTCCTTCGAGCGGAACCAGTGGAGGACGTTGCGGGTGCTCTTGGGCTCCTTTCGAGTCTTCTCTAGAAGCTCTTCTAGCTGTTCCATAGGAGTGTCTGCATCGATCTCTTTGGCGCGTTTCGTTGTGGGATGCTTGAGCATATCGCCTTCGCCTTGGTGTACTGACTTGCCATTCTCATCTTTCACGCGCTTCGGAGAGCCGTCCTCGTCTTTCACACGCTTAGGAGAGGGCTTTGCGTTCTCGGTGCTTTGGGAGCGTTCGTGCTTCATGTTCGCGGTTGATATAGAAAATACACGGTACTGCGATTGTTGTACAAGTGGTCGAATAGATGTAACTCGTAATGTGAAAATCAGGTGACGCATAGAGATAGTGAGAAAGATGTAAGGGGCGTCGCGAACAGAGCGCGCGATTTGCGACGAAACCTACCTTGCGTATCACAGACTTCACCCTAGAATCATTACCTGAACCTCAAATGCGTCATGGTTGATGGATCGGGATGTTGTCGATCGGCGCTAAGATCTTGATCGCTTTGAGGCTGTCTTTTAGCGCTGCGGAGGATTTCCCATCCTGCCACCCACGTCATACATTTTCGACCTCTGGATTCTGTGAGCATTTTCGTCGTGCGCTCAGTGCTTCTTAGAGCAGTGCGACGGCTTTGGAGCTTTCTTCAGTGACATTGTCTCGCTTGTGCCTGGAATCTGAATGGTATTACGGCAATTGTAGTTCATTGAGCCAGGTTTGCTGGAACTCGCCAGGAACACGGGACGATTTACAGATGAGCAGGATGTTGTTTGTAGAACTCATGAATGAATTACCAATATTATTAATGTATAACTAATTAGGACTGCGCAATGGTAAGCAGCAGCAAGTAAGATAACGACTTGCGTAACATTCGTGATGTGGTATCTTTGTGAACGCAAAAGACCCAAACACCAGCCCAGTCGGCCATGCGACTGGGCCAACAACCTGATCTCGTATTTACAGGCTCTGTCTCAGACAGACCTGTATGCCAACAAAGCGAGCTGCTTAGACGACCTCGTGGCCGTTAGTGGCAGCAGTGGAGCCAGTGACACCAGTGGCAGTAGAAGCCTCACGGTCAGTGATATTCTTCTTCCTGCCCTCGAACTGGACGTCCTTCTCGTCGTAGTCGTGGATGTGAAGGCCAAGGGTGGCCGGGTCGATGTTGCGGTGACCCCAGATGAGCAAAGCGCCGAAGACGGGCTTGGCCAGGACATCGAGGATGCCGTAGAAGACGGCCTCAGAATCGGGAGAGATGTAGTTGCCACCCTCGCAAACACCCCAGGCAATGGGGTAGAGAGTCCACAGAACGGCGGTGAGAGAACCGCACATCAGGAAAGTCCTGCCGATGTCCTTGCCCATGGCGTTAGCGTGCTTGCGAGCCTCCCATGCGAGGACGTAGAGAATGTATCCCAACGCGACGCATCCGAAGGTGAAGTAGCCCCACTTGTAGCTGGTGCGGACAAGAGCGCCGGCAAGACCGGTGACAATCATGATCCAATCAACGAGGATGATGTAAAGGACAGAAGGCCAGGGCATACCAGCAGTGAGAAGCAGGTCGGTGAGCAACAAAGGAGTGGTGATGAACCAATCAATGTAGCGAACTGTGAAGTGTAAGCATGCGCTCCCCCTTGCAATAACGATGTCACGACTTACCATAGAAAATCTCACGGTACTGGCCGGCAACGCGAGGGTTGCTGCGAACAAACTCGACAGCAATACCAGTCCAGCCCAAGTTCGATGCCATTGAGAAGTAGGCGATGGAGGCAACCATGGTGATGGCGGCAGTGATGTAGTGGAAGATGCGCTTCTGGCGAGGCTTGGTGGCAGCAAGACCGATGAAGGCAATTGTCGCTGTGATCATGATAGCGGTCACAGTCCAGTACCAGTCAGACCCGCGGACGGTTATGGCAATGTGAGCGTGGGCATTGTTGACGGCATCGTCTGTAAAATGTGTTAGAGATGTGTTGCGGGCGGGCGATCGTTAGATGCTAACATACCATTGACCTGGAGTGCTTGGTTACCCATCTTGTCGATTGCCTTGATCAAGAGACCTAGAGACGATTACTTGGCAGGGTACGATATGTGAGTGAAGATGAAATGGGGGACGCTCTTCGAGGGTCGCGGGGGTTTATACTACATTCCAGCACATAAGCATCGTGAGTATGATGTAGTGGAGGGAAACATGGTTCAGACATGACGTGTGGCCCAATCGCATCCCGATCGCATCCAGCAGACGACCTTGGAAAGGGTGGTGGCCTCCAGTCATCTAGAGGCTCGTGATCGACAGTGGATTGATTAGTTGCCGGCACCATGGCCGGATCACACGGATGCCCTCCGCAGCATTCCTTACCGCCTCGCGCCGGGGTCGGTGCCGGCCATTCGATCCTAGCAATACCAAGGTAGTCTCTGTCCTGTATGGCAGGCATGCATGCGATAACAGCAACCTTGTCTCACAAGCAATATGCAATGCACATAGCTTGAGCTTATGCTTATGAGAAGCAATAGCTCCTGCTTACGGACCAGATCATCGCGCACGCGACTGCTCTGCGACTGAGTCGCAAAACTGTGTTCCAAACCTTCTTTGGTTATCGTCGTCTAACGGCCAGCGAGCAAAAATGGAGGTCGTCATAAGGGCAGTCCTAGCGGCGAGGAGTGGCGCTAACCAAGCTCCTTTCGAAAGGCTTGTCTGCAGTGCAAGTTTGTGCGGCCCGTGAGTCTACTTACATTTTGGCTCAAGATCTTGAATCCCATGTAGATCTCTACTCGCTCGTCACACAGGCTCGAAGGGGTAGCCTTACGTGCCCTAGCTTACATCGATCTGAAAGATTGGTTGAGCACCAGACTGCCGAGCTCGGATGCTTGCTCGAAGCTGCCGCGGAGCGCTTGGAGATGTCAAGTAGTAAGTATTTCTTTCGAGCTCGGTGTTGTTGGCAGCATCTGGGCATCGCGCATTCTTCCGCCGTGTTGCCGTGTCGGAGAGCCTCCCGCTGCCAATAATCTGACACACGCCTGTCTCAGCGCAAACAGAGGAAACCCCCATGCCATCTCTCCACGTCATAGACGAGAAAATCGCAAATACTGTAAATTCATCAATCGCCAGGAGGCATAATCAAAGCATACTCTTACGTAATGATGAAGTACGCCATACAGCGCTCACGCCACGAGTCAGCAGATTGCAGCATCTCCGCACTTTCACATCCCATCAAGTCACAGCGTCAGGTCCTTGTACGCTGCTCGCCTGTACCACAACTTCTTCTAGACCACGAGACCTCCTGAGCGCACGCGTCCGCCCGGATCCGTGGCGATCGCCGTCGTGAAGAGCCAAAGCGGTCTCGTCGCACAGGTTTTGATGACATTAAATTTTATAGTTTTGACGATGATGCCATGATGGCATAGTGGTCTGCTTTCCACGACTTGTGTCAACGTGCGCGAATCGATCGCCATTCGGTGCGTACCTTATTTGTTGATGCCACGCGACGTGTAAGTGAACTTTAATATCTTGATACCAGAAGATTACCTCATTATGCAATGTATAGCAACTTCGAACATGGAGGAATGATATCGTTGAGATGGTAGTAAATCATAATCTAGATCGTGATCGTGGATGTCTCTACTTCTACATATTCACCCAGAACATAGCCCCGAACACCCAAGGGATAGCCATGAGCATAGCGATGATGAAGATCCAGCTCTTCGAATCGTCCAGCCAGAGAGGCTTGTCGATAGTATCCAGCTTCTGATTCCTCACTTTCCTCTCCTCATTTCCCCACGGCTTTTCCATGCCCAGATCTTCCAAAATCTGCTCCGTCACCAGTCGTCCGCCTGCCAGGACGATAGGGACGCCGGTGCCAGGATGCGCGCTGGCGCCGACCATGTACAAGCCTTGTACGTCTTTGCCCTTGCCTCTCGTCGTGTCGATCAAGACAGAAGCCACGCGCTCTACAACGCCACCGCCGAGCTTGCCGTCGATCCAGTGAGGTTTGCGCGCTCGCGTGGATGGACGGAAAGACAGGACGTTGAAGAAGCTGTGCGAGAGGCCGAGAATGGCGCCTTTGTCGAGATTGAAACGGTCACGCCAGGACATGGGATCGTTGCTGAGTTCGTGCTTGATCAGAGGGCCAAGATCGACGCCTGTGCGTGCTTTGATGGTTGCTAGAATTGTCTTTCTCGCGAGAGCAATCATGGCAGGCCAGTCCTGAGTCTCGGTGGGGGAGATGCCAGACTGTTCTGTGGCTGAGGCGGAGGCAATGGAAGACGCCGCAGGGCCGTTGGTGTTCTGTGGCGCGGTGGTGCCATTGTTCGTTTCAACGAGGTGGCCGACTGGGACAAGTACGACTACACTGTCTCCTCCGGGAGGTGCGGCGGTAGGGTCGACGCGACTCGGAACGTTGACGTAGAAACTTGGTTGGTTGGGAATGAGCTGCTTCTTGAAGATGCTGTCAAAGGACTCGCGATATTCGTCTGCAAGGAAGATGTTGTGCGGCTCTAAGCCCGGCACCTTCTCTGAAAGAGCCCAGTAGAAACTGATACTCGAGCATGATCCGGGTCGTTGTGAGAGCGCATCCGCATAGTTTGACTTGGGCAATAGCTCGTTGTAGGCATAGACCAGATCCGAGTTGTTCACCACAATGTCCGCCTCAAGCACTTCTCCGTTCTCCAGACGTACACCCTTTGCTTTCGTACCTTCGTTGTTCAGGAGAATAGCCGCAACGCCAGTAGCCAGCCTGTACTCTACGCCAAATCTCTTTCCAATATCTACCAACGCTTCCACAACGCGATGGAAACCACCAACAGGATACCAGATGCCCTCGGCCAACTCCGTATACTGCAGCAGCGAATACGTTCCCGGAGCATCAAACGGACTCATACCCATGTACATGCTTCCGAAAGTGAATACGCGCCTCAAACGCTCCGTCCAGAAGTATTTGCTCGCCCGCGTCCAGATCGACTCGAAGGGATGCAACGCCAGCAGATGCTGCAAGAACGACCAGCGCAGCATGCTCGCAAGAGTCTCAAAGTTCCTCAGCAGCACATGCGACACCGACAGCTCGTAGTGCTTGTGGCTCTCCTGCAAAAACGCCAGGTAGCGCTCGTAGCCGTCTTTGCCCTCCCACTTCTCCACCTCCTGCTTCATGGTCGCAAGGTCGGAGCTGAGTTGGACGCGCTCGCCGTCGCCGAACCAGATGTTGTAGTTGGGGTCACATTTCAGTAGTTCAACGCCCTCGGCTTCGAGGCTCGTGCCGAGCTCTTCGAAGGTGAGATGGAAGAGGCGTGGCAGCAGGAGGAGCGAGGGTCCTTGGTCGAAACGGTAGCCTTCGTGGTGAATCAGACTGCAACGGCCGCCGGTAAAGGCATTCTTCTCGAGCACTGTTACACGGAATCCAGCTTTGGCAAGACGAGCGGCGGTTGATACTCCACCGACTCCGGCGCCTAGGAATTGTATTAGAGTGGTGTGTACGCTACATATGTATAGTTTAACATACCGATCACGATGGCAGTCTTCTGCCTCGTCTTCTCAGACATCTTGGCAAGGGCGTGAGGTTTGGAGGGAAATGCATGTTTGCTCGGCTCTTGGTGGGAGCACAAAGTGGTTGACTGCCATGTGAAAGTCGCCTAGCGTTCGGTGACGTCCGCTAGACTCTGCCCTAAGATCACAAACTCCAACGCCCGTGCATTCAGATCGCCAGATGCCATTGCGGGCATTTCATTGGCCGTGATCAGATCTGGACATGGTAATTGTGAACATCAGATCTTGTAACATGATAAGATGTGCAACGTGGATCAGGTACAATGTGTAAAGCTTGATTAATTAGCGGTGCTATGTATAGTAGTCAACATTATCACACATGAGGGTATTTACACAGATATGCAATAGAACATTTTTCACTCCGCATGCAGGGTTCAAGCACTCGCGCGGACGGGACCATTGAGAGCAGTCCAAGCGACAATCACGCGCTTCCAAGCGGGAACTGTCGCTCTGCCAGCCTTGACAATGTATCCTGGCGACTTGAGCTCACGCCCAATTTGCATGTACGATTCGACAGCAACGCGCATGGATGCTCTGGCGGGTTTGGGCAGCTCTTCAATCGCACCACGGCTCTTCTCGTACAGGCTGAAAGCGCGGTCGAGCAAGTGCATGCGCAGCTTTTCGATCCTCTTGGTCACGTACTCCTCATTCTTATTCGAACGAAGCGCAGAGATCAAGGACTCTGGGGTCATCTTCTCGCGCTTCAGCCAAGAGATAGGAACGTAGCAGCGCCCAATTTGAGCGTCAACGTTCAAATCGCGCGCAATGTTGGTGTACTGCAAAGCAATGCCCATGTCGTGACCAGCTTGCATGACACGCTTCGAGGCTAATTCAGAGAGACCGGGGTAATGGAACAGGACAAGCTGAATGCAGAGGTGCGCAACTGTGCCCGCAACGCGAGCACCATAGAGGTCAAGATCGGGCTCGGTCTTGATGGGCGTCGAGTTGGCGTCTTTAGTAAAAAGCAAGTCCATTTCGAAACCTTTGACAAGATCGAACAGTGGCTCCTTGTCCATGCGCTGGGTAGGAAGGTACATCAAAGACAGCTGCACGTCTTGCGGGAAGTTGTTCATGGCAAACAACGTTGCGGCACCCTGATTGACGTCGGTCGCTGCGACGATGCTGCCATCGGGGTTCTTCTTCGACTCGCCGTATGCGAATTCCAAGAATTTGCGCAGCTTCAAGATCCAGAGCTTGGCTTCAGAAGGCGACTGCGCATTGTCGATCAAATCATCTGCGACGCGGCAGAACGAGTAGAGGTGAACGAGGTCGATGCGCAAGCGGCCGGAGAATGTGCCACTGGCAAGGTAGAAGCTCCGGCTCTTGTTTTTCAGTCGTCGCACAGATTGTCGCAGACCAATAATGCGGTCGTCGTCATATGCGGCGGCAGGTACCAGTAGAGCGCGGACCAGCAAAGCAGGTGACGGTAATTCAGGCACCTTCGGGAAGTGTGCAGGGAATGTGTTCAAAACAGCAACAGCATTATCAAACGCAACAAGGCCAAAGACAATCAAGCAGTTGGTCAGGAAGAAAAAGACCGCCTCCTCAGCTTCAAGACCAAACACTGGCAGGTACATGCCCGTCTTAGTAGCGGAAGAGATCACCCAGGTACCGCGCTGCAGCGCCAGAGAGTCGACAGCCCAGAGATAAATTGTTGGAATAGCAATTGGGAGTGCAGTGTTCGCAAACGGCAGCTTCACCAGCAGTTGGTATGCCAGACTCCAGAGAAGTAGCAAGAATGGACATGCCCAGATCAAGATCAATCCCATGTATGTGTATTGGCCAGGCGTCTTGACCCAATCATAGCTTTTCTTAATAACCAGACCCAGCACGAGCTGCCCGCCAAGCTTAAGGACCTTCCATGCGTCTCCCTTCTTCTCCTTCACAAGGTAGACCGAGTGCAACGTCGGCTTGGACAAGAGAAGATATAGCAAGGTCGTGTTGAATGTCTGAATTACGAAGAAGAAGACCTCTTCAATGGGTATGTCCAGGATCTTGGGTCCCATGACCACATTTTCGGGGTAGCTCCATATCGAATTACGGATGAGATAGCTGTCCCATGGAATTGTTGAAGTGACCGCGATGGTAATCAGAAACGCGATCTTGTACAGATCGAGGCGCGTACATAGCGGCGCGTATAAGATAGACAGAAAGATCGCGGGAGGGATGGTGTAGGTAAGATGTCTGGTAGGCGAAAGGAGTTAGCACCGATGGTCGTCATGATTGCAGGACGTCGGATGTTCCCTTACACCAGCGCATAGTCGTAGCCCATCTTCGTGTATGTCGGGCCCAAGGCAGTCCAGCGTCTAAACAGGGGTTATATCATGCTGCTCGCTGTTACCGCAAGAGCCGATCTGTACAGTGTGCGCACTAGCAGGGCTGGCGTTGCAAGAGACGGACACGGCCAGCCTGGCGCGAAAGAGAGTCGTTTTCGCGAAGCCAAGCCGATCCAATCTCTCACCAACTCTCGCGCAGAGCAATAGCCTCGCGGCTACCGGCAACGTGCGCGGCGGCCGCAGACGGGACGACACAGACTTTTGGCACAGGTGAGATTGGCTTTTTCTGACAGCGAGCATGATCACCAGCACCAGCAGCCGGCACTTTCGGAGGCGGGCATGTTGTTGCTGGCGTGTGGCGTCGGCGGCGGCGCGTGCCTGGGCAACTGACGTCAACGGGTAGATGCACGCTCTACATCTCGATGGCGGGCAAGTTGCAGCTCTGCTGCACGGTCGTGAGGAGAAGATGCGTCTCAGGCTCGGCTAGAGAGTGGAAGCGTAGACATGTGATAATGATGCTGTCGGCCTGCTCCTCCTGCTTCCGGCTGTCTGCGCCGTGATCACCACCGACATACCCTGCAATGCTGCGAGCGCTTATACTCGAGCTCCCACACAGCTCATCTGGTCTGCCAACCTCCAGGTACATTGGCGGTTGAACATTGACAGCCACATCATGGCCACTACCGGCCACCGTCGCGCGCGATCATCAAGCAACAACATCCTGCCAACACCGCAAGACCATCATCCATACCTCAGTGGCAATTTCGCCCCAATACAACAGACTGTCGGACTGACGCCATGCACATACACGGGTTCCATACCCGAGGAGCTCACAGGTGGCGAGTATGTTCGCAATGGTAGCAACCCGGTGTCAAACAGTGACCTGGGTCGAGACGCACACTGGTTCGACGGAGACGGCATGCTCTCTGGCGTGTCCTTCACCAAGGATGAGCAGACTGGAGATATATTACCGGAGTTCGTCAACCAGTTCATCCTCACAGACTTGTATCTCAGCGCCATCAGCTCAGAACGACTGAGAGTGCCAATACTGCCTAGCATTGCTACACTGGTCAGCCCTGTGGCTCGTGTGATATACGTTACCCTCAGGATCATGAGGACAATACTACTGGTCATCCTGTCGCACTTACCCGGGTCGAAACAGAAGATCAAGAAGATCAGTGTAGCAAACACAAGTGTAATCTACCATGACGGAAGAGCAATGGCTCTCTGCGAGAGTGGCCCACCGATGCGCATACAGCTACCTGGACTCGAGACAGTAGGATGGTATAATGGCTCGTCAGCAGAGGGCGAGCCGAAGGACACGAGCTCAACCGAGAAGGAGCGCGTTTTGGGCGAGAATGGTGGTTTGATCCAGTTTATGCGGGAATGGACTACAGCACATCCCAAGGTGGACCCAAAGACCAAGGAAATGTTCATGTTCCATGCCAGCTTCGCGCCTCCGTACGTGCAGTACTCTATCTTGCCAAAGCAGACGGCAAACGGGCTCACCATCTCGGATGAACCTCAAGCTCAGGAAAAGATGCTCAACGCTGCTGTACCTGGTATCAACGGAGGGCGCATGATGCACGACTTTGGCGTTTCGTCAACACACACAATCATCATGGACTTGCCGCTGTCATTAGATCCGGCAAATCAACTCAAAGGCAAGGCTCCGGTCACCTATGATTCAGATAAACCATCTCGGTTCGGCGTTTTCCCTCGCAGACATCCTGAACAGGTCAAATGGTTCGAAACCGATGCTTGCTGCATCTTCCATACTGCCAATTCATGGGATGATCTGGACACTGCTGGCAAGCCTCGTGCAGTCAACATGTTGGCTTGCCGTCTGACATCGGCGACGATGGTCTTTGCGGCTGGTAATATTGCACCACCTGTGGAAAAGGACGTGGGTGTCGCTATGGCACGGAACAAGAAGCGCATGCCATTCTTCTCCAAGTATGACGATTCTGCAGACGGATCACTCTGGGAGCAATCTTCGGCCCTTGAGTCACCGACCGACGAGAAAGAGCCATTACTACGCATCATCTCACTAGACGAACCCGACGCGCCTGATGATGCCGACTATGATGTAGACCAGTGTCGACTATACTACTACAACTTCGATCTGCAGACTGGTTCCATCACGCACCAATGGGCTCTCACCGCTATTCCTTTCGAGTTCCCTTCTGTTCATCCTGAGCTCGAAATGAGCGCCGCGCGTTACATCTATGGCTGCTCAACAAGCGCAACGAACTTTGGATCCGCTCTAGGCAAGGCAACCAAAATCGACGTCGTGGTCAAGATCGATGCGACTACTCTCATTCGCCGTGGCCGCGCCAACCCTCCAAGGAGCGTTTCCGGTATAGTCGACAACAGATCCATGGTCCAAGTCCTTGAATCAACGGACGCGACCGATCCCGTGAGAGCTTTCCATATGCCCGAGGGATGGTACGCTCAAGAACCACGCTTTATTCCCGCAGCCTCCAGACGCAGCGAAGATGACGGCTATCTCGTCTTCTACGCCTTCGACGAAAACCAGCTCACCGAAGCCGGTGATGTCCCGGCAGACGACTCCGATAACAGAGCAAAGAGCGAGCTCTGGATCATCAATGCAATGGACATGCGCACAGTTGTTGCGCGAGTGCACTTGCCGCAGCGTGTGCCGTACGGTCTGCACGGCACGTGGTTCTCTGCGGAGCAGGTGCTTGAGCAAAGGCCAGTGGAAAGTGTACGATCGACAGCTACTGCCCTGGAGGCAAAGGGCAGTGGTTTCTGGATGGGCATACGCGATGTTGTGGAGAAGTTCCTTGGTTGAGGGACCCAATTTGATTGTCGTGTCTGCATTTCAGCAACCGCATATATAGACCGTTTATACCCCTTGTGTAATCATAATGTTGATGACTATATCAATCAATGGCTCATGAGACATCGTTCGCTACAATTCTTAGTGATCGTCTACACAGCATGCACTGCAGGGAGTGGCGTCGACGTCGTCGTCGTCATTTTCGGAAATGTTTTTGTACCTATCATTTTAGTCGGGTAGAATTCATACAAGTGCTGGCCGTTGTACGTTGGCTTTCAATGGCAATCGACCTTATCCCAAAAACAAACCAGAACATCACACCATAGCTCTGAATCGGCACCATACACCCAATAGCAATGCTCAAGCATCATTTTGATCGTCTCTTATGATTTAAATGGGATAATGCAAGGCATATATCAGTTTAATAATATTTTGTACGAGACTCGGTAGCCCCAACTCTAACCCTCCAATGTTTTCGGTGGCTCTCAATTTGAGAGAAATGTGAAGTAGCCACTGCAGACCTATCGTTGAAGATGCGTGAGCAATAACATCGTACCGTCGATGAAGCATGGCTAGAAGGCTAGCTGCTGATTGTGGTACAGAGGAGGAGGAAGGTGCAACCATTGCCAGTGCAACGCCAAGCCAAAATGATGAAGAGCAATTCCACATCTGCTTGAACGATGCTTCTAGCAACACTGTCCGCCATGACACGTCCACCAAAACGTGCTCGCCTCTCTGAAGCTGCAGCCGAGGCGGAGCATAATCCTGACGATGACAAACACACGCTCTTTACCGTTTGGGCAAAGGAGCGAGGCGTCGAAATTGATTCTGTCGCGCCACAGCAGCTGCCCGGCCGCGGCCTCGGACTCATGACCACAGCGGCAGTCAAAGAAGGCACCCGTCTCTTGTTCGTGCCTGAAAAGGCCATGTTCAAACCTGATACTGCTTTCGCCAAACGAAGCGGTCTCGAACGTGCGTCTCCACAGGCGAAGCTCACTGTCAGCATCATGGCGAAATTCACAGCCGAAGGATCAGAACTTGCAGCGTGGGAGGCGACTTGGCCGACAAAGCAGGACTTCGATGCTAGTATGCCTCTGTCATGGCCGGAAGAACTGATTGACCATCTCCCACCGCCTGTCTTGGCGCCATTGGAGAGGCAGAAAGCAGACTATGCGCGCGATTGGGAGGCCGCCAAATCGCTGTGTGAGCAGCGGAGTTGGGACGAGGCTACTTTCAGGTATTATTGGTGTATTGTCAACAGCCGCTCGTTTCATTGGAAGCCTTCTGCTGGAAGAGCAGGCAGTATGGTGCTCTGTCCATTTGTCGACTACATGAACCACGGCCCGACAGGCTCTGGAGTGACCGTGACACAGACGAGCAAGGGCTATGCGGTAGTTGCTGAAAGGGATTATGGTAAGTGATGTTTTCCTTGCAGCCAAGTCTTGTCTACATTTCCCGTACCACCAGCAACTGGCTCTCAATTGAAACAGCACAGGTGAGCGACGCTGCCGAGATCGCAAGACTGATGCTAATATGATACAGAAAGTGGCGAGGAGATCCTTGCCACGTATGGCGCTCATTCCAATGACAAGCTGCTTGTCCACTATGGTTTCGTCTGCGATTCTCCTGTGCAACACGCAAGTGCCGATGACGAGATTCGTCTGGATCATGTCATCCTTCCCCATCTCCCGGATGAAACCAAAGCGCAATTACAGGACGTTGGCTTCCTAGGCGCGTACGCACTGCTGCCATCTCAATACCCCTGCAGTCGTAGCAAAAGTGCCAAGGACGCTCCAACAGGGTGTTTGGCAAAATGTCGACAGCCCTGGGAGATCTGCTTCAAGACACAAGTTGCCGTCCGTGCAGTTTTACTCACTGCCAACGAATGGGAATACTTCGTTTCGAACGGTGAGGACTTGAGTGGCGATAAGTCTGCCGCAGTCAACGCTTGGTTGCGACCCCATTTGCAAGCGCTCAAAGATAAGGCGCATGAGGAGGCCACGTTGACGGAAGACCTTCGTAAGAGTGTGGGTCCAGATTATGAGCTTGCGGTGTCGATGATGAAGGAGAGATGGACGCAGGTCTCCTTACATCTCGGTAACTTTCTCAACTCAATATCACTGGACTTATAGGACGGACCCACGTTCTTCAACACCCTGGCGATTGGGGCGGTACAAGCATTACACAGTCATGTGAACATACTCTACTGGCGATCCGATAACTCAACATCATCACCTCATGCGCTAGCCTTAGCTATATTGATACCCATGCTGTGCCTGCGGCGATCTTCGGCCTTGTTTCGCATTGCAGCATCAAAGAAGATTAGCCTGAAGGTCGTGTCAATAATCAGTCCACAATATTGTTGTATCTTGGATGAATCGATGCTCCAACGAAGTCACTAACTGCCGACTTTCGGTAGATGTCCATAAGGATCAACACGGGAGTCACACGTCCCTCACAACGGGATCAGTAGCCTTCTATAGACAGTCTTGCGTACGGCGTAACGTTGAAGTGCGCTCCAAGACCCACTTGGGCCCAGGCCGAATTGCTTGATTCGGATGCAGCCGAGTAAATTTAAGCCGGGGTGTTTCGATCCTTTGTGGATCCCACGAACTATACTTCAAACATCAGCCTCTGGGCACTCGGCCTCAAGCATGCACAGCAGGCCACGTTCCGATCTAATTTCTCGTGGTAAGTACGGCACGCACGGGTGTTGTCACCGGGCCGCGATATCGCGTCGCCGACATTCTCGTCTCACCAGGCTTGTAGTCTCTTGGCTTCGCTCTTGGCCTCCTTTATGTGGGGAGTCGGTTCTTCAACTCGACACAACTACTGTTGCAGAGTCAGGTCCATGTGGGCAAAGTGATCAAGCCTAATCGTGCCCAGCAGCAAGCAGGTCTGTTCGCAATCGAATGGCGATCCCTCTCCTCAGCCCAGCATGGGCGCTTCTAGGTATAAGTATTCTGAACATGCCCTACTCTAGGGCTGCTCTCATCATCACATTCATTCACTTACAAGCTGGTTCTTGAAACTCTATCTTGCCCTTTCTCATCCAATCACACAGCGCTCCTCGCCTTTTTTTCTCAGACACCAACATAACGAGCCAAAATGGTTGCCGTCAAGAACATTGCTTTCGCCGCATCGTGCGTGGCTTCTGCGCTGGCCGCACCTGCTACTAAGCGTCAGGATTGGGGTCAGGGTGGCCAAATGGGCGCCTGGGGCGGCCAAGGTCAAGGTCAGAGCCAGGGCGGCTGGGGTCAGGGCTCCTGGGGACAGGGCCAGGCTCAAGGTCAAGGTCAGGCTCAGGGCCAGGGCCAGGATGCTGGTGCTGCCACCGGCGGCGCTGCCAGCGCCCCCACCACCGGCGAGGGCCAGTTCGCTGGCAGCGCTCCTACCGCTGGCAACAGCAGCTCCACTGGCGAGGCCGCCGCCTCGTCGAGTGCCGGCACCACCAGCCTGGCTGCCGTCTCAGGCGAGACCCTGACCAGCTCCTCCACCGGCAACGCTGGTGACTACTACTACTCTCACTGGGTGGAGACCAACTCCGGTGCCACCATGACCGTTGGCAGCGGCTCCTACTCTCTCGAGTGGACCGAGGCCTCCGGCAACGTCGTCTCTGGTCTGGGCTGGAACCCTGCCTCCGCCAAGTAAGTTTCTTCAGACAAACATGTTGAATCAAGAACAAGCAGCTAACAACAACCCCAGGACCGTCACCTACCAGGCCGACATCCAGGCCAGCGGCAACTGGTACCTCTCTCTCTACGGCTGGACCAAGAGCCCTCTCGTCGAGTTCTACATCGTCGAGGCCTTCGGCTCCTACGACCCCTCCTCCGCCGCCACCTCCGTCGGCACTGCCGAGATCGACGGCGGCACCTACACCCTCCTCCAGACCACCCGCACCAACCAGCCTTCCATCGAGGGCACCTCCACCTTCCAGCAGTACTGGGCTGTCCGCAGCGACCACCGCACCAGCGGCTCCATCGACTTCGGCGCTCACATCGATGCCTGGAAGGGTGTTGGCCTCGACCTTGGCTCTTTCGACTACATGATTATGGCTACTGAGGGTTACCAGAGCTCTGGTTCCTCCACCGTCTCTCTCTCTTAGAGGGCGATGCTTGGTTGAGGCGCGGTTGCGCGTCGTGATTGGAAGGCAATTTATAGCTCTTCGTCCACTCTTTTAGTCCCTTTTTAGCTGAGCCATCATGTATCGAATGTATTAATGGTCTAGCGACTCGACATATGTGTTTTCTTCTAGTCGATGCAAATAGACTTGTAGTGTGGTTGTAACAGAAGTAAGGAAGTGATACTGCACAACATTCATAGTTTACATATGCCTGACTAATACACATCACGCTTCTCGGCAGCCGGTATAGCTAGATTATAGTCAACAAAGCTGACCAAACCCTGTTTATGGATGTGTTCAAACTTTCTTTGAGCACGTTTTTCTTGCGTGTTTGCTGACCATCTGGCACCAAAAATTCCTAGTCCTGCGTACACTATGCTATACGCAATCCTGCCAGCTGACTGGGAGTATAGAGCATCAACTGCTGGACAGTGCCTGGCCGTGCAACATATGTCCGAATGTTGCACTACACCATGCAATTTCTTTTGGCATAGCAATGAACAACCCTTCCGACAATCTTCGATACAGTCGTTGGAAGATATGGATCAAAACCCCATATCCTGAGGACAAAATCGACGAAGTCACGGATGCCGACCATATCACGGCTTGTGAATGTTGTCTTGTCCTCACATTAGTACCGAACAAGGCCTCTGGTAGTCTTCGATACAGCAAGTGGGAAATCTGTATCACTCCACATCCAGTGAGGACAAAACCAACGAAGCCATAGATGTTAACCACATCACAGCTTACGACTGTTGGTTTGTCCTCACGATTGAAGTCTAAAGCATTCCGCCGTGTCCTCGCCACGAACTCGTTATTTACGATGGCCGGTGGAATCATAGATAGGCATGCTACATCCCTGCCTCCAAATAATCCCGTTTCCCACTTTCAGCATCCGCCTTCAAGACAGTCAAACACCAATACCGATCCAACTACAACCTCAACCAACAATCAAGATGGTCAACATCTACAATATCCCTAACCCCCGCCACATGGTGCAGGTCAACGTCAACCTGACCATCACCGACGACGATACCGACATCGTCCTTAACCCAGACGGCTCCTTTCCAACCAAAGAAGACATCGCCGCCGACGCGCGCATTAACACTCGCACGCACATAATCCGCAATCCAGACACAAACCAGTGGCAGCGCATCACCACGCGCCACGCGCCCTTCGGGATGCCACTCTCGCAGCAGCAGGGCGACGACAAGTGGTGGTTGGCTCCTGTCGATCCGCGCCAGACCGCTTTGGAGGAACAGGCAGACGCTGACGTCCGTCGCTCGATCGACAATCTGAGACTTCTTGTCCAATTCGAGCAAGCCCGCCATGCTTTTACCCATACGATGGACACTCTGAGGCATGCGGTGGCTCGCGAGGTCCGTCGTGGGATGGTGCTTCGGTACCTCCAGAACGAAGTTCGCCTGGCTAGACTTGCAATACAGATGGCGATTGTGCAGGTGGAGATCGTCAGGGACAGGGCTGCCAGGGCCCGCCAGCAGGCTGCGCAACAACAGAGTCAAACTGGAGGCGGTGATGCTGCTGGCTCGGATGATGATAGCAATGGCGATGACAGCTCGGTCGATGGCAGCTTGTTCGATGATATCTTCGACGATGGCAGCTCTGTCGATGACAACTCGACTGACGCCAGCTCGTTCGACGGCCAAGAGCTTTGATTGCGTGGCACCAGGAACGGAGTTTGATGTTGGGGTTCCTACCAGTGAGTCGTGATGTTGGGGATCGAGACGCTGGGTGCTTTTGCTAATTGATATAATAGGTCTTCCTCGCGCACAAGAATGTTCGAAGTGGTTTCGAGTTTTCGGTTTTGTTGTTGTTTGTTTCTTGTTACCGGCACTCTCTATGCTTCAGCACAAGAGATGGCCATTTTTCTTTATTTTTCTTTGATTTGGCGTTAGGTTTTGCTCTTCATGTTGTTTGGTGGTCAGATTTGCGTCAGACTTAATAGAGATCTGCACAATAGTATGGTCTTGTCCAGACAGTATGCCAGATAGTCTTCTGCAAAAGTCAAAGTAGCAAAGTTCGTTCTGTTGAGGGTATCATATCTATCAATGCAAAGCGATCCGTTCCTAGCCACTGAAATACCAACCTACTTCATTTCGTTTGCTCCCTTGTCCTCCAATCCCTGTTGCACCTCACCTCTGCTCTTTCGCTTCTTCTTCTCCTTCTTAGGCACAGGGCCGTTGAGAAGCGCCTCGAAAGTTTCGCGGTTACTTCTTGGTGCTGTCTGAGTCTTTCCGCCTGTTTTTCTGGGCGCAACATCAGAACCCTCTCCCTGTGCCTCACTGTCTACTGGACTTTGCTTCGCCTTTGCACGCTCTGCACGTCTTTGTTGCTTTGCGGCTTTCTTCTCTGCCTTGGAAGCTGGTCCTGATTCGTCGTCACTACTGGCATCGTCGGCCTTGACCACCGCAACCGTGGGCTCCTCAGCTTTCATCCTCTTTGCCACGCCGGCAAATCTGTTCTGGCTACCGTATCGTGCGCTTGCCTCAAACTCCTCCGCCTTCCGCTTCGCGCTGGCCTCGACCGCTTTCCTGTCTTGACGTGCCTGGTCGTACTTGTCGTTGCCCGCAAGTCCATGCTTGATAAATCTCGCCGCAGCATCCTTGTCCAATGTCGCGTTGCGTTGCACAGGGCCGGCCTCGACTTCTTTGATCTTGTTGAAGTATGATCGCACGCGCATAATCTCCTGCACGACGGGGTGGTCTTTCACATTTTGCCCGTTGAGTCTGAGATATGAGAAGAGTACCGAGTCGATTGCGTATGTGGCCAGCACGTATACCTTCGCTTTGTCGAGTAGTGGTAGTTTTGATGTGCTTGATGAGAGCGATGCATTGAGCAATGGTGCGAGTGCTGCTTCCAGGTCATCAATGCTGCCGCCCATATCCTCCACCAGCTCTTTCACGTCTGAAGAATCCATGGTGGCGGTGTTGTGTGTTTGTGTTGATTGTGATATTTTTGGTGATCTCGGATGCTTTGCAGAGATTCTAGAATCGCGAAAGAAGAAGAGCCGAGGGAGGCAGCAAAACCGCAGCCAATCACAAGCCGCACGTTCTTTCCCTGGCGCGCTCTTGCGGCCTCCGGTCATCAAACATGCATCGCTTTGCGCATTGCCATCACAGTCCACTGCCACTCATAAACACAACTCGCACCCGAATCACCAGCAACCTCTAACACCACCACGACAACCCATTACATCAACCATCATGCCTCGCCAGTCCCGCGGTCCCGCCTCTGCGCCCAAGCGCCCCTCCGTTCCTGCTCCTCGCTCTGCACCCGCTCCCCAGCAGACTCGTCCCGCCAGCACCGTCGCCCAGCCTCCTGCTCAGCAGCATGCTCCTCCTCCTGCTGCTCCTGCTGCGCCTGCAGCAAGCGGTGGTAGCGGTCTCTTCGGCCAGATGGCCAGCACTGCTGCGTAAGTCGCCACGAGAAGCGCCCGCCACAAACCCAAGAGCATAGCTAACATACCACATAGCGGTGTCGCTGTCGGTTCCTCTATCGGCCACGCTGTCGGTGGCTGGTTCAGCGGCGGCTCCAGCGCCGCTGCGCCTGCCGACCAGCCTGTTGCTCAGACCGAGAACGGCCAGACGACCATGAACTCCCAGTACCAGGCACCCGCCGTCTGCGCATCGGATGTCTCCAACTTCAGGAGCTGCATGGACCAGAACCAGGGCGACCTTACCATCTGCGGCTGGTACCTTGACCAGCTCAAGGCTTGCCAGGCTGCTGCCAGCAAGTACTAGAGGATGGCGGATGGCTAGGGTCTGAAGAACGAAGAAAGTAAAAAGCTATCATTTAGCGAATCAATTGCATTGGGGAGGATAAAACATGTACGAATTTTTTGACGGAGTTCTCTGCTCATATCATAATTGTAAAGATCATTTAACGTCGTGGCTCTGAGGCCGGATACACCAAGACACAAAACTCAGGATCGATTGTAGGGGACTTGCATCTGATTGCGCTTGCAGGCAAAATGCCAGCAGTGAAGTGTTTCGCTATTTGCAGCCTGTTGTAGCACAACGTTCTAGATGTCGAACGTATTCTGCCAGAACGACGTGACCTTTCGTCGACATCAAGCAATATAGGTTTGATCCAATTCGCTTGTGAGAAGCCTGCACAGCTTAAGCAGCCAGCAATCCTCAGCAGAACGCCGATGCTTGTTTTCTTTCTTGACCAACGACAAGACCTGCTCATCTGTTCATCCAGGAAGCGCCATGCCAGACCGATTTCATCAATGCTCATGCAACTCGCAAAATCTCAAACAGAATATTCTCAATCCTCATTTAGCAAATCGTCCAAGTCATCATCGTCCCAACCACCTCTGCGCCTGTGCACCGTGATCTTCTCCGCCTCCTGCTGCTGCTCGCTCACAGCTTCCAGAATCGATTTCAGCTGGGCCTCGTTGACTTTCTGGCGAAGCTGGCCGCTGCGAGCCAGCATGATCAGTCGGCTCTCGACATCTTCGGCGCGGGAGGCTTTGACTAGGCGAATGCGACCGATGCGGTCGGCGGCTTCGGGCTCGAGGATCTGGGAAAGGATGGAAGCGCGGGCTTCGGCTTCACGTCTCCTACGAAATGTTGTTAGATGCTATCTTCGTTTTCTGAGCATGTGACTGTGTACGCACTGTGCTTCCTGCTTCTCGTCACCACCACCGCCGCCGCCGCCGCCTCCTCCGCCACCACTAGGGCCGGATTGCGACTGCAGCTGCTGCCTTCTTGCGGCGCGGATAGCCTCTAAATCGTCGTCGGCCATGTTTTGTGTATGATGTGCGTGCAGGCAGAGGTCTGCAAGTCACGTGCTAAAAGTGGACACTGCTGAATGAGGTCGGATTTCGAGCTCGGCTCTAGCCGTGCGCTCGCCCCGCCGTGACCCCTCAGCTCGCCATGCGGATTGAAGGATGGATGGAGGGGTGATGTGCGATGGGCAAGATCAGACTCTGAAGGCATCATCCCGCAAAAGCACAACCAGTTCCCCATTCCCCATCTCCCATCCAGTCGCTGCACTTACCGATGGCGTGCGAACGTCACATGGCAGCCTATTATTACGCCTCTCCTCGCGATGCGACTGTGACGAGCGCGATGCCTACGGAGGTATGTCGACGGCACGCGGCGGGCACGATCGTTGACGTCTCCAGGAGCCGAGCCCAGGAGCCGCATACTCTCGGAACAGCCCAATCTCCTGGACGTGGAGCGCGTCTTTGATTTCGCGTGGACATCGCGCAGGCGGCTAGGGCTCATCACTAAGAATACAGGCCCGCAGATACACCGCATCGCATCGCAGCAGACCGGAAGGCGCACAGATTACGGCGGATCCGGGCTTTGTAATCCATTGTTCTTTGCTGAGCCACATGGCTGGCTGTCTGCTGGATCGACGTCTTGCACAGGCTGCGGCAGAGCATCTTACATATGCGATCTGCCACGGTGCTGATCAATCGAGCGGGCTGCAAGGCACCGCCAGAATAATTATGACGAGGAAGCGCCACGGCAGCCTGGGCCTGACAAAACATCTCCCAAGCAAGCCGTCCGTTGCGAGACTGCGAGACTGGGCCCAGCCCTGGCGCGCTGTGATTCGTCAGCCGTACTTCCGCTCCATCATTCAGTTCCCAAAAGAGGCGCGCACGGACGGAAAGTGCGATTGCGTGCTTGAGAAAAAGACTGACGTTTCCCCCTCCGTTGATTTCAAAGGCGTGATGGCCCACGGAGAGCCGTGACCGGCGCTGGCGATATAGGCAAGTCTGCAGTACCATTCCCTTCTTCTCGACATCTCCTCTCGTGACTGTTTATCCTCGAGTCTGTAACTCATTCCGTCGCCACACGTTCTAGCGATCAGTATCAAGCCCATTGTCAACCCATATCCCGAGCTCTACCCAGCAACACCACCCTCTGTTCTGACCCCGCCTTCACAACAATGGCCTACCGTCAACGCTCCGTCTCCTCTGAGCGTGATGCCGAATCTGGATATGCCAGTGGCTCTTCCACCGCCAGCCTGCCCGATGTCTACTTCACAAGGCCTCATCTCAAGTACATCAACCAACAGCTTAGCAAGCTCGAACCCGTTGAAGTCCTCAAATGGTGCATGATGACCTTCCCTCGCCTTTACCAAACTTCTGCCTTCGGTCTTACTGGTCTTGCCATCATGGACATGGTTGCCAGGCTCGACTTTGGCGCAAAGCCCAAGATCGATCTGATCTTCCTCGACACCCTCTACCACTTCAACGAGACCCACGAGCTTGTCGACCGCGTACGACAGCATTACCCCGAATTGAAGATGCACGTCTACAAGCCTGCGGGCTGCGAGACCACTGCCGACTTCGAAGCAAAGCACGGCGAACGTCTCTGGGAGACCAACGATGAGCTCTACGACGCAGTTGCCAAGGTCGAGCCTGCATCTCGTGCATACCGCGAACTCGACGTCAAGGCAGTCCTCACTGGCCGTCGTCGTACCCAAGGCGGCAAGCGTGGCGACATTGACATCGTTGAAGTCGACGACCAAGGTCTCATCAAGGTCAACCCTCTCGCCAACTGGTCCTTCAAGGAAGTCCAAGCCTACATCAAAGAGAACAACGTCCCCACCAACTCTCTTCTCGACCAAGGCTACCGTAGCGTTGGCGACTGGCACTCAACTCAACCTGTGACCGACTCCGAAGACGAGCGCGCAGGTCGCTGGAAGGGCAAGAACAAGACCGAGTGCGGCATCCACAACAAGCGTTCCCGCTACGCCATGTTCCTGCAAGAGCAAGAACAGAAGCGTCAACAAGAATTGAGCGATGCTATCAACAACGGTCTCAACATCCAGGCCAACGCATAACAATGTTCGACATTGCGGTCGTCGATCGATTCGATCGATCGATTGAACATTTTCCTTTACTGTTTACACGAGTTCCATGAGACTCGAAAAGGGTCGGACGATATTAGATGACCCACGGCACGGCGTTTCTTGCTTTTTTTGAATTGGAGTCATGACGGACGGGGTGACACGGAGTGGAACAATACCTGGCGGATTGGGCAAAGCATTTGTTTTAGCAACGGCGTTTACAAGGACATTAGCGGGAGTCATTTGATTTGGTTTAGAAGGTTCGGGAGATGAGAAAGAATGCCAGCACCAGTGGCAAGCAACAGGAAAGAGGGTTGCGTACCTACCTGCCTCTATAGACAGAGCTGAGGATGCCTTGAAAACATCACAAAATGTCACTTCGTGTGGCTTCGAATGAAAAATTTGAATAAACCATTATAATAATGTCGTGTTCCTTTCTTTATTGTTGTGCTTTTCTTACTGCAGGTCAAAGCTACGATGAAGCGACGACAGCTGATCACCTTGTGCGACGTCTCAGTAGTTGATGCACAGGGTCGGAGGAATGCCCGACTCCGATTGGGAAAGTGCACTTTGGCCATCCTTCCACGTCGGTGTTTCGTCAACGAAAGTACATGCATCTGGAAACAACGATCTTGCAGCCTTGATCAGAAAATAATGCTGTTCTTGTTTTTTCCTCTGTTGAATGTAATTCATACTGGAGAATGCAATTCGTAAGACATGGGAGGGAGGTAGGTCAGGGACAGCTTATCATTCAGATTGAAGATCAACAACGAGATCTGAAATGAGATCACAACCAAAACAAATGCGTTGTTTCAACTCGATCACAGTAAGACGCTCAGTACCAGTCCCTTCCCACGCACTTTCATCGAGGTCCTTTCCCCCCCCGGATCAATCCGCCCTCAACATTGAAGTCCTATGTAAGTAAACACGTCCCCCCAAAACCGGGACTTTCTCAATCATCCCAAACGTCGTTCAACAACCACACCTGCCCAGCCCACTGCTCCCTCACAACAGGCCAAATCTCCTCCGGCGGCAGCACGAATCCAACCCCGCCCTCGGTGTCCGCAGGACTCAATTCGAGCGTCCAGCTGTGGTTCGCGCCGTGCACGGCGTGGTGGTGGTCGCGCGAATTGCCCGTCGAGAAGTACAGGATCTCGCATCCAGGGCCAGACAGGTACTCGCTCCCGCGCGTCGAAGCTGCTTCGATCGCCGCCGCCGTCCCCGCGGCTGCTTCGAGCATGCGGTCAATGGTCTCTGGGAGAGGCGAGCAGGAGAATCCCCAGGGCGTGAGCACCAGCTGGCTGTAGGAGTGGAAGTCGATGAAGCTGCGGATCCCGCCGCCGCGGGTCGAGAGGGTTGTGGAGAGGCTGTCGATTGCGCGGTTCTCGGGCGTGTCGCCTGGCGCGAGGCCGCGGTAGGTTTGCCCGCAGGGGTCGGGAGTTGAGCCGCCTTCGGGCGGTTCGGCGTCCCATTCGAAGATCCAGTTGCGGTTGCCGTCGGTGCCCAGGCAGGTTGTGTTTAGGGATGGGCGAGGTTGGCGGTTTTTGCGCCATAGGCGGTCGGTGGTTTGAGTGTAGGCGAAGCCTTGTGGGTTTGATTGTCAGTGGGCTGCCGGTGTCTTTGAATTGATGTTGCGATCTGAGCTTACCGTCTGGGTTGTGGAATGGCACCAGGTAGAAATCGTAGTGATTGAGGAAGGCTGTCGCATTGCCATCCCCAGACTTGTAACCATCGATGAGCTGGTATGCGAGGTATTCGATCACTTTGGTCGAGTCAGATGCTGGGCCTGTATCAACGGTGAAAGGACGATAAACATACCCATTGTAGAGATCCACTTTTATCATTATTAGTGTCAGTGTCAGTGAAATAGCATCATGCATTGAAGACGTACCTCTCTTGCATGGACTGTAGCATGCCAAAGAATGATCGGCTTGTCAGATCCCTTCTCGCCATTCTCTCTGGGTCTGCCATGACCTTTGCCTCTACCTTTCGGGCCCTTTTTGTCATCACCAAACAAGTGGAACGCATACATAGATCGATTCTCATAGCTCCTGCCAATCTCGAACTTCTTCGAGTTGTCTGGGAAAGCACTCACGAGGTTGTCCCAGTACTGGAGATGATCGACATAGTCATGGTAGGAGTCAAACCAAGACAGATCCGGAAGCTCGCCACGCTTGTGTAAAGTGCTGTCGTAAGTGGGCGCTTTGCCTTCGGTAGAGCGGATGAAGGAGCCTAGATCTGAGTTAAGAAGACGAGCGTGCAGACCGAGTTGGGCGAAGGTCTCGACTTCCTCAGGAGGAACAGCGATGGACAATGTGTCTCGGACAGGATGTGTGTGGTATCGCTCGAATCGTTTTTCAAGCTCGCGGGCCTCTAAGGCTGAGGATGGAGTGACACTGTAGACGTGATAGCCATCGTAATTGACTTTTGCGTCACGAGAAGTGACAGTGTTGTATGGCGAAGCTATCGCGAGCGAAGCTAGGCATAGTAAAGATGTGACTATCATCGTTCTAAGTTGAGCTGGATATGCTCGCGCAAGCCTCAAGACGGCATCTGATTGAGGGCGCCATCGTGCTTCCTATTTATCGCAGGGTTCCGCAGCAGCTCGGTCATCGCCAAGTAAACGGTAACGCAAAATGTACTGTCGAGATAGACTCCCTTGATAGAGTAGCATCACATTGAGGGGAAGTTGCGTCTTCATGTCGGTCAGCTTGGCGGCGAGACCTAAATAGGCAGCTCTAGAGAGATGTAATTCTCGGCGCCTACTTGGCCGACACTGAACGACACTGCGATATAATTGTTGTAGTTGGTGGTATCTATCAGGCCATGGAATAGCAGATAGAGCGAGGAATACTTTACTGTTATCTTTTGTTAACGTCATGCCATGCTATGAGCCACTTGTGCCCGGAGGATATACGCGGGAAGCGCAAAGGTATCAAGTTTCAAAGCCTCTTCGTGGTGACTGCGAATCGCAGCTGCTGGGTGGCACTCTTGAAATAATGGACCCTATTACCAAGACCACTACAGCAGAATCTCAATGCGCTGTATGATTCGCATATTTCAATTGTCGAATCTCGTGATCTTGGTGTACTTCTTTAGGTTCATGATCCACACCTGAAGCGCCACAGACCTAATTCTAGATGATCTGCCACCACTGGTATCGGCGACATCATCGGGCCTTGACATGCACTGAGGTCGAGGTTGATGGAAGGATTCGCGAGAGTTCGGGATGTCGTGGGGACGCTGGCTTGTGCTTTCATCCGAACTAGGACTACAAAATCATAGGGCTGCATTTCCCATCAGATTGTAAGGTTAGTAGTACTGCTGTAGCAGGCATTGGACCGAGATGGACGGCCGAGGGTGTATCAACAGCCAAAGAAATACAAATCTACTACGAGAGTTATAACGAGTGAGCGCAGCAGATACGTATGCACCCGTGTGCCCATCGACATGTGCAGCCTTCGACATCTCGAGTCGAGTGGCATCCACGTTCTCCGCGGCGCGTGCGAGCAATTAAGCCGTGGCTTGTGTATACCACTAGAATAATAATCAACCTCAACAACGTACAGCGTATCTGATACCAGACTGCAACGAAGGCAACAACGAAGAGACCAACAGCCGAAGATAAGCGACAATTGTTACTCAACGAAGCAAAACCACAACTGGCACGGGTAAAGTTGAGATTATCTGGGTGAACGTGGTTGGTGATGTCGCTGTGACAGGCGCTGTACCGCGCGAAGGCCTGGCGCGAGAAAGTTCCTTGAGGCTGATCCACCGCGTGGCCAAGCCGTCGGCGACGAGTTTGTGCTAGCAGCCATCACGCCATCGCTGGCTTGAGAAAAGTCGACGAATCTGCGTACTGCTGACAAGGAGGGATAATACATGTGACGCTGCTGTGTGATATATCAAACGACGGATATTTAAATGGAACGACTGTGAATCGTTGAATTATTCTACAGGAAACCACGCGAAAATCAACATCAAACTCGCCTGCCCAGCTCTTCACAGGCACGCCTCGCAAACTTCCTGCCGGGCGCCGTGATCGGTGCAGATCCCGTACCTGCAGACGGCCCTAGCAACTTTCTGACGGCATCGCCAAAAGATTTCTCGTGCAGGTGTCTGGCTTGTTCAGCATCTGCTTGACCGTTGATCGGCTAGTGCGCGCCGTTACCTAGTTGCCCCAGTCAAAGCCATCCGTGCCTCCAAGCCCTGGTCAAGGCACTTACGTACCGCCCATACAAACTGCCCTCATCCCCCACCACGGAGTGATAGCCCGCTCCATCTTTTGTGTTTGTACGCGATCAAGACCTTCACGACCCTTTCCTCCTTCTCCTCCCACTACATCCGGGAAAGCCTTGCTGTTTTCATTCTTTAAGCGCAGCACTCACATACCCACTAAAGATGGCCAACCCTCCCCACGGTAAGTGCGGGCAGCCATGCACGTCCGCTTCACATTCAAGACAGAAACGCTGACACTCACACCTCAGGCGGTATCCTTAAGGATCTCATTGCCCGCGATGCTCCTCGCCACGAGGAGCTCCTTGCCGAGTCCGACAAGCTCCCCGCGATCGTGCTCAACGAGCGCCAGCTCTGCGATCTTGAGCTTATCATCAACGGTGGCTTCTCTCCTCTGGAGGGTTTCATGAACGAGAAGGACTACAATGGGTGGGTCAAAACGTACAAATTGATAAGAAGCCCGCGCTGACCAGATTCAGCGTCTGCAAGGACAACCGTCTTGCCGATGGCAACCTTTTCTCCATGCCCATCAACCTCGACCTTTCCGAGGATGAGGTCAAGCGCCTTGGTCTCAAGGCCGGTGACCGTGTCACCCTCCGTGACCCTCGCGACGACCGCAACATCGTCATCCTGACCGTCGACGATGTTTACAGGCCCAACAAGGCCACCGAGGCCGAGCTTGTCTTCGGCGGTGACCCTGAGCACCCTGCCATCAAGTACCTCAACGAGACCGCCGGCGCCGTCTACGTTGGTGGTAAGGTTGAGGTCATCCAGCGCCTCATGCACTACGACTACGTTGGACTCCGCTACACTCCTGCGGAGATCCGCGCTCACTTCGAGAAGCTTGGCTGGTCCAAGGTTGTCGCTTTCCAGACCCGTAACCCCATGCACCGCGCTCACCGTGAGTTGACCGTCGTTGCTGCCCGCGCCAGACAGGCCAACGTTCTCGTCCACCCTGTCGTTGGTCTTACCAAGCCCGGTGACATTGACCACTTCACCCGTGTCCGCGTCTACCAGGCTATCATGAACCGCTACCCCAACGGCATGGCTGTTCTCGGTCTGCTTCCTCTGGCTATGCGTATGGGTGGTCCTCGTGAGGCCATCTGGCACGCCATTATCCGCAAGAACCATGGTGCCACCCACTTCATCGTTGGCCGTGACCACGCCGGTCCCGGTAGCAACAGCAAGGGTGAGGACTTCTACGGCCCGTACGACGCTCAGTACGCCGTCGAGAAGTACCGTGACGAGCTCGGCATTGAGGTCGTTCCCTTCCAAATGATGACCTATCTTCCCGACACCGACGAGTACAAGCCCGTCGATGAGGTCCCCAAGACCACCCGCCAGCTCAACATCTCCGGCACTGAGCTCCGCAAGCGTCTGCGCACTGGCGCTGACATTCCCGAATGGTTCTCCTACCCTGAGGTTGTCAAGGTCCTCCGCGAGTCCCACCCTCCCCGCAACAAGCAGGGTTTCACCGTCTTCCTGACTGGTTACACCAACTCCGGCAAGGACGCCATCGCACGCGCTTTGAACGTCACCCTCAACCAGCAGGGTGGCCGCGGTGTCTCGCTCCTCCTCGGCGAGACCGTCCGCTCCGAGCTGTCCGCCGAGCTCGGCTTCTCTCGTGAGGACCGCGAGAAGAACATCCACCGCATCGGCTTCGTCGCCTCCGAGCTCACCAAGTCCGGTGCCGCCGTCATCGCCGCTCCCATTGCGCCCTTCAAGTCCGGCCGTACCGCCGCCCGCCAGATCGTCGAGAAGTACGGCTCCTTCTTCCTCGTCCACGTCGCCACTCCTCTCGAGTACTGCGAGAAGACCGACAAGCGCGGCATCTACGCCGCCGCTCGCAAGGGCGACATCAAGGGCTTCACCGGTGTCGACGACCCTTACGAGACCCCCGAGGCCAAGGAGGCCCAGCTTGTTGTCGACCTTAGCAAGGAGACTGTCAGGACTGCTGTCCACCAGATCGTTCTCCTTCTTGAGTCTTCTGGTCTCCTCGACTTCTAGATGTGTGTAACGATGCGTGCATGATGACTTTTGGGCATTTTCTCTTTTTCGTTTGGTTACAAGTGAGGCTCGATGCCGAGGATGTTTGGATAAAAGAAGAATTCTAGATACGAAACACGGCTAGACAGGGCAAAAGTAGGAATGAAACCAGAACACGAACACCTTTTCACGATCAATCGCTGGGCACTCATCTTTCAGGACTGCCGTTCTTACGGGAGACGTGCTTGGAAAGCACTCGGTTTCGCGAAAACGTATCTGCAGCGCACGCTTGAGATGTTTGCTACTGATCAACTTCACGTCATCTAGTTCTATCCACCACGTGATCTGCTATCTCGATCAGCTGGGGCGTTGTTACCCTTACCGAGATTACTGCCATTCTCGCTATTATCATTGGGAACCTGCTTGGTCGCTCGGCATTGGCTCCTACAATCTATTTTCTGGCGCACTGCCGTGTAGGCTGTAGACTAGCAGGCATCTCAAAGTCGCTAAACACGCAAACGATGCGGCGTTCAATTGACCAGGCGAGATAGGTTCTGGGACAAGAACCCAACGATGGGCCCACGATGTCATCTTCTGGATCTGCCTTGCTCTGTCGCCGCCTCTTGGTCAGCTCATCATACGTTTTTGGGAGTGTTTACATATAATGCAGATATGGCCGTCTCACTGCAGCGGCCCGCCAGGCCAGCGCAGGGTTCGGCAAGCGGCTATCGCTTGTGGCGCTTGTGTACTGCTCTTTACTGCAATCCTGTTCTACGGAGGACCATTGTTCGGCTCGAGCAATGATGGTCGCATATCAACAACGACCTCTTCCGTCGAGAACGAGTCATCAGAGCCAAAGCCGGAATTCTACGACTGGCACACCCGTTCGCAATTCAGGCCTGTGAATCAAAAACTGACGGGCAAGAGCACACGGGACTTCTGTGATGCATTTCCGAAAGACTTGCTTCGAGATATTCAACCTGTACTAAAGACTGGCCATGGCATGCTTGACACGAGGGTGAAGACCCACCTGCACAGCGTGTCAGCATGTTTAAACAACAGCCTACTCATATTCTCCGATTTGGACGCCGAGATTGACGACTACCAGGTCATTGACGTCCTTGCTGACCTACGTGCCGACTTCGTACGCGGAAACAACCAGCTTGAGAGCTATGTCGTCCAAAAAGAATTGGCCGATAACGGTACACTTCATACCGAAGCAGCCTCTCGAATCAAAGGCTGGCAGACAGACAAATTCAAATTCCTGCCTCAAGTTTCGCGTGCGTGGCGAATGCGGCCTGAGAGGATGTGGTATGTCTTTTACGAAGACGACACGTACATTGTTTGGGACAACATGTTCCGGCTGCTCGCTAATTTTGATCCCGATATGCCTTGGTACTTTGGCTCGCCATCTCCAGGCGCACGCGGATTCTGGATGGCCAATGGAGGCCCTGGCTACGTTCTTTCTCGCGAGGCTGTCCGGCGACTAGTAAAAGACGATTTCGACAGTAACGGCGCTTTCCTCAGTCCCGCGCTCAGTCGACGATGGGAAGACCAGATGATGCACGATTGTTGCGGCGACTCTGTCCTGGGTTTGGCACTGCAAGAGGATGCGCAGACGAACTTGAGCGGGCTCTTCCCTATGTTCCAGCCGCATCCTTTGCATGGCATTCCTTTGAGCGATACTTACTGGTGTCAGCCTGTCATATCGATGCACAAAACCTTCGCAGGGGACATGGTGTCGCTTCGCATCTGGGAAGAGAGCAGACGAGCTATGCAGCGGCCGTTGCTTTTTGCTGATTTGGTCGACTATCTCAATCTGACCAAAGTGACTGCCCGTCAGGACTGGACCAACAGCGATTTTGGCGGTTACAGAGCACCCGCAGACGGCGCACACGCTTCTCTTGACGCGTGCAGGCAAGCTTGCCAGGCTGACGCAAAGTGCTTGCAGTGGACCTACCATTTACGGGATTGTACCTTTGTATCTACAATCCGGCTGGGCCAAGCTATGAAACCTGGCATCGAACATTGGAGATCGGAGGAGGAGAAAGCTGCGCAGTGGAAGGACGAGGAGAAGAGGTATATGGCTGGTTGGGATCTTGACAGCATCAAGAAATGGATGAACGTCGAGGGTAGGGATTGTGCAATTGTCCACTGGGTCAGGCCAAGCTTACAGAGGATCTTTTGAGGACACGCAGGCGGCATGTCGATTATTCAATGTTATCTTCAAGGCGATGAACTACCGCTGACAGACCTCATCATAGACTGATATATTCTGCATTGATAAGGAAAACCATTATTATGTTGCGCTTCGGCTCTCTCCTACATCCCGTGCCACACGTCCCCTCTCTTAGATAATGATCTTTCCTATCCTACATTTCATCAGCTTCATAGCTGATCGTAGGTCAATGAGGAAATAGACCTGGCAAGTTTGCATGTTTGCTTGAAGGATGGATGGACGATGTGCTACGTCCGGGTATGACGTAAGCGTGCATGAACGAGGCCGGCCCGAAAGCCATCTTGTTACCGGAATGGCCTTTCATGCGCCAGGCCTCATAACAGAAACCATCGACACTTGGTCAATGAATTCAATACTGGTTTATCAATCAATTGAACCTCTGCGCCATGCCAAATGCGAAATATCTTAGTGCCACTCCCTATACTCTCCCCTTCCGTTCGATCTTGACCTAAGCTTTAGACAACATCGATGCTGGCTCTTGACTTTGACCTACAGCACGTGCTTACTATAGGACTGTAAGAATAACGGTGCGGAAGGGACCGTGGCGCGTGTTACCGTTGAATCCTGTCAACTCACGAGCTTCCATTCGACGGCGATCGCAACAAGCAAGGCGGCGAGGACGGCCCCGCTCTTCTTCTTTTAAGCCTTGCCATATCTATGATGTTCTGCTGAGTATCGTAGTATTTCCAATCGCAGACAAAGCCCAGGCTCCATACCCCACAATGAAGCGAACGCATCGTAAGGTAAGAACGGGCTGTGATACATGCAGGACTCGGCGTATCAAGTGTGACGAGCTACGCCCTACTTGGTAAGCTTGCATCGGCTTCTGTATGCCATAGGGATACTGATAATGGAACTAGCACCCCTTGTCAGCGATACCAGGCGAATCACGCCGACCAGACCGGGCAATGCTCGTTCTACACAGCAGACCACGCTCCAGGAGCCGACGAACAACACGGCATGCTTATTGAACAACTGCGGTCGGCGACCACTGTACTATCGCCCACTGATCCTTCGTCGTCCCTTGCAGTCACCCAATTTGGCTGGACAGGCCATCTGTCGGAGATGGAGAAGCGGCTTCTTCATCATGCTTGCACCATCAACTCCAATCTGAGTACAACCATCCAATCGGGCCATGTCACTGGCTTGAGTCAGTTTTCCAAGTGCGGGATTCTTTTGCGACCTTGTGGTGTACAACATGACTAATCGATGCAGGTACCTCGCAATGGCTCGAGCATGCCCTCACGTGCGCCACGCTGTCTGTGCTGTTGCTGCGGCACATCTATGTACTTTGACTCATGCCACAGAGATAAGTCAGGTCGAGGTTGAAAATCGAGTACGGGCCATGCACGCCATGGGTCTAGAGTTAAGGAAACAACGCACTAGTGAATATGGCTCTGTTGATGAAAATCTTGAAGAGATGATCGCTTCGTCAACCCTGTTAGGATGGTTCGCTCCGTCTAGGTAGGTACATGAAGTTTGTGTCTGGTGTTCTCAATCATGCTAAGGTTGATTCACCAGCAACGAGTATGCCGTCCTGCTCAAAGGCATTATCGCAGTGGGTTCTTCCCATTCTCGCTTGTACGCCATTAACAAGCTGACACATCCGGTTAAAATATAGCTCAAAGCAGAACTAAGCACTCCGATGGTGACATCGACGGCTCTCGACCGTTCAACTATCTGTAACACGGAGGCCCACGGCCAACGTGTTTCTACAGATACCAATCCTGTTGCTCATACCAATGACACGGCACTATTGGATGCACTGCAACACTCCGCACATCGTCTAAGCAAATGCTCGTTAGACGGCGAGCTTCTAGCAGGCGTACGTGAACTCCAGTGTTACATTCAAAACATTCGTTGGGTGTTGAGAGATTATCACTCCGTCGAAGATGAGCTATTTGCTTCATGGCCCATTCGGAACTGGCTGCGGATAGTCCCAAGAGGCCATATGCGTTTGGCGGAAAACGACCCACTATTTCTCATGTATTTGGCGAATTACGAGACAACCATGCTGGCGGTGTGCACGCGGTTACCATATCTCGGACAGGGATTGTCTGTTGGCGATCGAACGAACGCCGTCTCGCGCATGCGCGAAGCTGTAGACAACATGGCACCAGATTGCAACGAGAAGATCGTGGGAAGGGAGAGAGAGATGCGCATGCAAGCTCGACAATCGCTTTACCGGTTGTGGGAGCTTTTGCCATAGTTCCTCTTGCTCCAGGGAACTGGAACGCCCAGTAGTCAAAAGTCTCTTGCAATCACCCCCGATCTTGGATTATGAACAAAAAATGCATTGACGCAGACATACATACATTAGCTCATCGAGTCCTAGGCGAGGGTGCTCGCTTTCGTGCATCGTGGTGCAGACAATCTAGATCGGTCCAATATTCAAGCTGCTGACACTTGCTCTTCTCTCACCCTTGACCTTGAACATCTCGACCAATTGTTTATCGCGCTCTTGCTCGAGAGCGGCCACGTCTTTGCCAGCCAGCTCATTTGTCACACTGTTAGTGATCTTGTCAATATTCTCAGGAGTCCAAGAGAACGCGTTGTCTTGCTATCCAGAGAAAAGAGTACAAGTCAGCAAATTGTCTGAGACAAAACTGGGGTTATAGCCTTCTCACTCACCATGTCCTTCGTCCATTGTTGGGTTGCGGGTCCGAGGTGCTCGAGCAAATGTCTAAAGCCATCGCTACCGCCTCCACCGCCCATGGCATTCGCCATAAAAGGCCCGACGATTGCCCATCTGGGCCCCAGGCTTGTGGTCACACAAGCATCTGCAACGATTCAAACCACGTTAATACGTTTATACGATCCGACTCCAGCGTAGTGGTAGACTTACCGAGCTCTTCCGCTGTCACGATGCCGCGAGCGACCAGACTATAAGCCTCGTTACAAAGTGCTGCTTGGAGACGGTTTGCGACAAAGCCGGGCGCTTCCTGCTTGATGTGGACTGTTTTGCGACCGAGGCTGTTATAGAATCGGAGAGCGGTGCTTATGGTCTCTTTGCTAGTTCCCGGGTGAGGGACGACTTCGACCAGCGGCATCAGGTGTGGTGGGTTGAACGGATGTCCGATCAGCACACGCTCGGGGTTCTTGCACTGGCTCACGAACTTGGAGCTTGGAATACCAGACGAAGAGGAGGCGATGACCACGTCTTTTCTCGTCTTCTCATCGATCTCTGCGAGCAGCTTGGTTTTGAGCGCAGGTTTTTCTGGCGCATTCTTGCAAAAGGTCAGTCGACGGCATGTCTGTCAAGCAAAGTTCCATACACACCTCTTGCACGTAATCAACCCGGCTGTAGTGTTCACCAAGGCTCGCACCCACGAATGCGTAGTTCTCCAGACTGGCATTTTGGCTGAGACCCATACGTTGCAGATCTGGCCAGACACTCTTGAGGTAGGTTGCGAGCTTTTCCGCTGCATCGGGGCTAGGATCAGCCACGAGGACTCGAAGACCATGTGCCAGGAAGAGAGCAGTCCATGAAGCACCGATGACACCAATTCCAACGACACCCACTGTAGTGATGGCCATTGCTCTCTTTGAAGTACAGCAAGAACGAAGATCAAGTCGAGCGAGAGGGGAAATATGATACTGGTGCTATGCTTTCTTGTCGGGTTTTATACTGGTGCACGATGGCACAGTGCGGTCAGATCTGGTCCACTTCGCGGTTCTAGCTCGTGTCATTGGCGCTTCCATTCACTTCCGTGAAGCAGCTGACCGAGGTGATCACACCGACAAGCCTGCCGCTTCGATCCGATACATTTCGCGAGCGATCTTATTGCAGCTGTGTGTAACCGACAGCAGCAGTAAGGTACCGTGAGAACCTACCCCACAATGCTCGTTCCTGCACGTTGCCGATCAATTGTGGGCCATGCCGATTCCTAGGAGGTACCTCCTAGGAGCTACAACGGCCGACTCGTTCATGTCGCCGACTCTCCCACCATTGGAACGGGCTTCCTGTACCCTGTCCGACCAGTCACCTTCAGGGTCAAAGCAAAAGCTTACCGTATTGTTCCAAGCTGACCAATATTACCAATGTGATGCCGATTGGCCTTGACTTAGTGGCTTTCGGTCGGTACAGCCATCTGGCGACCCGAGGTGATTGAATATGCTGTCATTTATGCGGCCACGAGTTCCTCCGTCCTCGGGTCTTCTTGAGGAGCCAACATCTTATAAGAAAGGATTATATCCGAGTCTCGTCCATTTCATCTATTCGACGATCGATCACCTTCAACAGCTCTTATCCGTCCAAACATTTCGCCAATGGCACTCCATCACAACACGACCAAGGACACATATGGTCCTGGAACTTATGTTGACACCAAGTTCCGCTCTGTGCCCGATGAGAGTCGAAGAATCCTCAGGCTGCTCGCCTCCAAGACTCCGGGGTTCACTCAAGATGATGCACTCCTCTCAAGTGTCAAGTTCACGGGCGCAGATTTGTCTATCATACCGGGGCCGTTGAAGTCCCAGGCGGTCGTAAGCAAACCCTCAGAAGCTTCTCCAATCTTTCGCAGCTGACAGCATACAGGCAGCGGCTCTGCATGGCATGATCGGCATTGTTGGAAAAGAGATCCTGGCAATGAGAAACATTGACACGGGGGAGATCAACATTGATACTGACAAAGCAGGCCTCTACCCAGCCACCGCAGCCCTTGTGCAGGTAGATGGGAAGGGTTTGGATGTCTTGTCGAAAGACGATACCATAACCAAGGCAGGCGTGGACGTCGACAAAGGCGTATTGTCGGGCAAGGACCTGCATTTCCGTACATGGGCAATCTATCCGACTAGTGATAAGCACGTGTGGTACCAGTATGTACAATGGAGTCCTGCTGACGGATCAAGACTGATCATACGACAGGGTTATGGGCAATCTGGACCCTATAAGCTTCTTGAAAGCTTATGGCATCGATCCAGACACCCCAACGACATCCAAGGATCACGCTTACGAAATAATCAAAGCGAAGATCTCGAAGCTTTCTCCCAGAGATCTTGAGTTGAAAAACATGGAGCACGGTTTCACTGGACAAATTTGCTATACTCCAAAGCAATGGCGAGAGACAACAATGGGGAAGTCCATGGCTCGCCACCCACTCGTCAATTACAGCCGGGTTCATGACACTTCTGCCATTCCACGCGTGCCATTCCCATCAACGAGTGACACACGTCCTCTGGCAGGCATCAAGATCGTTGAGTTAGGCCGTGTCATCGCCCTGCCTGCTGCAGGAGCATTCCTCGCCGCTCTTGGGGCAGACGTGATCGCAGTCCAGAGTCCGAACCTCAAGAACTTCGGAGTAAGAATATTCCACAACTGCGGTCAAGATACTCCATGCTAATGTTCTTCTAGGCCTTGTCGCTCACACTGACTGCAGGCAAGAGAACTTACTCTCTAGATCTGACCAAGGAGAGCGACAGAGAACATCTCCACAAACTCATCGAAGGAGCTGATGTGATCATGCAAGCGTTCCGCTTGGGGTCCATGAAGCGTAAAGGGTTCGGTCTTGAAGATATCATGGATATGGCGAAGAAGCGCAACAAAGGAGCCGTTTATCTGGACATGAACTGCTACGGACCTGACGGCTACTACGCCGAGCGTCCAGGCTTCCAGCAAATCGCCGATGCTGCTACTGGTTGCTCTTACGTCGTCGGGAAGTCTTTCGGGTTTGAAGAGGGCACTGGCGTATTGCCATCGTTGCCAATAGCCGATATGCTCTCCGGTGCCATCGCGGTCCTTGATGTCATGCTCGCTTTGCGAGACCGTGCTATCCACGGCGGATCGTATCACGCTCACTCAGCGCTTGTCTCGGTCGATGCTTTCCAAGTCGAGGAAGAAGTCGGTCTTTACTCCCCCGAAACGGTCAGCAAGATTCAGTCTATGTACAAGTTCGGGCCTATGACGCCCGATCTCATGGTTGAAGAGCTCCTTTACGTCTTGGCTGAAGCCTGGGGCAAGAACTCGGACATTCTGCAAAGACCTGGATACATGACCGTCTTCCCCGAGACTCTCTTCGGGAAAAATCATGCAATTCTGGGGCCGATCGTGAAGTACAGCAATGAAGACTGTAGCCCACGTTGGAATAACGGGCCCATGCCATACTGTCACTCTGCGAGCGAGAGTTGGAGCTGAAAGATTGACTACGTAGCTTGTTTGCAACGACTTGAACCATCGCACATGTATTCGAATGCATTTGCGAGAATTTGTCAACAGATCTATAGCATGTTGCCAGTCCAAAGCTTCAATGGTTCTTCACATTGCACGTACGTAATGCTGCACGACGCGCTCTGATATATTAGCTTCAAGCTTCTATATCTGACCACCAGAGGGCAGCGTCTCGTTGAAATCGATCTTCTGACCTTGTCCTTCGTACACCCAGCGACTAAATGTCGCTGGAGTTGATCCTTCGCCTCCGTTGGCCGTTGCGAAGATTCCTACGGTTGTACCTGTGCATGGTCAGACCTTTTGATGGAACGAGAAGGGGAAGATGCCCTCTAGGGTTTGAAAGCCACGCGAAATATGAGGCATCACTCACCTGTAAACTGTGCATTCGCACCACTTGTTAGTGCACCTGAAATGGTGCCCACGAGCTGGAGGTCACTTTTTCCTTCTACAGCGCCCATGGAGAATTCGTACTCGGTATCGGACGCTGCTTGGATTTGGAGACGCACGGTCTGGCCGATCAGTTCTTCCGGCACGTCAACGATGGTCTCAGAGCCCGCGGCGTCGATGGTGGTATTGTCAGCGCCAAAAGCAGTGCTACGAAGTCGCGCCTGGAGCGTGCCATTGAGCATGACGAGGCCCAGGTCTACGTGCTGCCACTGATTTGCGAAAAGCGTGACGCCGGCTTCTTCACCTTCAACCTCCGGCTCGAAGTCCATGTCGACGTAGTATGTGAAGTACGTGTCTGTCTGTCGACGGCCAACGTACGAGAGGCGATCGGACGGTTGGAAGCTCTGGTCGCCTGTGAGATTGTAGAAGGACGGATTGACGATCAAGCTGCCTTCGGAGATGGTGTACATGTCCTCGGGCGGGTAGCGGAAGTGCATGAAGTGCAGTGGCAGCGAGTCGCCCTCGAAGCCGTAGTCGTCGCCGCCTTCTACCCATGGTCCGTCACCAGGAACATCTCGAGATTCTTTGGGTAGTGGGCCGCGCATGTGCCCTCGGACTCGTTCGGCTTGAGGCCAGCCATTCTCTGGCCACGTGACGGGGTACAGCACGGTTTCGCGGCCCATAGGGTACGAGTCGGTATTGCCGGGTGGTCCCTGACGAATCGACAGTGCAATGCCCCACCAGTTGCCAGAGAAGTCTTGGAAGAAATCGGCGTGGCCTACCGACTGGAAGTACTGCGAGGTATTCGCGTTTGTCTGAATGGGATTGTTCTCGTACGCCTCGTAAGGTCCAAGAAGCTCTTTCGACCGTGCAATCGTGACCATGTGCTCAAAGCTTGTGCCGCCCTCGGCGAGTACGAGGTAGTAGTAGTCGTCTTTGTGGTACATGTGGGGACCCTCAGGCCAGACGCCACCAGTGCCGTTCCAGAGATTGGTGTTAGGTCCGTACTCGCCTGTAGTCACGTCGATGGGATAGATGTTGTCGCCAACGATATCAAAGACGTGGCAAGTAACATACGCCTGACCATCATCGTCCCAGAAGAGGTCGGGATCGAAGGAACCGATATCCTCATTGATCCACCTTACCGGCGAGCTGCTCCAAGATTCTGGAACCTTTGGGTCCGTCGTATTGAAGATCAAATGGAATGGCTCGTCCGCAGATGCTGCCATGAAAGTGACAATGACGTAGAAAGTGCCATCGTGATGTCTCAAAGTAGGCGCATAGATTCCCCTCTGCATCCCAGCAGTTCGATCATACTCGGGAATCTGCTCCTCGCTGTAGACGACGTTGCTGACATGACGCCAGTTCTGAAGATCTCGGCTCGCGTAGATGGGGAGACCAGGGAAGTTGTTGAAAGTAGACGAGATGCAATAGAAGAAGCCGTCGACTGCAATGCAACTGGGATCCGGCCGGTAGCCCGGAATCATCGGGTTGGTGTATTCTGTCGGCGTAGAATTGGGATGGCCATACTTTGGAGGAGCTCCAAGTACCGCTGAGGCAGTAGCTAGGAGAGTGAGAACGGATTGATGCCATAACATCTTTGGTAATTGCGGCAATGCTTGAGCAACGCTACGAGGTTTCCGCTCACATTGTCACAGTTCACTCCGAGCGTATTAATACTGCTGTCACCAGAGTCTCAGCCACGGAGTTCGATCAATATATGACTTTAGGCAAAACAGCGTTTAGACTTCCACCTTCCATGGGGATTTGACGCACGTCCTGCGTCAAGTCGTCGATCCCAGTCGCGGTGCGTTACACAACACCATCTTGATATTTCCATCATTACACTGCTGTGTCTCGGCTTGACTCAATATGACCGTATATTGGAGAGTACACATAATTTTCCGGCACTCGCAAGCGTCTAGACTGCCCTGGCAGATCAAGTCACTCATGTTATAGTCTGTGTTACGTCAAAGCAGACACGAATTGCCAGCCTGTCTTCATGCATCATCTGGCATGCAGCCGAGGAGGAGATCTGCTTGCCGGGCTCGGCGCGCGGGGTGTTCACATGGGGAAACGTCTTCTGTGCATATGAAATGCTACTCCAGCCAAGCGCAAGTTTACTTTATCCAGAAGAAGTTGGAATCTGGGAACTGAATGAGACCTGTGAGGTTGTCTGCCAGGTACGCAAAAGGCGTTGAATAAATTTATACAACCCTCAACCTTGGTCAAATAGCCAAGCAAAATCCTGCCAACTAAAATTACATTATTTTCGTGGTCCATACTGTATGTGTAATGCTGTCACGAGATGCCTCTGTTCTCATCTCATGCCATGGACCCGTAAGCGTCGAGATGTAAAGCCCTTGCGTATATCCCATCCGCCTTTTATGCAAATGCTCCCTTAAACGACCCCAGCCTGCCAACGCCAATTTGCAACTCCGTGATATGAAGCTGTGGTTAGATATAATCATAGCTCGGTCAGTCAAAGCTTCCTGGTGGCTTTGGCAATTCCATTGCTCGCACGCGTGCCATTACCGACGAGCCTCTGCGCTCGGTAGGTCGTGCGGGCGCTTCAAGCGTCGACGGTGCGTCAATGGGAGTGTGTGGAGCTGGTGACTCGTCGACGGGAATTGGCGTGCCTTCAATGACTGTGCTTGACTTGTCCTCTTGGTTCTCTGGCACGGGATCGATGGAAGCACCTTCTGGCTCTTTAGGGTCCTCAGACGCGGCTGGCTCAGAAGAACTCGTAGGTTGAGCGATCTCCGATTCGTCAGCCACTACGGTCTCCGCCAGGTCAGACTCTAGTTGAACGGCAGGAGACTGCTCCACAATATTCACCGTTTCATCTGCCTTGGGTGTCAATCCTGCCTCACTATCATGTGAAAGCGCAGCTGCTGTTGAACTGTCCACTTCAGCCGCTGGCTCCATAGTGGTGTTTTGCAGTTCTGTTGCGACTTGTTCTTGCACCTCCATTTCCTGAGAATCAGGAGCGGCCGCAGCAGGCTCGAAAGCCTGGTCGTTCAGCTCAACATCCTGCTCGCTCGGTCCAGGTTCAGCCGTCAGTCGTTGTGGCTCCACCACTAGTGGTGTTGCATTCGTCGTCGCAGATCCAGCTGTGGGTTGGACGACAAGGTTTCCACCGAGGCTCATAGATTGACGGTGGCTCTTAAAGACGCCTAGCAGCTTCTCATCAGGTGCAGGTTTTTCGACGACCTCTCGAGGGTGGGGTTCGCTGCCTGATACTTGCTCAACATCTCTGGCTGTCTCGGTCTGAGCAGCCTGAACGGCCTGCGAAGCTTTTTGCGCCGGACTTTCCTGCTCAGCTATGCTTTCTAAGCTCGGTCTTGCACTCTTGACATGGGCAGTAGACGGCGTGCCCTGTTTTGCCAAGCTAGGTACGACACCGCCGCCTTGTCTCGCCCAGAACATGCGCTCTCTTAGCCTGACTGCCTCTTCCCAAGCACCCTTCTGCTCCTCATCACTTTCTGCTCGCCAATGCCCATCACGGACCATGCGAAGGAAGCCAACAAAGTCACCAGCCGCTCGAGTTCGGCCCAAGCAATAGTCGCATAAAGGATAACGCTGTGCACTTTCCTCTTCCGAGGTCCTAAATCGGTGTTTCCGCACATACGGCTCTGCCTTCCTCTGTTCACCACACAACGCACAAGCGAAAATTGGTCCATAAAATTTGGTCTGGGGCATGAACGGCTCAACAACCATGGATCCTTGTAGAAGAGACGAAAGAACTGTTCGGCGGGAGAGGAAGCTGAGTCCGGGTGCTAGGTCAAGACGTAGAGTGGGTTCGATGTCCTCAACGAGTGAGCGCTTGTAGAATTTGCTGTCTTTCAAGGGCGGACCGGTATTGGCGAAAGTGGCAGACTGTGGACTTGAGTTGGTAGAGAAAGAAAAGGCGCCTGGTAACGAAGGGGAGGAACTCGAAGCGATATTTGTCTGGCTGCTCGAGCTCAATCCAGCAGAATTGTTGCCGCTTGGTGCTCGTGAATGGCTCATTGCCTTCCTCGCAGACTGTAAGAGATCCTGGAAGTCAAGATACGCTGGAATATCGCTCCTCAGGACTGGTGTAAGCAGCTGCGAGAAGTAGAGAGGGTGCTCGGGAGGGATATCCGCGATATTCGCCGCATTTGGTGAAAGTGACATTGCGTCGAACATGGCCGCAGAGGATCCAATAGGCGTGGATGGGATGCTGTCTCTACCTGCTGTGGTGTCGTTATCGCCGCGCTCCGACATGCGTCCCATAGTCAGCTTGAGATCCTGCAGTTGCTCCTGCTGAGAAGCAAGCAGCAGTTCCGTGTCCACGATTTGGCCCCTCAATTGTGAGTTCCGCCTCTCCACTGCTTCTGTGTCCTTCCGTGCAGCAGCTACCATGGTATTGGCCTCTTCAAAAAGTGCCGTTGTCAAATTCTCCAACTCAGCGTCCGTCTGCTTCCGTGCCTTCTCCGCCTCTTCTCTGGCAGCTCGTTCTTTTGCTAACTCAGCCCTTAATTCTCTGACAGTCTTGTCCATGACGTTCCTTCGAACAAAAAGTCCATTCGCAATCGCGTCATCCAACGATTTCTTCTCCGCTCGTAATCGTGCATTGTCGCGGTTCACCGCCTCGAGCTCATGCCTCGCATGTTGTAGACTATCATCCAGGTTGGTCTGATAGTTGATCGCGTTGATCAATTTGGTACTGAGCAGCGAGACTTCCTGGCTTAAGTCGGGTTGGTAGTCTGCATTGTCGTTGCTATCCTGGGGTGGTGGGCGAGGAGAGGGCGTGCGGGTGTCCATCGTGTGTTCATCGTGGGCGGGAACCATATGTGAATGCGGCATGGCTATAGTAGCCATGCTCTCCTTGAATTCGGTGCTGGAAGCCGACTTCGCCAGTTTGGCTGGCAGAGGCGCAGGGCTGCGCAACACGTGCGGTAGGAGTTTCCAAGGAATAGGGTTGGAAGAGTCGAGAGCGCGTCAGGCGGGCATTGCCCCAAGAGTCCTGGTAGAGAGTATGCAGTGCCTGAGGTGGGAGGGGGTGACGGAAGTGAAGGTGGAGGAGGCAGGGCGGCAGCGTCTTGGGTCCGGCGGCTTGGGATGAAGTCGCCTAACAACAGCTGAGATAGCGTTGGCCTAGAGAGGTGCACGGCCCAGTGCTGAGGAAAGGGTCTTAGCGATGCGCTGCTGGCAACAACGACGTGGTTTGTTGATAGAGTAGAGCAATAATAGTCGTAAATCTTCGGGGATGATCAATCGTCTAGAAGGATGCTGATGTCATGCATATCACAGGTCCTGGGTGTTGATTTCGATTCTAGAGCTATGCAAGCCCGAGAGGAACTGATGACCCGTTGCACTGCCCGAGCGCCACCACTCCAGCGCTAGTCAACAACGTGACAGCTAATCCTTGTAACTTTATTCTTCAGACGTGTATTAGGCGCCCGTGCCCGTGTTGATACATCGATTGATCGTCTGTGCCCGAGACATAAAGCACGTATACTCCCGGCCAAGAAACCACAGGAACCGAGACATCTTTGTTGGCAGCTCAACAGCTCTTCAATCTCGACTGCTACTCTGGTACCGAATCGCCAAATGAGATGTTTCGACTGCACACCCGGAGTCAAATGTAGGAATGGACGAAAAAGTAGGTACTGCCAGGGCCGGATGCTGTGAAGACATGGTTGCATCCACCACCAGAATCTCTCAAGAACGTTAAATTTGCATTCCCTTTCCCGCCACAAATCACGGCTCGCCTCATATAACCCATTGAGAAAACTCATCACCGGTCCGCCAACCGGTACCTCATCTCGAACTCAACCTCGCTTTCCGCCCTCTCCCTCCCATCAGCAACATCAACCAGTTTCCGCTCAATCAGCCCCAGCGCCAACACCGCCAGCGCAGCCCTCGCAACAAGCTCAAACTCATCCCTCTTCTTCTCCAACCTTTCCTCGCACTTCAGCCTCTCATCCATCGTATCGATGGAAGCCTCCCACACGCGAACAAGCGCTTTGTCGACTTCGAGCTTCTCCTCGTCCAAATCGTAGTTGGGCAGAGTCTTGAGCTGTTCCAATTGCTTTTTGAGGGTCTCTTTCTGTCGATGCAGGTTTTCGTGGTAGGCGGTCAGCGTTGCGATTTCTCTTGTCGTCCGCTTTTGGCACGCTTGCAACTCGGCGTCGACGGCGATGGCTTGCTGTAGTTTGAGCAAGAGGTTGCCGGTAAGTGGAAGATTTGCATTTGTGTCGTTGACCACAGCTTTGTCTTTCGACGTCGCTTCATCAGCGGCACTACTACTCATGAACAGCAAGCCTGCATCTCCACTGTGCAACATCTCCCACTCTCTCTTCGCCAACCCGGATCTCCTCTTCAGCATATCCTTGACATCGGCAACGACATCGACCTCGTCGGTCTGCGTGCCCGTGCTAGCGGAAACATATGCGTTGACGTGACTGAGTTCGATTCTCTTGACTTTGCCTTTACTGACCCTTCTGACAATCTCCACATTGCCCATGAGCGCCACGCCACTGTACGCGGACTCCGGGCTTGTGGGCGACTCGAGAACGCCGAGCTTAGTGGTTCTGGGCGACAGCGGACCGAAGAATGTTCGCAGTTTCGGCGAGATGGATTGTGTTGATCTCTCGCCTGGGGAAAGTGGTTTGTGTGCTTGTGGACACTTCTTGTGACTAGGCTTTGTATTCGATTGTGCTGGGCTGGGTTTCGCGGAGGCATCGGGATGGGAGCTCGCGAGCGATTTCAGCTTGGAAATGAAGGACACCATGTTTGCAGGATCTTATGTGGTCTGTGTTAACTAGAACACTTCGTCGACCTGAAAGCTTTAAGTGGTGTTGCAAGCATTATTTTTGAGCTCGATAGGTTCTCGCAACACAGGACAATGGCAGATGGGTGGAATTTACGCTCTTTCTCTTTGTCAAGTACGCATCTGGCAGTGAAGTGTTCTGAGGACTTGGCTATCACCGCTTGCAAGAATTGAACAAAGGATCCATGGACAGTTGTCTGAAACTTCATCGGGGACACATTAGTGGATGAATACTTTATGATAAATTGGTATCCAATGGTTTTCCAAATGCAATGCTATCTATTAGATCAGCTGTTAGCCATGCGCCAAGCACGCATGGGGAGTTGCTGTAATTTAAGTGCCTGTGGCCGGATGAACAGCCAGAATGTCACAGCGCCAACAAGCACGCACATGACATTGACAATGTAGTATCCTGTTGTTGAGAACAATCAGTAATGATCTCGTTGGTGGGTGACGTGCACTTGCGACTTACCATCTTGTGAGATATCGCATGATCCGCCACCGTCAATGCAGCGGTGCTTTTCAGCTTCGACAACACAGCTGAACGGCTGCGTGATGAGATCGCCCTTGAGCGACTCGGGTTTAGGAGAAGTGGTAGGCGGGTGGCATGTGGCGACGGTGAAAGCGTCGACGAACTTGAGGATGAAGAATCGAGGGAATGTGCCGCCGAGGTTGCTGACGCTGTTCATGTATTAGCAAATGGTCAAATCTTCAACAATACTTGAACACTTACGTAGCAAGAAGAGTCATGTAAGTACCACCAATCGCAGGGTCGGCGATCTTGGCGTGGAAAGCACTGATGGCGACGAACATGACTGTGCTCATGAAAGTGCTGAAAACGTGCTCAACGATGACTGTAAGCAAGTAAGGAGTCGTGGTGCCGCCTGCTGGGAAGGCCATGACCACGAGCTGTGCGAAAACAGCGGCTGCCAATCTGCCGACGAAAGCCCAACACCATACTCTGACAGGCTGGTATTTTTCGCTCCACATACCGGCGTAGTAACCAAGCATGATCTCGAAGGGGAAGTCGATAAGAACAGTGAGCGCTAGGTCTTCCTGGCTGAAACCTTTGTCCAGAAGCTTGAGGTTTGTGACGGCGTCGTTGGCTTGGAAGCCGATCTTGGCGATCAGGTGGATAACGATGAAGATCTGGACGTTGCGGAGCTTCAAAATACCGCCCATGACTTTGTAGACATCAAGAATGCTATCTTTTTCCTTTGTACGATCCTCGCGCTTGAGAATCGCCAGGCCAAGGGTTACGGCCAAGTATGCCCAGCCCCAGAAGATAAGGTATCCATCGAGCGTGAAGAGACCCGTCTCTTGAGGGACAGCGCGGAAATACTTGTTGGCGAAATCCGGGCTGCTGAGGGCGAGGAAAACCGTGTAGCTCAAGAATTGGCCAGCGGTAAGACCCACTGTCTGCGCCGTCGAAGCGTACGACAAGTTTGATGGCGACAGCAAAGTGAGCGCCCAGCCGTCCACAGCAATATCTTGAGTCGCGCATAGGAATACTAGGGCAAACCACCAGCCAGTGAAACCCCAAATGCCAGCTCCGCCGTTTGCGCCAGCCTCTTCCATCATCTTTTGTGCTCCGGATCCAAGCCAAATCATGCTCAGCCCGCTGAGCATCTGAATGGGCAGAATCCAACTCTTTCTCCTTCCGAGTTTCGGGCTCCAGACAGCATCCACAATCGGACTCCAAAGCAGCTTCAAGCTGTAAGGGTAAGAAGCCAGACTGTAGACACCAATTTGTCCGTAACTCATATAGCTCTTGAGAAGGAAAGGCACGCTGCCTGCCGCTAGACCCATAGGAATGCCTTGCAAGAAGTATAGTAATACCAAGAGCATAAAGTTGCGGCGATCCTGTCGGGGAAGATCAAAGAAGCCATTGCTGCTGCTCTGGTCGTTGTCGAGTGCCGGAGGTGGTACTTGATCGAGCGAAAAGGAGGATCGGCTCATCAAGTGAGCAGTTTGCATAGCGCTGTCGGGGATTTCAAGTGATGCCGTAGCCTTTCCCCTCTCTCTAAACCCGTTCATATCGCCGTTTGAGGTTGGAGAAGCCGATGATGTCGATCCGTTTGCAGCGCGTACCCGGCCTTGAGGATTTGGCGACCGGGACTTGGATTTCTTGCTCGGCATATGTGAGGGAGTGGTCGCACTGTCTAAGTTTTCGTCGTAGGGAGCGTAGGAGATATCGGTGTCGAGAGTCAAAGAATGCCTGTGCCGTCTGGCTTGCTGCGAAAGATCTACAAGTTCGTGTCCACTGTCGCTTGACCTTTCTGGGAGACTTGATTCGTGCAACGGAAGTACAGGCTGAGACGAACCCGCAAAGGAAGAAGATGGAATAGAAGAAAAATGCGAAGGAAAGTTGTCACCCATTAATCGCAACGTGGCCGAGGGGTCCAAGGTCGCTTTGCGGTTAACCCCCTCGTGGTCCGCGATTGTAGACTGGCCTTTTGGAATGATGCTAAAGTGGAGCCAGTGCCTGCAGCGGCATTTCGGCACGGGTCGCTGACCCTTTTAGTCTGCGGCTAAGCTCGTTGCAGCGGGGGTTTGGGTCTCTAATCAACATGATGTGCATACAGCAGTAGTGGCCCGAGTGGCGAGAGATAGAGATATAGCATGTGCAGTATCTTCCATGTTCTGTTTGAGCAGTGAAAATCAACGCTGAGATCACAGCCGCCCAGAAGTTCCATAGGCGACATCACTACCTTACCTGAGGTCATATCGATAGAGACTTGCTTTATATAGCGCTAGGCACCAGACAAGGCACGCACGCATGAATCCTCAGGTGTCAAGCACGTGTCAGCGATCTACGCAGCGTGTGATCTGAGGTCTGTAGAGTTTCGACACCTCCCAATAGATCAGCCCAAGCCGGCGCCGTCTCGCTTACCAGTGCCGGTACAAGACGTGTGGCGCGTTGGCTCAGCAGACATCGTCCAGGGAGCGTAGAGACAAGTCACGATACCACATGGAAGTGTCCTGCCCGGCGCTTCTCGTCCGCTTGGTACCAGCTGAGCTGCATGCACATCGCAGCTTGACCGCAGCGACAATGCTGCCCCAGGTTCATGGGAATGCCGACGCAGAGCTCAGACCGCTGTATCGGCATCTCCTTTTATCACCAACCTCAGCTCCCTGCGGCTAAGGGCGACTGCCGCTAAAGAAGGAAGCAGGTGCTTAGATGAGGCTGCCGGCATCCGCACAGCCATGGCGCCAATCCCGCCGTTTCTGCGCTTGGGATCTTGGGACGTCGGAGACATGTGACAGTAAGCCACCGGATTTGATACTTGTTACGCTTTTGCTGCAACGATCGCGTGGCCTCTGCAGCATGCAGCTTTATGAGCAGTAAGCTCACCAGCCGATGCAACAAGGCTCAGCCCCTACCAACTGTCCGGTGAGTCCACCCCTACTGAAGGCGGCCTCCAATGCTCATCTATATATTCTGTCTTGTGCCTAATGATCTCCTGACTCTTGTCTTGCCCAACACTCTCCATTCACGCCTTTGCTTTATCTTCTTCACACCCTTCTTCTTTTTCTTCATCACTTAACGTTACTGAGGGCAACCTGGCGTCCTGTCATACCACATCATGGCTACCAAGATTTTGACCGCCCTGGTCTCGCTGCCAGGCGAGGTACTTAAACGTGCCATCAATATCGCAGTCGGCACTGTTGGCAACGACAATATCTTGGAAATTGCCTGGAATGTCTTCCGCAAGGCAACACAGAAAGCTATACTCACGACAATCGGTGTGATCCTGAAGACAACTCTAAGCGCCATGATCGGCTACCTGGGACCTGTCGACTCTATCTGGAAAACAATCATCGACAATCCAGCGAATAAGGAGCTTCTCGAAACACTGAAGAAGGACTGGTGGAAGGTCGCACGCTTCTTTGTCGATTTGCTGGAACCTATGAAGCGTTTCGTGAGTGCAGATTCAATCGACGGTACGCCCATTCCTGGTGCTGAGGCTTGGAACAACTACAACGAGCTCGACATGTCTCAACCAATGAACCGCCACGCTGTTCTGAGCCAAATTCAACGCTTCTTCAAGTCTGTCATCGAGGTTTTCCGCCAGAAGGACTTGGATGTTGGCAGATTCGAGATGGACACCCGACTCGAGATAGACAGCCGCAAGCCCGCTGCCATCATCACCGCACTCAAGCGCAAAGACGACAAAGTTCCACAAGCTGAGTCATGGCTCTTTGTCAACGGCATTGCCGGCGAGTTCTACTGGAATCAACTAGCCTGCTCCAAGATTCAAGACTTCTTCTTCGACCACGATAACCCAGACGACCAGAGCGAAGACGCAAAGGCTCGCCGTACGGACATCAAGGGTGTTTTCAACAGGAGCGACGGTATCCTATGGGATCTCATCGAGTGCGGTGGTGAACGCCGCCCAGAAGCCAAGGTCAGGAGAAGGCTTTCAGCTTCATCGCCTAAATCTCCGGTGAGCTCTCGCACAGCAAGCAGTCGCGAAGCGCAGGCCGAACTCTCTCAAGCTCTCCGCTCAGCCCTTTCCGACTCCAAGCACTCACGCAAAGACATCATCATGATTGCCCACTCACAAGGCTGCCTTTTGCTCCGCCTCTCTTTGGAAGAAATTTACTCCGACACGCAAGAAGACTTCCGAGGCGTCATGCGAGCACACTTGCACGTTTCCACATTCGGCAACCCTGCCTATGACTGGGACATCCACGCCTACGCTGCCAGCACCGAGCACTTCGCCAACGAGCTTGACTATGTGGCTAAACTGGGCGTCCTGCGTCAGTACAGCAGCGATCCGAGCGAAGGCGTCAACAACGACTTGACGTATTGCAGCCGTTGTAGAGCTGGTGATGAGAAGCATCTTCAGATGCCAAAACAATTGATCTTCGTCAACAACAAGAAACAGTCTGGTCATCTCTTCGGCAGCCAGTACAGCTTGCAAGCTAAGGACTATGATTGTGTCAATGCTATGAGCTCTTCTGTTCTGTTGTCGAGATCCGAGCGGAGAGTGTGAGGTGTGAGGATCATTCTTTAGCAGTCATTGAGCTGATGAGGCGTTTCTTCGGGGTTGGGGTCTTGGGGCAATTGTATCAAATATGTAACGACTTGATGTTTATAAGGCGCTGTGGATAGATCAAAAGTAATCATGTTTTAGCTTTACGGATGTTCACGCTTCATTTGAATCAGCTTCCCACACGTGATACCTGACTGTGGCTTCCTATCTCGAGGCTAGCACATACTCTGCCACTGATTCACACAACACTCTGCAATGCTCATAATTCCTGATTAGCTCTAGCAAGATAGTTCTGCTTGTGACGATCATCATCACCTGTTTGAATGTCTCTTCGGCTTCCAAGCCGCCGAAGACCCGCCGGTATGGCAAAAAGGTAAAAGGATAGAGCTTGAACATCTGTTACAAACCCCCGGAATCGAACCGGGAACCTTCTGTGTGTTAGACAGAAATCATAACCGCTAGACCAGGCTTGCTTATTGGTTGTTTTGTGGTCATATGTAAATATGAAGCCCGAGCAAAGCCTGTATCGATAGTTCCGACGACAAAGGAATGTCTTTGCCCTTCTAACTTCGGCTCACCTGATAATACTCTCTGTCACAACGATAGACAGATGAAAATTACAGCAAACAGCTTTTAAATACATGGATATATGATGCACAAGGGCGAACAACGATGAACAACAAGGACTAAAACTGGCTCACTTGTTGATGTCGTTCCACCACATTTGTTCTGTATAAAGCTGCTTCGGCACCTTGGACCTCAGAGGTAAAATGATAGTTTAACCTTGCCAGTCCATAATTTGTGTTATGGAATTGCGTATATAGAGCTTTAGTCAACCAGGAAGCCACAGCTAAGTCGAGCTTGCCTATGAACGCGGTCAAGGGTTACCATGTATCTTTCAATGGATATTCAGCACTCCCGCGATGTTCGATCACTTTTTCCGGCCATCCATGGACATAGCAATCAAAGTCGAGAATTCGGATCACCCGACCCGGCACTTCAATCGATCGACCCTTAGCATCAAGCCAAACGAGTACAATACCCCGACAACGATACAGACGGCGACCTGACGATCACTAGGATGATGCAGAAATATGCGTTTGTAGAGAACTTTGACAGCACACAGATCGTTTGTCCACATGAGAGTCATGTTGCGCGTGTCTAGTCATCGCCCGCATCAGTACATTCAATTACACTACAATAGATCCAGGCCGTCAACTTGAACACAGTCTCTCGATGGCTACTACGATCACTCAGCATTATACGTCCGACTGTCTGACCTACTAGAATCCACGTAGCTTCGATAGTGTCTTGAGGGCCGAACGTTGTGAAGGGGATCGTTCAAATCGATTCAATAGTCGCGAAATTCGCATGCAGATTAAAATATTCATAATCGACCTGCCATCAAGGCCAAAGTCTCGCTAAAACACAATCGCCTAAAGATCCTCGTTGCGAATGCAGACGGCCTTCTTGCCATCAATCAGAGGGTAGAACTTCTTACCCTTCCTGCGCTGGTTCCTGACACACTGGCCGCCATTGCCAGCTCCATAGTCGCGCCAAAGGCAGACCTCCTGGTACTGCAACCACGCGCCCTCATATTTCTTGGGGTCTTCGACACACTTGTAGATGGCATTGCCTCTGGTGCCGAAGTTGCCGCAGCCGTAGCCACCTACCTTGATGTCGTTGCCTCCGCAACGTCCCATCCACTTTGCGGCCCTACCGTACTGCTTTCGGTTTTGCGTGGGGACTTCGCCGATGTTGTAGAGCTGGGTCTTCTCGTTCCAGGGGTAGTCGGCGACGACTACTGGGAGAGAGGCGGTGAGTGCCACGGCGTAGGTAAGAGCGTTTGTGAAAAGCATTGTGTTGATGTCTTGATAGAGTTTCGTTGAGTGTTGTTTCTTGTTGCTGTAAAATTGTATGAGGTCCGAAGTGGAGGAGCTACGAGGGTCTGGGAATTATCTTATACCATAATGGCATTCTATGTTGGATCAAAGGCCGGAACAAAGGGCTATACAAAGGGACAATGTGAGCAAGAAGAACATAAATGGAGATAACAATGAATCCTGAGATATTTCTGATTCGAACAAAGGGCCATATCTTTAGTTGTTGGAGGATTGGCATTGGCAAACATATCGACGTGGCTCATTGTGTGGTCTTCTCATCTTGTTGTCCGTGTCAGACGTTGCAATGTGGCCTGATGATCTTGACAGGCTGCAATGGTCCCAAGTAGACAGCATATCAGCAAGTGTGTGGAAGCGTGAGACGTCGACGATTGGTATCGTATCGTAAGGTCTGGTGTAGTCATTTGTTTTGTGGTCAATGTGACGCAATGAGCAATTCATAGGTCACAGCTGAGCGATGGTAGTCCTCTCAATGCGTTGCTGCCGATGTCCACCCACCCATCACGAAGCTGCCTAGGAAAACTCCTCCAAGGACTGACATAAAGTAGCCGACGTTCATAGTCATCACCGCTAACATGCTACAATCGCCACGTCAGTCCAATCCATCTAATGAGCTGTACAATTTCGAGATCAGACACTCACAGCAAATAGCTCACGCCCGCAATTATTGTATCGAGAATTGCTCTGGTCAAAGCCTTGTTGATTCTCCAAGGCTCCCTCGCTCGACTGCCAACACCGAGCTCAAGGTCGGATGCGGTCTTCCAAGCATCGACATTTCTCGATCGGTTCCAAAGCTCCGTAAAGCGGACTCGGACTGCCAACAGGCCCCGGAAGACGAAGGACAACGCGATGAGGAATATGCAGGTAGCGGCGTATGCCCCTGCACCGGCAGGTGTCCAGGCTTTCGAGTATAGTGGAGTGCGAGTCGATGTGAAGAACACCATCATCATATCAGACATGCCCATCATTCCGCTCATATCTGTCGAATTGGATGACGATGAATCGCCCGAAGGCATCGACATGCCGCTCATATCCATTGCGTTTCGAGGATGTCGTCGTACCAATACTTGTCGAATCTCTTTGTTCAAAATCGTTTGTTGTGCACCAAGGTGATAGAAAGATGGTGCGGCAGAAGAAGTCGATGCTTGAAGACTGTTGTACAACGTAGGTTAACCCCCACAAATGCTTGTTTGAGAGAAGCTGCCGATCTGAGACTCCATGCGTCGCTTTGAGTCCATTTGTGGTCAATACGTCGTGCAGAGTGGAGCTTGTGTAGCCGAGTGCCGTCTAAACGTCTTCAAGGGTCGCAAAGCCGCGCAAACTTGCTCAACGCTAGACCAAGCAATACATGCTCACCGCGTCAAGCACACATGAGCGTTGTCGTTTCGGTGAACGGCTGTGATCCTTCCAAACACTGTCTAACATTCATTGGGTGTCGGAATTATCAAGCTCCACAAATGGTCAATGGATGATGCGGTTGACTTCGGCCGTTGCTCCAAACCAGAGTAAGCATATTCCGGCGGGCTTGTGGTTGCTTATGTGCTCATCGATCACATTTAACGTTGCTTTAACGGTCACTACTATCTGGTTTTCGCGTCGATCACCTACCGCGACACAACTCCAGCTTACCCAGATGTTCTAGGTCGTTGCACAGCCAACAAGTGATATACCACAACGATGGACGGAATGGATATGCACATGGGCACGCCATGGCTGGACAAACCCATAGCGCTCCATGACGAGGGCGGCCGAATGTACACATGCAAACTCAACGATACTGCACTGTGTGATTACCAGAGTGGCTACTGGAGATTTTGGTAAGTTGGCATTCGACAATGGCGATGGACCGTCAAGACTGACTTCTTAAAGGTATGAGGCAGACCATCGATACGCATTGCCTACTATCGCTTTCTTCTTGGCGACCATCATTATCTTCTCCTTTGCACATTTGTTCAACCTACTGGCCACTCGTTCGATACGGTCATCAACAGCGTTCAGATACCTAAACGCTTCCGTACGCTTTGTCAGTTATCGAGCATTCCGCATCAATGCCCTGAATTGGACTTCTGCACCACTGGGGATTCTGGCTCTAGGTGCTATCGGAGCAATCTACTTCTTCTGCATGACACTCGGTCCAAAGCCTTACTACTGGCCCACGGCCGGGGACCTTCACTGGGGAAATTCCCCACCTATTGCTACACGAGCAGGATGGCTCTCTCTTGCTTGCCTGCCGTTCATCATTGCGACTGCGGGAAAAAGCAATCTCATCACAGCCGTCACAGGCGTCAGTCATGAGAAGCTTCAGGTCTTCCATCGCTGGATCTCGTATGCCTGCTTTGTTACAGCACTTATCCACACGTTTCCGTTCATCATATACAATATCCAGAAAGGGACTATGGTGGAGAACTGGAATACATCCGTGGTGTACTGGACCGGAGTGGTGGCGCTCATTGCCCAAGGCTGGCTGACGTTCGCTTCAATGTCGCCGCTGAGGTAAGTGAATCGATTGAGGCCGTACTAATTCATCTCGGCTAACAAGATTACAGGTCTATGGGCTATGAGTGGTTCAAGTTCTCTCACTTCGTAGCAGCACTTGTGTTCGTGCTCTTCATGTTCTTCCACTGCGACCATACTCTGTCCTCTTGGTACGTTCAACAAGCACTCTCGGGTTAGTGAGACTTGACTGACATGCGCACAGGGACTACTTCGTCGCTACAGGCGTTCTGTTTGCTGTCTCATGGCTACATCGCCAGGTCCGCATCTACTTCGAGCACGGCATCGGACACCGAGCGAATGTCAGCCTTGTAGCCAACGGCTTCATCTGCGTTCGCATACCAACAACTTCCACCTGGGAAGTTGGCCAACACTTTTTCGTCCGCTTCTTGTCCCTCGACATTCACTCTTTCTCCATTCACCCGTTCACTGCATGCTCTCTTGCAGCATCGAATAGTTCTTTCGAGAAGACAGACTCGGAACTGGTCCTATACATCCGTCCTCAAGGAGGTTTCACCGCTCGATTAGCGCGTCATGCCCAGATGCACCCCAACAGCACGATCAGGGTCTTACTCGACGGTCCTTACGGAGGAATTCACGCGCAGAAGATCGCAAGTAGCGCTCGCCAGCTCGTCGTCGCTGGAGGTTCCGGTGCTGGCTGGCTCCTACCCATGATTAGCACATTCCTCCGCCAACAGCAATATGACGGAAACGCCCCGCCAGAATCTCCTAGAAGCATGAGGGTCGTGCTCGCCACACGCGACCACGCCACACACCAGTGGTTCGATGAAACGGTCCAAGAATTGCTTCCGACCTTTGGCTTGGAAAAGTTACCGGCAAACTTGGACATCGAGCTTCATTACACAGGCAATGAAGCAGACCCGATCAGTCCGGAAAGTGATCCAGCACAGCGTAGTGTGGATGATCTCGAGAAAAACGATGCCAGCAAACAGCAGACCAGGCCACGGACAAACTCAGACTCGACGTCAGATCTGGCGCGCGCCAACGTCGTTAGGCGCCTGGACGGAAGGCCCGATCTACAAAGCATCGTACATGCGGAGTCAGAGTCACCATCTTTACAGGGCCAGCTCGGCGTCTTTGTCTGTGGCCCAGCAAGCATGCAGATTGACGTCTCCAATGCAGTGGCGGCCGAGCAGCTCTCCATCCTTCGTGGAAGAGGGAACGATGTATACTTGCACATGGAGCACTTTTCGTGGGCATAAGGAAACGTATCGTAGATACCATGATCATTGCAAAGTATTCTATTAATCCATACTCACAACCTCACCTTTTCAAAGTCTGCACCCTGCCCGTGTGAGGAGGCTGCCGTACCAGTCTGGTGGTTCCGAGACGAGCAAAGCTGTTTCCTGCACTTTCTAGATTCCCTCGCTGTGTTTGCTCGGATCTTCTTACTTTCTGTGCTTGTTTGTGGTGATTTGCAAGCAATGCTCTCTGTTGAGAGACTGGCAGATGTGAAAGGCTCCTCCGATCGTCGGCACGAAGTTGAGATAGTTGGTTGTTGACTTTATATGCCTGCTTTTGCACTCTAGTGCTGAGCTCACCCAGTATCTCAGGCTGGCTATTGGTGTCGCTGAGATTATTGACGGTATTAGTATGTGGCTTCGAGCTTGATGGAGCTGAGGATTGGTCCTCTGAGAAGGGCTCAAGTCCAAGATCCCGCTTTCCAGAACGTGGAGATTGTCGACACTTCTTTGAGTGACCTTGAGCTGCAAGTTGTGCTTTGTCCGAAAGCCGTAGAGCAAGCGAGCTACGAGCCAACTCGTCTTCGGCTTCTGACGATGAAAAATCGTAGAAATCTCTGAACTCGGCGTCTTTTGCAGTCAGGTCGTATTTGCAATGTCCTTTCGCGATCATGTGTTGTCGGATTGCCTGGAGCGTATTCCTTTGTGTTCCACAAAAGAGACACTCGTTATACTCTGAGACGATGAGGTGGAAATATCTTAGAAGGGATCCGATATCGACCATGAGGTGTTCGGTAACGACGTGTAAGCCGTGTGTCGTTGACATGTGTGCTAGATTTTGTTCTACGCTCGAGCTTGCTTGGTCGCAAAATAGGCACTGCATCTCCCCAACGTTGGCGTCGACGTCAGACAATGATGTGCTGGTGCCTTGATTCTCGTGATTCGTCTGGTGTTGTGGTGGATGGTCGATATCGTCCAAGGGGAATTTCAGTCCCATACTTGCAGTTGCTGTTGTTGCTGTGACGTTGTCAAGTAGTGGCATCGGTCTCCAGGGAAAGTGCTTTAGGTCAAGAAGGGTGGTTGTTGGCTGTAAAGTCACTTGATGCTGTACGGAAGAGTGGGTTGATTAATGCCTGACGAGAATGCATTGATCGAGACATGGTTATATATCCTCCGATTGTGTATCAATACAGTACCATTACAATGCATGTTGTACTTGCAGCTATCACGATGAGTCTTTTCACGTGATGTTGCTGATGCTTGGCGTAAGACTCATGGTGATATGGGTGGTGAGGGAGGAAGATCATTCTCAAAACAGCGACAGTCTCAAGCTGGTTTCACCAGAGCAGACCCCTCACAAACAATACGTCAGCGCCAGCCAGCCAGCCAGGCTTCAAGGTTTCACCTTTAGGTAGATAAGATTCTCCTCGAAAGGGATTGTCAACACAGGAAACATACCTCTACCTTTTGCTTAAAGATTCAAAACAATGTCAATCACTGCAGGTAAGCTACCATGTCAGTTTTTAGCTATACACTTTTCCGTTCCAGAGGGCAATGTGCTGCAAATGCAGAAGAGGGCACTTCGTGTACTTCCATGAGGGGTGTAAACACATGCACCTCTTCTAGCAGCTACTGTTAGAAGGACAACTTTACCATAGCCACCGGGACAAATTGTACAAGGGAAATGTGTTGCCCAAGTAGTGTCACATACTGACGTTCTTACCAGAGGCCATCTGGGCTCCCTCCCCATCCACCGAGCGCGGTACACCGACACCTCTATCCTCCGACAGCAAGGGTGAGCGCATCACCTACGCAACCAACAAGTCTATCTTTGTCCGCTCGATCGACAACCCGGCAGTCTCAAAACAATACACAGCCCACACCGCCCAAACGACCGTCGCCCGCTTCTCACCCAGCGGCTTCTACATTGCGTCTGGTGATGTGACTGGCTCCGTACGGGTCTGGGACAGCATTGGCGCAGAGAACACTAAGGGTGAATACCACATTATCGCCGGTCGTATAAACGACATTGCTTGGGATGGCGACAGCCAACGAATCATTGCTGTCGGCGACGGCAAGGAGAGGTTTGGACACTGCATCACCGCCGATTCTGGAAACTCGGTGGGAGAAATCAGCGGACATGCCAGTCAGATCAACTGTGTGAGCATCAGGCAACAGAGGCCTCTGCGTGCAGCAACGGGCTCCAACGACACAAGTTTGGTCTTCCTGCACGGTGCACCGTTCAAGTTCAACACTAGTGTGAGAGGAAAGCACGACAAGTTCATCTACGGAACACAATTCAGCCCTGATGGCAGCACGCTGGTCAGCGTCGGAAGTGACAGAAGAATTTGGCTGTACGATGGCAAGACTGGCGAGGCGACTAAGCAGATTGGCGAGGGCGAGCACAAGGGTTCGATCTTTGGCGTGTCGTGGGCACCGGATAGCAAGAGGCTGGCCACTTGCTCGGGAGATCAGACAGTTAAGGTGTGGGACGTCGAGAGCGGACAATGCTTGCAAAGCTGGCGCATGGGCGGCGACGGTGTCTCTGTGCCAGATCAGCAAGTCGGTGTGACCTGGCCGGCTGGCAGAAGCGACGGCCTGATCATCTCGCTTGACCTCGAGGGCAACTTGAACTACTTCAACGTCGACAAGGCTGAGGGCCCCGTTAAGGTCGTGCGCGGCCACCAGAAGAACATTACCTCTGCGGCGTCGGCTTCTGGTAGCGGATCACTGGTCACTGGCTCATACGAAGGAAGGTCACGTAGCTGGGACCTGAAGACCGGCGCTGCCGACCTCGTCGATGGCGAGATGCACTCGAACCAGGTCTCAGGCCTCGCCGCCGGCAAAGGCAGAGTCTACTCTGTTGGCTGGGACGACAGTCTGCGCACCACCGACGTCGCGCAAAAGAGCTTCATCGGAGGCGCTGTTAAGACCGCCGGCCAACCCAAGGGCGTTGCAGTCGCCTCAGCAGGCGGCAAAGAATACTCCATCGTCGCCTCCAGCGCCGGCCTGAACATCTACTCCGAAGGCCAACAAGTCAGCAGCCTCTCCCTCCCCTCGCCACCAACCTGTGTCGCCGCTCTCGGCGACCTCGTAGCCAGCGGCGCAGATGACAAGGCTGTCCGACTCTACACCCTCTCTTCGTCCGGCTCTCTCTCCGAAGTCACCACCCTCAGCGATGCCACCTCTCCCATCTCTGCTTTGGCCTTCTCCCCCACCGGCACCCACCTAGCAGCCGGCCTCAGTAACGGCAAAGTCTTCGCCTATGCCTCGACGTCTGGCGCCTGGAAGCTGGAAACCAACAGGTGGTCTGCGCACACTGCGCGCGTGACTTCGCTGAGCTGGTCGCCCGACGGCAAGAAAGCCGTGTCCGGCAGCTTGGACACAAATGTATGCGTGTGGAGCCTTGCAAACCCTGGAAACAGGGTCAAAGCCACGAACGCACACAAGGAGGGCGTGGGCGCCGTGGTGTGGGTCGAGGAGGGCAAGGTTGTCAGCTGTGGTGCTGATGCCGCGGTCAAGGTGTGGAAGGTTGAGGGAGTGGCGTAGACGAATAGAGGATATAGGTTTATAAAAGACAAATGTGAAAAGAGAGAACCAGAAATGGTACCTTGTGCAAACCAAATCTGGTTCAGAGACTACATAGTGTCTATCCTATACCAGGTATCTCGAATGGCAACGCACGTTTCCTCGTTCACCTAAGGCAGCAATGAAAGCTTCTTTGATCTTGAATATCGATGTGTAATGTGTGTTATTTGAATATTCTGCATTTATTAAAACATTTTTGTGCACGTGCAAGTGGCGAACTAAATTTGACAGCCGAGGGGTATACATTTCCGTCAAAAGTCCCACAAACTCCCTCCTCCTCCTCATTCAGCATGTTGAATCAAGTTGCATCTCGGTTGTGCCGGTATCTCTTGTCGAAGGAGAAAATCTTCGGATGCAGAATCAAGCCGGCTCATTCACCTGCTGACTTGGCACGAGCTGAAGTTGCAAATCGCCCGATATATCTGTAGGCAGATATGGCGATATATTGGCATCGGTTCTTGGTCGCCTGGGTCTTACAAAGTAGACAACACCTTCACAAAACCTTCCGACCAAGGTAATTACGAGCTTAGATGACGTACTGTATGATTGTTAGCAAAAGTCATGATTGAAGTTGCCATTGCATTCGCCACTTACCGGAATGAAAAGGTAGGGAACCCTCCTCTCGTACTCCTTCCAAGCCTCGCCGTACTTCTCTCTGCACCTCTGAATATCTCTGTAGGCACGGTGGATGATCATGAGGCAGAAGAAGACAGGGTAGAACCAAGGGAAGGGGCTCTTGAAGCCGGTGATCAGAGCCCAGCAGAAGGCGAAGTAGAAGTCGGCAGTGTACTGCACCTTGCGTGCGTACTTGTACCAACCATCGCAAAGCAAGTTGTCGCCAGACTCGGTCTTGATGAACTCAGGGTTCTCGACGTACTTCCAGGGCAGTTGGGGGAAAGTGTTGCGGTGGACGTGGTAGCCGCGCTGCATGCTGCGGAACATGCACTTCTGGCTGTTGCCGGTGTCCCAGACCCAGTAGGCGAACAGGTAGCTGACGTACATCCAGACGAGGAAGGGCTTGGACCAGGCGTACTCGCTGGGGTCGTGGTTGGCCAGGTAGATGGTGCAGTGGCAGTAAGAAAGAGGAACACCAGCAAGGTTCCAGAAGATGAGCATGAAGCCCCACTTCTCGTAGTACATGTCCCAGGTGGTGACGATCATCTCCTCGCCCTTGGAGCATGCGTTGGCGTAAAGCCAGTGTGCCATGACAAGGAAACCAACCTCAGGGGTGACGTATCCATAAACTTCGTACTGGCGTGCGGCGGCGGACAGAGAGATAAGGTAGAGGATGTACCAGGGAAGGCGGACCTCGAAGAACATCTTGAAGTCGAGCCAGCCGAACATACGCGGGTTGAGCTCGGCGCCCATGAAGAAGTCGTAGACGTGGTATCCGGTCATGCGGTGCTGAGCGCCGCGGGCGAATGCTGAGATGTAAGCGACGATTGCAACGATGAAGCCAGAGCAGATGGCAACGCTCATCAGAGGACCGAACTCGTCGATAAGGGTGTAGAGCGGGAAGATTCCAGTGACGTGCAGAACAACGGCCATGATGTTGGTCGCGTAGAAGCTCCAGACACCGCTGCAGTAGTAGCGCAGCTGCTTGCCGCCAGCGAAAGGCAGAGGCTTGCCGGTAGAGTAGACACCAGGCATGAGGCAGTACATGGCACCCTGAACGATCAAGAAGGTCCAGTAGATGATCCAGGCCTTCGTGTGGGGGAAAGATCCGGTGTAGGCAAGGTTGGCGACGTGACGACCGTACTGGGCCCAAGTCATACTGGGCTCAGACGGGAATCCGCCGTCGTAGTAAGTTGCGCCAACCCACATGTACCACATCAATGTTGGGAAACCCAACATCATAGCAGTGACACCGAACGAGCCGCCGAAGTCGAAGTGAGGAGAAGCATCAATCTTGGGATCCGAACCCTCCCTCCAGCCGTCGATGATCTTGCCCTTGGCGACACCATTGGGAACGCCATTGGCGGCTGCCTTGTTGTCAATCTCCTCCACCTTGGTCTCATCTCTGGGGATCTTCAACACGGGCTCCTCGACTTCGACATCGTCTTCGGCGGACGAGTCGGTGGTCGGGGCAGTCGACTTGCGCGTGGTGCGGCGTCTGGTGGGAGTCTCGACAAATCCTTCGGGCAGAGGTGCCTTCCTGCGACGCGTGTGTCAGCATTTCGTTCATGCGCCAATTAAAATTCTCTTGTTGTGATACAAACTCACTTGGGCGTCTTGCCAGTCTGGGAGCGCGTGACCCTCGACATGATGTTTCTGCGCCGGAATGCTTGGGCGGGGTCCAGGCAGGCCAATGGCTCTCGTGGAGGTGTCAGTGGGGATACTGAGACCTCAGCCGGTGCGAAAAGGAGTTGGAGCGACGGCGGGGTGGAGGTTGTTGACAGCTGGTCGAGCGTTAGATTTTCTAATCACCACCTCTAATTTGTTTACCCCCCGGCATGATCGACTTCCGGGGCGTTGCGGCGCCACCAGGAGAACCTTATCTGCCGGTGCCTGCCAAGCAAACCGCCTCTTCACTTCCTCTGCTATTGCCCGATGCGGTAACGACGATGAGGTCGAATACATATCATGGCCATCCTTCTATCAAAGCACTGCATCAATGTTTGTCGAACATCTGCCATCAACGTGCATGTATTTTCTGCAAAACCCGCATGACAGCATTGTAATCCTGGCTTCCAGCGGCTCCACTAATCGAAGCTTCGTCTGTCTTCAGCAACAGCGGTAGTCACCAAGAACATCTTACGATAGAGCCAAACGTGACATATACATACATATAACGTCTTCACACCAACCATGCTGATCACGGAATCCTTCAAAGATGTTTCTACCCAGGATGGTGGCAGCATGCGCATCTATACCTTCCACCCGCAGATCCCCAACTATCCCAAGGCCAAGTTCCCTGGTGTGGTAGTGTTCAGCGAGATCTATCAAGGCAAGTAGAACTGTTGCAGACAGCCAAAGAATAGCGTCGATATTCCGGTCTTCCGAACAATCGGCATGCATGACTAACACTACTCAGTGACCGGACCAGTACAACGTTTCGCCCGCCAGATCGCCTCTCAGGGCTACATTGTCGCAGCTCCCAGCTCCTACCACGAGTTCACTGGCCCTGAGGCGCTCGCCTACGATGGACCTGGCACCGACGCAGGCAATGCTTGGAAGATTGAGAAGAAGCTGCCTGCCTACGACGAAGACGCCACCCTGAGCATCGACCTGCTCACCAGCCTGGAAACATGCAATGGCCGTATCGGTAAGTCACACAATTGTTTTACAGACCACGGCACATCAAGCTAACCAATGATTCCAGTACGTTCTGGCAATACATGACAAGTATCCCCTGCACGCTCGTACTAACATCTACTCAGGGCGCTACCGGCATGTGTCTCGGCGGCCACCTAGCCTTCCGCTGCGCCTTTGACAAACGCATTAGAGCCGCCGTGTGCTACTTCGCCACCGACATCCACTCGCACACGCTGGGCAAAGGCAAGAACGATGACTCTCTCGACCGCGTCAAAGACATTACCGGCGAGCTCGTCATGGTGTGTTTCCCTCCCACCTAGACAGATGGTCATTGCATCGCCCGGTCTGACTGATGTGTTATCTTCTCTCACCCGCAGATATTCGGCAAGAAAGACACCCACGTCCCGCCCGAGGGCCGCGACCTCATCCGCAAATCGCTCCACGACGCCGGCGTGACGTTCTCGTTCTACGAGCCGGCTTGGGCGCAGCATGCTTTCATCCGTGACGAGTTGTCCAAGTACGTTTTTCTCTTCAATACTCAAACATTACGAACGTCTTGAGCTTCTGGCTGACAATCACTCAAAGGGGCCGTTACGATCCAGCTCTCGCTGGCATCTGCTTCCAGATGCTGCTGGAACTTTTCGGCCGTACCCTGAATGGTGACCTGGGACCTATGGCTGGTGAGGTACCGGAGCCAGAGGATGTGTGCTAGATGGCGGTCAGAGCAGTATCTGGCGCCTATGTTCCGATCGTCCAATAAACCTTCTTGCCTCATGTGAGAGACGTATGAGACATGTGCAAGTATGCTGTCGAGACTCTTTGGATCGTACTCCTCACGTGACAGAAAGTGCACCATTTGAATTCGAACCGTAAGGACCAGCTGTAGAATTGCCATCGCTGACCGAATGATGAATTTGCATACTGATCCAGCAGAATGCAGTGTTATATACACGTCGCGGCTCTTCACTCTCCTTCTATCTAACTAAGACCGAAAATGTGTACCTCTACAAGACCGAGACTGGTCATTGACTAACCCGGTAATACCTTTCCCCAAATCCCGTCCCCAATACAAAAGAGAAATCCGAGACTCCAGACTCCATCGCTAAATATGACTCTCAGCCCCGCGGCCCAGAGGATACCCGTGTGAACAAGAAACCACACTCTTCAAAGCGGCCGAATAACATCCCCCCGCTCGCTATCAACATGCCACTGCACCTCCTTCTTAATAATCATCTTCGTGCTCTCATTGCTAGCAATGGAGCTCGCATCCGCCGTGTTCCGGCTCGAGCTCCCAGCATCATGCGACACCTGCGCCGAATTCTGGATGTCGTTGCCGAAATTATCGTCCGGATTGCGGCTGCCTCGACGCGCACTACGCAAGCCACGGCTTCGCCTCCTAGATTTTCGCGCGGCGCTTTCGGTGCTTTGCATGGAACCCATTGCGTAGGAGCCCTTGGAGCCCTTTTCGTGCGAGTTGCCTACTTGCGAGCCGGCGATGATTGTTTCGCCGCCCATGGCGCCGAAGCCGGTGAAGAAGCTTGCGAGGAAAGGGCGCAGGCAGGGGATCGTGGAGGCCATGATCGCGTAGAAGATTTCTGTCTGTCGGCAGATGGTGGGGATGACGTCGAGAGATTGGTCGGTCGAGTGAAGTTCTTGAGCGACGTAGTGGATATGGAGCCCAGCGATTGCGATGACTCTGGATACATGTTAGCTTTCAGTTACTTCTACACGATGAGCTCTGGGCACTTGACTTACGGTAATCTGAGGCCAAAAGCAAAGACTACTCTGAGCTTTCCGGCGACTGCAGTCTGAAGGCCCCATACCAGGTGGACGGCCATGCCGAACAGGCCAACTTCTGTTGCAATGTCAAGGGCACCGATCGCTTTCCATTGCGAGAGAAGAGACTCGCACTTCCTGCCAAACAGGAGCCATGGCTCGCCCAAGTCGCATCGTAAAGCGATCAAGAAAATAGAGATGAAGCCCGTCACCCCGGTGACGCCTAGAGCAATCCACGCGATCTTCTTATGGACAATACCAGAAGAGATGCGCTTGAATAGTAGCACAACTGATATTTTTGAAGCATAGAGCGCGAAGACGTAGAAGATGGTTGAGGCGTAATTGAGCTTGAAGATGTCAGTATACATGTGCCATGATACATCGTCGACAAGATACTGACCTTTTGTATTGGTACCAGATTCTCTTCGGGTATTAGGTCGGTCTTAGTTCCGTCGCCTTCGTGAACACCCGCAAACACAAGCGAGCATTGTATCACCGCCAGTGCAGTAGAGGCCGTCAGAGCAATGTCGTCCGCGGCGAACGGTGGCGAGACTCTATATCGAAGATAGATTCGAATGATAAGTGTCAAAAGAATGATCACCAGACCGAAAGCACTGCAGATGACAAGCCAACTGCCATGGTGATCGTCGTCGAGCCGTATCAAGGGAGCTTTATGGCCTTCAGGAACGGAGTTCGATAATGTGGCCATGCTGGTGTTTGTGCTGCGCGGTCACTGCTACACAACTGTGGCGACAGACGTTGTGCGACCGAGAGGTCAGCATGCGAGGCTGATAATCCAGAAACTGTTCCTGAGTCCTTAGGTCCGAGTCTTTAGGTCCTCCCAGCAGGACCATAGGGTTACGTAGGTAGCTACCGAACTTGCGGTTTCCAATCTCAGGTAGCTTTCAGCGATCGCGAGTTTCTGGCGTACGAGTGGGTTGCGCAGAGGACTGATGTGGGCCATTCGACTCTGCCAGCAAGACAAGACGGTACGACCGGATCCGAGGCACACGAGATGCGCGTTCGTCGCGAGTACTACGAAAAGTTTCGGGTAAGTGTGGCGGTAAGGTATTGGCGTGGGTCCAGGCGTGTGGAAGCAAAGGAGATGCGGATCTTCATGAGCCATGGATACTCAGCTAGGGTCCAGAGTGAGCATACTTTCCCTGGCACATCATCACTACCTTACGACACCGCCAGGATGGCGGACTAGTCACAATCTCGCACGAGCCTCGTGTGCACGATATGCATATGCCGGCTGAGTGGCTGCATGACAGATGCACGCCCATGCGCGCGTATATTGATAGTCACCAAGCACTATTGCACAGCTGATTCTTTGCACGCTCTTGCGGTACCTCCTAGGATGAGATCGAGGACATTCTGCACCGTTGAAGAGACTAGCGGAGCTGGGTTCGAGGTTGCATTCGCCTAGTCAAGCGTTTGACGAGGACTCCGCAATTGCAAGCGCCTCGAGCGAAAGATGGCCCGTTGCCAGTCGGTGGGTGGAGGTGAGGAAAGGATGCCGCGCGCCGATCATGCCGCTAAGCAGTCATCACACTCGGCAGGGTGAGCGTCAGAGTTCGGAGAGTTCAGCGAGCTCAGACTTGCGGTTGCTCGGCAAACGCGTGTGGTCAGTATCATGGAAGCTGGGTCCATCAGCCCATACTTCGCCGAGGGACCGATGCCATTCGGCACGTCCATACAATTCGGCTCATATACGGCATGATCGCATGTCGACCCGATTGCGTGAACTTCGAAATGCCATCTTCTTCGTCACGTGAGCTTGTTGAAGTGACCTGATTTGCAGCAGTCGGCTGATAGTAGTTCCGGTAACACGACGCTTGACGGAAACAGCCAAATTGCAGAGCAGCCGACTTCAATCCAGCTGCCAAGGTGGAACGTGCAATCAAGGATGCGACAAAGTATAGCATCGCAAGCCAGGACTTTGCGAGCGAAACGCAATCTGAGTGGCTGGCTCGCAGGTTTACGAGAACACGAGACCAGGGACGAAAGGAGAACCACGCGTGGGAATGCTTCTTTAGAGACTTGGACACTCAGACTTTCGCTAGATTCGCATCTTGCAACAAACTCTCGAGGACCACGCTTTCCAATAATTAATACCGGCACGCGACGCAGGAGGCCTGAAGACGAACACTGTCCAATCCTGATCGACCTATGACAATTCTCGCTCGGTATCTTCTAATACCCATCTTCATTACAAAATGTTACTGTACTTGGACACAGAATTGTTCGAGCAGGGTCTCAACCGTCGTTGAACCCCAATGACCAGAGCATAATCTCGCCATCAAAGAACGGACCATCATTGTGCCTAGTAGTACGTTCCTCTAATGTACTAACAACTGCGGTTCGCTCCTCGCCGTTACTCAACGACCATCATCGAGCCATGATGGTTGCATGAGAACTCTTCAAGAATAATGCTAAAGGACAAACGGTCCCATGCGACTAAGCTTTGTCCGCCCGCCGTTGACCAAGTGCGCAATCAACGGTTGGCCACAACCGGTAGAGTGGATACGGTAGTACCCCCGGACTAGAGTGCACTAAAGCACTCGGCACGGCTGGCAGACCCAGGGTGCGCACCGTCCTCCGGTGGGATCATCAAGCTCTCGTCCAAGGGCCCCTCCATCCACCGGCACACGCTATTCGCCGTTCGATCCGTGATGAGCTCCCATCGTCTTGCCATGTGCCTTGCCACGAGGTGCTCGGGGCACATCTCATCACTGTGCATTCTTTCTAGATCTGGTCGCGGATCTTCCTTCTGTATCATAAACCTATTCGTTCGTGGATCGCCAGCTGCAGGCTCAGCAAGTGTAGAGCGATCACATCTCTTGCGCCTTTGCGCCTAAGTCCTTCATAATCTTTCGGTCTTCCTCGTACTTTCAGCAAACATGGTCGCCTCATCAGCGTCCACTGTGGACAATGGACTGGTTCAGCAGAAGCTCGAGACTGCAGCGGCAGTGCGGCACGCCGACGACTCAGACGCCTTCGAGATGCAAGAACGCGCAGTGAAGAGGAAGTGGCAGGGTACCGAAGCCGACAGGAAGGAGATGTCACAGCTTGGAAGAGTACAAGAGTTGCGCGTAAGTGCTGAAAGATTATCAGGATACTGGACCGCTACAAAGAGTTCGAAGTGCGTCTAACACGTGTTCAGAGAAACTTCCAATTCACTTCCATGGTTGGCTTCGCGTGCACGTTGATCGCAACGTGGGAAGTGCTTCTCACAACTCTCACGACGATCATGACGAATGGTGGAACCGCCGGTGTGATCTGGGCGTTCCTCGTTGTGTTCGTTGGCTTCTCGTTTGTATACCTCTCGATTGCCGAGATGGCATCAATGGCGCCAACCTCAGGTGGCCAATACCATTGGGTTTCTGAATGGAGCCCTCCCAGATTCCAGCGCTTCTTGTCATACATTGTTGGCTGGCTCTGCTTTACTGGCTGGCAAGCCGCGATCTGCTCCATCACTTTCTTGTGCGGAACGATTATCCAGGGACTGATTGCCCTCAACAACGAGAAGTATGCTTTGGAAGGTCAGCGACCATGGCATGGAACTCTTTTGGTCATTGCAGTCACTGCTTTCGCAATCTTCTTCAACACTGCTCTGGCTAAGAAGCTCCCCCTCGTCGAAGGCCTGCTGCTTGTTCTCCACGTTGTCGGCTTCTTCGCGATCATCATCGGTGAGTCTCCAACATGAACAAAGACCTCTACCAACATGAAGTCCTAACACGTCCTAGTCCTCTGGGTTCTCGCACCCACCGCTCCCGCCGAGCAAGTCTTCACCGAATTTGCCAACGGCGGAGGATGGAACAGCGACGGCACCGCCTTCATGGTCGGCCTTCTCTCCCCAGTGCTTTCCCTCATCGGCTTCGACTGCGCCGTCCACATGTCCGAGGAAGTGAAAGACGCCTCCACCACCCTTCCCAGAGCCATGCTGTCCGCTTTCGTCTTCAACGCCATCCTCGGCTTTGTCATGGCCATAACCCTCAGCTTCACACTGGGCGACGTCGAATCCATTCTCGCCTCCCCAACCGGCTATCCCTTTATCCAGCTCTTCTACAACACCACCGGCTCTCTCGCAGGCGCTAGCGTACTCACGGTAATCGTGATCCTCACCCTCCTCTCCGCCGCCATTGCCGAAGTTGCTACCGCTTCGCGTCAGCTCTGGTCTTTCGCGCGTGATGGCGGCGTTCCTTGTTCTGGCTGGGTCGGCCGCATCCAGCCCAACTGGAACATCCCCCTCAACGCGGTGATGATCTCGTTGACCGTCACAACCCTCCTCTCGCTCATCAACATCGGGTCAACAGCCGCTCTCAACGCCATACTAGCGCTGACCTCCGTCTCGCTGCTGACAAGCTACATCATCGTCATCAGCGTGGTCCTGCTGAAGCGTTTCCGCGGCGAACCGCTGCCGCATGCCCGCTGGTCGTTGGGCAAGTACGGCGCGTTGGTCAACATCCTGGCTCTATGCTATCTCTTCGCGATCTACGTGTTCGCGTTCTTCCCCGCCGTCGTCAACCCAACGGCCGTCGAGATGAACTACGCTATTGTCATTTTCGGTGGCATCATCCTGTTTGCCGTCGTATACTACTTCATCTACGGCCGCAAGCAGTACGTGCCTCCTGTCGCTCTTGTCAAGCGCGAGGAGTATATGTGAGATCTGCTGGGGTTTTTTTTTGGTGTCTGATTGATTGGATCTTGAGACAGGGAATGATTTGCAAAATTTTGTCATGATTATATTCTGCATGGCGATGGCGATGGTGAAAAGGTTCCTTTTAAGCTACGAACTTTTGTTATAAGCTTCTCTGTACATGTTTGGTCAAGGGGCGGGATGGGATGACAGGCGCGCGATTGCGCTGCTACCCGTTTTACATATGTTTATGAAAAATATTCTAAAGGTTTTCTTGAGTCCGTCATACACACTTCAATCATCCCCTTCCAGACGATTCTCTATCTCTTCCATACCGTACTAGTTGGTGATAACCACGCCGAACAGTCTTGGCAACAGCACACTGTATTCACAAGTAAGCACCTGGACTTATCATAGTGGCAGGAGAAATTCTGGACTTTTTAATTTGGCATCTCGTCTATTTGCATCATAAACCCATACACGAACTCAGCGCGTCCACCCATCTATGGTGAAAGCCTGCTGGGGTCCCTAGGGAACAAGCTGGCGAGTCTGACGTTGGGCAGACCCAGCCAGAGCATGACAATGCGCTCCAGACCGATACCGCCACCGGCGTGAGGCGGGCAGCCGTACCTGAAAGCGTTGACGTAGTCCCTGAGACCCTCGTTCTTGGGGTCGACGGGTGTAACGCACTCGCGCATGCGCTTCTCGAGGAAAGCAGCGTCGTGGATACGCTGGGCGCCGGACATGATCTCCTGGCCGCGCATGAAGAAGTCGTAGCTGTTGGAGGTGCCGGCGTTGGGGTTCTTGGGGTCGTAGGCTGCTTGAGTCTCGGCGCTAGGCATGGTGTAGAAGGGACGGATGGCGAGCGGGTACTTGTCGAGGACGTAGAAGTCAGTACCGTACTTCTTGAGCACCAAGGCGCCGAGGCGCTTCTCGTCGGGAGTGCTGAGGTCGTCGAAGTCGCCGATCTCGACGCCGTCGTCGCGGAGCATTTGCACACCCTCACTGAATGGCAGGCGAGGCACCTTGCCGGCTTCGGGAAGCTTGAACTCCTCGACTTGGTAGATGCTGCGGACAAGGTCGGTCTCACGGCCGTAGCGGGTGCGCAGACCGTTGAAGATGTAGAGCATGAGCTCCTCGAGGAGACCGACAACCTCGTGGTAGTCCTCCTCGAAGGCCATCTCCATATCGAGACCGGTGAACTCGGTAAGGTGACGGGCGGTGTTGGAGTTCTCAGCGCGGAAGATAGGACCGACCTCCATGACGCGCTCGAAACGAGAGGCGATGAGCATCTGCTTGTAGAGCTGGGGTGACTGTGCCAGGAAAGCCTTGGTGTTGAAGTACTTGACTTCGAAGACACTGGCACCACCCTCAGAGGGAGCACCCAGAAGGCGAGGAGAGTTGACACCAACGAACTTCTTGCTGCGGAGGAATTCCTGGAAGAGGTTGATGACACCGTCTTTGATAGTGAAGATGGCAGTGTTGTGCTTGCCGCGCAGGTCGATCACACGGTTGTTCAACCTGGTGTTGAGGGTGACAATGGGCCTACCATCATCCTCGGTCTTCTCATCCTCACCCTCTGCGGGAATAGGCCTCTCTGCGTCGGTGACCTGCATGGGCAGCTGGGCGTCGGCCTTGGCGACGACGAACAGCTTCTTGACGTGCAGCTCGAGGTGTTGGATGGTTGTGCTCTTGACCAGCTCCTTCGGCTTCTTGACAAGACCGTGCACCAGGACAACACTCTCGGAGGGAATCTTGCCGGCGAACTTGACCATCTGCCTGCTGAGAGTCTCACTCTCGGCAACAACAGCCTGGATAGTGTCCAATCCTTGCCTGAAAGTGATGAAGGTGAGCTTGGCACCCTGAGCTCTGGCATTCTCCACGATACCGCGGAAGACGATTTGTGGTCCACCAGCCTCGTCCATGTTGGAAGTATCCTTGTACTGCTCGGCGACCTCAGCGAGGTTCACACGAGTCACCTTCTCGGCTGAGGGCACGTATGGCTGCGAGCCGAGCATGGGAAGCTCGCCATAGTCCTCCTTGGAGATGTCGTTGGCATCGGCAGCCTTCTTTTGTGCCTCCTCCTCAGCCTTGCGCTTTGCGGCCTTCTCGGCCTGTGCGAGTCCAGTCAGTGTTGCGTTCAAGAATTGAAGATCACGGCGTGCAGCCCACCTTCTCCTTCTCTTTGGCGGCCTTCTTCAGGGCGCCCTTGGAGGGACCCTTCTCGCCCTCTGCGGCAGGGGCATCCTTGGGAGCCTCGGTGACTGGCACGACGTTCTCGGTGGCTTTGTCAGACATTGCGTGTGTTTGGCTGTATCCAATGTTTCTCACGCGAACGATGTTGGCGGGGAAGATTTATATCAATGGTGGGGTGTGAGTCAATGGGCAGGTCACCCGAAACAAGACACCGTCCTGGTGTGAGTGGGATGTGACTATTACAATTTCTGACATCGATGGGGATATTACTACAGACACTTCTATCTATGAAGTGCACGATCGAATGCTGTAACGGTCAAAAACATGGCAAAGTCTCATAGCTCACGTGAAGCTGCTGCCAGACACATGAAAGCACAGAGCCTCAAGCCACCGAGAGTTGAGCCACACTTGACGCTACGAAGGAATGACGTATGCGCTACACAATAAACATCGTTCAGTCTGGTCCCAAGAACTACATGTCTCTTCTCTCCTCTCATACAACACCTCCAGCATTGCAGTATCCACGACTTTTCTAATCTGCAACCATGGCCGACAAAGTCAAGGAAACCGCCAAAGAGGAAGCTCTTCGCGTCCGCCAGCTCGCCGAAGATGGCGTCAAGTCAGGCGCCTACGTGTACCCCATTAAGGTCAGAAATACCATACTTCTTCCGAGGCATCTAGCAAGTCGCATTACTCACAGTCGATAGGGCATCTACTACTTCGCCTCCCACAAGAGCCTTTGGTCACCTCTCCTTAAGAAGCTTGTTCCAACACTGAGTCTCGGCGTCGGTGTCACTACCTTCATGTTCTTCTTCACCTACCTCCCGCAAGCTGCTATGATGTTCTTCACTTCTGGACCTCTGGCAGCAGTCTCCGCAGCGCTACTCGTTCTCAGCGAGTCTAGCACCCTCACTATGGTCCTCAGCAAAGCTCTCCTTATCGAAGACAGTCTCATCGATACTTTCGACGGTACGCTGGTCGAGCGTGGTCACTCTGGACTTGTCGCCAAGGAACGTCAAGTCAAGGGTGGAGGCGCTGGCGACGTGATTGCGAGGCTCGGCAAGCTGGCTGGCAAGCCGTTCGCCAAATTCACACCATCGGCCATCATCAGGTACCTCATGTATCTGCCTCTGAACTTCATTCCTGTAAGCATGCAAATGTAGCCACCTAACTTCTTTCGACCGCGTCTAATCGCTTTATAGGTCATTGGTACTGTCGCATTTGTTGTCCTCCAGGCCAAGAAGTTCGGACCTCAAGCGCATGCACGTTACTTCCAGCTCAAGGGCATGAGCGGTCCTCAGAAGGAGAGACACGTTGAAGCTAAGAAAGCCGCATACACCAGCTTTGGCATCCCTGCTGTGCTTCTCGAGATGGTATGTTCATACGAAATGACATGAGGATTGGATTCAGTACTAATCATAACCTCGTACAGATCCCAGTCGCAGGCATCTTCTTCGCATTCACCAACACTTGTGGCGCAGCTCTCTGGGCAGCCGATCTCGAGTCCACCGGAACTACCGCGCCAGGCCTCAAAGAACAGGCGAAGAAAGCGGAGTGAATGTGGCTTTAGTGGCCTTGTTGAACGATCACCACTTCTCCTATCATGACTTCGGCAACATGTGTGGCAGCGGTCCCACAGGAACGACTGGCGACTTCGATGCTCCTGCGTAACCTTGTTTGATCTTGCAGAAGTCAGCATTGTTCCAAATTCGTTGCTTTCCAAGATAGCCGTATGAAAAACTCACCGCATCGAAATATGTCGTCTCGCGGAATGCACCCCTTGTCTCGTCAGTTTCGTCGTAGTAGAGATGCAGCAGCCACTTTTGAATGTTTGGATAGTCGTGGCGAATCATCTTCAGGTTGCATCTGAACATCGTGTGGTACGCTGGGTCGAATCGCACAATGGTCGTGTACCTATGCGACTCGTCAGCACATACACCTCAGCTTTTCAAAGGCTCTGGCAAAACCAACAATCGGATATCAGCTTCCGTCAAGAACTTCCCAAAGATATACGGCCCCTCAGACTCCCCAATTAGCTTCTCCATCCGATCCAGCGCCTGGAACAACCTCCCAATATTCTCCTCATAAGGCCCTTGTCCAGTCGCAAACCCACACTTATAAACCCCATTATTGATCCGATCATAAACCCACTCGTTCATCTCCTCTATCTGACCCTTTAGTTCCACCGGCAACAGCCCACCACCAAGCTTACTGGCCTCTCTCAACTCATTTGGCAAAAACTCATCAAACTCACAATACAACATGCGAATAATCTCACTGGACTCATTCGACACAATCGTCTCCTCCTGTTTATCCCACAGCACAGGAACTGTGTACCGTCCCTCATACCGCGGATCAGCTTTCATATACAACTGCTTATGCTTGGTAAACCCATAAAGCGGGTCTTTCTCATCGGATCCGTGGGAGCCATTGTATTCCCAGCCTTCCGGCCCGAGAGTGAAACTCATCGTCACGAGCTGGATCACGTCTTGCAAGCCTTTCAGGCTGCGGACGAGGTTTGCGCGGTGAGCCCATGGGCAGCCGCGATTGATGTAGAGGACATAGCGGTATTTAGCTGGTGGGAAGCGGGAGCCGGGGGCGGAGGAGATCCAGTTGCGGAAAGAGGAGGCGGGCCGGTTGAAGGCGCCGGTTTTGTCGCGGACGTCGTCCATGTTGGAGTGGTCGGGGTTGGTGGACATGGTGGGAGAATCAGTTTGTAGAAGGCTTCACCGTAGGTGGGTTGTTGGAGTTCCGAGTCCGGGATGTCTTTGTTTGTGGCCAACGACTGTCAGTCTCACGTCAAGTCTTTGCAATTCCAAAGTTCGTCGTCTCCGATGTTGATTTTAAGTGGTGGCAAAGCTGGGCTACATGTACCTCCCGCAAGTGCACGTCGTGGGTTAGAAGGGTCCCGACCGGAAGGTTTCGTGTCTGCTTTTCTTTCGATACGATCGATGTTGATAACTTTTACTATTTACAAGGAGAGAAAAATTAGAGCTAGAAGTAGTAAATCTAAGGACGCGGTCGTGTGGTTAACGGTCAGATGCGCGGGCACTGTTAGGTATACATGCTGACAAAGATTTCGGCTTTCGGGTACGGCATAGCCTGAACTGAACTGAGCTCATGACTGTACGCATGGCATTGCAGCGAGAGCTCGTGTATTTACAAAGACGAATGCGGACGGCAGAATTATATCATTATAGAAGAAGATATCGGAGTGTACTACATGATCTCCACGAGATGTACACCAAGGTCTACGCCAATTCCGCCAATACGATGTCGAGGCATGTGCAGACTTATGAGCTAGTACTGTACCTCCTCTTACTGCCTCACCTAGGAGCGACTCTCTATTGGATCACTGATCTATTGCAGGCGTGGACCAAACTGTTCGAAGGGTCTGCCTCACCTAGGAGCGACTCTCTATTGGATCACTGATCGATTGCAGGCGTGGACCAAACTGCTCGAAGGGTACTCATATGAAAAGACCATAGTATTATTTGGTTTGTGCTGTACGCCGAAGTCAAGCAAATGTCCTTCAATGATGAATACAGCTTTACAGGGTATAAGTCAACTCGGTGATACACTGCAATCCTCTCTCTTCGTCAATTCGTCAAACTCATACACTTGGGCCCGCCCAAGCGTGCTTTCATCGTTCAGCCTATCCTGCCCAGGGCAAATTCCATTAGGCCACACACCCCGTGGAAGACAGCCCTCGCTCTTTCGTCTCTCTGCAGCGCTGTGTTGACCCCTCCATCAGCCACTCCTTCGTTCCTGCGGCCCAAGCGGTCACTGTGCCATCGCATTTTCTCTTTCTTGAGAACACTGATCAGTCCCTTCAGGTCGGTCTCGGATGTTGCTTTCCGGTCGAAGGTTACAATGCCAGCGTCAGAGACTACAGGGGTAAGACCCAAGGCAAGAACAAAGAATAGTGCAGTGTTGGCTTGCATGATATGCTCGTTGGACCACGTGTGCGCCAACGGATGGGGAATGGTGGAAGGATCGCTAATAGCAGGAGCAAGTAGAGTGCGTGTCGGATAAGGGACTGTCGGGAATGTAGCAGAAAGAGAATTCCATGTCGAATTGTAGCTCGCGAAGAGCCGGGCTGCTTCTGTGGCACGGAGGTAGTTACGAGGGAGTTTAGGGGCAGGCTGTGGTGTGGATTGTTGTGCAGTCGCGTATTGTTGAGGCCTGGATCGATTTGCTCCGTGCGGTGTGCTGGTACCGGCGAAGCTGGTCCGCTCAAATGTTGGCCGGGCTGGGTTAGTGTTTCCGTTCCCAGTGAAGTGGAAACCATTTGCATTGCCATGGAGCGAGAACGAAGAGTCCGCCTCCGAGAACAGTCGATCAAAGACTCGGAAGCCGAAGAACGGATCGAAAGCATGGCTGAGCGGTTCTTCGAAAGTTGTGTTGCTTCTCGGCGCTGAACTGAAAGCAGTGAAACCGTGACGGGGAAACGGCTCGAAATGTTCTTCGTCTTCGTCAGACTCGTAGTACGCTTCTCTGGGCGGTGATGGCCGCCGTTGGGTCCGTTGTCGTTGGGTGCGATTCGTGACCTCATCTTGTTGCCGTTGTTCTTTAGCCACTTGCAGTCTTCGCTGCGCGGATGCCAGGAGAGCACCATGCACTTTGACCTGATTGAGCAGGTCCTGAATGTGCTCGGCATCTATAATACTGCGCTGTGATGCATGCTGGAAGCGGTGTTTTGCGCTGAGATACTCTTTTCTTTCATCTTCTACGGCGCGTTGCAAAGCAGCCAATTCGCGCTCCTTGCGATTGGTTTGAGCACTGTTTGTAGAAAGTGGAACGTTTGCGCGACGTTCAGGAGAGCTCTCTGGCGTTCTTTCGTAGTTGAAAATGGACGAGCGTCGTCGTGTCCTTGCTCGGGGCGCCTCTGGTGATGGCGGTCGAGCTCTCCTCCTGTCAGACCTAGGTTGTCGCAGGTGAGAATGTGGCGCCTCCTCGCGTTCCTCATTTACACGCGGCCGACCATGATCTAGGATGCGATCCTTCACACGACCCAGCACCGACTTGGGCTGGTTCACCCGTGCGCGTGGCAGTGAGCCATATGCGAGGTCCTCGTCACTGCTTGTGACATCAGAGTCTACTTCATCAGACTCTACAATATAAGAACTCCTTTCTGGGGGTGTCCTGGGTCTAGCTTGCCGTGGCTGAGGGTTGGCGACATTATTGAGTAAGTTGATCGCACCCCCGAGGAGTCCACCACCCAGCAGGCCGCCCGATCCGCCACCACGGGATGAGCTCTTTCGAGCGGGCTGCACGAAACCACTAAACAAATTTGATCCGTCATTTGCGCTACGGAATGAAAAGCCCGGAGTTGCATAAGTTGCCGTCTCCATTGTCACGCGCATGCCGTTGGACGTCCACGAGCGCCGCGAATGGTTGAATCCAGGAATATTGGACAGATCTCTTTGCCGTCGGGAGCGAGTTGACGAGTGTAGACCGTCAGCCATGATAGAAGATTAGTAAATAAGGTTCAAGATGTACAGGTGGTCTTCCGGTGAAAAGTCGGCAGGCATGTGTTCATGTAGTAATTTCTTCAGCAGCGGCCCAATTCGCTTGACGCCCAAAACGTCGCTTCACCTCGAGTCACTTTGCGTGATCAAGTTTCAGCAGTCTGGTGAATGCTTACTTTCGCACAGACAAGCGGCGCTAATGCGAGATTGGTGCTTAAGCGGATTGTGCGTTCATGCACTGCGAAGGGCCAGAAGCAGACTGGCTGGAACAGTATCCACAGCCTTACTGGCAAGTCACCACGGACCGTGCCAAATGGTCAAGGCAGCAGGATGAGCGAGGTTGTTGCCCTGTCAGACGCACCAGGTGTGGGACAGCAAAGAAGGCGCAGATGCGCTGGCGCCGAATCTGTCATCGAATTAATGGAGTCGTTTGCTTGTTCTTGTCACGAGAGGGTGCGGTTGAGAGATAGCAATCAGCCTGGGAAGCACGAGCGGCGGGGCGCCAAGACCTTGTCACCTATCCATGTTCCTGCGATCCTTCCACACGTGCAGCTTGTCACGTTGTCACTTCAGCCTGCACACTGGATATACATTTGCTGAGTCATGACATAGCAGCAGATGTCTACTGGCCGCTATGCGTGGCTCAAGTGAGATGTGGCCTTGAGTATTTACCGAGTCGTCAACATCAGTTCGGCTGCGCCATCCTTGCGCTCAAGGAGCCGCTGCTCAGCCCCAGCCCTTATCCATAAGTCTGTACGCGCAGCGGCCGATTCTACTGCAACCTTCTATTTGCTTGGTTCCTCAAGGTTGCGGCAATCAACATACTGTCAAGAGCACGTAAGAATTTCCAAGCAGTCACACTTACCGCTTTCACTGGTTGGTACGACGATAGCGGCGACTATCGAGAGACTGCTAACAGACTTATGGCCATCACTTGGACAGTAGAATGGAGTCCAACCTAACCGATCAATTCCAGGTTGGAAATAAATTGGCCAGCGCCGATGACTTTGCCTACGTCTCACTTGACGCTGAGCGTCAAGAATTCAGACTACTTACAATACATGCATCTTCCGGACACGCGACGGATACCATTCGTGCAACGATCACCACTCAATCCCTAATTGAGAAGCCTCACTATGAGACTGTTTCCTATTGCTGGGGCGATGCCAGTATACGCGGTAAAATCATCCTCAACGGTCATCTCTTTGACTTGCCCGCCTCAACGGAGAACACTCTCAGGCGTATGCGATACGATAACACGGACAGGGTACTTTGGATCGACGCCATATGTATCAACCAGACGGACATCGACGAGAGATCGCATCAAGTGGCCATGATGGACGGCATCTATCGATCGGGTGTCCGAAATCTCATCTGGCTAGGAGAAGCTGAACCCTGTCATGCTGATGACGCTGTTAGAGTCTTCAACGCCGTGTGGCAAGGCATTCTCTCGGTCACAGGAGGAGACGGCGATATTTCCTCCTCAGTTCAAGATGGTCAAAGGAATCGTATAAGACTTGTGGATTCCCCGATTGTCGAAAGTGACTTCGATTTCCGGCCTATCTTGAGAGTGTTTCAAAAGCCATGGTTCGCGCGACTGTGGGTCATTCAGGAAGCAGCACTTTCAGCCTCGAACATATGTTTGTTTGGCCACCGAGAGCTGGATCTTGTGCAAATTCTCCGGATCAGCAAGTGGCTTTTGCACAGCATGGCCTTTTTGCCAGACGGATTCAAGCCTAATAAAGGCATGCACGATGCTGCTGAAATGTGGTCGTACGTGGACCCATTCCTCCGGCCGCCATACAGATATTATCATGCTTTTACGACGAGGGCTATGGCCACTGGCCGGAACTTCAAAGCCACTGAGCCAAGAGATTACTTCTATGGAATACTCGGCCTCGCTCACGTCTCGATGGGTCATCCTCCAGCAAATGATTCTCTTCTGCTACCAGATTACCGACGAACTCTCAAAGAGACCTATATCAATGCCGCAAAATACACCCTCAAGGAGACTGGTGAGCTCGAATTTCTCGCCATGGTCTTCCGACGGGAAGTCGACCGAGGTTCAAGCTGGCCCTCTTGGCTCCCACGATGGAACCGACCATTTGACGTTCTGCACGATGCTTTTCCACTGCCCTGTGACCATAAAGCCGGAATCGTCACTCAGCAACTGGCACGCTTTTCAACCCATGAGACCGATCCAGGCCTGGCCGTGTTCGCTGGCTCCATCTTCGACACCGTCAAACATGCCAACGAGCCATTGCCATGGCCCGCAGACGACCTGTGGAACGAAGTGAACTACAAGCGCGATGGCATAGTGGAGTCATACCAGGACGTCAAGACCACTTTCACACAGCATGCGAACGACAATGATCGGCAAGAATCTCGGTGGCCCATGGTCTTAGGTCAAACTCTCACAGGGGGCATGACCTGTTTCGACCAGGTCCTCACGCCAGGGAGCACTGCTGAGATCTTTCTGCTCTTCGACCAGTACATGAAGACAGGCACACTTCCACGAGAGATAGACTGCCTAAGCCAGGCGAAAGGACCGGCGTATCTGGTGTCCAAAATGCTCATCTCAATGAGGACAATGTGGACGCACAGACGATTCTTCGCCACCGAAGGCGGGCTTGTCGGCTTAGGCCCAGGTCTGATGGCCCCAGGCGACCAGATTGCTATACTGTACGGGTCTCGGTTCTGTGCCGTTCTCCGACCGCTAGGCGATGGCACGTACGAGTTCATGGGAACGGCTTACGTGCACGGGGTCATGGAAAGGCAACTGATCGATGGTGAACTGAACGACAGACGTGGGCCAGATGTGGAGATATGGATGCGGTGACCACACATACATCGCGACATCTCTGAATGACTTCTACTTGGCAAAGTTCCATGACTGATATTGGAAATCCCGATCCCAAGAGACAGACCGAAGATACGCTCACATCGCATCCAACACCGGTCGCTTTCTTTCACTCCTGCGCTGCCCAATGCCTGATGGCAACAAACATGACTTACAGAGATAGTCGAACTTCCGCCGTGAGATGTGGACTAGAAATGACGACAAAAGATGGGACGGCAAAGCTCGAGGTTGAGCATATTCTACCGGGGTCCCACGACACCCGTACAAATACACATTGTATATACACATACATCATATACACCCACCACCTTACCTCTCCTCCCTCTCATCTCTCATGCTCACCGAACTTCCTTCAGCTTCTCAGGCGTCATGGTCACAAACTCTTTAGTCCCCACATTCTCCAAACCAGTCGCATCGCTCCTGCCCTCCTTAATACCCTTAACGACGTCCCACGCACTCCTCAAACAATCATTGACACCAACGCCTTGAGTCCAGTTGCCAGCGACTCTGACCTTGCCGTTATACTGTCTAGCAAGAGCATGATGCGCCGCCATCAACCGCGCCTCGTGCCCAACAGTGTACTGCGGAATGCAATCCTTCTGCAAATTAACCGCCCAAGCTTCAGGCTCCTGGTGAATACCGAGCTGTCTCGACACGACTGCGCGGGCCATTTCTAGCCCTTCCTTCTCGCTAGGATAAGCAGGCCAGCCGTCCCACCAGTGTCCACCTAGCATGACGGTGATTTTCGTCCCGCGGGCATCGACTTCGTCTTGCACGACAGGTTTGGCAGGGAAGTTGTGCCAGCCGAAATCGTTGACGTTGATCATGCGGCCGGCGGCGTGTTGGCTGGTCAGCGCTTCCATGTCGTTGATGGACCACTTCGAGGCGTCTGTGTCTGCGTTGGCGGGCGAGTAGGCCGTGTCGAAGGTGACGCCGAGGGCGCGTTCGGGGTTCTGTTCGAAAGGCGTCGCGAGGGGGATGAGGTAGCCGAAGCCCTGAGGGTGCATGTTCGCTTGCGGGTAGTAGAGGTTGACGGTCATGACTGTCACGCTCGGGGTCGCGGGGGCGAGGGTGGTGTTTGCTGGTGCTAGGGCGTTGAGGTGCGAGGGCGAAAGGGCGGAGACGACCATGGAGTGGCGGGTTGGGTCTGGAGACTTGAAGGTCGTGATGTCGACGCCGCTCTTATCGGTGGCGAGGGCGAGGGCTTTCACGGGCGTGCTGGTCTTGACTTCCACGTTACCTGAGTCCCACAGCTTGCGAGCCAGCTTGTCGACGAGCATTCCCAGACCGTCCCGGAAAGTGAAGACGGAAGTATCCCTGAGTGTCCTCCTCAGCAGCGGATCCCAGTTGAAGCTCTTCATCTCACGCAAGAAATCCGCTTGCACCTTAGGCATCTCCACTCCCTCCGCACCCGCCTTGACTTGACCAGCAAGCACGCTGCCATGCTTTAGATCATCCCTGTAAGGCGTAGGGAACAAGCTCTTCGCGCTAAGTTTGTACACATCACCCGCATAAATGCCGTGAGTTATGCCACTCACAATGCGATCGACCATCGTCTTGCTGAAGCGCCTCGCGAAGAAATCGCCAATACTCTCGTCCTGCACGCTCTTATCGCGTCCTTCTTTCCAGTACTCCGTCGCGGCCGCCCACATGGAGCCCTCGAACACAGGCTCCGACCAGAAGTTCTGGAAGTTCTCCCAGAAGCCGTAGGAAGGGTGTGGCATCCGCACGAGGTGGTCCGGGTAGTAGAGGAAGCGGTTCGTAGCGGCGGGCGAAGTGTTCTGGGTAAAGATAGTGTCCTTTCCGAGGTCCAGCTCTTGAATGAGACGCGCTGCGAGAATGCCATTGGAGGCCGGACGGAGCGTTCGTGGTCCTGCTTCGAAGAGGACATTGCCGCCCTTGACGTCGACGCGCTTGCTCGACAGCCAGCCGCCAATCCTGTCGCCGCTTTCGTAGATTGTGATTTTTGCGCGAGGCAATTGTTGCGTGAGGAAGTATGCCGTTGCCAGGCCTGTTATGCCGCCGCCTAGGACGGCGATGTCATGGCTGTGTGTGACGGAGGCGTAGGATCGCTTTGCAGACGAGAGAGTGCTTTTACATAGCGTTGCTGCTGTAGATGTGGATGAAAAGTGCGACGAGCGCAGCTTTAACGCCGTGCTCAACCCATTGCCGCGACGAAGCATTGCTGCATTATCTTACTGCAGAAGAGCGTGGCGGTAGAGTGAGAGTGAGCCATTGGATTGCCGTGCCTGAAGTTCATCGATGTTGATCGGCTTTCGGAGATCGGAGACGTCACTGTGCGCGAAGGAGACTGGATGTAGACTTTTGGGCGCTTGGACTCAATGCTTGCAGGTACCTTATGTACGACAAGAACACATGTGGTATTAAATGATCTCTGCCGCAAGTGATAAAGATTGATGATTATGCATTTTATGTTATGAATGTTCGATGCTAAATTGACCAACGCGACACGTCGTAATGCAGCGTGTTCCCAAGCTCGTCCACCCAACCACCATGTCGAAAACAAAAGGCCAGTGGTATCATTAAAGCAGCTCCAGCACCAAATCGTATTCTCTCCTGAACGCCATTGCACTATATCCACATATTCAATTCTTTTGACGCAGCGCCTGTTACTTTCAGCGCGACGCACCATCATGATCATCGTGAAATCGTCGGCTTGCTCCTCATATTCACACTAGGCGGCGGCGCACCATCGTCACCAAACCCGCCACCATAGCCATAACCATCCTGATCGACGCCGCTATCCGGATAAGGCAAATTGCGTCGTAAATCGCCCATGTTCATGAACGTAGCTGGACCGCTTCCCAGCATCGGGCTGGGCTGTGTTCCTGCTGAAACAGGCGAGATATCGTCCGGATAAGGTAGTGGAGTTTTTGGCGGTAATGGTGGAGGACCCGAGGGGTATGTTGGAGGTGGCGGAGGTGCTGAGGTTGGAGGTGGAGAGTATCCTAGCGACTCACCGCTGTGGCGAGGTGGTGGGTAGGTCGGTGAAACGATGTGGTTGTGACTGTAAGTCGAGTTTGCTGCGCTGACAGTGCGATTGTGTTGGCCTTGGAAGCTGTTGCGAGAGTAATGGCTGTTCTGTGATTGTGAGTATGACAGCTGCGTGGGTGTCGTAGCTGTATTGTCGTCTGGTGTAGGATTGACAGCTTGTGGAAACTCATCTGAAGTAACCACAGTGAATTTCATGTCGGCAACACTGGGTCGGTGGTCGTAGGAACGTCGAGGCGGAGGCTGCACTGAAAGATAGGCGTCGTCGCCGGGTAATTCGACAGCCATAGGGTTGCTGGGTAGGGAGATTTGCGGGTTCGAAGTGGGCGACTGATCGTAGCCGTCCTGCCAACTTAGACGGCCACCAGGCGCTTGATTGCGAGCAGTACGGTCGAAACGTTTCTTCGCAAAGTGGACCCTTGCTAGTTTGGCTGCGGCTCCAATGTTCATGCTCTGGACATCATTTTTGCCCAGATACATGCGTGTGCCCGTGCTGATTTCGCTCAGGCGATTCCACTCGTTCATACCGAACTCGCCCACGCCAACTTCCACATTGAGCCTGTAGTAATTCTCCGAGTTCACGTGTCGAGCGCCGAGGTGTTCGTGTACCATATACTCATGTGTGACCTCGCAGCCTTCGATCTTGGCAATCAGCTTTCGTCGTGCTTCTGCGAAGTCACCTATGGTGCCTCCCATGAAACCTTCCCACCATTCAGACTGCTGTTCTGTGGTACCAGCAGGTCGCTTACCCGTGCCAATACTGACGAATACGCCCACTTCTCGGCCAGGCCATTCGTTAACAACCGCCTCATCCAAGACTTGAGGCGCCGGGTTGTACTTTCCAGATCCTTCGTCGTGGTATACTGACTGTCCGATGTGTATTGGTTTGAATGCAAGACCAGTAGCTGCTGTGGCTCTTCCGGCCTCCCAGATCTTGCAATTCACATCCGACGCTGGCTCCTTCCGCGAGTCGTATGATCGAAGCATGACAGAGCTTGAAGAGGAGCGTTTCCCGGCGAACATGGCAGTCACTGCTGTCTTCGTCCGGTTTTCTCGGGCGTCGTAAAGTAGAGCATTTGCATTTCCCCATCTGAGCGATCCAAAATTTCTAGGTGGATTGACCGGACTCATGCCGACTTGACTGTAGCGGCTGCTCTGGCTCATCGTCCGTGAAGGTATGCTGTCTGGGCCACTTTGAGGTGAGTCTGGCGCCATGGGAGTCGCATTCGCCAGAATATCGTTGCCCTCATGTTCGGAAATAGTGTGATCTCTTACCGCCTCGCGGATTGCTTCTTCCAGTTTGCTGGCCTTAAATAAAGTTCTTTTGTAGGGAATGCCTGCAAATGTTTTGTCCGTCTCAAAGACTCTTCTCGTCAATCGCACATATAAATCCTTGCAAGTATCGATGTCGAGTCGTAGACGACCCAGCATGATAGCAATTAGACCTCCAGTACCGGTACCGGCAATGAGGTCAAAGTGGTCGGCGGGTTTGGGGATTTCATGGCGTTTGGGTGCGCGTCCTTCGATCTCGACAAAAGTGCGGTGCATGAGCTCTTGCAGAATAATGAGCATAGAATACCCGCGTACACCTCCTCCATCCAGGGAAAGAATGCGCAATGGCGGGCCTTTCGTGGTGTCCTTGCGTCGGAGTCGTGTGGGGTCGTCCATGGTGTTGGTAATGTCGGCGCAAAGGCCGGGAATTGGTTGCGCTTCGCCAGTCGCCTTCTCGCTGGTAACGCGACGTGAACAAGAGCGATGTCTGGTTGGCGGTAGCAGTCGCGAATGTATGGCAAATGAGCTGCGCGGTTCGTGTTGAGTGTCGGAGGGCTCTAAGTGTCGGTTGTCGGCGCTTCGAGGCGGCAGGTTAAGGTGGGGTGTTGCGGGACAAAGGCAACAAGAGTGTCGATGTCCGAGGGCGAAGAGTGTAGACAGACACTGCTGACAAGGCGCAGGGCTGAAAGGTCGTGCGCACGGTATGCAGAGTTGACTGCGATGAATACTGGGGCTGACACGGAAATCGGTACTTGGGCACTTGGGCTAGGGCTGGGCTGCAAGCACTTGGTGGAGGTGGTGGTGCACAAGGCGGCGGCGGGTTGGCGACGAGGCGTCAGGCGGTGGTGGCTGGAGGCAGCGTTATGTACTCGTGCTGGGTGATGAAGTCGTCTCCTGATCTTCGTCTAATAACTCGTGTGCAGGGTACTGCGGTCGATGGCCTTGATCCGAGACATCATCCATCATCGTACCCAGCAAGCACACACCGCGCACCACCCAGCTCCCCTTCGCCTCTCGGCGGGGCGTCTTTGCAAGCACAACGTCTGCCAAGCAGAGAGTTGCTGAAGCGAGCGCCGACTCCACATCGCGTGGTCAAGTCATCGTGGCTGAGCCTCAATTGGCAGGGATTATCTTGCAATCGCTCTTCAGCCTTTTGCCTCTGTGAACTGCTCCCTGCCGTGCCTGCGTAAACGATCAACGAACGACATGGGTTCAAGTGTGGCTCAACGCCTTCTGTGCTCTTTAGCTCGTTTCACGCCTTACGATCGGCAGCCTAAGCCTGCCCAATCCACAGCGGCAGGAACCCTTTCCGACCGTGCGGAGAGTCAACCATCCGTTCGTCATCGAGATGGGCAAGTATCTGATGAATCGTTGGAACTTGGAACGTTAGACAAGTGTGGTGGCCAGCGAGATGCCGTTGCGGCTCTCGTAGCGACCCCAGTAAATACCGGATATGAGGCTTGACACAATATATCTCTATACACGTGCCCGGAAGCAGAAATCGGGAGCTAAACTTTGACAAACATGGCCTGCATGTTGCCGAGCTCCATCTGTCGCCCCGCAGTCAGACGGGTTGTGATTGCTACAAGTCAGATAAGACCGCGTGCTAAGAGGCAATCAAGTCGACTGTCCTCGCAAGCACCATCTTGCCCTGGAAAGATATATTTCTCCGATAGGCCATTTCTGGTAACACTGCATCCGCCTGCATATCGATCTGATTGTACACCGTCACATTTATACATACACACACTTCGTCACCATGAAAATCGAAGCCCTCTACACTTATCCCATCAAAGCACTCCGAGCCCAGTCGCTCGATGCCGCCACCTGCACCAAGCATGGCTTTGCCTACGAACGATGCTTCATGCTTCTGGAAGAAAAGACTGACCCATCGACAAATGCTAAGACCTACAGAAACATGGCCGTTGCCCACGATCCTCTCGGAACTCGTTTCTTCCCAACCTTGCAACCGCCGTCATCACCAACATCTAAAGATGGCTCTATAACCATCCTGTTCAGCCCACCGAAAGACTCCTCAAAGCAAGAGTCCACCATCACAGTCCCCTTGGAGCCCGAAGTAGACGGCCTACACCAAGTCGAAATCACAATGCACCTCAGCCCCTCAAAAGCCTACCTCATGCCATCCAAATACAACGACTGGCTCTCCTCCTGCTTCGGCTACACCGTCGTGCTCGCCTACCTAGGTCCAAACTACCGCCAAGTCCTCATGTCCACCCCCTCCTCATCAGGCACAACCACCGGCAACGGCAGCGGCTGGCTCTCCTCCCTTACCTCAACCGCCACCTCCTACCTCCCAAATCTCTCAGCCATCAGTCCCCAAACCCCAAGCAAAGAACGAGAAATCACCTTCTCCGACTGCGCACCCTACCTCATCGTCTCCTCTACCTCACTAGCACCCCTCTCCTCTCGCCTTCCCGAGGGAACCGAAGCAGACATCACCAAATTCCGGCCCAATATCGTCGTCTCCGGTGCCGCCGAAGCGTGGGAAGAAGACTATTGGGCCGAGCTTACCGTCGACGGCGGCGGAAGAGCCTCTGATGCTGATGCTGGTTCAGCAGGTGCAAGTGGAAGTGTAGGCTTCACAGCCGCACACAACTGCGCCCGCTGCAAATCGCTCAACATCGACTACGAGACCGGCGCGCCGGGGAAAGGCGGCGAGGGGAAGCTGTTGTCTGTCATGCAGCGGGATCGCAGGGTGGATCTGGGGATGAAGTATAGTCCCGTTTTTGGGAGGTATTGCTTCTTGACTTCTGAGGAAGACGGCGAGAAGGTAGTGAGGGTTGGGGATGAGGTTGCCGTCAACAGGGTGAATGAGGAGAGGACGAGGTTCGGTGAGTTCAGCGAACCCTTTTTGATCATGCTCGCTGTGGTTGCCCTGGTGGTTGGAATTTTTGCTGACATCCATCGGTCTCACAGATTGGAAAGGTCTTGCGACTGCTTAGATGATGGGAATATTCGAGGGTTGATCATACGGTGTAAATATTCGACGTCATCAGTCATGTGCCACTAATTGTTCACGAATGCGTATGTTTTCCATCGCCCTCGCACGTCATTAGATTGCAGGCCCAAACTCGCAGCCAGCAAACGGCCCGAAGTCAGTGTCAGTGTCAGTATCGGACACCTTATCCGGAGACGAAGGGCAAGCCTTGCTCTCCTGGTAATTGCCTCGAGTGTTGCCACCCTTTCCATTCCTAGGCACTTCCCAAATCACTCTGATCGTGTCCAAGATCTCAACCGCGCTCCTCAACTCCCTAATCAGCACCACACACCTCTGCCTCTCAGCTTTGACCCCGTCCAAAAGCTCCATCATAGCCCCGAAGCTGACGTCCAACTTCTTCATGGCGAGGCGCACATCCTCCATCTCCACCAGATCATCGTAGCCTCCGCCTCCTCGCTGTCGGTGGTCCGGCCAGTCGTGGCTAGACGGGTGGTCCGCGTTGTGCATGTCTTCGATAGCGTCGAGCAAGCGACTTGCGTATTTGGCGAAAGGGTCGAATTGATTGCTCGTTCGAGTGGCAGGTCCGCTTCTGCGTTCCATCCATTGAAGTCGACTTTCAGCTTCCACAGATGGGCGCGTGTGCGCTCGTCCGCGTAGGGCACGTAGCGCATCTCGTTCTTGAAGGTTTCGTCTAGGCGCACGGCGTGGGACAGGGCGGCGTGGAGAGCGTGGTGGAGAGCACGCATGGCTTTGGGAAATGATAGCCGGGCATTGGTGGAGTACTCTGGGCTGCGCTGGCGTGGATAGGAAGATGTGGGCCGGTAAGAAGAGAAAGTGTTGGGAAAGTCAGGACCGAAGTTTTGATCAGTTTGGTAGGGGCTGATGGGGGACGCGTAGTAGGGATTGATCCTGTTGCGGTCGAACTTTGTCCGTGGTGATGGCATGTAGGCGTTCTCGTAGTTTCCAGAGGCGACCGAACGGGAGCTGAAAGGCCGTCCCAATACTCCAAGATTACGCATTTGGGCAGCGCGGGTGAAGTCCTTACGATTGTGGATGGGTAGGTCGAAATGTGCCATGGCTCAGTGTCAGTAGCGCTGGATGAATTGATGCCGTGTCTGAACGAAGGCTGTCTTTTGGTTATCTGCAAGTGAAAAGATTGCTGAACGAGTATTTGGTGGTTGCTTCGGGCAAGCTTTGCTTTCACTGATGCTTGTAGCTCGTAGCTAGGGCCTGCCACCCGTGATCTAAACGCAAAGGACATGCTCGAGTGGGTGCGTGGACGGCGCACTCAGCCGCGATGCGCTGTACATGTGTTCCGCTATGCCTGCCGCTACCCGAAGCAGCAAACAACTTGGCTAGGTCGGCGAAGGCGCCGGCATTGCACGTTCACGCCGAGCAGGAGGTATCTGTGTTGACTCGCCGAAAGCATGGAAGTCTGCTCGCTCGTTTGTGTCCCATCGTGAAGCTGCTGGTCAGATCTGGAGACGCCTGCGCATACCTCAGCGTCTCGATGCTTGTACCAGCAGCGGGTATGCGAACTTGCTTCTTATGACCACTGAGATCAGTTCGGAAGTGCGTCCCTCGACTTGTGAGCGATGTGCTCGTACCCTGCAACACAGACCCAGTAATGGCTGTGTCGACTACTGAGATCGTGTCGGAAGTGTGTCCCTCGACTTGTGAGCGATCTGCTCGTACCCTGAATTGCAGACCCAGTGATGGCTGTGTCGACCACTGAGAGCTGATGTGTAGACTCACGAATAGCTCTCAGCCACTAGCATCATCAGAACTCGTGCTTTGCGGCGTGGAGTTCGCCATCAGATCTACCCACTCGGACCTAGCTCTCATATTCGCGCCTGCTTCCGAGTGTGAGACGTCTTTAGGCACCTCGCACAGTGCTACACTTTCCGTTCCACTGGTGGGCGACGAGTTCTTCGAGTCCTCCGTCGGGGATGGCGAGCCTTTTGGACCTTCAAGTTCCATGCTCGTGGGGCCCTTCTCCACCTTTCTCATGAGATTGCTGGAAGTCTTAGGACCCGCGTGCCAGATGCCTTCTTGCCGTGGGTTTTGACGAAGAAGTTCAAAAGCCGCTTGTCGTGTTTCTGCATCCCTGCAGCGAGATATTGCCATCCACAAGGGATCAGTGACCCATAGTGAGCAAGAGAAGTATGGGGTCCCTGCGCTACCTGCGGTCAAACTCGGCAAAGGTGGACAGGAGAAGTCCGCGAGAACTTCTCGCGAGAGTTCAACGATAGCGCGAAACTCATCATCGAAGGGGTGGTATGCTGCAGGCCCCTCCCGCTGATCGACTCTAGCAATCATTGTGCCCACCAGTTGGTTTGCCTTTAAGACCATAGCTCGCTTGCGGTCCAAGTTTGATAGCTTGTCGTCGTTTTCGGCCAAGTATGCAGAGAATGCGGCTTCCCAGCGTTCGTACCAGGGCCCGTACCGCATCGTCTTCTTTGCGTGTGTAATAGCGTGGTGATCTGCTGGAGCATCTGGATTGAAGCGTTGCGCATAGCGCATGTTGCTATTCATAGCGTTGTGTAGTGTTGCGTGTGCATGGTCGAGGTTGTATATCCGGTCAACTACTGGCAAGGGAGGAACTGAACTAGTCTCATCTGTAGCAGGGCGGTCTCCTTTTCCCAGGAGAGCAGTGGCTTGTACTTCCAGGCGTTCCACAAGAGTGCGCAGGAATTCAATCTCATCTCCTTGGCTGTTTGCATTTTCAGGTGCTAGTGGGTACTGGGCTTCCATAAGAGTCCTTCCTTGGAGAGCATGTCGGACGGCTGAGTCGCAATGGCCTTGCATGGATTCAAAACAGGTGAATAGGACACACGCGATCAGCGCCAACTTTGAGACAGGCAATCTCTTGCGACCTCCAATACCGTTGGAACCTGTCTCCGGTCTACTGTTTGTTCCGGTCAAGTAGGCGATTGAGCGATTACATTGCGTCAGTGCAAATTCGATAGCCTGAGCCTTTGTCTTCTCGTCCTGGAACGCGCCTCGGAGTATTGACTCGTGTAAGGAACCAATTGCAGAGACAGCATGTAGTACGACAGGCTCGTGATATGAGTATTGAATACATTGAGACCAGAAAGCGTTCTCAAAGAAGCCAGCCATCTGTGGAGCGCTCTGTTTATAGCGAGAATCAGTAACATGGTTCGGACACCATCTTGAAATCCAATCTTAATACTTACAAAAGTAACGAAGAAGTTGAGAGAGTGCCTCTCACGCCAATTACGTCGCCATTTTGTGTCAATACGAAGCGTGTCCAAGCCATCCGAGATGCGTGACAGGCCAAGTGCCGACTCGTCACCGTCATTCTCATTGACACTCCACTCTGTGGACATAGCCATTCTGCAGCCTGGGTTGCTGGGATTACAAGGGATGCCGACGATAAGGCAAGGGACGCAGCCAGTGATCATTTGTCCTTTGCTTGCAGCAGAACTCCGACTCTTGGTGCGCTGGCCATCCGCACCGTTCTCAAAGCTCCATCCGTTGCCATTGAGATGCTCCGCTCTCGAGGTATTGTCTTCTCTTGGTACGCTGTCTCCAATACTCTCCGATGCTTTCCTTTTAACCTTCTCTTGCTCCCCAATCGTGAAACCACTCATGTTCCCATTGGCGGGCGACGCAAGCACTTGTGTAACGGCTGGCCGCATCCTGAAATGGTGGTGTCGCTTCCGGCGTGTTCTGCAACACCGCGTACTCGGCCGCCGAGTGCTGAAGCTTTCAACTAGATGCGATTACAGTAAGATCATTTTTCTGAGGGTAAATCCGCGCATCTCAAGTGTCAACAACGCGGGAAAGCGAGGGTCGAGGGTACATCGCTGGGACGGCTGTGTATGTTGCCTCTGAAGCATCAAAGATGGGAGGAGGCTTTGACATAGCAGGCGGCGATAACAGCCACCACTTTGAGGCCTAGACAAAGTTTGAACACCAGCGGTTCGGTTGATCGCGCACGAGTCGATCGAGAGCCACCTTTAACCACATGCACGGCGTCTTTGGGTAAGGTGCCTTGGTATTCCTCCACTATGGGCCGCGCAAGACCGCTCTTAGCGGCCCGTTGGCGTTTGGGGCTCAAATCCTTCCTTCGGCATCTACCGTAAAGTAAGGTATAGTGTGCACTTTGAAGCGATCAGCATACTAGAACATGCGGATCTCCTCCTTAAGCTGTATACGAATAAGGATTCAGAACGAACTTGCATGCACTTCATCCGCAACATCTTCACCGAGTCGTGGACGGCGAATCGAACACAAAATGCATGGATTACGCCATTTTTTTCGCTGCCTGTAATCCCGATGATCACAATGCATTTGATCTGCATCTGTGGGGCGGTGTGATCCGAAGACCAGACTATCGTTCTTAGAATAGATCTTCACCTTTTGAGATATTCCTGGAGGAATATCAATATGCAAACGGTGCGCCACTATCTACCGGGAAAGATCTAGTCATATATAGAGCAGCCAGAGAGAGGTTCGTGTAGTCTTACTTTACCACGTGTAAGTACATTGTCCAGTTCTTGCACAGTAGTAGTGCGATTTATCAGCGAAAAGGTACAGCACTATGGATGTTCCCATTTTGCCCGACTACCTATACAATTCTTTGCTTCATATAGAATTACATCCGCTTGCAAGGCCTTTCGCTCGATTTGCAAAACGCTCAAATGCTCAGCAACAGAACAACATAAGTTCAATCAAGCCTTGATCCGCTTCCAGATATACCACCAAACCGTCCTAAACCTGAACATACGCGAAGATACCGCGTTCGAGCTTCTTAGCGCCGGGGCCGCGAAGCTGCGCGTTGACCTCAGAAGGATGTACAACGGCGAAGATGAGCATGACGATGAACATCAGCAGCGCGTCAAAGATGTACAGATAGGCTTCATGCGAGATGAGATAGCCATCGTTGCCTGGAAAACTATGCATTAGCCCAGACCCTTACAGATTGTAGTACCACGGCAGCTCTCACCTTGAGCATATTCGATCAAACGGAATACGCATCGTACCCAAATCAGGGCGCTACCAGCATATAGTGAGTACAGACTCCTTGGCCACAGCTGGTACAGTTGCATGCTCTTGTTTGTGGGCACACGTATGAGCCGGGCGTGGAAGATACCAGCAGTGACAACAAAGCAGGTGAAGAAGAGAATCTGGACGACAAGACCGCCAATAATGATGTTCTCGCCCATCTTCATGGAATCAATGCTTCCAGATGCCATGATACCACCACCTGCGCCCTGCATGAGGAACGAGACCACGTCACCAACGACGAAGATCTTGGTCAGCCATCGACCTCTAATGATCGAATGTTGTTCGCCATCTGTGATCAACATAATCCGCCCAAGGACCATATAGATGCTAGCTGCGAATACCGAAGGGGCAACCAGAACCAAGATCGTATGTGATGAGTAGACGGGTACTGTGAAGTCTGGAGCTTGTCCTGCCGCGATCGCCCTCTTTGTGAACCAATTAGTATCATCATTGCAACAGCTGTCATCCAACATACAGTAAGGAACCCGATGACCTCGACTACAGACATTGATGTGTTAGCAACTGACACTATAAGCGAGTGGGTGATGTCGACTTACACCAACAACCGACGACAAAGGCTGTGAAGAACCATGTCTTGGTTACGATATATTGATAAGTATGCAGACTTGCGGCCGCTAAGAACAAAAGCATGAACAGAACTGCCGCTCCCATGCTCGGGTCATAGCGAAAGAGCTTGAAATCAACGACTTCTTCTGCCATTGTACTCGGTGGTTGAAAATGATGTCGCTGTGAGTGTGGGATACATGGCTGCTTTCTGCTGCAAAATTACAACTTATATGGAAAGATGGACTCTTCATCATTGTCAATATTTCGCATCTCTAGCGAAGCTGTCCGAGGATATCGGATTGTTGTCGCCGTGCCCTAGGTGGCACTAGTCAGGAGCAGTCCAGCATCACCGTGCAACAAAATTAGACAGGAACATGTGCTATTCTAAGAGAATCAGCCTTGACAAGAGTTGATCTAAAGCACGATGAGAAAAGCCATACCTACTCGCATTGCGGTAGCGTAATTTTGAGTAATGTTTCGGGTTATCGTATATTTTGATTCTACTGTTCAGCTGCCGCGTACCGAGCACAAAGCACTTCTACCAAGGGCTTGGCCTCAATTGATGACCTGATGATTCAACATTGGGCTTTTCGAGAATCTACTTTCGAAACCATGAAATCGCTTGCGAAGAAATCCTAATCAAGCCTCGTGTGCGTTGACAGTCTGGCAGACAACATCTTTTCCTCCGTTCCTTGGTCTCAACAATTGCTGAAACCCTAACTCTTACCTCCGTACCGACTCAGCCGTTTGATGCCGGACCCACACCACACCGTGCACATCTCGCGTTCCAACCGAGATTCATCGTACAATCTTGGTCTACTACTACATTCTACATGCACTAGCATTTGGCAAATCAAGGCTATGCAGCCCGCATTTCGAAGGAAGATCCAGAACCATGCAGGCAACACCTCGGAAGACTCACAAGAAGACCCGCTCGGGCTGCGTGCAATGTAAACGACGAAAAGTGAAGGTGGGTAAGTTCACCATATCAAATGGTCTCTCTCTCTTTACGTTCACGTCTGTCTGCATTTGCTCCTCACAAAGTCTGCGCGAAGTATCTCTGCGGGTGATATGAGATTTATATAAACATACCTGACAGTAGAGGCATTTCGTTCGTACAGACACCAGTATACCCTCGACATCATCTCAATGGTGGACAAACAAAGTTCGAGAATATAGCTGCTGATACTAGTATGGAACGTTGCAGGATCCTGCTGAGACTTCCAAGCTACTTCTGTGTTATGGATGTTGATTTTCGATATGGCTTAGCTGACAGCTCCATAGTGTGGCGAAGAAGGCTGCCCTTGCAAGAACTGCGTCAGAAGAGGTTTGGAGTGCACTTATGTTCAGCCAAGCTCAAGGAGCACACCAGACACCACTGAGAGTCCACATCCATATCCAGCCATAACTCGACAATCCGATCGTCCTACAACAGAGTCTCAGCAGGATCACGCTGGATTGAACAGGCAGGAAGAACTCTGCTTGATTCACCATTACACAACTTCCACGCACCTAGGCCAGTTTTCGAAAGGACCCGATGAACACGCGGAGATATGGAGAGACATGCCTTTCCAAGACGGTCTGGCGTACCCCTTCGTACTGGACGCCGTCCTCGCAGTCGCCGCTCTTCATAAAGCCTACGTGGAACCAGAGCACAGCAAGAAGTACATGTCTGCATGCTTGTACTACCAGAACCAATGCCTCTACGCCTACCAAAAAGAGCTAGCCAACATCAACGAAGACAACTGCCATGCAATATTCGCTGTATCGGCTCTAGTCCATATCCTCAATATCGCAATATCCCCCGGCGGTCCTACCCTATCGCCGACGCCACCAATCGAGACATTGCTATTACAATTCCAGCTCACGCGTGGCATCATGGTTGTGCTCAGTACAGCGTGGCATACCGTCAGCACTGCGCATTACAAAGGCTTGTTCAAGATACCTGGATACAATACGCCGACAAATGCCGTCAACACGCCAGAGGTCGCTTACGCGATGGAAGAACTCAAACGATGTGTAGCCAACACGGAATCAAGCGACACATCCGTCCAAGACTTATACAAGACCTCCGTGGAAAGCTTGGAGAACCATTTCAAGCACGTCGAGCAGGGCGGAGATCTCAACGCTATCGTCGCCTGGCCCATACACCTCGATGACAAAGCAGAGCAGCTCCTTGCAGACCGCGATCCGCTGATGATGCTGATATGTGTACACTACGGCGTGCTCTGCTTACACGTTCATGATAAGTGGTGGGCGCATAATTTTGGTTGTAGGCTGATATGGGAGCTTTCTGACTCGCTTCATGCGCTGGACGCGTCGTGGCTACCATTGACCAGTTGGGCAAGGTCTAAAGCAGCGAACGTTCGAGCAGCCTCTGCCGACCTGAAGCTGCGGTGAAAGCTAGTATCAGCAGCTGTAGCTCTAGAACTTGGGTTTGTCACAGTTGAGAACGTATGTTGGTCTCACTGTCGACAATATGCCGCTACCATTGAGTAAATATTCAAATGATACCACAGTGCCCAAGGAGAGGCCAAGCAAAAACTTAGACTGTACACTTTACATTCATACATTATATTGACATCGTCGTCCGATCATGGCGACACAGAGCGATCGATCTTGACCTTGCGCATCCCATCCTCACCAACGTCCCAGCCAATCTCCTCCTTCAAGACCTTCCACACATCTGGATATCTCTCCTCCGCCCACATTTCGATATCTGCCTGCTTCGCCTGGCCTGCAGCTCCATCAAGGAAACTGCCCAGCAAGAAAGCGTCGACTTCAAGTTCGCCCTTCTCCTCCGCCTCCTCCAGTACCGTCCTTGCGAGCACGTTGTCGCCATTGCCAGCCAGAGCAGCGATGTAAGACGACCACATGGAGTGGTCGAGCTCGACGTTGTTCTTGCGCAAACGAGCCCAGATCTCTTGAGCTTTGATGTCACCGAAAGCAGATTTCTCGCAGGCGCGAAGAGCAATGTGAATGCTGTTGTATGTCGGACCTTCCCTGGAAGCCACAATGTCGTCCCAGAAGTCCAAAGCAGCGCGTGCCTCGTCGCAGATAGAGTACGCGATAATGAGAGCGTTCCGGCAGTATGTTGTTTGTGTGACGTTGTAGTCCAGTTTGAGCTGATTGTGCACGACTTCTAGACTCTCAAGATCACCGAGCTTAGCACAACCTAGGAATGCGGCGACGTACGTCTCGTCATTGGGCATAGTGTCAGTGCGTGAGTGTTGACGCATGTGGTTGAAGACATTCACGGCCATGTCGGCGCGCTCGAGTGCGAAGAACTTAAGCATGATTTCTGTGCGCTGCTCGCGCGGCATTTCATCGAAGATACCTCGAAGAATAGTGTAGGTGTCCCACACGCGGGAAGTGGTGGTGCGGGAATCGAGACAGTAGTCGACGAGACTTTGGCGAATGCTCGATCGCTCTGCAGACGAGTAGCCAAAGGAATGTGTGTTGAGCAAGTCGATTACATCGTGAATTTCGTCGCGGTTGAGGTGCAGCACGCTGAGAGTTGAGACTGTCATTGGGTCGAAGGCTGCTTCTCGGTCTGCCAAATCGGCTACAACGCTCATTATTGTTTCAAAGTCATGCCTTTGTGATGTACAAAGAGCAACTATGAGCCTGTTGACAGCTTTGACGTCAGAGTTCGATGATAGATCTTGGGCCTGGAGGTGTTTGTACGCTACTAGCGCGCCGTCTACATCGTTGACACTCAGACGGTAGTCGATCTGCAATACGAACGTTTCCGCGTCGGGCTGAACACCGCGCTCACGGCCAAGGGCGATGAAGCGCTCCGCCATGTATGGATCCTTTTGCGAAATGGCATAACGGACCAGCGCGTTAAAAGTGGCGGAATCAGGTAACCGCCACTCGGACCGATCTGGGATAGTTTCGTTCGTGCTTTCCATGACATCGAGCATCCGACCAATTTCGTCTACGCTCTTCTTGGTCCCTGCGCCCCAAACAAGCACGGCGTCCCAGATGGGCTTGCTTGGATTCGAAGACAAGACGTCTTTGACGACTTCATGTCCTAGCGCCAAGTTTCCTGAGTCCAGACACCATGCGAGAATCTGAGAGACGGAAGCTTCGTAGATGGCATCGATCCTAGTGATGGTCAAATCAGACATACGATCAGGGTCGTTGTACATGCGATGGCACTCGCTCCACTCTTGTCTCACGCCCGCAAGATCTTGCGTCGTGACGTAGAAATCGAGGAGGATTGTGATGGTATTGATGTTATGTTGTACGCCAAGATCTTTCATGATGTTGAGCGTGCGAACTAGCTCCTCATGGTTGCCCTCTCTCGAAAACCCAGACAAGATCTGGTTCCAGTCTCGGGTCTTGGGTGCACCCATACTTTCGGCATTTTCTTCTTCCATGATGGGATCGTCTTGTCCTTGGTATACTGAATTCGCGTCTTCGGTAGCCTTCACGCCAGTGGTATAGATTTTGTTCTGGACAAGATCCCGAGCCGCTTGTGACCTCCCTGAGCAGATCAGCGACCTGATGTATCCTTCGAACCCGACCCGAGCATGTCTTGGAGACACCATGGGCCTTGATAATTCCTCGTATAAAATCTCTGCCAGGTCTAGGTGAGCTTGGCTGAATTGTGAAGACTTCCTCCGTACATGATTCGCAAGCCTCGACAGGTCACTGGTGGAGATGTGCGACTCTGTCGATGCATCGTTTGATGCTTTCCGTGCTTCCAGGCAATAGCGCAAACTTTGTAGCACCAATTGCGCTTGAGTGTCTGTCATTGGACCTGCACGGCTATAATTCTTCGTTCGATTTACCTTACTACCCCCACTGTAGATTCTGAGGGCATGCGCAACTTCTTCCACCGGCGGCAACCTCGCCTGTAATCTCTTCATCTTTGCGTATTCCATCATCTTTTCGATTCCGGGATCGTAGTTCGCCTCCCTCGAGTCTCTGGGAGCTTTTTGTCTGAACATGTTTCCAAAACCAAACATGGTCCTTCGTTGCTGATATCGCCTGACAGCCGGAAATTCGCCATTACGTGCAATATGCACTCGTCGTCCATTGTTCGCCAAAGATAGAGAGCTATAGCCTTGTCTCCGTAGGCATCCACGGTGGACTATTGGCTCGTTCGCTATGATACGTCGAAAGACCTGGCGAGTGAGGTGGGACGGCATGTTGCCGTTTCGGTGTGAGCAGATCGATTATCAGGTTCCAAGATCCGCCATATAAGGTAGCAGCCCAACCAGTGAATATGTACAAATAATTACAATGGTATAAAACGATAGCTCCAAGCTGCTTGGACTACAATGATGAAACGCGAACCGGCAGGCACGCGGACAATTTTCGGACCTCCGCGCCGAGTTATGGCTGGCTTGCAACATTGGGAGATCGAGGATCAGAGGAATATAGAGAGGAGAGATCTGATCACCACACATACGACACACTCGCCATCATGTCGCTGGAACGGGCAATGACCAGGCTGTCGCTGCGACCAGCAAGCGTTTGTCGCCAATGCCGCCGCACCTTCACATCCCCTGCAAAACCGCGCCAGCAGCAATCAGCAGTTGGTGCAATTGCTGGTCCGTCTACATATGATTTACTACCCTCTGGAACGGATCGCTGACATTATCTTAGAGACCCTCCAATCTACTCGCACCGCGACCGCATCACCTCAACCTCAGCACCAGGTCCCTGACGCCGCGCCAGCTGTGGCTCCAATGCCAGCCCAGGACGCCTTTGGTTTCGCCAACAAAGCTGTAGCTTCTATCGCCGAGTCGAACAACCGCGCAAGGCTGGAAGAGCAGGCGCGTACTCTCGCGCGTGGCGCCGATCGCAAAGGTCTGGAGGCACAGCAGATCAGACGTTGGAACTTGGGAGATGTATACGCCCCTCACGACTTGAGCGGACCAGAGCAGTCAAAGTGGAAGCGGTTAAAGCAGAAGGCACGCCCAAGGTGGGATGTGCTCGACCAGCTCAACATCAACCCTATGGATCACTACAAGGTACGGGATAAGTCGTGTAGTCTCTGAGGGCTGCTCTTCAGATGGCATGGCACAGTTGCTAACACGGTCTTGCAGAACTTCAGCATCATGTCCGAGTACGTGACCGACATGGGCAAAATCAAGCACAACAAGGACACTGGACTCCGACCACGCAACCAGCGCAAGATGGCGAAGGCCGTCAGACGGGCGATCGGTCTGGGTCTGATTCCTAGTGTGTACAGGCACCCTCAAGTACTCATGCACGAACCAGAGTTCAGGAGACGCATGAGCAGGCCTGGATGGTAAAATTCTGCATTTGGGGCGTTGCGTGTATATTAACAGGGCATAACTTATGTACAATTCTATCATGATTCGAAGTACACATCTCGAAATTCGAAGGCTATAGAGCGACCTCACGGAGTGAAGGCATACCACACTTTTGTGACACGGAGGTAGCATTTGCACTACACGCACGACGAAAGAGGCGAGAGAATGCACCTGCAAGCTACAGTCGCTAAGCTCGCTTCGCGTATACCTCCATATCTTCTGATGCGTATACTAGCAGCTTTCGATCCAGCTTTGAGTTTATGCACTATTAACGTTGTAGTAGAGATATATCTGATTTTTGGGGCTGCCAATGACTGCAGCGACCATTGAGATGCTGTTCGGAGATTGATGGTGGACTGCGACAGTCTTGCGGCTGCAACATGACTGAGCAATGTTGACCACTTTTCGCTGAAGTCGCCTCACAGCTTCGAATACATCGAAATTTCATGGTATCATACAGATTTCATCAAAGCATCGACAATCGGCCGTCATTATTCTCAATCCTCTCATCGAGCCTCACGTGGTTCCGTTGCCAACCGCCCCTACCATCCCCAAGCTCGGCTTCCAGCACCCTCCCTCCATCAACCAGTCTGACATTTCTCGAGCTGGGTCGGAAGTTACCTCCCCTCGCCCATCTCAAGCTTCCGTTAGTATTCGTCAAGCACGCGTTTAGATCAATCCGGCTCTCGCGGTGGTGCCCGTTGACATCACAGCACTCCGCAACAAGTGTGCGGCCGTCATCCTCTAGTCTGATACCGCGTGAGCTAGCGCTATAATTACCGGCCAGCACATGAGACTCACCGGAATCACTGGACGACGACGATGAAGAGCTAGACGAGCTGTCGCGGCGCTTGTGGTGCTTCTCCTTTTTATGCTTCTTTTCTTTCTTTTCTTTTTTCTTCTTGTCTTTGAACTTGTCTTCGAGCATGCTGCCCGCCACGGCGCCACCGAGCGTGCCCAAGATTCCGTGGTTCATTTTGTGTCCGGCGAAGCCACCAGCAGCACCACCTGCGAGGGCACCCATCAAACCGCGATCCTCGGCGCCAGGCTGAGGGGCGCCGTAAGGACCCTGGTTTGAGGTGCCGTACTGTGGGTTGGCATAGTCGGGCGGTTGCTGGTAAGAGTTTTGCTGGTGGTAGGCCTGGTTATAGTCTGGGCCACCTGAAGGTCCGCCGTAGCTGGGCTGTGGCGGGTATTGCTGCTTGTTGTCGTAGCCGCCACCGTAATGTTGCTGCGAGTAGTTGCTGCCTGCCGGATCTTGATGTTGGTAGTCCGAGCCATATTGTTGGGGCGCACGATCGTGGGGATATTGCTGATACGCTTGATCGTTGGTGCCATAGTAGGACTGGGCATGCTCGCGACTAGGTTCATTGTTGTACGAAGGCTGTTGGTAACTTGGCTGAGGCGAATGGCCGTATTCCTGAGGTGCTGGAGATGCATATTGGCCGTATTGCGGAGGCTGCTGTCCATACTGTGGAGGTTGCTGGCCATAAGAAGGCGCTTGCTGGTTGTAGTAATCTTGGTTTGAAGAGTGGCTATAGCCGTAGTTACTGCCTCCTGCCGACGGATCTTGGGGCGGATATTGGGTCATTTTCACTTTGCTGTGATGGAGTTGTGATGTTGTTGTTGTTTGTGACGAGAAAAGTTGCGAGGTGGTTAAGCGTCAAGAGAAATTGTCGCAAGTCTTGAGGAATGCAATCAGATATAGTCACTGACAACCAATGCTCGTGCAGCATCTGATGAGCTGAACTACAAAGCTGAGCTCCATCCTTCGATAGCATAGCCACTCGGCCTGCGGCATGATCAGGATCGCTTCATGACGTTCGTTATTGGCCAGTGAATGCTCAGCCCACTGCAGCCTCACCAACCGCAGCAAGCGACAATCTTCACAGCCCTTCGAAACAGCCGAGCTTCGGCCAAGCATTTGCAAGCGTGGTGCTTGATTCAGGGCTTTACTGTGGCTGTGCAATACCTTCTACCCTCGATGACATGGCGAGCATGGATAGAATGTGAAGATGCAAGAACGAATCTATTCAGTCACTGATATCGATCACCCTTTAAAGTCTCGCAAATGCTCTCTTCTGAGCTTGCCGTGAACTCCAAATACGATACTGCTTTGGACTCGTTCTGATATACAGGTCGCAGCAAACATCAGCACGTGGATAGAATACGGCCACCCTACATACCGACAAGAAGAGTCTTCTATCGCATGCAGATGCCTCTGGAGACCTATAATGTATCAGGATACATGTATCGTATCAGACTAGGCGCTCGACTGTCCCCTTTCGGTTTGGAGCGGGTTGTGGTAAAAGCGGTCTCTCCCAATTAGGCTATCCGACAGCGGACTGTTCTGAAGGCGGACTACACCTCGTCGGCCAAAACTAACGGTCTATACCACAACAGAGATGCCGTTGTGATTACTATGACTCGGGCTCGACGGCCACTTACACTCTTGAATATTACCGTAGAGCTTGGAAATATCACAAAACACACCCAAGGACTGTATATATGTGTGTGTGTCTACTAGACACAGGCTGAATCTTCCAATCTCATCATCCTCATCTCTGTTCTTACAATGCTTGCCCGAGCTGTCTTCCAAACACAGCCAGTCCGCTGGAGCACGACATTCGTTCGTGGTAGGCGATACGCCTCATCTTACCCTCTCACGGTCAAACCAAGCCCGGACGAGCTCTCGGATGAACGTCTCGCTCCAAGGAATCTGGAGAAGGGTGTTAGAGCACTCCATGAAGATGGTCTCGTTGTCATCGAAAATGCGATCCCACACGACGATCTCGACCGCCTCAATGTCAGAATGGTAAAAGACGCCCTCTACTTACAGTCGCGTGGCAAAGACATGCCATACAATTACAACGTTGGAAACAGTACGAGCCCCAACTCTCCATCAATCATAGCTCCAACAAGATCCTGATGGCTATAATTACAGTCCAACAAGATCCACCTCCAATCAACGACTACTTCCCTCCATCAATCTTCCTAAACCCTCTCGCCACCCACCTAACAACGACTCACCTCGGCCCAAAGCCCAAATGGACCTTCTGCTCCGGCAACTCAACCATGCCGAACCCAAAGCCACAACGCCAACCCGTCCACTCCGACGCCGACTTTGCGCATCCCACCCACCCATTCGCCTTGGTAGTCAACGTCCCTTTGATCGACTTCACGCCCGCGAATGGCAGCACTGAGCTCTGGCTCGGAACACACACAGGCGATCTCTCCGGCCTGCAAGTCCAAGAAGGCGCCCATGGCGATCGTGCCAGCGGTCGGATCAGGGAAGAGTTACTCACCAAGCGCAGAAAGGTGCGTGGGCCGAGTCAGCCAAACATCAAAAAGGGAAGTATCGTGGTGAGAGATTTGCGGCTGTGGCACGCTGGAATGCCGAATTTGACAGACGATGTGAGGGTCATGCTGGCGATGATTCACTTTGCGCCTTGGTATCGTAATCCGATGCGATTGGAATTCTCAGGAAGTTTGAAGGGCGTTGTTGAAGCTGAGAAGGGTCTGGAGGTCCCGGTAGACTGGGTCACGGAGGAGGAAGCACTGGATAAGTATCTGAAGAGAGGATTTGGGAATAGCTATGATTTCGGGCAGGCGGAGTAGGTTATGTCTTGCGTTAGCTAGGACGTGTTAATTCACACAGCTGTATGCACTGGTCAATCTTGTCGCTTCTTTATCCCTGCATTTGCGGTGGTTGCAGGACGACAGTCTTGCTTCTTCTCTTGTGTGCGTGACATGTTGGATTGCTGCCCTCTTGGTGTTACGCTGCAGAATTAGCAATTGCCAAAATCGGCATGTTCCTACTACCGTCCATGTGCATATGCGGATCAGCTTGAGGCGCAGGTCATACAAAAGTGCCTCGTGTCGTGGCACATGTGCGAGATGTCAAGAGCAAAAAATGCCGGCGGCACTTGCCGTGTTCGACACTGAGCAAACACAATAATAATCCTAGGAAGTAGCACGAGTGGCAGAAGCCTAAAGATTGCCGGGGTCCTTAGCGAGTCCGGCGATTTCTCAGTTTGCAACAAGTGTAAGCGCGCAGAATCGAAGAGAGAAAGAACCCCCCTCAAAGCGACATAGGGGAGATATGTCGACCTCAACGTCGATAACAATCGGCACCAAGAAGTCCATTCATCGCTGTGGCGACGTCGCTGAATAGCCACACGAGGTTCGAAGCGCCACAGCTTTCTCAACCCACGCCGCACGCACGCAAGCATGCATGCACGCTCATGAGACTACAAATTGTGTGCCTGATCGACGGCAAGGATGCCCTCGGAATCAAGCGCCTACTCTCTGCTCTGAGTGGGTAGACCTTGCAGGCGCCGAACATGTGTTCGCCGCCCTCCAGGTCCGCGCCAGACGCGCGTGATTGATAACTCTGTCAGGGATCTGGAACCCGAGCTGTGCGACATGCGGTATATGTGAGATGGGTTATGGGCTGGAAGTGGGTAAATGGCACGTGGAGGGAAAGGGAGATGGGATCTGGACGGCCCCACTGCTCTGCCCTGAGGGCAAGATTTACTTTTGTCTGTTTGTGTCGTGCTTGCTAGACGATGTTGGATATTTTAGCAGGTAGGGTATCTTATATTAGCAGTCCTCGCCTCAAGATGGATCGGCTGGGTGGAGGAGATGGAGGCATTTAATGACATGTGGTCTTCAGTGACAATAACGGGGTTACTCGAAGCAGAGGCGAGAAAAGGCACAGGGTTCAGGAGGCTTGAAGGGTCCAGTGGATCCTTCAAATTGATTCAAACTCGCCCACTTGGCGCAAACAGCGTGGGGAAGAGCTGGAATTGCGATCTGCTGTTTCAGGACTCAGCCTGCTGGCAAGTCGTTTGCACAGTGAGGGAATTGGAAACCTGATGATCGCGATGGCTAGGCGATGTGTCTTAGATGAATATTGGTTTCCCAATCGATACTTCTTATGTTGCTCGCCAGACTTGGTAGACCAGAAGTGGTAGGCGTGGGGGCTGGGCTATGCCTGTTCCGGGGCGGCTCCATGAGGGGAACGTCACGAGGTGGTGTCATATTTGGAGAAATAGAGTAGATGAGTTTGGTCGAGTGGCTGCCAGAGGCCGAAGACGTCCATGCATACGGCATACGCCTAGCGAGCGAGAGTAGGAGTGTGTGGCTCGCACTTTTCCCTTTGCTGGCCTCTCGCTTGTCGGGCTGATGATGACGATATGTCTCATGAAACCGTTGCTGCGCACAGGCAGCGTGTGCCTGACTAGCAGCGAATAGTGCCGGCCGGACGCCCGTGAGCGAGCGCGAGGGAAGGGGATGGCCTTGGGGGAGATGTTGGAGCAGCACTGCTGGGCCGGTGGCGTGCACGCAAGAACGGCGACGAGCGCTGATAGCAACGGCGAAGAAGAGGCCAGGCGTCGCCACGAATACCAATGATGGCCGCAGCCCTGCGCGCCCTGGTCGTTGCCCATGCCCGCAGCTATCGCTGGGCAAGGCTGCCGGCGTGGTGAGACGCGGTATTGCGCACGAGCGCTGCAGACACAGAGCCAGGATCGCCGTGCGCTAGCCTGGTAGCGTCCTCCCAATCGTAGCGCTCTCCGAACAACCTGCCGCCGCCGCCCAAAGGCTCCCCTCCCCTCTCTCGAATGGCCTGCCTTATCGTGGGCAATTACGGACATACATGTACGCTGCAGCACGCCCATCGCCCGCCGCACCTCGACATACACCCGTCTGCACATCCACGCTGCAACGCAACGCGCACATTCCGCCGCCCCATCGCCCTGCTGCCGCCTGCCCGCTCGTCCTCGCCCACATACCAGCGTGATTCGCCCGCCACAACACTCTGAAACGCCCGCACTCAACCCTGTCGTGCCTGTCCCCTCGCCCGGCGTCTGCACACAAAGCGACTCCTCCTGACGTGCATCACCTCTGCATATTCTACAATCCGCTGTTACGGACCGACGCTGCTCCCCGTTCTTTGTGCCACACGCCTGGCGCGCGTCCGGGCAATACGGCGGGAGCTTGCTGCGCACAAGCGTAGCCTTTCTGCGACGCCTACGCCGCATCCCAGCAGCCTGCTCTCCATACTGCTCGTTCGCCGTAGTCGCAAGTCCGGCGCGTCGCATTCTCTTTAACCCGCCCTCTGTGCCGTCGCCAGCATGGCCGTCTCAATGCTTCACAACGCCTCGCGCACCTCCAACTCCTCTGGCGGATCCTCCTTCCACCCAACCGTCACCCGTCAGAACACCATGAGCTCACACGATGGTTCACGCTCCATGCGCGCGTCCAAGCGCTATTCCGTCACCGCCCTTTACCTGTCGATGAACGCCAACCACCGCGACCTTGAAATCGAAGATGATCTTGCCCGTGCACAGAAGGCGCTGCGCGATTTGAAAGCAAACATCTCCTCCCAATCGAAAAAGAACTTCGTGCTAGAAAAGGATGTCCGATACCTGGACTCACGGATAGCACTGCTTGTACAAAATCGCATGGCACTAGAAGAACAGAATGAGGTTGCCAGCCACCTAGACGATTCAGGAGACCTGTCCGAAGGGTCATTTCCAAACGATGAGAAGACACAAAAGTACGGCAATCTTTTGTTTCTGTTACAAACGGAGCCAAGACATATTGCACACCTTTGTCGCTTGGTGACAATGGCTGAGATCGACGCTTTGCTGCAAACTGTTATGTTCACGTTGTACGGTAACCAATACGAAAGTCGAGAAGAGCATCTGCTCTTGACAATGTTCCAAGTAAGTTTTTGAGCATAACGATACGGTCAAGATCCCTACTAACAGTCTTAGTCCGTTTTGACATATCAATTCGACACAACATCCGATTACTCGTCGCTCCTACGTGCGAACACACCTGTTTCGCGGATGATGACAACCTACACCAGACGCGGACCTGGCCAAAGCTACCTTAAGACGGTACTCGCAAACCGAATCAACTCGTTGATCGAGATTAAGGATCTTGATCTCGAGATCAACCCACTGAAAGTCTACGAGACAATGATCTCCAAGATTGAAGCCAGTGGCGAGCCGCTTCCGCCTGGGCTTGTCAGAGGTGTCACAGCCGAACAAGCTTCGGAGAACGAGAGTGTACAAAAGATCATCGCACCAAGACTGGATATGCTGGTTGAAATCGCCAATTCTTTCTTGGACACAATAATCGAGGGACTGGAGGAGACACCTTATGGAATCAGATGGATCTGCAAGCAAATTCGCAGTCTTACACGACGAAAGTACCCTGACGCCTCAGAGCAAAGCGTGTGCACACTCATCGGCGGATTCTTCTTCCTGCGCTTTATCAATCCTGCGATCGTCACCCCAAGATCATACATGCTCATCGAGCAAGTCCCAGCAGACAACCCCAAGCGAACGCTTACTTACGTGGCAAAGATGCTGCAAAACCTGGCGAATAAGCCAAGTTATGCAAAGGAGCCATACATGGTCAAGCTTCAACCCTTCATTCAGACCAACAAGGAGCGCATCAACAAATTCATGATGGATCTCTGCGAAGTGCAGGACTTCTACGAGACTCTGGAAATGGACAACTATGTTGCACTTTCCAAGCGCGACCTCGAGCTGTCAATCACATTGAACGAGATTTACTCAACACATACTCTACTGGAGAAGCATTCAGACGAGCTGGTCAAAGGTGAAGGCAATCACCTCAGCCAACTCCTTTCTGAGCTTGGTCCGGCGCCCGCCCAACTACCCCGGCGAGAGAACCGCGCTATCACTCTGCCACTGTACAGCAAATGGGAGACACCTATTGATGATCTCACTGCTGCGCTTGACATCACACAAGAGGAAGTGTTCTTTATGGAGGCAAAGGCCACATTTGTCACCATTCTCAGAACACTTCCAGCCAACTCTCCAATCACCCGTCGGCCACTCCGCCTTGATCGTGTGGCTGAGGCCGCTGGCACAACGAAGAATGACTCCGTCATGGTACGCAAGGGAATTCGCGCCATGGAGTTACTCAACCAATTGCAAGAGATCGGCATCATTGAGAAGGAGGACCACTTTGCACTGCTCCGTGACGAGATCGAGCAAGAGCTTGTGCATCTTGGCTCGCTGAAGGAGAAAGTGCTCACGGAAACAGGCAAGCTCGAGGAAGTGTTCAAGACCATTCAGGAACACAACAACTACCTCAACAGCCAGCTGGAAACTTACAAGAGTTACCTTCACAACGTACGCGGACAGAGCGAGGGCAGCGCATCAAAGCGAAGCGCTCAAAACCAGAAAGTCCTTGGTCCCTACAAATTCACACACCAGGACCTCGAACGCCAGGGTGTCATCCAAAAGTCGAATGTACCAGAAAACCGCCGCGCAAACATCTACTTCAACATCACATCGCCCTCTCCCGGAACCTTCGTCATCAGTCTACACTACAAGGGCCGTAACAGGGGTCTCCTAGAACTGGATCTGAAGCTCGACGATTTGCTCGAAATGCAAAAAGAAGGCCAAGAAGATCTGGATCTGGAGTATGTCCAGTTCAATGTGACAAAAGTGCTCGCGTTGCTGAACAAACGCTTCGCGAGAAAACGAGGCTGGTGAACGATCAAAGGGGAACCAAGACACTAGAACTATCGCGAACACAGAAAATTCTGGAGTAATACTCTCAAAGCTGACCGATGGCTTGCGAGCTTCCGACGCAATACGACCCCGGAGTAATAATATGACCACGATCTTTGAGCAAAAGAGGAAGGCGGACATCAGATGAGGAAAGCCTTTTTGATGTATTTGTACGAATAGTGATTGCATTCATGAGGAAGAGGGCAGAGGCCAGGGAGAAAGTTGCGCACTTCTTCGCGCCTGGTTGTTAAGGACCAAGGAACCACCGTTTTTTATTGCTTGTGATACCCGGCAAGGGATGAGGCGTACAATGGCGTTTTGTGGTTTTCTTGATTTTTGCCGATTGACGAGATGGATGGGATGGGATAGTGTACGAGTATTCAAGCCTTTTCTAAGTCTCAGTAAAGGGATGCTTTCCAATTATGTTCTGCTTTATTTTACAGGCTTTGACTTTGCCATTATGGTCGTGCATACATGTTCTTGATTCTCCAATCCCTGACGTGTGATGGTTCCCCGCATCATCACCAGCAGACATCCTTGATCCGGTCACCTGTGCTGCAAGGTCCCACTCTCCACTTCCTCCCGCCGCTCGTGCAGGGCAGGATCCTGGTGGAGGAGGCTTGCGTGTATTCCCGCCTCCGCAATCGCTGGTTATCGTGTCACATGGGAGCTGGTGCCTCCCGCATGGCCCTGCTCTTATCGTCACCGCAGCGGTGACTACGTGACTACCTGCTGCACGCACTCGTCGATCACTGGACTCGAAGCTTGCTTCTCTACCTTGCACTTCTAATAGCTCTTCTGATTTACTGTCTACTACGTGCATTATACTATTGAACACTGCCACCCTGTGCTCCTGAGCATCGCATTGCAGGCAGATCACCTACTTCGCTGCCACCTCTTCCACATCTGCATATCTCGTCATCGTCCTCGTCCCTGTATTCCCGTAACCCTTCTCACGAGAGGAACAACGCAAGCATAAACATTCAAGCATGTCGTCTTCGATCCCCATTCCTGCGTCCCGCAACAAGCAGCCCGCCCACCACGCTCGCAACGGCTCGACATCAGCGTCTTCCTACTCCTACAACTACGCTACAACACCTGGCTCGAGCTACGCTTCCTCTTCCGCCGCTTACTCGCCTTCGTCCCCGTACGGTGCGAGCCCAGCCGGGCTGGGCAAGGGAAAGGGCAAAGAGAGGGAGGTGGTGGCGCAGCCTAGGAGGGCGAGCTTATTGGGTACGCATGCACAACCTTCAGTGGAGAGGGAGACCTTGCGACTCGACTTGTGATTGCTACTCCAGTGGACTCTTGTGCTGACCGTCGATCTTTGCGTGGTTGTAGGTAGCTCGCTGAGCAAATCCGAGCACACTGTCGTAGACCTCGGCCATGGCGGAGCACCAAGACTTGTAAGTGACATACCTGCGGTACGCAGTCTGGCATACAGTACAATGCTAGATGGCGCCCGCCACACTACGCTGGTCTGCCTTTACTCATAGCTAACCGGAGCCTACTTGTGCAGGTGAGCTGTGTCAAGAGTTCGCAAGGCTTTGATTGGAATCAAGGTAAGTAGTTTACACTTTCCCTGAATCTTCAATATGATGGAGAGCATCATCACTAATACTGTACAATCAGAGCTCTTCCTTCCATCATACGCAGACTACGAATCGCAGGACCTCGAGCGCAAGCAAGACCCCGTGCAAGACATCGTTCTGACCGAAGAGGAGATTGCTGCAATGTTCCCGCAATAAAGAAGGCAGACACTGTGTAAATTTGTTGGTATAGTGGCGTTCAGGGCAGGTCAGCGGGATAGACATGGTTTTCGCGGATTTTGAAGTTACAGGCGTTTGGTTCTGGCGTACAACAATTGTGTCTTTCAGGATGCAACGCCGCACGGTGTGGGCACATCGTTCACAGTCTTAAATTCTGGGACATGGACGCAGGGACCTTTTTCTCTTGTCGAGCGGTGTCGGAGCTTAGCATAAGATCATGATAATTGTGAGTTTTGATTATTCCAATCGTACTTCGTATGAACTATTTCCAGCCCGAATATGTTGTTCTTATGAGAAGATGCCGTGTATCTCTTCGTATTCACCCATCAGGCAGCCAACCAATTCCCCAACTTCGCCTTCAAACCGGTGCGCCGCTGCGAAGGCGGCTTTGCCCAAGCTGACTCTTCTCGACGAGCGGTGTCGAAATCTGACTCTCCCGATGCAGCGTTCTCGTTGGTCGCTGCGCAGGTCGATACCAGATCGTATGGCTCCGACCCATGCATGGTTTCGGCATGGCTGGTCTCGTGCCAAACGCGGGTATCGGCCGGCAGAGACAATATGCGCTGCACAGAAGCCCACGCATCGAGGTAAGTCTTGGAGTCCACAGCGATCGCCTCTGCAGACTTGTCGCCCCCGTTTCCATCCTGTCCGTACGGCGTCTGAGGTCTCAATGTTGCGACCGAGTGGGCGCCGAAAACGTCCTTGCCGACCAGGTATGCACGGCGGATCGGTGCAGCGAAGCCTGGCAGGTGAATGCACGTGATGGACAGCTCGCCTAGCTTCACTGCCTCTCCGTCCTCCAGACCAGGCCTGATCGTAGTTGAGAACTTATTTTCCGTGCCGTACTTACGCTGCCACAGCGCTTGCAAGCTGGAAACTGTGGCTTCGTTGCAGACTTGTGGCGGCCAGCCTTGAGATTGTGAGAATTGCATACGGAGATACCAGGCGGCAGAGAGGATTGCAGAGCCGGTCGCGTGAGTCTCAAGGATGTAGTCTACAGTGTAATTGTTTGCTGCGATCAACGCGATGATCGAGTCGGCGGCCTTGGTTGAAACCACGGCAGCATCGTCGCAGTGATCGCGTACGGGGTCAAAGATAATGCAATGGCGAGTGATAGGGTCTGTGATAACGTATTGCCATGTGTTTGTTGTCTGAGAGGGTATGGCGTGGACTATCGGTTGTGCCTCCGTGGGGGTTGGCGGAAGAGTAGGTGTATGGACTGCCGCCATGGTGGGTTTTAAGGGTTCCACGAGAGACTGAAGTTGCAGGACTATCTCGGTGGGTAGAGAGTCTTGATCGTGGGCTTGGTGGAGTGAAAGTTTGTTAGACTCCACGCGAGAAGTGGAATAATGATCGGTACCGGTGAGACGGACCTGCATGAATTGCCCTGCGTCAGGTCGTACAGTAGTCCCCGGGGCTGATAGGTCCCCGAAGGCCCCTGTCAAACACCGAGACACACCTCATTCTCTCATCTGCCGTTTCTTTGATCGAGGTGCTGCACTCACTGTTGTCGCGATACCTGAATGATCTTTCGGGAGACTTGGTTGCGTCTCCGCTCATAGCTGCAACACATCAGTGTGCATGTTCTCTGGCGAGAAGAGATCGAACCAGAAAGATTCACTTAAAGCATCACAAGCCACAATGGCACTATCATGGATTGAATTGGTCTCAGAAGACAGGGCAGCGATCTCTTCGCTTGTCACAAATATTGTCTCGGCCACCATCCTGAGCTTGCGAACCGCGTTCCGTGCCAGCATCCACCTGGTTCCTAGTCTTTCCAAGGCGCCTAGCATCAGAACGACGCGATCTCGGTGCTGAGAGAGACAGTCTTCTCCACATTTGTGGAAGTGTATCGAAGCTGCTGCCAACTGAATGATACAACCTAAGACTAGGCCGCAAACGAGAAATGGTGAATGTCGGTCCAATGGTAACGGCATGGCAGCGAGGGCAGAAATATCCTTGGACGCCGCGATCGCTTTTAGGGTGTGGTGTCGTGAAACGGAAGCCAGTTGAGTGTAGTTCTTGGCGCAAGCGATATCTTTTGCAGATGGCACTGTCGGTGGCAGTTCGCTCCGAGGGAAATGTAGGAATATTTTGGCACATGCAACGAAGCAGCGAGCTTGGAAGAGCATTGTGTCAACGTCCCCGGAAGAGCTGACCACGTCTGCATGGCAAGGTGGCAGATTGTACTCCCAGCTGACAAGTGCATTGTCCAGTGCTTGCACGTTGTCCGAATCTGGGTCGTCAGACAGTATGATGATACGGCGGACGAGTCGAATGGCCTCTACACGGTATGAGTACGACGAAAACGTCAAAGCCGCCTCGGAAGAAAAGACTCTGTTGTCGAACGCCCGAAGGGTACATGGTTTCTCGTCGGTCTGTCCCTCTTCGTATAGTGCCTGAGAGCAAGGCAGCAGCGGCAGGAAGGTTGTAGAGCTTGTCTCAAAGCTCCGGCGTCGATGGATGAGAGCTAGATACACGTCGACAGTATGAAGCTCCCACCAGGTCCTACGTAGGCTCTCTTCCACGACGGCCGACCCGTTTGCATGCACTCTGGCGAACGAAGGGTCGTTCAAACCTAGCTCTAGCGCAATGCGAGCTGCACGGGAGATATATGAATCAGCCCCCTGTGGTGCAGTCTTTTGGCAAGAGTGAGTCACAATGGCATATAAGATCAATGCTTGAACGCGATGCACTGATCTCTGATCTGGCTCTGAGAACGCAATAGTGATAGCATCTGCAAGTTCAGTGGTATCCAGTCTTGGGCTCGTATAATGGTGGCCGACAAGACAGATCACCAGTTCAAGGTAGCTGGGATACTGCTGCAAGGCATAGAATGATTTCGGCACGATGAATGGGTGTGCTTCAAAGAAATGGATGTAGAAAAGATTAAGCAGTCGTTCCTTCTCCGCGCTCTTGAGAGTCCACAGTGTCGCCGTTGAAGAAGCCCGAATCCCAGGTTCACCGTTACATATCGACTGCGGTGCTGCCATCGGACGTGTGCCGAACATCTCGAGTGATGGGCCAATGAGATGTGGTGAAAGATCGTGCGAGATTGTCGATGGTGACCGCACATCCCTTCTGGCACGATTAATGCGGCGACCAAGTCCTCGACGAGACGCTGTGTAGTTGCAGGCGATTGCTTCTACAGTACAACGTTCGCACACAGGCAGGCCGCCGTCACACTTCAGGTGCTTACGACGGCATGTATCGCATGCCAATGGCGAGGGACGAGGCGTCTCTGAGGGTGTTAGATTGGAGACCATAGTGATGCCAGCTGAACGCTGCCACAAAGCTGGTCCAGTGACCCTCGTGCGGCTGAGAACAAAACGAGACTCTTGAAGCTAGAGCTGCCACTCGAAAGATCCCGAATGGCGAGACCTTTCATGGCATGACCATTAGATCGTGAAGTGCCTGGTAGGAGAGCTTGTTCAAGGTACACGCACGAGTTGTTACCTTCGGGCTCCTACCTTCATCACGCCTACCGACCCATCGGGGACGAACGGGCTTTCAAAGCTCTCGGCACCTCCCCAGCTCCCTTGTAATCGCCGACTCGGGGACGTCGCAAACCCTACAACGGTCGTTTCACTCGAAAGTCTGCGCACAGAGTCTCGGCGGCAACCACCCTCCGAAGTGGGCGAGAGCTAAAGGTAGGACTGTACTGGTATAAATGAGTCGCTGGAATGAACTCGGTCATCTTTAAGAGATATAGCTTCCAAGACTTGAGCCTATTTCTGCCGATACTGGCACAATACGACACTGAGACGCGCGCAGATCACTCAACTTCCAAACAAACAACTCCGCCCTTCCCAATTAGCTTGTCACACCAGAAGACCCAACCATGTGCAGGAAAGCGACTTGTCCCGACTGCAGTAAGTCTCATGATGTGTCTACCGTATTGCCATAGCTCATAAGACAACCGCAGATAAGCAATCCTGGTGGGGTTGCGGAAGTGTATGAGATCGATTGCACGCTCTTCGTGAATACATCCTGACTGAGACGTAGCACATTCCAAGCGTAATGGATTCCGTACCCAAGGCCGACTGGTGTGAGTGCGGTCCGAAGGTCACTTCAAATGGCAAAGAATATCCTCGCAAGGCCGAGACAGCTGGTGGCTCATGTGCAGTTGCTTAGATATATTCAAGATTTTTGTGGCGGATGAACGGGGTAGACATTATCAAATTGAGTATATCTATGAAGCTGATGCCCAAGATTTCGATAGGCTGCTAGGAGACGATGTAGGGAGAAGTTGTGCCATCACATGGGTATCCCTTCGCTATCCAGATCATCACCCTCGCCCTCATCTGGTGCAATGAGCATAAGAAGGTGCACCAGAGCCTTAAGCGCCGCCGATATGACGAGCGTAGAACAAGCCCCGATGGACTCAACTGAAATACCGCCCAAGGCGCATCCAACAAGCAGCGCGACGAAGAAGGCCACTCTCAGGTTCCGCGAACTGTTCTTGTAATGCCAAACTTTCTCGTCCTTGGCCATATCGACCCACGCAGCCGTGGCCATCGCTGTAGTAATTTCCGGGACGTTCCACGCCCGAGCCGCCGATATCTGCGAACCGGCCGAGGATGCCAGGAGGCCGATAGCGACGTAAGCCCAGAGGCCGGTTTGTTTGATGACGTGCACGTATTGCACGATGCCAGCGCCAATGACCAGCAACGTCTGCACGGCACCGAGCCACATCTGCCAACCACGTTGTTTCGGTCCCCATTTGTTGTGCCCTTGGCCGGTTAAGAATGCCCCAGCAACGAAGCATGTGAGACTTGTAGCGGCATTCTGCAAGGCTGGTCTATAACCCTGAGTGTTGGAAAACATGGCGAGTCCGAGGAGGACGGTGTTGCCGGTCTGCGCCGAGTGGAGGCATCGGTAGCTGAGAAAGACGACTGCGTCTTGTAGACCGGTTGCGATGGTAAGGAGTAGTAGTAGGATTGGGATGAAAGGTCTGGGCTGAATTTCGGCCGCCCAGTATCGCCTGGACCAGAAGGTTTTCTTGGCAGGGAGGCGAAGCGATCGCGTAGAGATGCTTAAAGATCGTAGACCGCCCATGTTTAAGAATTATGGATCAGTTGACAAGAATGTGGTATGCAAAGATTGTCGAGCGGTGCAAGTTTTCAAAATGATTCCACCAATGCTTGCGCAATTGCAGCGTGCGGGACGATATTCTGGGTGTGGGAAGGAGCAAAACAAACGTGTAGGATCATGGCGACTTCTGTGCATCATCAGTATGAACAGACCCCTGGTCATGGCCAAGCTGTCGCCAATGAGCTGTGTCGAGCAAAGTGCTAATATGTGTTACTACACCTGTACTGATGGAATAGGTAAGCGAGGTGCTCACCTGAGATGGTGCAATCCGCAGTCGAGAACAGCGCGCGCCCAAAGGTAATACTGCCAGGTGCCACTGGCCGGGCTTATCTTGCTTCGCCAAGTGCAATCAGAGCCGCGTAACAGAGGCAAACAGAATTAGAGCGTGCCTGATTGAAGTGCACTGTGTGGTTAGCAGCATATGATACTCACAAGGTCCGGTACGATTTCATAGGCGCGCAAGTACGAAGCGTGACTGTACAGCAGAACATGGGAGGGAATGGTTCAAGCGTTCGAAAATCGCATCGTAATTGGCTGCTAAGAAAAGTGATGAGGATAGAGTCAAGTGCGAGAGAAAAACAATTTGAGAGACTTCCTCCTAACAGAAAGACAAAGCAAAAACTGGGTATCATTTGCACGCATGCCTGTCGGGAACCGAACGAGATAATTGCGTGTTGCAAGCTTGCAAAGAGAGCAAAGAGCCGCTGAATGAATGGATATCCCTTCCAGAACAAATCATTCCTGCCTTCCTTTCCATCCATGGCGATAGTGTTGCCATACCAGAATAGTTTCGAATTGATCGGGTATAGATTGATCCGGGGTTATAATGCGTTACGTCGTAAAAAATCAGTCGCTGGTCGTAAGATTCGTTTCAATATCGGATGGTCGTGTGTGCTTTGATGTAGGAAATTCGTGGCGTGCCGTTGTCAGCACCAGGTTGCATTTGGTGGTCAGAGAAGCCAAGCACCCTTGCTCAATTCCTATTCTCAACGGCTCGGTTCTCGCTCGTGGCTACTGCGACTAGAGCTTCGAGACGTCCCATGTCATTGCGTGTTTCGGGATGATTCGGAGCCTGTATATATCCAGCAGCAAATCGCGGGTCGTGCCCTGCCTGCAACGCGTAGGTATGCTGTTGCGCTGCTTGTACGTGGCCCTGTTCAGGTGCAAAAGACTGGAATCCGGAGTCAGCCCTGGTCGGCTCGGGTTTAGCTTGACGCTGCTGCTGATGCAGATGCGGAAGAGAATGAGAGGAGGCATGTACCTTGTGTTGGTCGTCAGGGCCACCAACTGGCACTGCCGTCGGCGCATGAGCTGGGTATGGCTCGTTCTGGCTGATGATTACAGGGTGGTATTCGCCACCTTGCTGAGTAAGTGGTGTAGGCACACCATCGCTGCTACCTGAATCTTCGGGAGAAGGACGACCAAATGTTACCGGGCCAACAGGTCCGCCATACCATGCCTGACGTTTGTTACGTCGAGGTGTCGAGGGCTGCTCATGATGAACTGGCGGCTGCGTAGGCATGATCTGTGGTGGCCCTCCGCTGATCTGCTGCACAAAGTAGCCAGGCTGATTTGAGGATGGGTGGACAGCCTGCCACTGGGTATCAGATGGCGGGTTATTGGCAGAAGCAATGTCCAGGCGAGTAAGGTTCTGGTGTAATCCAGCGTCAGACGGGCGTCCCGAGCTCGCAGGGCGCGGTTCTGCATCAATCAACATAGGACTACTGGCTGGCTGGCGAGCAGTGTGCGGCGGTGCGTGGTCGAAGCTCTCAATACCGGGCAGCCTGGTCACTTGGCTTGCAGCTGATTGCTGAGACATTGCTGGTCGTGGTTCGTCAGGAGTCTGACCATACATCAAGCCACTGGTAGCAGGGCGCTGTGTGTAACCCGGATAAGTGCCTGAGTGCCAAGTCCTCCGCCTGAACTCCAGTTCGGTCTCGGAGTCGCGGCGGCCGTGAGAGAATACAGAACTCGTAGGACTAGCATAGGTGCTACTTTGCTGTGAATAAACCGGATTGGCATGTACAGGGATCGGGCTGTAATATGGTGGTGGGTATGATGTGTTTTGATACGGGTTGGCGCCTGACGGGACAGACAAGCGACGACCATGACGGGCGCCGTTGTAAAAGCTCGATCGCGAAATTGACGATGGTGGCGACGTGAAGCCAGGACTTGCAGGACCAGTTGAGAAGGTGGTGGATGTTGGTGTACTAAAGCCAGTAGGCGACTGGGGATAGTAAGCATATTGCTGGCTCGGGCTTCCTGTCACTGGATTGTACTCCATGTTCATCATCGCGCGCTTATTGGGATCGTTCGCCATTGCCAATGGAGCGGGCCTACGTCTGAGATCGTCGGGTATGCCAATACTCGAGGCTGTTGAGCCAATGCTGGACGCTGATAGATTCCGGCTGTGACCTCTGCTGTGACCTCCTTGGCTGGACATTGTACTCGAGCGTGGGCGCGGATTGCCTGGAGGACGTACTCGGTCCGTTCGGATCTGGCGTTGGAACCTGGTGCTGGTAGCGGCAAGTGAATCTCCAGGGATGTCTTCGTTGACGTGCACAGTCTGCGCATGTTGGCGGAGGTTATCCAACCGAGAGAATCTCCTAGAGCAATGGCATTGAAACGGTCTTTCTCCAGTATGTTTCCTGGAGGATGTCAGTATGGTGATATCGATCAGATATAATAATGTTTACTAACCTAATGTGTCTCGCCAAGTGCTCACTCCGTGTGAAGCTCAGTTGACATGGAGGGAAATCAGTGCAGAAGAAACGCTGACCCTTCTTCTTCTTCGACGGTCGTTGCGAGTCGCTGGTCACACTGTCGGTGTCTGATCCGTCGTCTTCCGCGCCCTCGTCTGCATCGCCCTCTGCCATTTCGACATCGTCCGAGCAGCCTGAGGCGGTCGATCTATTCGAACTACCTCGTTTCAAAGACTGATCCTCCTTCTTCATGCGCTCCGTAGCCTGTGCGGACGGTGGATCTTCCGGAAGAGGTCGTTGACCGCGTACGCCTCCAAAGCTGTGTCGTGTGGGCGTCTCAGGCGCTGAATCGTCCGCTGGATGATCGATCGTGGTAGGCTGCTGCTTAGCAAAGCGAACACCTATGGTCGGTGTCGTGGGTGTATTGTCTTCGCCTTGCTGCGGACGTTCGGGTGCGCTCAGCGAAGTGTGGACGATGTTGTTGGAGCCTTCGGCCATCGCGCGATCGCGATGGGTGGTGGGGTCGGAGCGGGCGTCGTCCAGAGAAGGATAGCCGGCGAGACGCCTGTTCACAAGCGACGGCGACGAGGTGGAACTTCTTCTGCAGCCGTCGTCCTCGTCGTGTCAAGCCAGTGGCTGGTGGTGTGAGAAGTAAAGATGCTGCAGGTGCCCGAAGGCAGGCGTAAGAGTCCAGTATCGGCGGCTGGGAAACGCAGCTAGCGTTGCCGCGAAGCTGACTGGAGCGTATTAGGGTGCTCAGCGTTCCTGGGATGTGGGTCGCAGCAAGCAGAACGGGATGAATTAAGATGATATGGCGCAAAGGAAGCCAGCCGTCGTATAGGAGTCAAAGCGTCGTCGTCAAGCGTGAAGTCAAGCGTGGGTGTCTTAGTGATCGAGGGTTGAGGTGTCGAGGATGTGAGGCGGTTGTCTCGGACGATGACGCCGGGACGAGGAGGGCTGAGGTCCAACGTACTCAGGTACTCTGACTACCTACAGACAGCGAGACGCAGGTCTGGAGAGGACGCGGCGGGCGGCGCAGAGCAGGTAGGGCAAGATAGGACCGAACAGAATTTACGGACTTGGTCAAATTCAAAGCTGGCTTACTGCGGCGTGGAATCGCGCATGCGGGAGTCGGTACATAGTATGCTGTCACGCACGCCGCCGTCTGGCTCTTGGGTGGCATGCGACGATGACAATGGTGATAATGGCACGCAAGGAACCGCTCGCGCTACACTCGTCAAGACGTGGCGCCGACAAGAGGGGCTTGCGCCTTGGAAGCGGGAACATGCTTCTTATTCGCCTGCGCCGCTTTGATCGCCAGACGAGATTCGCGTCGATCCGCTGATCTCGAAAGCATCCATACCTTAACCTGGCTGACAGGAACAATCGATGCTTCGTCACTCGGCGATCGTTGCCAACGGGGATCCGAACACCATCTCTGGTTCTCTCGCTACAGCAGACCATTGCGGGCGACTCGCCCAGGTCCACGCCCTCGTCCCGCCAGAGAGCCATGAGATGAGCCGGCCAGTACAGTCTAGACAGTCGCCAGTCGCAAGCCTCCCACGCCCACCCCATCGGTCGAGTCCAGCTCACTTGGCGTGCTGCAACCACACCTACCGTCGGTATTGGTCGGATGGGCGCAGCTCGCGAGAAAGCTCTTCCCAGCAAGCCTGCGCCGCTTTGATCGTAGCCCGATAACGTTAATCAACACGAGAAAGCTACACCGTACGGAATGCCGCCTCAGCTCCACATCGCAGCGATCAGTTCAGGCACAGGCACGGCGCCCCGTGCCTGTTTGGGTCTTGACTACGAGCCTCACGAGCGTCTTGACGCCTTTAGCCTTCTGCACCCTCGCCGCTGGCCGGCTCAGGTACCAGCCGATGCGAGCGCCTCTCGCGTCCATCAACGGCAGCGACGGCTTGGCTCGCCCGAGACATTCTGTAGAAACGTTAAGGAACCGCAGGTCTTGTGAGTCCGATGACCACAAGGGCATCCTCCTCCCATCATCGTCGTCACCTCGACCACATAATCCCATCCGTCTATATCAGGGTCTTCTTCTTTTTTCGCCACTGATGGGCGACGCATTGCCGGCCCCATCCCACACTGCGATAACACCATCTGCCTCTCTAGTTTCATAATCGCTTACCCAATATACTTGAAGCATTCCGCAAGCGCTGCGGCGGCCCCGCCACAGATCCAACAGGATGTACAGCGGTATATTTCGAAATGGCAGCATCCCAGTGGTCCTCGCGAGCATGTAAGGCCCAGCCTCAAGCCGTGGCTAGACGCGATCACATGCACACCTCTGTGCCGCGCAACGCCCGCAGGTGGCAGTTTTCCTTGAGGTCGCAGTAAGCTTATCAGGCAAACACCGACCGACCCAACGTACACCCTCCTATCATCGCGAAACACGCGCGGAGAAGGGTGACCACGAGCTCCCGCGACACACCGCTTCTGCTTGTCATACAATCCTGGCGAGCCTGGAAAGTATCTTGAGAATTCAACGTGTGCTGTTTGCAAGGCTGCACACCCTCAACTCTCATACACGCACGCGCTCGTGATAGAACATAAAACATCCCCTCGTTGCCTTGCCCACGTTAGTTAGCTCTTGTGCAACTCCCGCCGCACCAGTCGCCACGCGATACGAGCGAGCCCGCCCGCACGCAGAACAGCGACCGCAGCGCTGGCTTTGCTCGCGCATGGAGAAACAAGGTACCTGCGTACTGTACACGCTCACATGCATGAGGCCATGCACGACAGCGTTGCTTGCCCCGCCGGAGCTGCTCGCAAAAAGTCTCAGCTAACGCAAGGGGTTGGGAGGAGGGGTGATTGAGTGGGGTCCACCTGCATGTCGTGGTTTTATTGTATGTATATCACGTCGTGAGTAATGTTTGACAATAGTAGGAGTAGTGCCGGTCGGTATTACTATTTAGCATGTGAAGTCAGACTGTTCTCGTGTTGTGGCTTGGTTATGCAGGCTGGCATTGGCGTGCATCTCATCAACTGAACATGAACTCAGCAGCCTGTACTTTCCCAATCAGGACATAGATTTGTACAGTCAGTCAGCATGACTTACATTATTCTACTTATAAGTAATTTATGATATCTCGATGGACGTTGTAGCAGTTGCCCGGGACTACACCTGAACATCATGATACAGTTCAGCGTGTTTTGGCGAGATTGATAGAGGGGCTCTTCTGTCCCATGGTTCTGGACGCTCTTCATAAGACGGATGCACTTCGATCGAGCATGATTGACAGCAAGTTAAATCGTATCTTGGAGACGCTGTGGACGCTATATGCATGTGTGAATTCGTAGCTCTAAGCACCGACATACAAATCATCGCACTCTTCAATGAATGCAACATCATGATTATCTGCCGACCCCAGCGGCATGATGTGAATGAACAAATAGAAAAGAAAAGTAGTATGGATATCTCATCCACATGCAATGCCATGCAATATCAACCTGGTCCGTAGTACACGGATCACCAGTACCGTCGAACGCTCTTACAACGAAAGTCGTTTACATGTCCAGAAGCTCCTCAGCGAAATCATCCAGGAACACTGTCTTGAAATTCTCTCCCCACTGCTCTCTGAACTGGCTGCGAAGATACATCTTGCTGATGTTGGCACTCCAGCTGACAAGCTCGACCTTCCAGCCTTTCTTTAGAGCACGCAATACCATGGCCATGAAACCATCGCTGTACTCGGCCTGTGCGGCGTCGCCAGTGGCAATGATCATGGTAGACGGCTCCTCCGCGTCGACGACTGATTCAAGAATCTTGAGGTGCAAGATCTCATCGACACCCTGCTCGATCATCTTCGCAGGAGCATATTGCGGCTCCCGCTCCTTTTCGGTGGTCGTTTCTGAGCCACCGAAGGATGGGGAGCGCTTGGCCGTCGCAGCAGGAGTCGCAGGCGCTTTCACGCCGTTACGCTTGCTGTTGCGGAGGGCATCTTGCTCCTTAAAGTAGATTTGACGCTCGGTCAACTCTTTGGCTTTGTACACCCTGTCGAGCAGGCTGACCTCATAGCCAACTTTCCTTGCCATCACAAATGCAGGGACCTCGGGGTATGAGCCAACTAAGACTCGCTTCGCCACTGGTCGCCTGCGCTCCATCAATAAAGCAAGGGCGTCAAAGGAAATGTTTGCGTTGCCGGTGTTCCAGTGTGTAGGAATACCACGCTCACGCTTGAGCTGGTCGTTGAAACCAATGAAAATGTTGCTGGCGTCGATGAAGATGTGTGCACCCTTGGGGTCGTTGGAATGGTTGACCATAGGCATAGGGGAGACGAGGTAGGGACGCTCCGTAGGGTGCTCGTTAAGCAACCTCAGGAACAAAGCCCAGTGCTTGTCCGCGCCGGAACGCATAATTCTAGGCTCAATAGCATTGGGTCGTTTCGAAGGGGTACTCGCAATCTGTCTATCAGCTTTCACTGACTGGACAGCTTGCCTCGCCGCTTCGATCTGAGCTGACATTGGGTCCAGAGCATCTTTCTTTTTGTGAGGTTGGGTAATCGCAGGCGGACCGTACTGTTGACCCTTGAAGTTGGGTGTTGCAATAGGTTTCTGCGTCTTGTCCTGGTTGTATATTTCGTACAACGCGGCGGCTTTAGCGTTCTTGACCGGTGTGGTGGTGGCAGGCTGGGAGATGTGGCGTTTCGTAGCTTCAAGATGTTTCGGCAAGGGTGTAGACGGCGGTTCGTCTACAGTCTTGGTTGGCTTGAACTTGTTCTCTTTCTTCTTAGGAGGGGCGACCGAAGCAGGGAAAAGACCCTTGGATGCTGCAGATGTTGAGCTTGAGCGGACGAATCCAGGAAGCTCAGACGAAGCTAGTTGCTTGGTCGGAGTGCTTGTGCCATCATGAGCGCTGGCCTTTCGTGCAGGCGTTGTGCGTAGAGGGTCATCGGCCTCATTCTCAGACATGGCGCCTCGCTTCGCAGCTAAAGCCGCTTCCCGTGCCTTTCTTTCCTTTCTGTTCGCTTTCTTCCGTTGTGTCTTGGTGAGCTTGAGCTCAGGGGTGTCTGGGGTGATAGAGTGATCGGTGGTGTCGCCTGCGGTCTCATCGGCACTCTCCTGGTCTTTCCAGGTGACACCGCGCGACTTCCTGTTCGCCGGGCCAGCATATGTCGCACCGTCTGAGGTATAGTCCCGAATGCTGACCATTCTCACAGCATCGGGAGACGAGTCTTTCGAGCGCGGCGGCACATCACCAAGAGGCACTCCCATGTATTCCCATATCTTCGCAAAGTCACCAAGCCCACTAGAAGGCTTGGTGGCGAAGTCTGTCTTCTCTACCCCTTCATCGATGCCACTGTCGTGGAAGTCATCGCTACCATTGGACTTCGGTGGCGAGGCAGGTGGTTGCGCTGCCGACGGGCGGATCTGTTCAGGACTGGTGAGGTTGCTGTTGAGGAGTTCAAGCGCTTGAGAAAAATCCCAGGGCTTGGTGGATGTCTGTGTGCTCATGTAAAGCGGTGTTCGCGAGCGCTGAGCGCGCGATGTGTGAGAGGGTGTTGTTGTTGTCAATGGGATTGTTCGAGCTCGAGTAGTGATGCTGCGACTTGCGGTCAGCTCGCCACCCGGCGACGGTAGTGGGGCGATAGTGGATCAAGCGTACGGGTGTTGGAGCGATTGTCAGGGCTTTGTTTGAGATGTCGAGGGAATCAATGATGGTGGAGGTCAAGCATGCTGGGGCGAGCGAACAGAACAAAGCATGATAAATAAAGCAGAGAGGTGGATGTAGGATCAAGGATGAATGATGATATTCCGCAGCTCAGCCGTATCTTCTGTTCGACTTGTACCGTGGCAGGCGCAACGCGTGTGGCGATGACTGCTTGATCTAGTGGGGTCTTCTAGCCTCAGGCAGCATAGAAAACTCCACTCCAAGAGCACGATAAGGAATGGCGTTGCTAGGGAGCCACACTGCTTGAACCGAGGCGCAGAAGATCTATTCTGACGCACTGCTGCGCGATGGCTCCATACGAGTGGCCTCTGGACACATATGGTTTTCGCACTATAGACTAAGACCACTCCCAATGGCCTCCACAACCCAGTAAGGACCATGTCTGCAGACTTCTGGGCCGGCTACATCAGTGGTGCTGTCGGTATCGTGATCGGTAACCCATTGGACCTGATCAAAACCCGAATCCAAGCCGGATCTTCGAACCCGGACAATGTCACAAATACTCACAGTCAGCATGTCACTTCACACCACTGGTCAAGGCAGTTTGAGCGTTGGAGCGCCCTTGTCCGAGGTGCAGCAGCTCCCATTCTTGGCTATGGCGCGCTCAATGCTCTTCTGTTCATGACATACAACCGCAGCCTGGCTCTGCTCAACACTGGCGACGTCAACGAATGGCCACAACATCCTACTGCTAGTAGCATCTGGGCAGCTGGCGCCCTGGGCGGTCTGGCCTCTTTTGTAGTATCGGCTCCCACAGAACTTGTGAAATGTCGTGCTCAGGTTTCTGATCCCCCGAAATCATCTTGGCTAGTGACCAAAGAAATTTGGCAGACCAAAGGGTTCAGAGGACTGTACTTTGGAGGAGGCATCACCAGTGTCAGAGATGCGGTGGGCTATGGATTCTAGTAGGTTTTTCCGCCGCCGTATGTTACTGTTGAAGTGCCTCGTTCTAAGCTGAGCATTCTCGATGTAGTTTTTGGAGTTACGAGATGTCCAAGCGATATGTCCAATCATCGGTGATTGCATCTGGTCAACCACAAAGTCAGTCTCAAGAAGCTATTTCTGTCCTTCTCTGCGGCGGCCTCGCAGGCGTGGCGACATGGGTGTCTATCTTCCCACTAGGTAGGACCTCCGCATCTGCGTTGCCCATGAGGGAATATGCTTATTGACTATCGTAAGATGTAATCAAGACCCGCCTGCAAACCTATGATCTTCAACATCGTAGCACTCCCGAATCACAAACACTTCTCGCTCAGCCACAACAGCAATCAAGGCCAAGCTCTTTCAGCATTGCTCGAAGTGCGTACCAGAACGAAGGAGCTGCTGTCTTCTTCAGAGGCATTGGTATTTGCAGCGCACGAGCGTTTATCGTGAATGCTGTGCAATGGGCTGTGCGTATATTCTTTCATAAGTTGACCTTAGATTTCATCCTTTGCTGACGCTTGGCCAATATCAGGTTTACGAATGGACGATGAAGGCTTTGAACCCAGGTGCAGCCTCAGCTGTTAAGGATCAGGCTCCGGGAACCTATGCGTAACGGCGTGGCAGGCGTGGTCAAGCCGGAAGAATGAGCCTGTTATGCTCACGCAGACTTCACGAGCAAGTGCAACAATAGGAGGTACTTTCAGTGAAGAAGCAATGCGCTACTACTTCTGCTGTGCGAGCGCGAGTCACCAAAGTCACATCGTGAACTTGCGGGGCAAACGGCAAGTCTTGATCCACATTTGTAGAGATGATCGTCGACAGATGAGCGAAAGCGGAACCTTCAGTGTTGCAGGCAGCAGCATTAAATAGCAGTCAGCTCCAGTTATTCCTTTCTCTCATCGTTTCCAACCTGAAATATGTCGGCGATACGCTACTTCGATGACATACCACACATCGTGCGATATGGCATGCACGATGAGAAGGAGGAGAAGTGCTGGATCTGGTTCTGGAGAAACGGCGTCCGGTTCAAGATCTTCGTAAACAAAGAGGACGTACAAGACACGCCATTCTATGAGCAATGGAGGCCTCTACTGCGTGAGCACAAGCGCGGCGAAATGCCTCTATCTCGTTGGTCAGAACTTCAGTGGCATCCATTGTCAGCCAAACCAGTAACCCATGACAGAGTGTACCTAACATGGTATCTACAGATGTGACCTTATCATCTCAACTGCAATGCCGACATTGCGTAAACTAGCACCGGAGCGTGTGTACTGGACCACATTACGCCATTACTTGCATACACCAGCTTATCAATTGAAACTCATAAAATCTGGTTCTGGAAACGAGATTACTGTAGAAGTACAAGAAGGGCCCACAGATACTGGTGCATACGGACTCGTGCCAGTCTCGCGCGATAGACTGACTTTGCCAAGCGGATTACCACAGTACCGGAGTGAAGACCTCACCGTGCTGAACAAAGACAAAGACTGGCGCCATAAGCCGGAGAAAGTCTCCACGCCGGAGGGGCAAAGTTTCTTCTTCCTAGGATGCGAACAGGACGTCCGTAGCATGCCAAGTCGGCAAGTGTCCAATCCCTCGTTGGACGCCATCCGCACGAAGTTGAAGCTGAGAGAGGCTCTGGCCGGCAACCCAGATGTACATTGGCCAGATGGCATACCACACGTGCACGGTGTCGTGATGGACGACCCAAAAGCTGGAGCGTCAACCGAACCATCCAGTCCGGAGACAACTAACACCGAGAAGACCATTGCCGGCATTCTACTTACGTGGATCCCGCGAGGTAAGACAGTGGACCGGACGGTGCGAGAGCTCACCGAGGCCCAAGGAACTCACATCGACGACAAGGCCAAAGTCTGGAAATCCCGCATTCAACAAACGGTCGAGCAGTTACACCACAATGGTATTTTCCTCGGTGGCAGGGACGATTGGTTGTACCTCAATCAGCACACTGTCTTGATCGATGCTGATGGCAATTCTTGGCTCAACACATCGCGCCCGTCCTTGGCCGCAGACGTGTCAGTGGAGCAAGCCAAAGCGGGAATGGTAGCAGACAAGAAAGCTGTTGTCGATCTATTTGAAGGTTGGCTACCCGGTGAGAGGGCAAAGAAACATTGAACACAGTACTTAAGCGGGAGCTGATCGGTGTCGGGCTCGTGGTGATGACCGTATCGGCTCGGGTGTCAGTTGCACCGCTCTCATACTGATATGTAGTGGTTCTTGAATGCATACAAGCACATACTATGCACATTTCTCCTCGCCTCTAAACCATTTACCAGTTTTGCGCATTCGTTGGAGACAGGACCAATATTTCAGGGTTCGAGTTGGGGTGAGTTCGAAGCACAAGCTTTCGTGTAAGGACGTCTTCACCGTTGACATTGACTGACAGACTGTGACATATGCACAATATATGATCGCTGTGGTCGTTGTGTGGTGATTTGTTGTCACAAATACGGTTACACGGTCGTGAAGGAACGATTGACGTTTTCAAGATTGGAAAGTCTGAACGCACGGGAAATCGCCCGTGACATGGCCCACATTGGGCGGTCTCCTATGAACGATTGACGAAGGCGAAAACATAGAAAGAGGCAACGCGTGCATGCAAGCATCGGCGGGCGCACTGCACGACTATTATCTCTCCTGGTCGAAGACTCCTCTTTTACACGCTCAACAAGTCTCGGGAGTCGCATCAATCGCGATCCCACCGCAAGCGGGTTGACCTGCAATAGATCTCATGAATATGTAGCGATGGCAAGCGATGATCTACATATGTACATACTACATGTTGCACCTCGCCACAGTTACCAAATCTACAAGAAGCAAGTTCTAGAACATGCACGCGAATTCAGAGAAAGAACAAACACGAAATTGTCAGTTCGCTTGCTCATACCCGACAAAGCATGCAATCAATATACAAAGGTTGCCAGAGAGCACACTACGCTCACGCCGCACCCACAGAGTCCTGCAACGCAAGTCGTCGAAGCTCCTCTGGATGCCGGACGGATTACTACCATGAAGCCAATGCTCCCGGCGACCTAGTCTTACACAAGAACGATCAAAGCCAATAGTCCTAGGCCACATCTTGATGCAGCAGGCTCCGGTCAGAATACGAAGGGGCCGAACAGTCTTCCCAGCCACAGCAAGCAACCTCAAGATAATGCGACGACGATGACTGCAGTCTGAGCTGGCGACCCGGTCCCGACACAAAGCATTAAAGCAACCCAAGCTGACACGAGCGATCACCACTGCAGTGTAATTTGCCACCCAGGTGCTTACCGGTTCGCATCCAAACAAGAAGGAAGCACAGCACGCGTCCCTTGCGTGTAAGCCTGTGTAAGGTTGATGTATAAGCTAGACGAATCAGTGAGCAGTATCATCACGCGCGGCAAGCCTCAGGGGCAAGGTTGCATGAACGCAGGCTTTGTTGCCCAGCCACTCGGGAGGTGATGACTGCATGTTGCGCTGGCAGCTGAGGTCGCTGCTTCAATCACTGGAACGATGGCGGGAAGTATACGATTACTAATAGTGGAAACACCACGTATTGCAGTAGCACAGCTTTGCGGTGGCGAAGGCCACCACCAATGATTTTTGTTGTACATAGTACTGTATCCTATGCTAGATCGCCAGATTAAGCAAGCATGCTTTGGCGAAGAGAGATGTAAGCTGAGCTACCGACGACAAACAGCAGATGCAGCAGATTCTGGATTGCAGTTCCTCCGAGGTCCTCACTCCACTCATTAGTCGGGTGTTTCAAAATGTTGGGAAAAGAAAAGACGGCAGCCGGCCGATGTATGGGAGTCACATCCTCAACTCGCCCGCCGTACAAATAGTAAAGAAATGAAAAGAGTCAAGTTGACGAGAGTCGGATGCCAGAATGATGGCGTATCGCTGAGGTTTTGGTCGTGAAAGATTGATCGTGTCTGTATACGAGTCCAAGATTGGAGGCGCTTACAAGGCGGCGACGAGACCGAAGATGGCGAGAATACCGGCACCGGTGGCGGTGAGGGTAGAGGCGGCACCCTCGAAAGGAGCAGCTCCGGTGGTGGTCTCGGCGGGAGCGCCAGTGCCAGAGGGAGCAGGAGCAACAATGGGAGTGGTGCCGTTGGCCGAAGGGTAGGGAGCGATGGGAGCAGCAGGAGAGGAGGGAGCCGGGACAACGGGAGTCTCGCTCGCGGTAGGAACCTCAGTGGTCTGCTCAGGTGCAACGGGAGCAGAGGTGGAGCAGTCGTTGCAGACAGAGACGACGGAAGAGGTGGCGGGCTTGACAACAGTGCAACCTGGGTGAATGTTAGCAGATTCTCGTGGCAAAAGGCTCGTAGATCTCGACGTACCACCGGGGCAGTTGGTGATGGTGAGGGTGGTGGCCGAGGAGACAGTGTAGGTCTCGCCGGCGTGGGTGATCTCAGTGGCCTCCGGGCAGTAAGTGGTGACGGCGGTGACGACCTCAGTCACGTAGGCGGGAGCAGTGCCGTTCTTGGGAGCCTCCATCTTGGAAGCGGTGACAACGCCAGCCATGGCGGCGGCAGCGACAGCGGCAGCGAAACGCATTTTGATATTAGGTGTTTGGATGGTGGTGGTTCGATTGGGGTTGAAGTATTAGTTGTAGTGGTGAGAGAGCGGTTGTTCGTGGTGAGTTCAAGCGAGTGTGGGTGGTTTTGTGCTGGGTGAAGAGGAGGAGATGAGACGGCGGAAGGAGTGGATGCGTCCTTTATTACATAGCACTTGCCACGGACGAGGGAGAGGACGTTCGAGACGGCGAGACAGTCGCGCTGGACCCAACGCTCGATGATCATTGGTGCGCATGCCAGCGTGAAACGAGACGGACCATGGCTAGGGACGTGCGGCAGACAACTTGGTACCTGAGCCTGGCTACCTCCTAGGTTGCTTGGGAGAACACCCTGGTCGAAGTCAGCCCGCGGCGCATATACCCTGCCAGGCCTGCCTGTCACTTTTCGTTGGCGGCCTGCGCTGCGCATGTTCTGCATCTTCGTGCATCGCACAGAGAGGAGCTTGGTCGGCATCCAGCGACCGTCAGCTGCACAGCACAGCTCCCCGAGCGCGTCTGCTGCAGACTCGTGCGACACAGCAGACCGTTGGACGAGCGTTGACTCGCTTCATTTCCACGGCACCGTTTGATCCAAAACACCGAACGCAACGCTTACTCTCCATGCTCGGAAGCGGCCGTCGCCTCCACAAACGGTGCCAGATCCACACCCACCACGCGACTTTGCCATCCTCATCGAACCCAATAATCTCCCCAGACGCGACAAACGCCACGCCAACAGCGCCATCGTGTTCGTGGCGCCGTGACTGATCCATGTTGGCCGGCGTACCCTATAGGTGCGATCTTTTCGCTCGGAGCCGGCACACGCATGGCCACATCCAGAAGGTGACGACGCCTATTGCTTATGCCTGCCGAGAGTGGAAATCGACTCTTGTCAGCCTTTCCGCCTAGCCGATGAGCGCGGGTGCCTTGCATCGGCGCTCAGGAACACCCGCACTTGCATGCAATGCACTGACTGCAGTTCGTCGATAATTGGAGAAAATGGCCCGGTCTGGAGGAACCCAGGCAGTGTCACCCAAAGCGATCCAGCATCTTGCCTCCCCTCGAACGCGTTCATGTCGATCAACGGTTCGGTCCAATCGACAGAGGAGCGTTTATCATGTTCGTCTTACCCAAAGATCGCTCAGGGGCCGCGTCACGTCTCCAAGTATAAGAGTATTCACGGCAAGCGCAGCCGATGTTGCCGAGACCTTGGGACCAGAGCGCTGGCTTTCAGCAAAAGGCAATTATAGCATCACACTGCGAAGCGATATAAGTCTTGTGCGCCTCGAAAAGGTGCCCGAGCGACAGCAAATCCGTGACTAACAGCATGAATCAGTGGCTTGGACACAGTAGCCGCGACATCCGCTGATTGTTCGTCTGCGTGAAACCGATTCTGGACAGCATATCGTATGTCTTCATTCAGACGGTGTATCGTGACAGATGCGGAAAGTGCTCTCTCCAGTAGGGCTTAGCTGCTCGCACTGCGCCTGTGAATGTTGAGTCATGATCACACAGGTAGGCTCGCTTAAGGTGATCATAACATGATCCTTGATCCTCACTGCCATCTTCTTCTCCACAGTTCACGAAAGGTCTCCACCTCCGCAAAGCAAGGACTTTCATTGCGACCGTGCTAGAGTTCTAGCCATTTTGCTGTGTGCAGAAGTCTTGCAGTCGTCCTGGAGGCAAGCATATCAACATTCGATAACATTTAAAAGTTTCTAGGATCTGTGTTCAAAGTCTCCTTGCGACACATATAACATAAATCACCAGTTCATTGAGGCACCACTGAGACAGCTGGATGTAACCCGGAATTTACGGGCAAGGGCGCATTATATCCATCTCAATTGATACACGGATCTTCTGCAAGCAGTACCTTGATGTGAATCTGTTAACACGCCTCGTATCTAGATCGCCAATAAAAAGCGATTGCGACTTATCCGATCGTGGTGATGTCTACAGACATGATCAGGGAAGCTGAGTCCTGCAAATGCCTGCATACTATGATCGACCCTCAAAGTCGCGCCTTTTCAGTATGCAGCACCGGGTCGACTTCACTCGTGCACAAAATACACGTATCCTTCAGCGCCGGCAGCCTGTCCCGGTGATTGACAATCTGGTAATCCTCACTGGCAAGCATGTCCATGAACAGGCCAAAGTTTGGGTATTGTGCCAGAGCAACCTCGTCCCAGCCCTCACCATCTTCGCCATCAGTACCCTGCCCTGGAACTACTTTACCGACGATCTTAGCCAGACCTCCACGTCTTGAACCGATCGATTCTGCGAATGCTTTGCCGTACCGCTTGTAGCTCTCGTGTGCTTCGCGACCAGGCTTGAAAGCGAGCAGGTTGAGCATGCTTACGGGTGTGGAGCTGCCGGCTGGGTTTTGCCACTGCATCAATTCTTCTGTTGCTTCCAGGCCTTGCGAAGAGTTTGAGATCCTTGGAGTTGTCGTAGGGCCGGCAGTTGTAGAAGGTACGTCTTTCGGACCAGGGTTCAGGAGCTTCGAGTTCCGATCGCTGAAGCCATTGATGATGCTGCTTGGGATGCCGGCGGTTATGCTCCAGTGAGAAGCTACCCAGTCTTTAGTGAGGTAGGTGTCAGGGAAGGGCGATGTGGTCGGGGTGATGATGAGGAGGTCCCATTTTGTCGTAAGGAGGCGATCTGTGGAAAGTTTCTCGGGCTGCACGATCCACCGCAGGGCATGCGATATCACTAAAGGCTTGAACGATATAGATGTAAGAGCGCGTAGAAAGGCAGATATGTTGGTGTTTGCTGAGAGCGCTATCAGATGGACGGTCGCGAGAGGCATGGCTGAATGATGACTTTGTTATGGATGACAATGTTTAATTTCATGTATGAGGGTTCTTCTTCAAGATTACATGAACTTCGTCTTCTCTTATACTGAGGTCTAGTCTGCGGATAAAAGCGACGAATGATGATGCATTCAAGTTGGAGATCGTCAAGTTGCCTCGGTTGATGAAGCGGTATTTATTGATGCCTCAGGCCAAAAGCACTTTAGACTAGGCGCGGCTCAACACGCGTTTTGACGCGACGCTGGGCTGCAATATCGTGTGAGGTCGTCTCGACTGACCGACTATACATCACATCTGCTTCTGTAATATTAACGACCTGACGGGATTGCTTGGAGCCTGTGAAACAACAAGTGCAGAGAGCTACCTGACAGGCAGATACCAGATCACTATACAGAGCAAATCACAATGTCATCTCGTCCGGAGCTCAAGGTCGATGATGAGGTTGGCTTCATCAAGACTTTCAACCAGTTGGAGTCTGGAAAAGCAGTTGACACAGTCAGAGTCTTCGACCGCGGTGACTGGCTGTCAGCACACGGTGACGATGCTGTCCTCATTGCACGGACACAATACAAGACGACATCTGTGCTAAAGACACTGGGAAAGAATCCCGGCCTTCCTTCAGTCACAATGACAGTCACGGCATTCCGCAACTTTCTCAGAGAGGCCATCTTCCGACTGGGCAAAAGGATAGAAATCCTTCAGTCTTCCGGACGGAATCAGTGGAAAGTGGCCAAGCAAGCATCTCCTGGAAATTTGCAAGATATCGAAGACGATCTGGGAGGCCATGTCGAATCTGCTCCTATCATTCTCGCGGTCAAAGTGTCTGCAAAGGCGACTGAAGCTCGCAATGTCGGTGTGTGCTTTGCGGATGCGAGCGTACGTGAACTCGGTGTTAGCGAGTTTGTTGACAACGACATTTACTCAAATTTCGAATCACTACTCATCCAATTGGGGGTCAAAGAATGCCTGATACAGATCGATGGCACGAAGAAAGACCCCGAGTTGCACAAGCTGCGCGTTATTGCAGATAACTGCGGATGCGCTGTATCAGAACGACCCGCCACCGACTTCGGGAGCCGCGACATCGAGCAAGATTTGACCCGGCTCTTACGGAGTGAAGGAACGGCCGCCACACTGCCGCAGACTGACCTGAAATTGGCCATGAACTCAGCGGCGGCACTGATCAAGTACCTGGGTGTAATGTCAGATCCCACAAATTTCGGCGAGTTTCAGCTATACCAACACGATCTGAGCCAATACATGAAGCTGGACTCTTCTGCTCTCAAAGCTCTGAACTTGATGCCAGGGCCGAAGGACGGCTCCAAGACCATGAACTTGTACGGACTCTTGAACCACTGCAAGACACCCGTGGGTAGCCGCTTGCTCGCCCAATGGCTGAAGCAACCATTAATGAGCTTGGATGAGATTGAGAGGCGCCAACAGCTTGTTGAAGCATTTGTCAACGACACTGAGCTAAGGCAAACGCTGCAAGAAGAACACATGCGCTCTATTCCTGATCTATATCGGCTTGCGAAGAAGTTTCAACGGAAGAAGGCCAATCTTGAGGACGTCGTACGCTTGTACCAGGTAGCCATTCGGATACCGGACTTCATCGGCACGTTCGAAGGCGTCATGGATGAGCAATATAAAGAGCCTCTCGACACTGAATATACCGATAAGCTGCGGTCATTCTCAGACAGCTTGCAGAAGCTACAAGAAATGGTTGAGACAACTGTTGATCTGGAGGCGCTGGACAATCATGAGTTCATCATCAAGTCCGAGTTTGATGATGGGCTTCGCATTATTCGCAAAAAACTCGACACACTCAACTACAATCTTCAAAAGGAGCATCAGCGCGCTGGAGACGACCTAAATCAGGACACTGAAAAGAAGCTGTTCCTCGAGAACCACAGAGTTCATGGCTGGTGTCTTCGCTTGACAAGAAATGAATCCAGTGCGATCCGCAACAAGAAACAATACCAGGAGATTTCAACGCAGAAGAACGGCGTCTATTTCACCACAACAGCAATGACGCAGATGCGACGTGAACATGACCAGCTTTCGGAGAATTACAACCGGACACAGAGTGGTCTGGTACAGGAAGTCGTCAATGTCGCTGCTTCATATTGCCCCGTCGTAGAGAAGCTTGCTGGCGTCCTCGCACATCTCGATGTCATAGTCAGTTTTGCCCATGTGTCTGTTCATGCGCCCTCAGCATATGTTCGACCGAAGCTTCATCCACGCGGCACTGGTAACACGATCCTGACCGAAGCCCGTCACCCATGTATGGAGATGCAAGATGATGTCTCGTTCATCACAAACGACGTTTCACTCAAACGTGGCGAGAGCGAGTTCCTCATCATCACTGGACCAAACATGGGTGGTAAATCCACCTACATCCGCCAGATCGGAGTCATTGCCCTAATGGCACAGATCGGCTGCTTCGTTCCCTGTACTGAAGCAGAGCTTACTCTATTTGACTGCATCCTCGCTCGTGTCGGTGCCAGCGATAGCCAGCTCAAGGGCGTCAGCACCTTCATGGCAGAGATGCTCGAGACAGCCAACATCCTCAAGACCGCAACACGCGAGTCGCTCGTCATCGTCGACGAGCTCGGCCGCGGCACCAGCACCTACGACGGCTTCGGCCTCGCCTGGGCCATCTCCGAGCACATCGTGAAAGAAATCGGCGCCTTCGCCATGTTCGCCACGCACTTCCATGAGCTCACAGCCCTGACAGAAACGTACCCTCAAGTGCAAAACTTGCACGTCGTGGCCCACATCGGAGACGCAGACGGCGACGCCACCATGACAGACAGCGGTGCCGCCGCCAACAAGCGTCGTGAAGTCACGCTCCTCTACAAAGTCGTGCCAGGCATCAGCGACCAGTCCTTCGGCATCCACGTCGCCGAGCTTGTCCGCTTCCCGACCAAAGTGGTCGCCATGGCGAAGCGCAAGGCCGACGAGCTCGAGGACTTCTCCGGCAAGCAGCAGCACAACGGCGACGCTTCGGCAGCGCCTCAGGCGAGCAAAGAGGATGTCGAGGAAGGTAGCAGGATGTTGAAAGCGGTTCTGCAGCAGTGGAAGGATGAGGTGGAGAAGGAAGGGCTGGGCAAGGAGGCTCAGGTGCAGAGGATGAAGGATCTCGTTGCTGGGAACGAGGCGCTGATGGCGAATCCGTTCTTCCAGAGCGTGAAGGCTTTGTAGAGTTCGGGTGTCGTTCTTCTCGGGGACAGCGTTTCTGGTCTTCCGCTTAGAGGCTTGGAGGCAGAGTGTATGATAAGTACCTTACCTAATTCGACGAAGCGTTCAGTCTCCCGTGTATACAGTGTCAAGGCGTAGCAATAATTGACGGCAATGACGCCGTCGTTCTCTTAGCTTGGACGTTTGAGAGTACAGATAATAAACAAAAATGACAATGGACATATATTACAAGTTAAAAAATTGCTTTTCAATTTCTTTTTGGTTATCCCGGAAGAAAAATAAAACAAGGCCCTCGCTAATAAACCCTGACAGCAATAATGCAACAGCAACAACAGCAACAGCAACAGCAAAAAATTCAACCACCTCTCCCCGATACCGTTTCCCAATGGCCTGAGATATTACGGCATGATCGCTTATCCTAGGTCGCATACCATGGGTGGAATATGTTTCTCCTTTTATTTCAACACGACGGAGTCTCGTCGTTCTGCGCACACGTCGTGACGTTCAGGCATGACTTTCTACGACGATGCGGCAACGTCAGTCTCCTTCTTGTCCTCGAGAGTGGTCTTCTCGAGGCCGTTGGCGACCTGCTCGGCGCCGGCGTTGGCGCTGCCGTTGGCGCCCTCCTTCTTCTCGGCGGAGCCGTTGATGGCCTCGGCCTCGGCCTCGAGACGGTCGATTTCGGCCTGAGCCTTGGCGACGTTCTGGAGGGTATGTTAGTAGCTGCGATAGAGAGGGTTTTGAGAGCGGATATGTACGAACCTCCTTGGTCTTGGCGTCCTGGTTCTCCTTCCAGTAGGCGAGCTTCTCCTTGAGCTTCTCGACGACGGCAGGGACATCGCTCTGCTGCATGGGAGGGTCGACGTTGATGCGGCCGAGGTTCTCGATGGTGCCAATGTCAAGCTGGAACTTGCCCTCGGTGGCAGGGGAAGCAGTACCGCGGTTGGCACGCTTGTTCTTCTTGCCGCCAGTGCCGGCCATGAAGTCCTCGTCGTTGTCCTTCTTGCTCTTGACCACGGTACCCTTGAACTCCTGGGCCTCGACCTTGCGGGTAGCGGCAGCGGCGAACTTACCGGGGCCAGCAGCCTCAGGTTTAGCGATTGATGAGGGATCGAAGTGGTAGAGGAGAGCCTGGGTGGTGCGGATCTCATCCTGGTAGGCGGGTGCGCTGGCCTCCTCGAGCTTCTCCTTCGCAACCTCTTGCCTGCGGCCACGGTGGTAGGCATCGTTCTCAGCACGGCGCTTCTCGTCGCGGATGCGGCGAGCCTCACGCTCGTACTCAACAGCGGCGCGGCGGGAGCTGTAGTACTTGTCCTTGATCTCCTTGACGCTGGTGTACTTCTTCTGCTGGTCCTCGTGGGCGGCGGTGCGCTCATCGCGGAGGGCGTTCAAGTTCTTGTAAACCTCGTCCTGCTCGGCCTTGATCTTGTCAAGCTCAGTGGTGATCTCGGTGTAGCGGTCGCTGAGCGCGCGCGAAGCAGGGTCGTCCATGGTCTTCTTGAGCTCGGCGATCTGTGCCTTGACCTCGTCAATACCCTTCTGCGCCTGGTCGAAACCAGCGAAGCTCTTCTTCTGCCTGTTGAGCTGGGAGATGTCGGCGAGGGCCTTCTTCTCGTCGACGATCTTCATGGTACCGGCATCGACAGACTTCTGGAGGCGGGCGATCTGCTGGTCGATCTCGTCGACGGACTTGTAGGGGTTCTTGCCACGGGCGACCTTCTGCTCGGCGATGCGGGACTTGAGGGTCTCATCCAGGCGCTTCACCTTGTCCATGATCTGGCCGCGGGAAGACTTGCTCGACTGCTGCTGGGTGCGAATCTGGCCGAGCTCGGCGCGGAGCTCCTGCTGACGCTTGGAAGAGGGCGAGTCCTTGTTGTTAGGGCGGGCGAGGTCGAGCTTGGCCTTGATGTTCTTCTGTAATGGTTGTAAGCATCCTGCTATTTCTCTGTAAGATGCCACGGCAAGCCAATGCAGCTATCCCGCCTGCTATGCGACTTGCCGCGGCGCAACCAACATACCATGCGCTCTTCCGCAGCCTTGAGCTCCTTCTCGGCCTTGGCCAGCTCGGTCTTGTAGGCATCCTCATCGGGCTTCTCAGGCTTGACAACGGGGTTGCCCTTGGGTGCGGTCTTCGCGGCGCCAGATGTGCCGATCTGGGCGGCGGAGGGAGTAGCGAGGTCGGCCATTGCGAAATAGTCAGGACGATTGAACCCTCACGATGAGCTCAAGAGCAGGTACGGGCGGCGATTGTGTTGGTGGTGGAGACGGTTATTGGCAAATGTCCATGCGGATATTTATTTGATGGTGCCAGGTGGTAGCGACCAGGGGTCTAGATGGGTATTAGTGGGGATTTAGGGAATTGCTGGAAAGTCAGCCAAGCTCGGTTCGCTAAGGAACCTACTGTGCTTGCACGCGATGATCTTCTTCACGCTTCCATATCTGTTCGGCTGACCGTTATGCTATACACTCCCTGTTGATCATCTCAAGATTCGCGCTTGGTAATCGCTATACATCAACGATATCGCATTTATATATCGTCAAGTCACGTGCCCGCTCGCAGTCATCGAGGCTGCGTCAAGCATGGCAAGTACCATCGAGCTTGCTACTGTATTTCTACGAGCACGGGTGTCTAAATGACTAAATGAGCCAATCCCTCGTCTGGAAGCGCGGAAGCCTCGATGCTATCGTATCTTTTCAACAATGCCGTGGGGATGCATACTGCAAGACAGCATGGCCGAGTCTACCTAGGTAACTCAATCTCTAATCAAGAAGCACGAGCTTGCTGTTGTGGCACAAACAGAGCAATGCGTTGGGAACATGTGACGTCCAAGGCACAGCATGCATCGCATATCTCTGCTTCATCTTCTCCTCTAGCGAATACGAGTGAGGTGTGAAACGTGCCTGCCTTCACTGCGTTATCTGCCTCACGGCTCTTGCCGAGCGCCTGCATTCACACCAGACCTTGTCGCATTGCATGCAACTCGTTATCTCGCATTGCGGCGCTCATATTTGTACTCATACCAGGAGTCACCCCCTGCTCGCTAACATATCACTCTTCACAACAGCGCAAAGCAACAGGCGCTGATGCGCAATCTCCACCATGGCAACGAGATTGTACGGCATGCTCATGGGCATAATATTGATTGGCATACGACATGCTTCCGCACTCCAGCTCAACCTGGATGACCATGGTTATATCAACAAATATGACCTTTTATGAACTGACTAACAATGCATAGCATCGATCCAGCAAGCGGCCAGCACGGTGGCTCACGGCATGATGATGTACTACCACGGCAACGAGTCTGGCCAAATACCCGGACTGTTAGGAGACCCATATTACTGGTGGGAGGCAGGCGCCATGTTCGGCGCACTAATCGACTATTGGCGCTATACTGGCGACACGACCTATAACGAAATTATTTCCCAAGCGATGTTGTGGCAGGCGAGCTCGACAAGAGATTTCATGCCTCCCAACCAAACCAAAGCAGAAGGCAACGATGATCAAGCTTTCTGGGCCATCACAGCTCTCATGGCCGCTGAGTATGGCTACCCAGACCCCCCGGAAGAAGAACCTCAGTGGCTAGCTCTCGCTCAAGCTGTTTTCAATCTGCAAGCTGCACGTTGGGATTATTCAACTTGCAACGGTGGATTGCGGTGGCAAATCTTCCCTTTCAACCGTGGGTATACTTACAAGAATTCCATTTCGCAAGGAGGCTTCTTCAATATTGCCGTGAGGCTCGGCGCTTTCACCAATAATCACAGTTATTACGACTGGGCCGACAAAACGTATGCTTGGTGCGAACAGGTTGGCCTGATCAGCGAGACGTTTCAGGTCTTTGACGGCACGGACACCTTGATACAATGTTCGCAACTGGATCACACCACCTGGTATGTCGCTCGCTGTTGCCCATGATCTGACCGACTTGCGCTGCTAATTGCTGACTTTTTTGCAGGACTTACAACACAGGTATTTTCCTCCACGGATCCGCGGTCATGTGGAACAAAGTGAGCTGCACCCATGCCACCATACAATAGCCCGAGAGCTGACAGCAGCCAGACCACAGGCCCAACCCAAGAAATCTGGCGTAACCGCACGGAAGGCTTCCTCAAAGCATCGCTCGGATTCTTCACTGGCACTAACAAGACCATTATGTACGAAGCAGCTTGCGAGCACAATGCCCCAGGAGCCCCACTGAGCTGCAACGTCGATCAAAAATCCTTCAAAGCGTATCTGTCTCGCTGGATGGCTGCCACAACTCAGCTTGCGCCCTGGACTGCGGACATCATCATGCCGTTGCTGCGTAATTCCGCTCTCGCAGCTGCGCAATCTTGCTCTGGTGGCTCGGACGGTGTCACTTGCGGAAACAAGTGGTGGACCGAAGGATGGGATGGTATCTATGGTGTCGGAGAGCAGATGAGCGCACTGGAGGTCATTCAAAGCAACCTGATCGCCAACGCAATGAGCCCTCTTTCCGATGCGACAGGCGGGACCTCGAAAGGCGACGCTGGAGCCGGCGGTGGTAACAGCAGGTTGCCGGCTGGCGTTGGCATGGATGACATGGACTCGACGGATCGTGGAGGAGCTATTGCTTTGACGGTTGTATTGATTCTGGCGATGTTGGGCGCGGCTTTGTAAGTGTTTTGAGCTTTGGACCTTGCTGAAGTGACTGACTGACTTTTCGAACAGGTGGATGGCCGTATGACGTGGTCCAGCAGCCTGCGTACTGAAGAAAGCGAAACGGGCAGCATCGTGTTATCTTGTCTCCTTTTCCCCAATTAATGTCTATAACAATACGCCTACTGGGCTTCCAGCCAGCAGCTCTCAGAATTTGAAGAGAATCGGCGTCATTCAGACGACGGCATGTTGACATCTCTCACTCTCACCTATTAGTGCATCCACCGATCATGCAATCCATCCTTCATCTTCGCACGATGGCGCCGTATCATGGAACAGTCGCGTTCTCTCATGCATCCAGCCAGACTGCATGCCGGGCGAAGCCTCGCCCAGGTTTGGTCGGGCGGTCACCAGGCAGCTCCCCTTCTGATCAACGGCGTATTGTAGGCATATGGCTTTTTCGCAGATGCTGCGACATTCGTCTAGCGAAGAGACCAAGCCTCTGTATTCGTCCGCGTGATTATACCAGTCGGATCTCGAGTTCTGTGTTTGTGGCAGTATGTATTCGGCAAAGACGTCCTTGTGGCGTAAGATCCGCGACTGGCCATCTCCATTCTGCGCGATCACAGACTGCTCGAAGCGCCACATGTCTTCAACGGCCCAAGGTGTCAGGTGGTGGTAGGAGACGGACGGATAGCACCAGAGTCTTTTGCCGTGCACGGTCTCGCTATAGTTCATGTTCCCAACATCCCTGCCCTGGAATATCGGCCACGCCCAGGTAAGTTTCGTGCCGCTGTCTGAGAGAGCTTTTCCAAGCACACAGTCGCCAGCCCACTGGCTTGCTGTAGTTGCTTCCCATTCGGCTTTATTCTCGACATACAGCTCCACGGCCGCTTCGAGCGCCGGTCGCGAGATGGCAAATCCACTGCCTCCGTGGGCAAAGAGCACGTCGCCAATCTCGCCTGGTGCGCCGATGTAGTAGCGCTGCGAAGAATCGAGAGCGGCCAGATAAGCTAGAAGTGTGCTCCAGATGATGTACGTGTCGGTCTCGACGAAGACGTACCATTCCTTGTCTGGGAGTTTTTGCAGCGTCTTGCGGATCATGGGCAGGAATTTCCATTTGTCGAGGCGCCAGCCGGGATTTGTAGGTTTGCCTCCGGTTCCATCTTGTGGGTAGCTCGCGGGTCCGCTGAGATCTGAGGGCTCGAGAGATGCTCGGCCGGATTTTTGGAGTTGTCGCCAGAGAGCGAAGTCTTCGTGGGCGGTTTGGTAGATTGGGTCGACGTCTTCGAGGGCGTCGATGATGGTTTTACCTTGGTACTTCTCGGCGTAGTCGGAGAAGATGAGGTGGTGTGGATAGCATTGCAGTGTTGTTTGGAGATGGATGGGGAGCTTGTCTTGGAGCTCTGTTGAGCCTGTCTTGAGGATGACTACCGTGTCGTTGGCTTTGGGTAGGAGAGCACAAGGCAGTGTTGGGACCGATGACGTTCCTTGGTACGAGAGACCATTGGCTGTGAGATCAAAGTGACTGTATAGGTATAGTAACACGAGGATCGAGATGGTTCCAACCGCGATAGTAGACCTGCGGTTCAGGCGACCAAAAAGCATGGTCGTTACTGGCCTGAATGTGGGGGCCAATCCAAACGAGATCAAGGATTAGCATGCATGAGATATGCTCATTATCTCCATTTCACATGATTGTGGCTGATCTTGTGGCCCTCGATCCTGTGCTAGCTACGTTAAATCGCAGAGCTCGAGAGACAGAGTTGGCCCAGGGGCTCCATGCAATTCCGGCGGCGCACGCAGCCGACGTTGCTGAGTGCGAAGATCAATTGCTAGAGCACGTCCGTCGGAACGCCAACACAATACAGAAAGCCAAAATTAATTCTTTGTCCATTGATATGATCGGGCTAAATTCGATGGCTAAGTCAAGTCGATCCAGGCGATCCTGAATACCTGAAACCGCTTGGCAACGAAGCGCCGCCGAATGGCACACCGAGGCGCCCGGCTTCTTCAGCAACACTCATTGGTACGCGCTTGGATGCTGTTCGAAGCGCTCTTCTCATCGAACTTGACTCTCAAACACTGTGCCACATGCGAACGTGCGGCGCAGCATATTTGAGTCGCTGTTGCCCACCGAACTATAAGCTATGACGCCTGGGATAAAGATATCTTGTGTGAAACAAAGACAAGTAAGCGCCCACTCCGAGTGGAGCAAGACAACTTCCTCTTGTAGAATATATGGATGAGTTGATATGCATCATGTCGACTTGTAGCTGCATACATGTATGTATCGCTTCTCTGTACTACAACAAAGGTGATCGTATCAAAATCACTCCATCCAAATGACCACAACCACACGCCTCCTCCTGGGAGCACTACACATACTTTGCTGCTGCTATCATGCCACAGCCGAGCTTACAACTGTCATACCACCGTCGCACACATACAGCACGGATCGATCAATCGACCCAAACACAGCAGAAACGCAAACCATCCCTTTAGGACCTGCATCGACATCTCTAACAAACGTGCAACCTGCTCAATTGGCACCCGAATCAGCGGGCTTGGAATGGGGAGACGGCCCGACTACCAGCAGAATCTTGATCACACGCACAATGATGCTCACCTCAACGATAGCCGGAAAACCTCCATCCGAGACGGCATCACTCAATTCGACCGCGCCTCTTTTGCCAGTCGAAGCAGTATCCGAAGGCACAACACTCCAGAACACGACAACCACTCAATCCCTACCAACGCGATCATCGACATCGACCAATACGCTCACGAGCACCATCTACGTCTTACAGCCAACTTCAACGGCATCGCAGACGGTCGGGGTTGAAGCAACCGAAAGCGCGTCTTGGCTGGATAAGTCTGGAGTCTCGAATCCAGGTTCGTCGGCCAACATAGCTGCTATCGGACTTGGTGCTGGCTTTGGCGCTATTTTGCTTGTGGTTGTATCGATCATGGCGATGTGGCTTTTCCATCGACGGACTAGCAGTAAGGATGTAGATCGAGAGGAGGATGGGAAGCTTGAACGGCAAAGCGAGGATAGATGAAGAGCGTGATTCCAAGAGAGACAAGTGTAGATTCATAGCCGCAGACATGGGATCGTTTGGCTTGGAAGGTCATTGTGATGATACGCATTGGTATGGAATGGATGCGCCAGCTATGAGCATAATTTAGATTGGACTTGTGTAGATCGACTCAAGGCCTGATGTGAAGTGTATTGGAGCATGATGGGTCTGAAGGTGCTTTCTCGTATAGAGTGGAGATCCAGCTAATCAATCAGAATATATCAATATATGCCCACACGTACCATGTACTTTGTATGCAATGATCTTGCCTTCGGATGTATCCGGGACACCTACCTCCTACGTCCGATGTGATGGATGGTATGCCATAGCTCCCTACAGATCCTGCCGAGCCTGTGAGCTTACTTGGGCATACTCGAGACTCGAGCGATCCGGAGGGAGGGCATCTCATCCTGGAAGCACGAGCTGTGAGGCTGCGATGCAACCCATCCAATTGTGAGCAGCACGACATAGTGACATGCCGAGACTGCATGCCATATCGGGGCATGGGGGTGCTCAATGTTGCTTCTTTCTTCCACCATCGATCAGCGGCAAGGTATATGGTCAAATGGATCGAGCTGAAGGATTGCGGGGCAGTGGGTGGGAGGGAGGAGAGGATGAGGGAGGAAGTGTCCCATGGCCAAAGTTTGGGATGACTTCGGGTGGCTCTCGCAGTATGAATCGTTGTATACTTAGCTAGCAACAGGGCCGCACACCCGCCAGCCACAGTCGGACAGCCCGATGTTCTCGGTTCTCACTTGGAGGACTGAGCTTGCATTGGCCAGCAGGAGAGCTGGAAGGTGGGCGATTGGCTTGATGATAGGGATTTCTCTATCATCGAAAGGGCCAAGGTGCAGAGCTATGCTGCGGCTTTATGATTATCAGCCCATCCCATGCCCGAGTAGAGTCAAAATAGGCGAGCTGCAACGCAGTACGCAAGCAGCCAGAGCCAGGCTGGAGCTCTGCAACGTGGTATCGCAAGTAGCATCTACTTTCCTCCGAGCTGACCAGCCGCCGTCACCATGTGTGTCCGAGCAATGCTGTGCGTGCTGTGGTAGCCCTGCTCTCTCGCTCGTCTGGCCATCGGGCCGAAGGCACAAGCACAAGCACAGGGCGGTGCAAGCGTGTGCTCGTCGACCACTCGCGGAGCCTCCAAAGCGCGAGGCGGCGATATGTTTCCCCTCTATAAGGCGATAGCCGACGCCAGTGGCCCGGGTCGCGCTCTCGCCTGCAGCCGTTCCTAAGCCTATCTGCCTGCGTGTTCGGCCTGTGCTCGCATCGCTGCTTGCTTGTACCGCGGGCTCTGCTGGCGCTGGCTCGCGCGCGCTTTAGCACCCACCCTACGCTCTACGCTAACACCGCAGCTGCTGCCATTCCGACCCGTCTGCCATCGCATCAACCCATCCGACTGCCGCGACACCACTTGCGATACTCCCTCGATCCAACGCGCCCGACCCGTCGAGGCCACATCGTCGCCCCGGCATACCACTTCATACGCCGCCATCCCGCCCAGTCGGCGACAAAGCGACACATCCATCCCACCACCACAAGCAGCCGGCCCGCGTCGACGCACCATTGATGGGACCCAGCTAGCATTCCGCCGCTCGCCCTCCGCCCGCCGTGGCAAACCACATACGCCCTCCGACAACATCTCACTCTCCCTCCCGCCGCTCGGGTGAGCTTGCGAGAGCATGACGCTGCGCGGCGTGCTCGGCAAGACCATTCATCCCACCAGCAACCCGACCAGCAATCCCACCTCTGTACCAGCGAATGGCGATGGCGCTCCGCCTCAGCATTACCAGCAGCGACATGGCTCTGCAGAGAGCTACCGATCAACCGACACCGTCAGAGGTCCTGGAGCACCACCAGTGAGCGCGGTTGCAACATCTGGATCGCAATTCGGGAAATTGAAGTCCGGCAAAAGAGCAGGGTAAGTTTGTTTGCCCGGCTGTATCATCTGGTGCAGCCACGAGTAGGAAAACCTGTGTTGCGGATAGTGGTGGATGTCGACAAATCTCGAATGCGCACGCTTCATGTTTGTGTTAGCTGGTCGCAAAGCACCTCGGACTTGGTTGCGGACGGTCCCATGCAGGCGCGTATCTGCTGATCCGAACACATTTACTGACATGTGCTTACACAGACTCGATGCGGAGCCTGCAGTCTCGCCCGGTAGCGGTACATCCACATCACAAGCAAATACCTCTCGCGCGGACATTGCGCCTTGGGACGACCCAGGTCCTTCACCAATGGAGCAAGTCGGAGATAGACATCGTACGGAGTTTCCTTTACACCAGGGATCTACGAGCACACCCGCCATTAATCGACAAGCGCCGGCTTCGAATGCCATACCACCTTGGTTAAACAACAACAAAGATGGCAGGCAGATGCCAAGCTCGGTGTTTGGTGGTTACTTTGGCGATTCCAGCGACAACCTTGGTCAAGTGTCTCCAGGATATGCACCGCACGGTGGAATGGGATTCCCGGGAGATGGCGAAGATAGGCGACCTTCAATTGCGAGCGCGACGACTGTTTCATCCCAAGGATCGAAAGGAAGCATGGGTAACAAGTTCTCAAAGAAGCTGCAAGGGTTCTTTGGAGAAGATGTTGTCAACGAGCCTGGGAACAGATACGGCGGATACAGCAGACAGAACTCAGAGACGAGCTCCCTGCAGAACAGCGTACCGACATTTACTTCTGGAGGCTCGCGAAATCGCAACAACTCCATGAATGATGCCATGTTGAGAGATAGCAGGCCGCCCAGTCCTGGCAGCTCGCGACCGAGAACACCCGCGCCAGCGCCTAGCAGTGAGGTGACACCCTGGGTGTTCCAGGACCCACAAGTAAGAATTATTAGATCTGCGGAAGATTCGCATGCTGATGTATCTCAATCCATTGCTAACATTGTGGCAGGAGTCATCGAACAGCAGCAGGCAGGCGCTGCAGACTGAACAGAGCAAGGGCCGCTCTCACAAAGCTTCAATTGGTCCTTCAATCGGTGGTCACAAACTGCACTTGCCAGGCCATAGACACAACCGTAGCCATGATGAGAAACAATCTGGTGGTTTTGGCTTCCCACTGAGGGCCTCCACGAGTCGCGAACAAGCCGGCAATCCTTTACGAGCAGGTTCCACCACCATGAGCTCTGCGCTGAACTTGCGAAGTCGTGCTACGAGCCCTTCACCAAGCGTCCAGAGTGCGCAAAGCCGTGAGAACAGTATTGCACAGCGATCACCTAGTGGGCGAGAGCCGAAACGATCTCTGTTCGATCGCGTCACTGGGAGACACAAAGGCGAAAAAGGAGGATCCGAAGGGCTTGTTTCTTCATCGTCCACCACATCATTACAAAACCAACAGCCAGCGCCCAGGCCCAATAAGACGCGGATGGACACCGCCTCAATATCGCGGCCTTCAGCGCGCAGGTCGGAGGGCACCAATGGCGGCTCGAACACAAAGCCTTCAAGACTGCCCTTCAAGAGGCGCGGTGAGACAAGTTCTGAGTCAAAGCAAGCGAAAGATCCCAACGCACAAGCATCGGACGAGAGTGCAAACCTCTGGAACCTAGACACGGACCTGACTCAGATGGAAGGTATCATTGATCGAAGACAACCACCCATGACACCCCCTGCATACGACAAAGTATATGATGGGCCTCTCAAAACAGAGCCCGGCCAAGAAGAACCTCCAAAACCAGAAGCTGGCGCCTGGGACGCGCCAGACAGTTGGGCCGTCAAGCGAAAAACCGACGAAAACGTTGAGCGTTTACGAGAAATTGACGAAGACGGCAACATGCCTAACGACGAAGACTCTGGGAACATGTACTTCATGCGAATCTTCAGGGCCGATAGCACATTTGCAGTCATCTCCGCTAGTCTGAACACTACCGCGGCAGAACTGATATCCATGATGGCAAAGAAAACCTTCCTCCAAGATGAGCTAGACAACTACCAGATTGTTATGCGCAAACAAGATACGAGTCGGCAATTGGAGGCAGGCGAGAGACCGCTTGTGATGCAAAAGAGGTTACTGGAACTGGCAGGCTACCAGGAAAACGATAAGCTAGAGGACCTAGGACGAGAGGACCATGGCTACCTGTGCCGCTTCACCTTTTTGCCGGCCAAGATGAGCGGCTACTCTAGCTTGGAGCGCGATCCTGGTTTCAACAAGATGCAGCGCTTCAACCACATCGATTTGTCAGGGCGGAATTTGGTCACCATACCGATCGCGCTTTACCAGAAAGCCACTGAAATCATCACGCTCAACTTGTCGAGGAACTTGAAACTTGACATCCCGAAAGACTTCATTCAAAGCTGTACACAACTTAGGGAGATCAAGTACACAAGCAATGAGGCGTGGCGGATACCTCAAAGCTTGCCTTTGGCGGCCAAATTGACCATGTTGGACATCTCAAACAACAGCCTGGAGCAGCTGGAGCATGCAGATCTTTTCAAACTGACAGGTCTTGTCAGTCTAAAGCTCTCGAACAACATTCTGGGCAGCATTCCGAAGTACTTTGATCGCTTTGGTGCCCTTCGAAGTTTGAATTTGTCGTCGAACAATCTCAGCGAGTTCCCAGAGGCTCTGCGCAGTCTCAACACACTTGTCGATTTAGACGTGAGCTTCAATTCCATCTCAGACCTGGGCGATATTGGCAACTTTACAAACCTGGAAAGGCTCTGGGCTACCAATAACAGGTTGGGTGGTCCGCTTCACGCATCTTTCAGCAGGCTCATGAACCTCAAAGAAATCGATGCTCGTTTCAACGGCATCAACAACATGGACGTCGTCTCTCAGTTGCCCAAACTGGAAATGCTCATGCTTGGTCACAACTCCATCTCGGCTTTTGAGGGCTCCTTCTCCCGACTCAAGGTTCTTTACCTGAACCACAACCCGGTCACACGTTTCGATCTCAACGCTCCTGTGCCTACGCTTTCGGTGCTCAACCTTGCTTCAGCTAAATTATCACAATTGCCCGATGCCCTGTTCATGAAGATGTCGAACCTGACAAAGCTCACAATCAGCAAGAATCACTTTGTGTCACTCTCGCCGCATTTCGGTAACATGTCAAAGTTGGAGTATCTCAGCATTGCAAAGAACGAGCTTCAGCGGATGCCTTCAGAGGTCGGCCGCTTGACTGAATTGAGATACCTGGACGTACGGGAGAACAATCTGTCAAGTCTACCTCCTGAGATCTGGCTCGCGAAACGCTTGGAAACCTTGAACCTCTCATCCAACGTCCTCAGCGATTTCCCCAAGCCAGGGAACCCATTGCCAGCGGTACCCGAGTCGACTCCTCAGCTGACTCCCGGGGGAGGACATAACTCAGAATTTGAAGAGTTGGGCCCACTAGAAGATTTCTCTTTGCGTAGGCCAAGCCAAGCGTCTGGTATGCTCAGCGTGTCTAGTTCACCAGGAGCAGCCTCCCGCAAAGGCTCTGTTGTCTCGCACTCTTCGCAAAAAGCAGGTGCCATTGGCCGGACTAACACTTCGGGCAGTGTAAGTACGATGACACCCGCTAACAGGAAAGACTCGACACTCTCGGGCCGCCTGGCAAGCACCTTTTCAACATCGCTGAGGCATCTGTTCCTCGCCGACAACAGACTGGAAGACGATGTGTTCAATGAACTGGTTTTGTTACCAGAGTTGAGAATCCTCAACCTTTCCTACAACCAGTTGTATGATATCCCGCCTCGGACTATCAAACGATGGAGCCACCTCACTGAGTTGTATCTGTCGGGCAACGATCTCTCATCACTTCCGGCTGAAGATCTCGAGGAGGGATCTTCCCTCAAAGTGCTGCACATCAACAGCAACAAGTTTCAAGTCCTTCCTGCCGAGCTGGGCAAAGTGCAGAAGCTCGCGATTCTTGACGTTGGTAGCAACATGCTCAAGTACAACGTGTCCAACTGGCCATACGACTGGAACTGGAATTGGAACCATCAGCTGCGGTACCTCAATTTGTCAGGCAACAAGCGCTTGGAGATCAAGCAGAATCCGAATGCTGTGAACGGGAGAGAGGCTAGGGACCTCACTGATTTCTCGTCATTGGTCAATCTGCGTATCCTAGGACTCATGGATGTTACACTGACGATTCCGTCCATTCCTGACCAAGCACCAGATCGTCGTATCAGGACGGCAGGATCCGTGATCGGCACTGGTATGCCGTATGGCATGGCTGATACTCTGGGCCGAAACGAGCATCTGTCGACCTTGGACATGGTTGTGCCTCGCTTCCGAGGACATGAAGCCGAAACCTTAATTGGTCTCTTCGATGGCCAATCTCTGTCGTCTGGCGGCAGCCGCGTCGCGAAATATCTGCACGAGAAGTTCAAGCACGTCTTCAGCGAAGAACTCGACAAGCTCAAATCCGGCGAGACGGCTGTCGACGCTCTGAGGCGTACATACTTGGGACTGAACAAAGACCTTGCTACAGCCGCTATGCAGGCAATCAGCGAACGGGACCACCCGGGTAGCGCATTGGTTCATCGAGGTAGTGTCTCGGGGCCTGAGCTTGGAGACGATGACATGAACAGCGGCAGTGTTGCGACGGTGATGTACCTGCACGGCATGGACTTGTTCATGTCGAACGTGGGTGATGCTCAAGCATTGCTCATTCAATCAGAGGGCGGACATCGTGTCATTACGAGGAAACACGATCCAGCGGAGACTCTCGAGCGACAACGCATCCGCGAGGCAGGAGGCTATGTGTCTCGACAGGGAAAGCTGAACGATCAGCTCGATGTCTCTCGCGCATTTGGCTACGTCTCGCTCACGCCATGCGTGATCGCTGCGCCGCATGTTGTTCAAGTCACCCTCAAGGAGTCCGACGAAATGATTCTACTGGCCTCGCGTGAACTTTGGGATTACCTGACGCCCGACTTTGCCGTGGACGTCGCACGCTCTGAGCGTGGTGACTTGATGCGAGCTGCCCAGAAGCTAAGAGATCTCGCGATCGCTTTCGGAGCTACTGGCAAGATCATGGTCATGATGATCGGCATCACAGATCTTCGAAGGCGCGAGCGGGCAGCAAAAGTTCGCACGCACAGCATGGGAATGGGACCGTCTGGCTCGCCCCAACTCGACTACTTCAGTGGCCGTAAAGGCAAGCGTGGCAGAGAGAATGTGGGCGACTCCAAGCTCGCACGCTTGGACCAAGAAGTCGACGCGCCTGTTGGCGATGTCACATTGGTGTTCACTGATATCAAGAACTCGACAATATTATGGGAGACATATCCTATCGCTATGCGTTCGGCGATCCGCATGCACAACGAGGTCATGCGTCGCCACCTTCGTATCATCGGCGGTTACGAAGTCAAGACAGAAGGTGACGCCTTCATGGTTGCCTTCCCGACGGTGACTAGTGCCCTGCTTTGGTGTTTCACAATCCAGTCCCAGCTTCTTGAAGTGCAGTGGCCGCAAGAGATACTATCATCTGTCCATGGCGACGAAGTCCAGGACGCTGATGGCAATGTCATCTTCCGTGGTCTCAGTGTGCGTATGGGCATTCACTGGGGTCAGCCTGTGTGTGAAGTCGATCCCGTCACCAAGCGCATGGACTACTTCGGCCCTATGGTGAATCGCGCTGCACGTATTGAGGGCGTTGCCGACGGCGGACAGATCTGCGTGTCTTCCGACTTCATCGCTGAAGTCCAGCGCCTCCTCGAGTCTCACATAGAAACCGACCGCACCAATTCCACTGGAAGCGAGGAGACTCTGTCAGACGATCTGCTAAGCGAGGCAATCCGCCGCGAACTCCGCTCGCTATCTTCGCAAGGCTTCGAAGTGAAGGATCTCGGCCAACGTACCCTCAAGGGTCTCGAAAACCCCGAATACATCTACCTCATGTACCCTCACAGCTTGGCGTCGCGTCTGCTCGTGCAGCAACAGAAGGCAGAGGCAGAAGCACGCAACAATGCCGAGAAGGATTCGTTGACATCTCGACAGCGCGGCTCACCTCTCACGGTAGACACGCAGAACGTCTGGGACTTGTGGAATGTCAGCTTACGATTGGAGATGCTGTGCTCAAGCCTTGAAAGCACCGGCGTGACCAGCCTGAAGCCGCCCGAGACCGCGCTCCTTGAGCGCATGAAGCAGCGTGAAGGCGAAGTCACAGACCGATTCCTGGTCAACTTTGTGGAGCATCAGATCAGTAGGATTGAGGTACGTTTTATATATCACGCCGCTGCGGCTTTTTGCGTGAATGGAAAGGCTAATACAAATGTTTCACAGACTTGCATCTCCACCCTAGCGATCCGAAACATGGTTCGTCCGTTCAAGGACGGCATGCTCGAGCAAGCATGCCCGATGGCCGATATTCTCGGCGAAGTGGCGAGCCAGCTCAATGAGTTGAAGGTGCTCCGGCGTCAAGCGGACTTTGATATGGCGCCTGCGTAGAGAAACGTAGGCGCGTGGCTTTCTACATGACGGTTGTGTATGGTGTTTTTGGATGGGGGGGGGGGGGGGGGGGGGGGGGGGTTGGGGGGGGGGGGGGGGGGGGGGGGGGGGGGGGGGGGGGGGGGGGGGGGGGGGGGGGGGGGGGGGGGGGGGGGGGGG